>CM037881.1:23248497-23960997 GCA_021292165.1 Shinisaurus crocodilurus
CACCGGTTTTTAAATCCCCCCCCCCCTGCAATTTTGACATTCTCTAAAGGCTATTTTCAAAATTTTTGAGAACTTGTGCCTCATTCTGCTTCAATTGAAGTGAAGAAGAAAAGCTTTTGGTTGTGCCTGTTAATTTTTTTTTTTTTTTAAACATTACTCTGAAACTTCTGGTATTTTACTGGTAATCTAAAAAGTGGATTAAATGGACAAACTTACCTGGCACTTCTCTTGAACTTAATAGAGTTGCACAGCACTCCCAAGATTTTCTTCAACAGAAATGGGTCCAGTAAAATGGTACTCAGCTGCTATTTTGGCCAGTTTCTACACCATAATATTTATTTTCATAATGCAATGCCAGGGTGCATTCAGAGGACCAGGACCTGCCTAGTTGTGGAGATGCTTACTGTGTAGCCAGTAAACCATGTGTGGAGGCGGTTGCCTAGAGCTTATGGTACCCAGCCGCGGCACCATTTCCCCACCATCCCTGTGAAAGTTGGGTCTTTCGCTCCTAGCATCCACCTTGTTCATTCTGCTGGTATATTGTAAATACCTTTCTGAACGCTTACCCCCAGGCTTCCCCAATCTGGTGCCCTCCAAATGTTTTGGACTTCAGCTCCCATCAACCCTGACCATTGGCCATGCTGGCTGGGGCTGATGGGAGTTGTAGCCTAAAACATCTGGAAGGCACCAGCTTGGGGAAACCTGGCTTACTCCTTCACTCTGGCATTCCCAAGTGGATTCTCCTCCTCTTCACTCTGCTTCCCTCGCCCGACTAGTGTCTGCCCATGCTGAACTTGGTCCGTGGGGGACGGGCGCTCAGTCCGCGTTGTGGAAGAGCGGCGAATCCCTCCACCACCCTGCAGATTGCTAGCTTGTATGAAGTTGGTGCTCTGTGTGGAGACCTGTATGCATGACGGCCTAATTCATGATCTCTCCTCAAAATTAAGCCTGCTTAGGGAGAAATACCTGCTTTGTACAAAACGTGCTCTATAGTGGGGACAGAAGAAGTTGCTCCACCACATTAGCAGAAGCCTTGCCTCTACTGAGGGATTTGAAGCAGGGCTTAGATTGTAATCCAGAAGGCAGGGCCTCGTGTCTTATTCTGTTGTATGCCCAGTGCCCAGTTACTGGAAGCATTCTAGAAATTTGTAATAGGTCAATAATATGTTTTACAGGAGCAACTGAGGCTCTGTGTGCCTTGCCTAAGGGCACACGCTGTGTTTGTGAGAAGTAAATCCATGTCTATTCACTGCATCAAAAATGGCTGTCACTCTGGAGCAATACAGATGAGGCACTTGGAAGAACAGATAGCTGCAGTGTTCAAGACTAGACTAGATGGTCACCCAGAAACAAGGGGAGGGTGAGCACTGGCCATTTTCACCCCCCTGCACTTTACCTCATGAGCCAAGCTTGCTGGGAAAACAAAAGACCAGCCAGCATATTGTGTGAAAGTTTTGTCTCCATGGCAACTCATTGATATTTATTTATTTTTAAAAAAATATCTCCCAGCTATAGGGTGACAAGTAGGTGTAACTGGGGTGGGGGGAGAAATTTACCCAAATGACCGTGGCATGATGAGAACAGAATAAAAGGGAGGGGAAAGGGATATGGTGGGTAATAACCTCATTTTTTAAAAAATAAATAAATGGTGAATTGGCTGAATTTGAGTAATGGCAGGATAATTCCCGAAGCAGGGTGTGTGCCTGGCCTTCCTTTCTGGAATGAGCTGGCCTTTGTCTTTAATATGAGGGAAGTTCTTTGGCTGACCAAATCCAGGACAGCTTCCCATGGTCAAAGTTAACGGGTCAAGCCTTCTATATGTTTGGGGGGAAGTATGAGGCAGAATCAAATGGGAAGGGGTCTGTCTACGGCAGTGGTTCCCAACCTTTTTTGCCCCATGCACCCTTTTCACCGTATGTCAGAATGCCATTCCCTCCTTTCCAAGATGGTCTGACTCAAAAGTTGCATTCCAAATATGCATATAATATTGAACATCTTTTATTTTTTCTATATTGGTACATATACATCATAGTATAAATGGAATATTTCCACAGATAACAAGTGAAATATCTTTATTTTTAATTTAATCTGTGCCATACAATAAAGTGTGGTGTCCTGTAGATTATGTACAATCTGTAGAATTGTAATTTGTAGAAAGATCAGTATTCCAACAGTTTGAGTCTGTGGTCCCAATTCCCCCCTGAAACCCTAAAATTCCACCCCTGGGGCGAATTCCCCCCTGGTTGAGAACCCCTGGTCTACGCAGTCCCCAATGAAAGGGACGAGAGCTGTGGTGATCCAGTCGCTGTGATTTTGTGAAGCTCCCACTGATTTCTGCGGGGATTGGGGAAAATAACTTGTCCGGGGGGTATCTTGAACCTTCCTCTCAGTTTCCTTAGTTTACAAGCGCAATGCTAGAAGATGGGACTAGGGTCCTTCAAAAGGGCACAAATCTTTTTTGTCACACCTTTTTGCAGCTTATCACAGCGTCTAGTCCAAGGGCAGGTAACCTGGTGCCTGCCAGATTTATTTTGGACTATAATTCCCAGAGGTTCCAGCCAATGGGGTGGGATTATGGGGGTTAATAGTCCAAAATATCTGGAGGGCATCAAGTTGCCTACCCTGGGTCTAGTGCAGTGGTGGCCAACTTGTGACCCTGCAGATGTTTTGGACTACACTTCCCATCAGCCCTAGCCAGCATAGCCAATGGTGAAAAATGAAAGGAGTTGTAGGTCAAAGCATCTGAAAGGCCACAAGTTGCACACCGCTGGTCTAGTCTCGCTTCCATCTGAGCAGCATATGGGAATGGACCTGGTTAGCCATAGCCATTGTGCCACTGTATCATCTAGCAGAGTTGGCCAAGATGGAGTAAGACTTTGGTGAGCTTCTACCAATCAGAGCAGGCAATAGAATAGGCCAGATGGACCAATGGTCTGGCTTGGTATACGGAAGCTTTTATCTGTTCATTCTCTGAGCCATTTCCCCCACTCTTTCTTAACCATCACAAAGCTCGCCGAAGACCCAAATCCACCCTCAGCCTAAATATCCAGCATTTAAAAACCACAATCCGATTTGGAGCTCTGCTGTTTTACATACCCATGTGCAAATTTAAAACCTTTGGTTGCTTTGGAGTTGAGAACTTTGCACCCATGGTATGTTTGGCTTTAACACATTCTTCCCTAAACCTGGCGTGCACACACCCACCCCATGTGTTTTGGATGACAACTCCCATCATCCCCAGCCAGCACGGCCGTTGCTGGCTGGGGGTTATGGGAGTTGTACTCCAAAACACATGGTGGGGGTGCCAGGTTGGGGAAGGCTGTTCTAGCATATGCCATGTGCTGCTCCATGAGCAGGGCCGGATTAAGAGCATTATGGGCCTGGTGCTGAGGAGGGCGCGCAGCTGAAGAGGGCGCAGAAACGCTGCGCTCCTCTTCGCTGCCGCTGCGCCGCCCCCGCCAGGCCTCTGCCTCCGCTGCGCCGCACCCTCCCGTCCCGCTCGCCGTTGCGCCTCCCCCCGCCCTCCCGCTCACTGCCGCTGTGCCTCCCACCACCGCCGCCATCACCCCCCCCGACCCCCTCCCCGCCACCTACCTTCTCCGCGTCGTGTTGCTTCCGGAGCCCCGCCCGCATTGTTTTGGCGGGAGGAACCAGGGCAACAGGGCCATGGTTTCCCCGGCAAAAAACAGCGCGGGGGTCCTGCCGCGTCACTTCCTCCTCTTTGGCGGCGGCGGCAGCAAGCAGCAGCCAGGGCGGGGGGAAGGTAGGTTGGTGGTGGTGGCGCAGGGGTTTTTTTTTGCAGAGCAGGGCTGCTTTGGAGAGGGGGGGCGCTAAATATTATTTCGCCTGGGGCGCCAAACTGCCCTGCACCGGTCCTGATTGTGGGCCTATTTTCTGGTAGGGGCCTGGAGCTGCAGCTCCAATAGCCCCTATCTTAATCCGGCCCTGTCCATGAGTGAGGCTGCTCCTGGCTGTAGTGGGAACTGGGGCTTATTTTAGCTGCAGGACAAGCTGAAAAGCATTCCTGCCTCTTCCCCCTACTATCAGACATGTGTTCATAATTCCTTCTAGTGAAGCTCCCACTCCTGCTGTTTGGATGGTGGGCAGGTCACCTGGAAACCAAGAGAGAGGAATTCTACACTTGCATTATGACAGCTACCATCCAATAAACATCAAGAGGGATTTACCAGCAGGACAATTTCTGCGTTTCAAGCAGAACTGCAGTGAGGGGAAACAGGATGTTTCCTTGCACAATTCTTGTTTAGGTCACTTGCATCAAAAGGGTCATCCATCACATATCGTCGAATCCACATTGAACAAGGCTAGAAGATGTGTGATTGCCACCTGGGAGTTATTACAGAATTGTGACCTCTGTCTACAGAATTAAGATGGATTGCTGTTTGGGCTTTCATCTTCCTTCTTAGGATGCGTAAAGGACTGTATGCTGAGAAAATTGTATTTTCTGTAGAGCAGGGATAGGCAACCTGCTGCCCTCCAGACGTTTTGGACTGCTCAACTCCCATAATTGTCCATTGGCCATGCAGCCTTGGGCAGATGGGAGCTGTGGTCTAAAGCTCCTGGAAGGCACCAGGTTGGCTGCCCCTGTGTTAAAAATAAGGTGGGTATTACCCTGTGGGCATGGTCCAGCCAAGGCACCTCACGTTCAGATTCGAGGATAATCTGCAAGAAACAAGACCACTTGTGTCAAAGATGATACACAGTTTATTGAATACAGTGATGAAACATGGGTGCAGATTATCAATAAACAAGCAAAAGAAAGCTCACACACACACCCCTTCAGTAGTTGCAGGGCTTCCTGATACGATGGGACATCACTCTGGGGTGCGAAGTCGCTTGGACACACTTGCATGCTCCTGGTTCTAAATGGAAAGCCGAAGTTCTCACTAACAAGCTAAGGATTTTATAGAAGTCTCTCCCCCAGTTTCAGAGGCTGTCAGTAGCTGCGGGTGGGGGGGGGGGGGAAGGTGCAAGAAGACCCAGCTATCCAAATTAACTTCTGCAGAAGGGTGTGTAAATATCCTGATCTCAAAGATGAATTCACAGTGGCTGGTAACTGGGGCACCTTGCTAGCCTGCAGGTTTCTCACAGCAATTAAACTAAACAAATGTCCATTGCTTGTATGGCTACTCAAAAGGCCCGTGCTGGACATTGGGAACAGTTCACACTAACTCCTCGTCACAATGTCTTCCAGTTATCGATCCCAATACAAGGTACAACCTGGCACCATTTGGTATAGATGAACAAAAAGTACCTGTGCTTTCCTTTAGAGTTTGGAAAAAGTAACAGCAGAAGACCATCGATATTAAGTCAAAGAGGAAGGTAGGCATGGATGAATCTGTTCCAAAAAAGAAAAAAATAACACTTCTAATTCCTGCAGGAAAATTGATCAGCATTTCTCCTCTAATATACACATCTTGTATGCAATTTTTCTCATCGTATTTTACAAGCGGTTTCCTGTAATATGCAGTTTTGTACATTATGTGTTCCTTTATGTACACATTTTTGTCTCCATTTCTGCCAAATAGAACCATTTTTAATGGGAATATTTTGCACCAAAATTTGGAGAAGTGCGATTAACAAAGGATAACCGTTAAAGTTTGAGCAGCGCAAATTAAGCAGGTTTGCATTAAAATGAGAACAAATTCCTCCCCCATCCCTAGCTCTAGCTTAGTAGGTGTGCACGTGTTTTCCACACAGAAGGTCACGGGTTCAATCCCTGCTGGGTTTGTCTTGCTCCTGTTCTTATTTGCAACCTGTTTTCTTTGCTTCCAAATGGGGGAAGCGCACATTTCAAACAGGAATGGGGCACACTTGCCTCCCATTGACTGAAGCATGAAAGTGTGTGTGTGTGTGTGTGTGTGTGTATACAGTAATACCTTGGATCGAGAGCATAATTCGTTCTGGAACCGTGCTTGTAATCCAAAACACTCTTATATCAAAGCGAGTCTCTGGCGGGCATGAGTGGGGCCAATTTTGGCCCGCTACGTCCTCTCAAGGCGAGCGGTTACATCCCTACACTTTGTATTGCAAGATGTCGCTTGTTTATCTAGTCAAAATTTATTTTAAAAATTTGCTTGTCTTGCAAAACGCTCTCAGACCAAGTTACTTGCAATTCAAGGTATTACTCTGTGTGTGTGTGTGTGTGTGTGTGTGTATATGTATATATATATATATGCTCATTTTAAGTGCATGTTTTTCAAATGCAATCACAAGTTCAAAAAAATGTGCTCCTGTTCGCATTCAGGAATGTGAATGAGGCAAGTTCGAGTGATCTGTGAATCGAAATGAATTTCTCATACACCCCACACCTGGCTACCCTAGCTGCAACTGCTGCTCTCAGTTATTACAACCATTGGGGATTGGTTCCATTTCCCCCCTACTCCTAGTTGTTCTCTGGCTGCCTGACTTCAAGCCTCCAAAGATTTCCCCCACATGTGCACATGTGCAAAGTAGAGTTGCCAACTGATCAGGATAAAACTATTGTCAGCCCAGGAGTCTCCCCTAGAGACAAGAGACAGAAGATCTCAAGTGTTTTACATAGATTTGGATGTCTTTAGAACCACACCATGTCTAGATTATATATTAAATCCATAAATGCAATCTGTGTGTCTGGTAATGTACGAGAAACAATTTGAACCAGCAATCTGGGAGAACAATAATTAAACACAGTTGAAAAATATGCTCCTTGCCCAAATCCCAGATAGCCATCTCTTTAACTAACAGAAAGAATAGTTTTAGAGGAATGGTCCGATTTCACATTGTTTTCCTGCAAATAGGTTGGCGCATGGCCCAAGGCAGAAATTCCGAAACTGTGTGCCCTGAGAGGGCTTTTAGTGTGCTTTTAAATGATTAAAAGTTTTCTGCAAGCCTAAAGTATCCACCCACAGATTAAGCTCTGTTTGCATCTCTGCAATCAGCTGCTCCTGCCTTGCCTGCTGCATCTCTGCATTGGGCATCCTTAAATAATTTGCTCCTGACATAGAGACACATCAGGATTACCTGCTGCCAAAGGAGGTTGCCAGCTGTGTCTCTGTGTGTCACCAAAGACCAAGGATGGGGACTCGGACTCGAGGACTCGACTCGTGAGTCGGACTGAGTCCCCCCACTGACTCGAGTCCCAATATTTTTAATGGGACTCGAGACTCAATTCGAGACTCAAGACCAGGACTCGTGTTCCTCAAATGCAACATGGATAGGTTTTAGGAAGTACAGCAAGTTTATTTTTTTAAATCATTTCCCTAAAATGCAACCTTTCAGACATTTTGGGTTTGGCTACCTCTGCCTGCCTGTTTAGGGTTCCCAGCCTCCTCTGCCTGCCTGGTCTCTTCTTAACAAGTTCCACAGTTTGAATTGTCCAAGACAAAGGCCTCTGCCTGCCTGTTTTGGGGTTCCCTGCCTCCTCTGCCTGCCTGGTTATTTTGGGTTTGTCTGCCTGGTCTGTTTTTGCCAAAATCAGTTGCAGAGTTTTGAAATAAAAAGGCACACTTGTGCCTAGAATTTATTTAAGCCACACATCTGAAATAGCCTTATTTTGTTGGGGAAAACCCCCATTGATTTTAATAGGGACTCGTGAGTCACCATTTTGGACCTCGGACTCGAGACTCGGGTCCAAAGACTCGTGACTCAAGACCAAGGGCTCTTCAACATCCCTGCCAAAGACATACTCAGGACAGCGACCGAGGTAGAAATGTGGGCAGTGGGTTGCCTTGAAGGCAGTGGTGTAGTGGAGCCAGGGCTCTCAGGGATGCAGCCCAGCATTTTTTTATTAGCAGGGATGACCTCATCTGCCACCCCCACTGGACTCGAATTCACCTTTCCCTCTCAGTTTAGCTCTAATTCTCTCACATTAGCTGTGGGGAAATGAGCCCCCCCCCCCGAAACAATATATTGTTCCCTGTTATAATGCAAAGTATTTTGAAGTGGCTTGATCTTGAATGGGCAGGTAAGACCCATTAGCTTTTTGCTTCTTCTTCTTTTTTTACTACACCATTCCTTGAGGTTGAATAATTCTTACATTGATTTTTAGGGTTGAGATGAAACAGCTTCCCCCAGCCCAGCCCACCTCAATTTGGAAGGTGGTGAATTTGGGAGGCCATTTTGATTATTTGGGGAGGAAAGGGAAGTGTGGCACAACTGCTTCCTTTCCCCCTTTTAAATTTTTAAAAGCCACCATGTGTGGGGGCTGGGACAGGCTTTCTATCCCCTCCCCTTATTTAAAACTAAAGCTCTGGCAGCCAGAGTAACCACTCCAGCCGCCACTGTATTTCCCTATGCTCCTGGATCCAGGGGCATGCTGGGATTGGGGAAATGTGGTGGCAGCCAAATCTGTTGCTCCAGCTGGCGTGACTTGGGGTTTAAATGAGAGGGTGGGAAGAGAAAGCCAGCTGCCTCCCTCACAGGATACTTTCAAAATGTTAAAAGGTGGGGTGGGAAGCCACTGCTTTGGTAAGAGGCCAACCTGACACCAGACAAACTGGTTCTGCCCCCCCCCCCCAAGTCATGTCCCAGTTTTGTGAAATTGACCCCTCCAAACCTGGGCTGGAACTGTGAAAGACTGCCAGCTGATCCTTTACTCAAGACCAGAGATCAAAGCTGCAAAACTGCCAGCCTTAGTTCTGCCATCTTGACCTGATTCTCTCAGGGCCTTGCCCTTGGTCTGTACACTGGATTTAGCACTGAACCACAGAGGAACCACACACACCATGTGGGGTAAAACCAGGAAAGTTTATTTAAGGTAAACAGATTACAGGAAAAGGTGGGGAATGAGGGAAGAGGGAGAAAGGTGGGGAGACACTTTGGTACATACAAGTAGAGCTATAAAACAACAAAACTAGTTCTTTACTATATAAATACCCAGGCACTCCCTTTACCTGGAGGTTGGTCTTCTTTAGAGCTTGCCTCAGCCAAAAGCCCTACTGTGAAGGATTGAGGCCTACACAGGCTTGAGTTTGTTGAAGCCTGAAGGCCCAAACACTTCCCTAGATTTGTTGAAGCCTGAAGGCCCAAACACTTCCCTAGATTTGTTGAAGCCTGAAGGCCCAAACACTTCAGGATGGGAGGGGGAGTTTGAGAGTTTAGTTCACCCAATAGAAGTTAAGAATTATATCTCCTGTTCAAAGTCACCTGATTATAACCTTCCAATCCTGGGAAGGCTATATATGTGTGGGGTGTGGTCAGGAGACTGCAGAGAGAGGCTGATTAGAGAGAGAGAGAGAGAGAGAGAGAGAGAGAGAGGCTGATTAGAGAGAGACTGACTGCAGAGAGACTGACTGCAGAGGAGAGAGGTAGTCTGAAGTTAAGCTAGAGAACCTTGTATTAGTTGTTTGTTTGATTTTATCATACTTGCTTTTGAATTATAACCACTCTATTAAGTAATTACCCTAATATAATAAGTGAAGTGTTGTTGTGTACCCTGAGAGTTTGGAGTGACTTATTCACCACGTCTAAAGCCTACACCCATGCTACTGGAAACAGGCAAAGGATTTGATCTCCTGGAATGGGAGAGACTTTGAGAAGAGGCAGAGATCTTCCAAAGGCAGATCAAGGGGTCCCTGTAGTAGTGGAACCTTGACACCTACTCCCGTGAAAGTGTGCAGACAACAACGAAACCCAAAAGCCACAGCAGCAGTATAGATTCTTCCCCCCACCCCTCCTTTCAGTAGCCCAGGTGTCTTTGGCCAATCAGGATGAACTTCATCTGGGCCAGGCAGGGGAGGGGTGGCTCTTTGCCGCATTTGCATGCAAATAGCTGTGGCACTGGCCAATCAAAGATTTGGGGAGACTCTGCAGCGTCAGGAGCCATCAGAGAAACTATGTACATTTTGCATTTCCCAGCCCCCAGCTGGGATTATACTTGTTTACACGTGAGGAGGTGTGTGTGTGGTGCAGGAAACTGTCGCTTTTTCTCCACAGGAACTGAACCCTGAAAGTGGGCAAATCTAGGCTAGTCCTCATTTTAATGCAACCTAAGGGAGTAATCCTTTCTGGGCATAAAAGGCAAGTGTTTCCCCAATTTTAATAGAGAGAAGTGCCTCTACTATCGGAAGTCTGCGAAACACTGGCCTAAGGAAATCTTTCTGTTTCTTCACAATACTAACTTTTGAAAGAATTGCTGGAATAACTGGTCTCTTAAAAAAAGTATTCCCCCACCTACCAGTGACTTTTG
This sequence comes from Shinisaurus crocodilurus, assembly GCA_021292165.1. Lineage (NCBI taxonomy): Eukaryota > Metazoa > Chordata > Lepidosauria > Squamata > Shinisauridae > Shinisaurus > Shinisaurus crocodilurus. The sequence goes on from CM037881.1 coordinate 23,258,684, forward strand.
GTTAGACAGGAGTGGAAAATTTGTGTCCCTTCAGATGGTATTAAACTACAATTCCCATAGTCCCTGACCAGTGGCCATGGTGGCTGGGGCTGATGGGGGTTGGAGTTCAACAACATCTGCAGGGCCACAGGTTCCCCATGCCTGTGCTCCCTTTTTCTCATAAGCTGTTTCATGATAACCGACACAGTAACGTCTAGGTTTAGGTTAGCCTGGGTCACAGAATTTAATATCAGTCATAATATGAATATTTGGCAGAAGTAGGTAAATCCAGTTTCATAACAGGTAAATCCTCCTTCAGATCATAGAAGTTATTAATTGCATCATTTTGATAACTGTAACCCCAGAGGTGCAGTACATGTGATGATTAGCATTTGTCAATTTTATGCAGGCAAAATAAGATGACCACTTAGGTAGGGCCTGAATAATGGAAGATAAAAGTAAAGTTAGAAATGGAATAATTGATGCTTTTCTAGATCACAACCCCAATATATGGGTGAGTTTTAGATTTTTGCCCATAAGTACAATTGGAGAGACATCCATTTGTTGCTGTCACAAGCAGAAAGGCAGTCCTGGGTTCAAATCTCTCTTCTGCCATGAACTCTCCGATTGTCTTAGGCCAGGGGTAGGCATTCTGGTGCCTCCAGATGTTTTGGACTACAACTCTCATCAGCCCCAGCCAGTTATAAGGGAGTATGGGAGTTGTAGTCCAGTCTCTGGAGGGCACCAGGTTGCCTATCCCTCTCGTAGGCAAATTGCTGTCTCTCAGTCTCCACCTTCATCCCCATGTCTGCATTATGGAGGTAATAATACTGGTCTACCTTAGAGGGCGGTTGTAAGTTGAGATAATGTACATGAAGCACTTTGAACAATAATGTGCTACATAAATATTACATGGTATAATAATGATAATGATAATAGCCACCACCACCATGGGATCTTTCCTATATAACGAAATGTAAAATGTGCCTTTACAGTTTAACAGAAGGGATTCAAAGAGCTACTCTAGGTACATGCAATAACTTGCTTTTCTGAAGGATTTTTCTTTACTTGACTTCCTGCATCGAAATTCCACTGTAGCTAGACCATGGACTATTGAAATTCAGCTTGGCTTGGCAGCAGGAAATATATTTCAATTTTCCCTCATGGCTATTTTTTTTTTTTAACGTACATCATAAAAGCAAAGTTATTTGAGTGCTCTGTCACATCTGTTCTGGAAAAGAGGCTTCTCCTTTCTTGAGGGTTTAAATATCCACGACCATGTCACAAAACAAAATTCATTGTGGGATGGTTGCTGTGTACTTTTGAGCTCAGACCTCTGTAGGTCTGCTTCTGGGGGACATGAAATGGCAGCTCTTCCTCAATTCACTATTTTTGCCTCAAACGTTGCAGCTGCAGAGATAACTGGTGCTTCAGCAGCCCCAATTTATTCAAGGAGGAGGAGGAGCTGGTCCAGTAACCCACTTTGAAAATTTTGTCAATAGATCTTCCTCATTCTAAGGTGGCAGAGTGGTGCATACAAAAAAAAAAAAAGGGTGGGGGGAGAGAGAACAAGTTCTCAGGATGCAAATTCTTTAATACAGTCATACCTTGGATTGAGAGCATAATTAGTTCCGGAAACGTGCTTGTAATCCAAAACACTCTTATATCAAAACGAAATCCCCCCCAAAAAAATTTGTACAGAGATTTTTAATTTAAGCCGTACTACAGTACTTGTATTGCAAGACGTCGCTTGTATATCAAGTAAAAAATAAATAAATATTTAAAAATTTGCTTGTCTTGCAAAACGCTCTCAAACCAAGTTACTTGCAATCCAAGGTATTACTGTATTCGTTTACAAGTGCCATCTTTATTTCAGTTCAAAAGCGTGGTTCTGTGTTCTGGAGCTCAGACGCCCACCTCTGCCTTTATTATTAGGTTCTTGGACAGGTTACACTTTGCTTTTAGTCTCACCAGTTTACCTTCTTGGAACTGGCCAAGCCCACCATGGTAGCCGTTTACTGGATCGGCAAGCCCCCCCCCCCCCGAAGCCATTTTGTGAGAACGTCCATAACACTATCTCAAAATTCTAAATGTGTCCAGTCCACCAACCCAAAAAGTTTGGGGATCCCCCTGCAATCGTTCACCTCATTCTGCTGCATGTGTAGACCAAGTCTTCGTATACAGGGCCAGCCCAAGACATTTTGCTGCCTGAGGCAAAGAAGAAGATGGCGCTCCCTCCCTCCCCAACCCCCATTCCATATATTGAAGCTGACTGGATTGGTAGTCCTCAACGCTGGCCATGAAAGAGCATCCTCTACTGTGCCTGAGGGCAGCAGGCCAACTTAGGGGGTGCAAGTCAGGCACACACAGCTCTGCCATCTGACATCTCTCCCCCACTCGCTAGCTGCTCTGCCTGGTGCCTGCTTCCTGCTGGCTCCAATGGGTGCTGCAGTGAAGCGGCACCTGCGTGCGTCACGTGAGCAGAGAGCAATGCATGCGCATGTGCAATGCCTGCTGGAGTGTGCACGGCTCGGGCTAGTTGCCTCTTGACCTGCTTGCTCGGTCAGGGGCTCTCCCTATGCCCTGGTAGAAGGCAACTAGGGTGAAACAGCTGTCCAGTCCAGGCTGGTAATGAGCACTGACATCACCAGCTCAGGATAATGGGAATGGCTGGGAGCGGGGAGGGGCTGGAGAACTTCACGACCAGACCACCTTCCTCTAGCAGGAAGCCTCTGCTGAATCCTGGTTCCCTCTGAGAATGGAAGGAGCCCTTCTGTTCATGGAGGGACATGTCTGGATCCCACCCAATTTTCATGGACTACTCTCAGCCCCACCCAATCATCTAATTTCCAAGTCACTGAAAGTACCCATAGCGTTTTAGGTTTTTTGTCCACAACAATGAGGACTAGCCACCCACACTCAATTTTTAAGTGAAAGTTCAGATAGCAAATGGTGCATTGGATGGTTCTCTTCTCCCCCAGCCCCCATGCTCTGCAACACAGTCACAACCAAACAGATTTCTAGAACCACCGACTTTGGAATGAACCTTATTAAAAGATAGGCATACTGGAAGATGTTCAATCCATGCAGATGTCGACAATTCTGGGATCGAAGCCCACATTCTCACGAATGTGTGAGCCAAGGCCTTTGCTCATCTTTACCAAGCAAGAGTTTTCTTTCCTAATGGCTTATGACCAGCTGCAGCCCCGTGATTGATCTCTCTGGATGTGACAGTATGTTCCTGCGGGGCTTGGATAAAAACTAGAAGAAATTCTGTAAATGATCCTTCCAGAGAAGTGAAGGCTGCGGACATGATGTGGTCAGGAAATGTTACGATCACTGTCAACAAATTGAATTCAAGGGCTTTCTGGGATCATATTGCTAGCTCTTGATCTGTGCACTGCAGAACCCCACAGCTCAGTGAAGCTTGACTGTAGCTGGGGGAAGTAGCCTAGAGACCAGGCAAGAGGAAGTGATGTCATATAGATCTAGGGTATCCCAAAGGTAACAGCGGGCAGCCTTCCTTCAAAGAAATGAACCCTGATTTGGTTCTTTGCTGTTTGCTTTGTGTACAAATTGATCAGGACAGACGGGGCCCAGAGCCAGGGCTGCTACCAAAAGATCTGGTGAATTTTGTTTTTGTCTTCAGCCTTTTCCCAAAATAATGAACACTGGAAAAGTTCAAAACTCTACCAAGCCCAGAGTTTTGCTTTGGTTTTCCCACTGGCAACATAGGAGATCCCCCAAAAGTAAACTGCTTTTACTTTTAAATTTTCAATTTATCTCCCAAAGGCTATCCAGGCCGTAACAAACAACAGCAACATTACACATATTTCCTAAGTAATTCAGGAATCAATAAGGGAAATTGTATAAAACAATAGTAAATTTAAAAGGCTTTGGCAAATGCCTTGGCCTCAAAGGGCCCCATCCTGGCATATGGCCGCCCTCATTTTCCAGGTGTTTACGATAAAACCAGCAGCCTTCGCAGTAATCGGTTTAGGGTGCAATCCTATGCATATTTTTTTTGACAGAAAAAAGTCCTACAACTTCCAGCATGGCTCAGCCAGCCAAGAGGGCCATAGGACATGTTTCTAGCTAAACATCCTCCAGAGATGACCATATCCTATTGGTTCTCTCCATTCCAACAGGTTCCCATAATGTCCACTATATCTAGGTTCTTCTTTTAAAACCAGGCACTCCAACTCTCCCATTTTGGCTCAGAGGCTTCTAGCATTAGCACAGAAACACCTATACATGATGTCTCTTCCCCAGATATTCCTGGCGTGTGCATCTTCTGCTATGGCACGTAGGCCACTTTGACTGGTGATGATGTTTCTCCATACGCTCATGGCCTATTTCCTCCCCATCTCAATTTGGGCAATTGGAAACGTTTTCATCTTCATCTTCAACCTGAACCGGATGCTTCCAAGCTCCTGTTCACTCCCCCACCCACGGGTTCAGTTTAAAAGCTGCTCTGCCACCTGTTTGAGTTTAAAGGTTGCAGGAGCAATGGAGAGATGTATAAAAGAAAGAAAAATATACAGAAAGGGACTATGTTTAAAATCCTGACAGAAACAAAGCATAGAAACTTAAAAAGTCAAGAGAAATATATATAATATCCAAAAATATAACCATGAAGATATAGTGAGATAGACTAAATTTTATAATATAATATAAATATTTCTGTAAATCTTTAGATTATATTATAAAATTTAGTCTATTTCACTAAAAGAAAGAAAAGACACACACTGCACTCTCTCGCCCCCTGCCATATTCTCACCACCATTTATGTGGTGCTCCCCTTCACTCACCCCCCCCTCGCACAATGCCCTTGAATGACACTGGGTGAAGGATGCAAAACGGTGACCAGGCTGGCAAGCCCTTTGCTGCTGTTGCTGCTTGCATGTGGCGGCAACATAAAAAAAGAAGAACCTTTAGGGGGGGGGAAAGAAACCAGATGTGCTACAGCCCCTGCCAATGGTGAGCCCTACCTGTGAGGGGGGGGGAACTGTTGGAGAATTTCTTCTTCTCCTGGGAGAAATTCAGCGAAGTCATCCCCCAAATTACTCTGCCCACACACAGGGTGGAAAATTTAAAGAGGCCGTTTGCTCGCAGCTCTACAAATAAGACTAAGGGCACAACCCTATGCTAGGGATGTGAATTGAGCGGGGAGCTTACCTGCTTGGGGTGTGTGTGCCCCGGAGCACCCCCCCGTCTGCTCTCGTCGCACTTACCACGCTCGCGCCGCCAGGGAACCGGAAGTGACGCGGCGGGTTCCCCGTCCAGGGCCGGCGCTAACGCTAGGAAAACTAGGCGGTTGCCTAGGGCGCGTGGCTGAAGAGGGCGCAGAAACGCTGCGCTCCTCTTCGCTGCCGCCGCCGCCACACCACCCCCGCTGGGCCTCCTCCCCTGCCCCCCTGCCGCCCGCCCGCCGAAGCCCCTCCCCCGCCCGCCGAAGCCCCCCCGCCCGCCGAAGCCACCTTCCCAGCCCGCCGAAGCCGCCGAAGCCGCCGAAGCGCCCCCCCCGCCCGCCGAAGCCGCCGAAGCCGCCTCCCCCGCCCGCCGAAGCCGCCGAAGCGCCTCCCCGCCCGCCGAAGCCGCCGAAGCCGCCGAAGCGCCTCCCCCGCCCGCCGAAGCCGCCGAAGCGCCTCCCCCCGCCCGCCGAAGCCGCCGAAGCGCCTCCCCCGCCCGCCGAAGCGCCGAAGCGCCTCCCCCGCCCGCCGAAGCCGCCGCGCCTCCCCCGCCTGCCGAAGCGCCGAAGCTGCCGCTGCGCCTCCCCCGCCCGCCAAAGCCGCCGAAGCCGTCCCCTCCCCCGCGCCTCCCCCCTCCCCCGCGCCTCCCCCTGCTACCTACCTTCTCAGCGTCACTTCCGGAGCCCCGCCCGCGTTGTTTTGGCGGGAGGAACCAGGGCAACAGGGCTTAAACAGCCCTGTTGCCCTGGTTTCCCCGGCAAAAAACAGAGCGCGGGGGTCCCGTCGCGTCACTTCTTCTTCGGAGGCGGCGGCAGCAGCCAGGGTGGGGGAAGGTAGGTAGGTGGTGGTGGCGGTGGCAGCGGCGGCGGCGGCACGGGGGGTGGGGTGTTTGCAGAGCAGGGCTGCTTTGCTCCGGAGCCCCCCCCACGGCATGAGAGGGGGGGCGCAAATTTTATTTTGCCTAAGGCGCCAAACTGCCCTGCACCAATCCTGTCCCCGTCGCATCACTTCCGGTTCCCTGGTTCCCTGGCACTGTGTTTTTAGCGTAAAAACCAGGGCAACCCAGCTTAAAATGGCCGCGAATAGCAAATCACGGCCATTTCAAGCTGGGTTGCCCTGGTTTTTACGCTAAAAACGCAGCGCCAGGGAACCGGAAAAAGACGCGCCGGGGACCAGAAGCTCCTTTCCCCAGCACGTCTTGGAGCGAGTGGCGGCCAGGTAAGTCGCGAGAGTTGGGGGTGGGTGGGGCGGGACGATTTCGGCCTGCTTTCAGCACCCCCCAAGACTCACGGATGCATCCCTAAATAGGAAAGACCAGGAGGAGCATACTGGAGGAGGTGTTGCTCTGTACATCAAAGAGGGTATAGTGTCAAGCAGACTAGAAAACCTAAAAGGGGCAAACTCTTCCACAGAAGCACTGTGGGTGACAACAATACTTGGCTCCAAAATGAAATTAGTACTAGGAACATGCTATTGTCCCTGAGACCAGAATGCTTAAGGTGATCTTGAGATGTAAACAAAACCAGGGAGGCCTCCAAATGAGGAAGTGTTGTAATAATGGGTGACTTCAATTGCCCCCACATTGACTGGATAAACGCATGTTCCAGTCACAAAAAAGACATTCAATTTCTCAGTGCCCTAAATGACTGTGGCCTAGAACAGTTGGTCACGGAGGTGACTTTGGATTTAATCCTAAGTGGTGCCTTCTGGGACCTAGTACAAGATGTGAGTGTTGTTGAACCAGCTGGAAACAGTGACCACAGTGCTATCAGATTTCATATATATTTAAGTGGGAAATTGCCAAGGAAGTCCAACGCAGTCACATTTGACTTCAAAAGAGGAAACGTCTCTAAAATGAAGGAACTGATAAAAAGGAAGTTGAAAGGGGGAGTCAAGAGGGTTAAATCCCTTCAAAATGCTTGGAGGTTACTCAAAACCACAGTAGTAGAAGCTCAGCATGGTTAACAAGCAGCATCAAGGAAGCTATTAGAGAGGAGGCTTCCTTCAGAAAATGGAAGTCTTACCTAAGTGAGGAAAACAAAAGGGAGCACAAGCCTGCACAAAGGAGACACAAGCAGACAGTAAGAGATGAAAAAAAGCATTTTGAGGAGCATATCGCAAACAGCATCAAGGCCAACAATAAATAATTCTTTAAATATATCAGAAGCAGGAAACCAGCTAGGGAGGCAGTTGGACCACTGGACAATAATGGAGTTAAAGGAGTCCTAAAGGGGACTAAGGAGATTGCAGAGAAGCTGAATGAAGAATTCTTTTCATCTGTCTTCACTGCAGAAGATACAGGACAGATAACTGTGCCTGAACTGATGTTTTCAGGAAGGGAATCTGAGGAACCAAGGCAAATAGTGGTGACAAAAGATGAAGTTCTCAACCTTATTCACAAAGTGAAAATTAAGAAATCACTGGGCCCAGATGGTATCCATCCTAGAATTCTTAAAGAACTCAAATGTGAAATTGTTCATCTTCTAACAAAAATATGTAACATGTCCCTAAGATCAGCCTCTGTACCAGAAGACTGGAGAATGGCCAATTTAACACCAGTTTTTAAAAAGGGATCCAGGAAATTACAGGCTGGTTAGCTTAACGTTTGTTCCAGGTAAATTGGTTGAAAGCGTTATTAAAGATAAAATTAGTAAGCATATAGAAGGACAAGGCCTGCTGGAAAAAAATCAACATGGCTTCTGCAAAGGTAAGTCCTGTCTCACTAACTTTGTAGAGTTCTTTGAGTGTTGATAAACATGTAGACGGGGTGATCCTGTAGACATTGTTTACTTGGACTTTCAATAGGCTTTTTGGCAAACTTGCTCAGCAAAGACTCTTGAGCAAACTTAGCAGTCATGGAATAAGAGGGGAGGTCCTCTTATGGGTCAGTAACTGGTTAAAGAACAGAAAGCAGAGAGTAGAAATAAATAGTAAATTCTCCCAATGGAGGGATGTAAACAGTGGGGTCCCACAGGGATCTGTATTGGGACCAATTATTTTCAACTTATTCATAAATGATCTGGAATTAGGAGTTTGCAGTGAAATAGCCAAGTTTGCTGATGTCACCAAATTATTTAGGGTGGTTAACACAAAAAAGGATTGCCAGGAGCTCCAAAAGGATCTCCCCAAACTGGAAGAATGATCATCAAAATGGCAAATGCAGTTTAATGTAAGCAAGTGTAAAGTAATGATGCACGTTGAGGCAAAAAATCCCAACTTCAAGTATACATAAGTATAAGCTGATGGGAACTGAGCTAGTGGTGACTGACCAACTTAGGGTTGTGGTGCACAGCTTGATGAAAATTTCGACCCAGTGTGCAGCTGCTGTGAAAAACGCAAATTCCATGTTAGGCATAATTAAGAAAGGAATTGAAAATAAAACTGCCAAGATCATACTACCCTTATACAGATCTACGGTGCAACCACATTTAGAATACTGTGTACAGTTTGGGTCACTGCACCTAAAAAGGACATTTTAGAACTGGAAAAAGTACAGAAAAGGACAACTAAAATGATCAAGGGGCTGGAGCAAGTCCCCTATGAGGAAAGGTTACAACATCTGGGATTGTTTAGCTTAGAAAAAGGGCGAGTAAGGGGAGATATGATAGAGGTGTACAAAATTATGCATGGTGTGGAGAAAGTGAATAAGGAGACATTTTTCTCCCTCTCTCATAATACTAGAACCTAGAATCATCCCATGAAGCTGATTGGTGGGAGATTCAGGACAGATAAAAGGAAGTCCTTCTTCACACAGTGCATAGCTAAACTATGGAATTCACTTCCACAAAATGTAGTGATGGCCACCAATTAGGATGGCTTTAAAAGGGGATTGGACAAATTCATGGAGGAGAATGCTATCAATGGCCACTAGTCCTGATGGCTATATGCTACCTCCAGTATCAGAGGCAGTATGCCTATGTACACCAGTTGCTGGGGAACATGGATGGGAAGGTGCTGTTGCACTCATGTCCTGCTTGTGGGATCCTGTGGGCAGCTGGTTGGCCTCTGTGTGAACAAAATGCTGCACTAGATGGACCCTTGGTCTGATCCAGCATGGCTCTCCCTATGTTCTTAAGTTCTCAGACTGCCTGCGCTTCCTGATCCATACAAGTCCTAGGGGAGAAACTACCTCATGATAATTCCTGGGCAGGAAGTGTAGGAAACCTAGGAGGCTACAGGATGCCAGAGAGATGAGTGTACAACGACAGACAGGATGCTTGCACACACTGCTCAGCCAGCTCATAAGTAAATTAAGCACAAGGATACTGAACCCAACCCATGAGAATTTCTCCAAAATTTTCTTCTCCTTTGAATTTCTTTTCGAAAGCAATTTCTTTTCTATCAAATTGAATGAGAATGGTTGGAAAAAAAAATGAGGGAGAAATTTTCAGCACAGCGCTACTTATTTCCCAGCAGGTAACCCGTGATCTGCTGAAAAGGGTGTCCTGGAATCTTACCCAGGAGTGGTTGGAACAAAGAATTCCTGGTAGGGTGGCTGTGTGCCCTACGTTACAGAGGACCAGGGTGGCTATTTACAAATTGCCAAAAAAGAGGACACGAATCTCCATAAAATTTGCATCTGATAATTCATATGTATACTTGCAAACGTAGGCATCATTACTGTAAATTTAAATAGGAATATAGTACATCTCACTATAGTGTGGTAGGCTGTGACGAGGTGACCTGTTTGCCTGCCTGTTCAGTCAGCTGTTCAGGTGCTAACTGGTGATGGGCAACAGTTCTTTTTCTTTATACTGGAATTGGACTGGATAGCCCTTCAATAGAGGACATCAACAGCTTTGCTGCAGCTTCAAGCTGTAGCTTGGCCCCCCTTAGCAGTCCAGTGGTGTTTACTTTGTAATCTGGGACAGAATTCCCTATGGGGGGGGTAGCCATGCCTCCCACCGCTAAGAATGCATTTGGGAACAATGCTAGTTCATAACGTAATGTTCTTCCTACTAGGCTGCTGAGGGCAGCCGAGCAACCCCTTGAAGCGGAGACAAAAAAAACTTTCTGTTGTACAAACAAATAAACAAACAAATAAACAAACAAAAAACCCAACCAAAAAGCCTTGACCATCTTGTCTTTAGGGTAAGTCACCCAAAAGTTCATTGAATTTGTCCACCCCCTGAAAGTCGCAGATATTCTCCCCACTTTGCTGGGGGATGTTTGGCCCTGCCTTACCCGACTCCTTTGTTTAAAAGCAGGCTTACAGTGCAATCTTATACATGTCTACTCAGAACCAAGCTTCACTGAGTTCAATGGGGCTTACTCCTAGGTAAGAGTGTATAGGATTGCAGCCTTAACCTTGTTGGGGGCTGCTAGAATTTACATTCAGGTACTGGGGGCCCATTGCTTTCATTGTGGTATTGGGAATCCTACTTGCATTCAAATTCTGTTTGAAAAACTGTCTTTTGCAAACTGTCTTTTGCTGGGAGGCCACGGGGCCAGAGGGTGCAAGAAAAGGGCTAATAAGGGGAACTTTGGGCGAACTGAAGGGTGGGGGTGAGTCAGTTGCTGTGTCTTAGGTCAGATACCAGAAACACTCTTGCAGGACAGAACAAGAAAAGATGTATTTTTAAGATAGAGGAAGTAGTTGCTTTGTCCGGAACTTTGAGATAGAATTTGTACTTCTGCTTGTCAGCATTATGAAGTAAGGGACAATGTATGTATGATGGGGCGGGGGAAAGGTCAACGTTGTCTTTCTCATTTCTGTTGTCAGATGATTAATTTCTTTTTTTTCCTAATCACTATCTAACACCAATGAAATGTATCATATATAAATAGATGCCAAGAGAAAAGCCTCTTGGCGCTTGATCTGAGACTGTTGTCTCCAAGTGCCGCTTTGGGATCCCAAATAAAGCTCTTTTTCAACTTCTCCACCCTGCTGTGTTTTATTGGGCTGAATACGCACACTGGGCAACGAGCCATACGTTGCCGGGCGGGGCACAGTGGTGCGGCAACAACCTGGAAAAAAACCAAAACACCATGCCTTCGGATCCATAAATGGATGTCAGAAAACCCACACGGATGTGCAGTTTCCTGTGCCCTCTGTTGCTAAGACTTTAGGTTCAAAACCTTACTCTCAACATCTCCTCCAAACACAGCTTCAGGAGGCATCTGATTTTGATCAAATGCCATTTAAGCTAATACCTGAAGGAAATGGGGACCTTACTGGAGATTGTTCTCATATTAGCCTCCAGCCTCATCAAACCCCAGGAGTTGAAGGAGGGGCTGCTAAAAGACAAAAAGTGAGGTCTATGCTGCCATCACACCATCAGTACAGTTGCAATGTGACACGGCAGCCCGGGCTGATGTCCCTTCTCCCTTTGGTAATGTCACATTGTGTCATGCAAATTTGATCGACGCCGCAGTGTCCTCACGACTGGCTGGATCTCCCATGGATGGATGCAACTGGGAATAATTTGTGGCTGAGAAGAGTCTTGGTCTCAAATGGATACACTTCAGTTAAAAGAACACCTGATAATGGAACAATCTCCTTCAGAAGACACCGAGGAATAGGATGGCCGCTAATGAATTGTCACAAAAGAGGAAGTACATCACCAAAATAGAAGACAAAAAGAAGATACTGAGCTGTGTAACATTTGCAGATGCTGATTTCTAGGTACAGATGCAAATTTAGAACTGATAATTAAAATGAGAACCAGCGTGGCATAGTGGTTAGAGTGTTGGCCTGGGGCTCAGGAGATCCGGTTTCTAGTCCCCACACAGCCGTGAACTTCACTGGGTGACTTTGGGCCAGTCACTGAGTCTCTGCCTGACCTACCTCTCAGGGTTGTTGTGAGGATAAAATGGAGAGGAGGCGGAGGAGGATTATGTAAGCCACCTTGGGTTCCTTGCAGGAAAAAAGGTGGGATATAGATATAATTGTGAAGGACCACGACCAGTCCTTTGATTCAGGATGGGAGATCAGAGCAGAGGCTTCAAACTGCTAGCCTGTTGTCGCCGTTCCCACTTCACCTGGCCTAAACATGGCCCCGGTCTGAGACACTGAGATTTAGCACTGAATCAACAGAGAACCTACACACACTCTGCATAGGGTAAAGTGAAAGGAAGTTTATTATTAGGTTAGTCAGTTACAAATTAGGTGGGAAGATAAGGGAAATGAAACTGACAGAATGGAATACCTTTGTTACACACAGCCAGAACTACAAAAAAACAACCTAGATTAGAACTTACACTAGAGTACCCAGGCACTTCGCTTGGGGGTTGATCTTCTTGGGCTGGCCTCAGCTGGCCCGCTCCGTGTTTCATCGCACCATGATCCAACAAAGCCCAGAAGACAAGCTGTCCATATATCGCTTCTCCTCTGCCCCTCCCTTCGAAAACCTGACCCCCCCTTCCCAAGCAGAACAAACTGGTCTGGCCAGGTGGTAGAGGTGAGGTGGCCCTCAGATGTCAGACGGTTGCATTCCTGACCATACTTGAGGGTGTTTGGGAAACATTAGTATCCGAATGTGCTGTAGACTTGGAGGCAACCCCGGCCTCCTTGGAGGAATGTGTACAGTTCACAGGATATTCACTGGAGTTTCTCAGCCTCCGGCTGAGATTATTCTTTTTACATGTGGTATGTGGGGGAAAGGTGCAGGCGATATCGTACTTTTCTCCACAATAATAAATAAATAAATTGAAATAGGAATTGTACATCTCACGATAGTGTGGTAGGCTATGACCAGGTGACTTGTGTGCCTACCTACTCAGTCTGCTGTCCTGGTGTTATTAAGTGTGGATGGGCAACAACTCTTAATCTGGTTCCTTAATCTTTAAACTGGAATTGGACTGGGCAGCCCTTCAAAAAAAGAGGACACCTGGCCACCCTAGGAAGCTGCCTTATACCAGGTCAGACTATTTGCCCATCTAGCTCAGTATTGTCTTCACTGGCCATGGTTCCCCAGGGTCTGAGGACGCAGTCTTTTCTCTCACCTTCTCCCTGATCCTTTTGAATGGCAGTACAACAAAGGCCTGGATCTGGGGTTGCTACCTTCTTTTTTCTTTCCCATTGTAATAGTCCCCTGCAAAGCAATTTTCCTGCAGAGTGGAAGTCTCTCTCCAGTTAATGGGACATTGTTTTTGCTCCTCTTGAGTCTGTTTTGCATCGAAGCAGCTGTGACACTACCATTAAACCCACTTCACAGTAACAGGCATTTACAAACCTTTTTTGGAAACCGTTCTCAGTTTGCTGGCTCTGTCAGGACAACCACCCACTAACTTCATTCCAAATGCGTGGTAGTTAATGGAGCCATCTTAGTCTTAAATGAACAGCATTAAGATGCACTTTGAGGTTATTATTTCTTTAACTGTCAGTCAGCAGAGCCTTTGCTAGTATGGGGTATTTATGAGATCCAATTAATTCCTTTTGAGTTCAGATACAGAGACATGAGCAATCAAAACTGAGTATATACCAGAATTTACTGGCTGATATAAATGAAAAAGGAAACAAGCACGTCGTTAATAAATACTCATCTCCTTTTTGAACCAGTGCGGAGCAGGAGAAAAGAGTTGCCAACTGGCCAGGAAGCAAGCAAGCAAGCAAGCAAATACATCTATATATACACAGCCTAGGTTTCTTTGCATCAAAGGGAAAGACAATAGCATGGTGGCAAAGCACATAGTTTGCATGCAGGAGTCCCCAGGTTCAATTCTTGCCATCTCCAGTTAAAAAGGATGGGATAACAGGTGATGGAAAATACCTCTGCCAGTCAGAGTAAACAATACTGGATTAGATAGACCAATGGCCTGTCTCGGTATAAGGCAACTTCAGGTCATGTTCCCTTTCAGGTCAAGTATGAGCAGGGCCGGTGCTACCATTAGACCAACTAGGCATTTGCCTAGGGCGCCGGGCTAAAGGGGGCGCCAGAAATGCCTTGAGGGGAAAAACAGCGCTAAAGAGTTGGAAATTGAGCTCACTTTTGAAGCAAATCGAACGAGACAAAGGAGAAAGAGAAGGCAGTTAATAATGTGTCCCCCCCCCCCCCGTGACGCGGCAGGAGAGGAGAAAAGAGAGGCAGAGAGGCGGCTGGGCGGGGAAACAAAGTTTGATGTGAGCGTGCAGGCAGCGTGGAGATAGGTGGAAGCTGGCAAAGAGCTGGAAGAGAAGCGACAGGGGGACGGCAGCAAAGAAACGCAGGTGAGAGGAGGAGTGGCGGTGGCAGCTGACGGGGGCCGCTGAATGAAGCCCGTGGAAAGAACTTACACGGAAGTAAATCCCCTTGATCTCGATGGAGCTGGAAACAACATGTTTAGGACTGGAGAGGAAGGGTGTGTGTGTGTGTGTGTGTGTGTGTGTGAATGCAGATAATGATAGGGCTGGAGGGAGGGGGGGCGTTAAATATCTGATCTTGCCTAGGGCACCAAACTGCCTTGCACGGGTGCTGAGTATGAGAAAAGCAAGGGGGCAAGGCCACTAGGCCAGTTTTTCCTCTGTCAGTCTTTTTTTTTTTTTTTTTTTTAAAGAGAACTGTACACCTTAAGTCAGGGATGGGGAATCTCTGGCCCACAGAGGTGGTGGCTCCCCATCTGGCCCTTGGAGGCTTGAGCTTTCTCCCCAAGCTCCCACACTCCCTAGGCCAGTGATGGCGAACCTTTTTGAGCCCGAGTGCCCAAACTGCAACACTAAACCAACTTATTTATTTCAAAGTGCCAACACTGCACTTAAACCTGAATACCGAGGTTTTAGTTTTAGAAAAACAACTCATACAGTTGTCCGAACTAATTAACATCTTTTGTCTTAAAAGAAAAACACAATAACAGAGCTTTCAATGATACAAACAGTTTTTTGTTGAAAAAAAAATCAACTCAAAAAATTATTATAGTACTACATTGTACACATAGCCTGAAGGGAATTTATACAAACTTTTAAAATAATTAGGCACATGTATTTTTGGATAAGGGATTCTCAGCTTGTAATATGATTATATGCCAGACTGAAATTGTATGGGGCAAGCTTTACTCCGGGTCCTTTCCATGCTTCTACAGGTGTCAGATTAGTAAAAGTAAAAGTCAACCTGTACTAGGATGAGCAAGATAAACAAGAAAATGAAACGTGCTTAACACATTTTAAACACTTTATGTCTTGGACTGCAAACACTGCATTAGGTAAAAGCTTGCATTGGGCATGCTTTTGCACAATTAATGTGATTTTTGCTATTGCATGCATGCTGATAATTTGTCAAACCTTGGCTCATACTCCGTTAGTTTGAGAGCAACACATGCAGCACTCAGGTCAACTGTTAGGGCTTTACATCCAAGCCATGCTCTGTGCATCATTCTTCAAAATCTTTTAAATGTGATAACAATGTAGAAAAGAATTCTGTAACAGGAATTCTAGAATAAAATCATTATGTGAGAAAGAACAAATCATTAGTGTTTTGCAGAAGGGGACAGTCTTTTCGCGATCTGGTGACCAATGGCTCGAGTGCCCACAGAGCGGTCCCTGCGTGCCAGCTGTGCCATAGGTTCGCCATCACTGCCCTAGGCCAGCTGCCCCCCTCCCCCCCGGCTTCTTTTTCTTTGCTTTGCTTCGCTCTCTAGCTGTTTCGGCTTTCATTTTTACTGGATTAACTGGACCCAAGGATTTTGGTAAATATGAATCCTTTTAGACTCTTAGACTTCAGAACTTGCAAACAGTTTTAACCCTTTTCTTTCTGGTGCCTAGAGGAATTTAGTGTAACGCTTTAGCTTAGCTTTTTACATTCGGGTAATGGGCGGGAGGAAGGAAAAAGGAGAGTTAGCCATTTTAGCATGTTTTAGTCACGCTTTAAAAACTAGCAAGTAGAATGCAGGATGGTGTTGAGGAGGAGTCATAACAATAGTGTTAGAAGCTCGATTTGTTATCTAGCTTGCTACATTTGTGGTGCCAGCCAGCTTTGTCAGTTGCAATTCTTTTAGTTAATCTTATATCTACATTACACTCTCTTTCGCTGCTGATCAATGTAATCACAGAAAACGCTTTTAATGCTCACAGAACCACCATGCTATCTTTTTCTTAATTTTTATAATTTTCTTAAATAAAGCATTTCATAGGTTTCAGCTTACGTCTTAATCTGTGGTGATGTTTGCCTGTTTGGACTTAGCTTGGTTATCCACCGGGGTGTCTAGAACCCAACTGTTGTAGGTTCTGAAGTTGAACAGGACCAAATTAACAGGGGAGAGGTAGCCCCGCTGTTATCTTCTTTGGCATGCCCTGCATCCTACTGTCAGAAGTCAGAGCTGTTTTCTGACCTCGGAGCTGTGAATCTGAACAATCCTATTGCCCCCTAGACACTGTTTAGGAGCCACAGGATCACTCTGCCCATTGGTTTATTACATTTCTGTATCGCTTCATACAACCAAAAGGAGCCCCGAAGCCATTTACAAAGAAGTAATTAAAACAACAACAACAACAAAACACCCCACCAAATACAATATACAATAACATACTCATTAAAATCATACAGATTTACAAAAGTATCCAAGATCACCTAAAGGACAAAAACCATCCCACCTCCAGCACAGGAGTGAACAACAAAAATAACCACCGAAGCCAGGCCATTAAACTATGCAAATGACTGGGAAAAGAGAAACATCTTCTCATGGTGCCTAAAAGATGACAAAGAATTGGCACCAGGCAAGCTTCTCTAGGGAAAACATTCCATAATTGGGGTGGGGTGGGGTGGGGTGGGGGTTACCACAGAAAAGGCCTATTACTACCTACCTGGCTAGTAGACATTGCTAAATGTGTTTGAGTTGCAGTGTTCTATAACAACCATATGAAGCTGCTATACAGAGCCAGATCTTTGACCTAGGGTATATCAAACTGTCTGAGCATTGTATCTTCCGGCTGGTAGTGGGTCTCATTAGTCTCAGGCAAAGACCAATGAGTCTCAGGCAGAGACCAAGACCTTTCCTAGCTTTACTATTTGTTGTTCTTTAACTGGAGATGCTGCAGTTTGAGCCTGGGACTTTGACAGGCACTAGAGATAGGGCCTTCTCCGTGGTGGCCCCTACCATATGGAATTCCCTCCCAAGGGATATATGCCTATGGCTGCTTTAAGAGGGTTTTTAAAAAAACTCATCTGATCTCCCTGTCTTTTCATTGAAAAATGTAATGGTTTTTGCCACTGATGGATATTTTGACATTGTATTTTATTGAAACAGGATTTATTTAGAAGTGTGTTTACATTTAATATGATTTTATTAATATGTTTGTATTCCTTGTATGCCATAAACCACCTTGGGAAGACTATAGTCTTGAAGAAATCGATTGAATAAAGCAAATAAACCAACATATATATGCAAGGCATGTACTCTATCAAAATGTCTATTTACTACATTCATATGCTGCCTTCCTGCCAAAAACAGACCTCCAAGGCTGCTCACAACATGATTAAAACAATCCATTATAATAAAATCTAGAAAACAGGACAAGCAGTAAGCAGCAAAAAATAAACAGAAAACAGGTAACCAACAAGGCGCTGCCAAAAGACTGGGTAAATACAGAAAGTGTTGAATTGTCACCTAAACAATGTAGGTGGCCTGACAAATAAAATCAGGGAGGGCGTTCTAATGTTTGGGTGCCACTACAGAGAAGTCCCGGGGCCCCTAACAGCACAATCCTATATGTGACTGCTCAGTCAGAACTTGATCCCATTTATTTCAAAGGGACTTACTCCCAAGCAGTGGTGTAGTGGAAACTTTTGAAGTGCAGGCACTCATCACGACAGTCCCATAGCCACACCCCAAAGGAGAGTCCAAAAATTGCAGTCCGCTTTGTTGATCCATATCAACAAACCAGTTCTAGCCATTTTCATCTCCACCAGGAGCAGGTCTTTTGTAAAGCTCATGGGTCTTAGCTGCTCATTCAAGAGCAAGCCACCCCAAAAGACTTTGCATTGCAACAGGGAACAATCTATTGTTGTTGTTGGGGGAATCATTCCCCCCTCCCCCAGCTGCTGTAAGGATCACATCTAAGCTCAGTGGGAACAGGGAAGTCTGCGAGGGAGGATGGCAGATGACATCGGTGTCCCCGTTAAGAAAACAGTGCCGGTGCTGCATCCCAGCAAGCCTTGACTCCACTGCACCACTGCTCCCAAGTCAGTGGATGTAGGATTGCAACTGTAGGCACCTGGAGTAGGAACTCAGAAGATCTTCGCATGTGGGCAGGTTCACATGGAAGCAGGTGGCCCTCAAGAGATTCCACTTTCCACTAAGGCAGTGTTCTCCAACCTTGGGTCCCCAGATGTTTTTGGCCTACAACTCCCAGCATGCCCCAGCCAACGGAGTTGTAGGCCAAAAACATCTGGGGACCCAAGGTTGGAGAACACTGCAATAAGGGCTTTGAAGGTCCAAACCAGCACTTTTCATTGTGTCCTGAAACAGACTGTTTGCCAGTGCACACATGGCTGGATTTAGGGCCAGGCAACCCTCTAGGCTTACGAGGTGTGGGTGGTGGTGGAACGCTTGTTACAGGCGATCTACTGAATAACTGAAACAAAAATAGCATAAACCAGGGGTGTAGAAAGCCTCAGGTCCAGGGGCCAAATCTAGCGCTCCAGAAGTACCAATCCAGCCCACCAGGGTCCCCCTAGATCAGGGCTCTCTGACCTTGGGCCCTCAGATGTTGCTGGACTACAGCTCCCAGAATCCCTTGCCATTAGCCATGCTGGCTGGGTATGCTGGGAGCTGTAGGCCAGCAACATGTGGGGACCCAAGGTTGGAGAGCCCTGCCCTAGATGGACGTGCTTCCTTTCCCCTAAACGTTGATCATTTGGTGGCTTCCTGGGTTTTTGTGCAGGCCCCCTCCCCCATTCCAAAACTTAGTAATGCCTCTCCTAAGGCTTAGTTACTGTCAGTAAGAGCTTTGAGTGAAAATATGCTGGCATTTTTGGAATTTTGGCCCTGCTCCTTTTGTGGCTGCCCCCCCTTGGAATCTGACCCTCGAGAGCTCCGAAATGAAGGTACTGCACCCCTGGTATAAACAGTTCATCTTCACTTGTAGAGCTGGCAACACTGACCTCTTTGGCCAATGTTGCATTGATGTTCTTGACTGGGTGGCCGGGCGGGTGTTTTTTTAGTCATGGGGAAATGTACGGCATCAGTGCCCATTCAATGAACAGCTTGAGTGATTGCGATCAGATCCATGTGTGCCAAATGTATCACCTTGTTCCTCAGGGATAAATCCTGCATGCAAATCCTGCATCGGTCATGAAACGGGCTATAAAATGCAATAAAAATAGGATATTCAAACGTTGAATAAGTGGAGCCGGGAAGTCTGGGGCGCCGTGGTGTGAGTCCTAGGGATGGCCCTGAGCACAGATGTCTACCACTAAGCTACGCCGACTCCTATAATAAGAACAATCAGATCTATTGTGTGAGATCAAATCCTATATACTAATAGCAAACTCATCCTTATGTGGCCAAAATGGCACCATTCGCGAACAAGAAGGAGGTATTGTCATGTTTGAGGGAACCCCAAGGTTTACAGAAGTACAACAAATCTTTAGGCAAAAGGGGAGCAACAACCAAAACCAGACCAATGAGGAGTGAGCATGCTCGGCGGGCACAGGATGGAGGGGGAATGGAATGGAGTAATCTGGAAAAGGGCATGGCTGGCTAGCTGGGACTCTGAACAGGAGCACTCCACATTGCAACATTTTGCTGCAGGTCCCACTTGTATTCTAGAGTTTTAAGAGTTTTAGAGCATAATCCTATGATCCAAGGGCCATAGGATATATGGCAGGCATTCCTCTCTGTGGGCAGATGAGGAGGCCTCTCATTGGAAGCCTCCTCGTTCTGGCCATGGGAAGCTCTGTCACCCTTGCTCCCCTGCTGTCGGGGCTCTGATGACAGTAAGGGCTGAAAAGGAGTCTTTTGAGGTGGGGTCAAGGGAGGCATTGGATCTGCTGGATCCAAAGCCCTTCTGTTTTCCCGAATGCCCCCCAAAGGGGGAAAAACCAGCCCAGGAGCTGGTATAGCTATTTCCCCTCTCATTGAAAATTACAGGATGGAAAATTTAAAAAGATCAGCCATGGCTGGAAAAAAGGTAAAAAGAAGCCCCTTCCCCTTTTGCCTGGACTGGCATAAGCCCAATAGGGCCTTGGATCTGGCAGGTTCTTCTGCCATGCATGATCTCTCATCCTCTCCCAGTAGGATTGCTATGTTAAACCCTTCAGAGGGCTGAAAAGCTGATTATAGTTGTAAAACAAAGAGACAAAGGACCAAGAAATTGCTCAAGCCCTTCACGGAACAGACAGGCTTCAGAAGCCAGTGCGGGACAGGCTATTTCCGTGCAACACCAAGTAGGCTGCTCAACAAGATCTGCCACAGATGGCCTTCTCCTTGTCCCTTCAGCCAGAGCAGCTAGACTGGTGGGGACGAGGAAGAGGGCCTTTTCTGTGGCGGCCCCCATACTGCGGAACTCTCTCCCTAGTGACCTCTGCCATGCCCCCTCTCTGCTGAGCTTCCGCCACTCACTAAAAGCATGGCTATTCATGCGGGAATATGGGGTGGGTTAAGATTTTAAAATTTTATACTGTTTTAAATGTATTTTATCCTGTTTTATCTTGTGTACATCGCCCAGAGTGGCCGATTTGCCGGCCAGAGATGGGCGATTCATAAATACAATAAATAAATAAATACATACATACATACATACATGAATACCTTGTTCCGCAG
The DNA here is from genome assembly GCA_021292165.1 of Shinisaurus crocodilurus. Classification (NCBI taxonomy): domain Eukaryota; kingdom Metazoa; phylum Chordata; class Lepidosauria; order Squamata; family Shinisauridae; genus Shinisaurus; species Shinisaurus crocodilurus. The sequence goes on from CM037881.1 coordinate 23,279,527, forward strand.
GGAGTGAAGTGCCTTCAGCTACACATAACAGTGGGGGATGCTCCAGCAGTGATTCTTGAATGTGGGGACCGGGCCATAACACAGGGGCGGGGAACCTCCAGCCTGGGAGCCAAATTCATCCCTCTGGGGTGCTCCAGCTTGCCACGCCCACTTCTTCTGGTCCCAATCCCTTTCCCCTGACTGCCAATCATTTGGTAGCTTGTTTCCCAGCTTTTATGCAATCCTCCCCTCCACATTCTAAGAGGTTGAAATGCCCCTCCTAAGGCTTTGTTACTGGCAGCACGAGCTTTCAGCTAAAATATGCTGGGCATTTTTGGGATAGTTTTGGCCCCACCCCTTTTCCCTTTGGCCCCGCCCACTATTGGAATGTGGTCCCCAAGAGCTTCTCTGAAATTAAATTCAGTGCTCAGGCTGAAGCAGGCTCCCTATCCTGGCGTAACATCTACACAAGTGCTGCTCAGGGCCAGCCCTACCATTTGGCCAAGTGAAGCAGCTGCCTCAGGCAGCAGATGCTGAGGGGTGGGGAGTAGTAGTGGCGATGTGTTGGAGGATGGCACTGTGTGTGCCATGCATGCAGCCTGCGCTGCACCCCCCAAGCTTGTCTCATAGATTTCATAGATCATAGAGTTGGAAGGAGCCTACAAGGCTATCGAGTCCAACCCCCTGCTCAGTGCAGGAAACTAGAGGAGGGGTCTCCCATCCAAGTAATAACCAGGCCTGACCCTATCTTAGCTTTCCATGCTCAGACAAGCTGAGCCAGCGTAAGCCACAGTCTCCTGCCCTCAGGTGTGGTGGAGGAGGCTTTCCCCTTCGCCAGTGTTGAAGTAAGATTTAAGTACCAGTCTGGTCAGCTTCTGTACATGGAACAGGGAGGGGACGCCATGTTGTCCTTTGCCTCAGGTAGCCAGATATCTGGGGCTCCTATTCCCAGCGGTGTAGTAGTGTTAAGAACATAAGAAGAGCCCTGCTGGATCAGACCAAGGGTCCATCTAGTGCAGTGCAGCATCTTGTTCACACTGTGGCCAAGCAGCTGCCCACAGGATCCCACAAGCAGGACATGAGTGCGATAGCAGCACCCTCCCTCCCAAGTTCCCCAGCAACTGGTGTACATAGGCATACTGCCTCTGCTACTGGAGGTAGGGACTAGTAGCCATTGATAGCCTTCGATAGCCTTCAATAGTGTTGGGGAAAGATGTATAAGTAGTAAGTTCAGGTGTGTGGCTTTGTCATCCCCATCTTGAATGGAAAAAACACACATTGCCTGTGGACCTTGGACACCACTGGCAGGGTAGCAGTTTGGACAGCCTGTCAGCCTGACCTGTGAGTGACGGCACCACATCTCCTGAGCGTTTCTTCATTACATGAGTTGTTGCCTGCTGCTCACTTTCTTGGCTGCGAGAGAGGCTGCACTTTCTGGAGAAGGGCTAGATTTGTGCAGGCAGGGAACCCGTTCCGCCCACCAAGCCATGCTATATGGTTTCAGGAAGAAATTGCAGCCCATAATAATAAAATAAAGCCTCTTTCAGCCATGCCGCTTCCTTCCTACTGCAGAGGAAGGACGTACCTGACTCCACAGGGAGGTCCCAGGGCTTGAGTCATCGCAGCAGCAGGTGGAATATTGCTACTGCAAGCAAACGGGGCTCCCGGCGGCATAAACACCAGGTTGAGTCACCTCGGTGACCGTCTGTGCAAACAGCTTTATATATATCTCACACAATGCTTTCTCACTCTTGCTGCCCTCCCTTGGCTGTCATTTCCCCAAGCTCACAGGGAGATTCTGGAGACTGCAAACAGGAAAGGGGGAAAAGAAAGAAAGAAAGAAAGAAAGGGGGAGGCAAAATCTGAAACCACAGCTTTGTCACTGCAGACGTTTTCTCATGGTCTCTCGGAGCATCCATGCTTCTGCAAGTGATGCTACAGCCAGATGCTGTGACAGGCAATTACAGAGTTTGCTTTGCTTCAGGAACAGTACATCTTTCTCTGAGCAGGGACATGCTTTCAAGATCAGTGAAGGCACGCATGATTCTCCAGCATTCCTTTATAGTATAATTTCAGTTGATTATACACACACACACACACACACACACACACACATCTATCTATTTATATAAAAGAAGAAGTCCTGACTGACTGACTGACTCATCAACGCCCAGCTCAAACTGTTTAATCTAGGAACGTGAAATTTTGAAGGAACATTGCTTTTGTGACGTAGACACCCACTAAGGAAGGATTTTGGGAAATTCCATCCCTAAGGGGGTGAAAAAAGGGGGCAAAATCGCCCCACTCTCATATCTCCTCTGGGCAAAACAACAGGGGAGCAGTTATGCAAATTGGCCTCACCTCATAATTGCTGCAGGAGCCAATAGGAGCAGTTATGCAAATAGCCCATAGAACACTTAGAATGTTCATATGAATTCCTGCAGGGGCCAATAGGGATGGGTATGCAAATCTCCCCTAGGCCATCTAGAATGTTCTCTGAGGGGGTGAAAAGGGAGGGAAACTTTTTAAATGACTGCCTGACTGTTGTGTGTGGAGCGTCGTTGCATAGGCTTCATCACGTTTTGACAGATCTACCCCAAACTTGGCATGGTCACTCTTCATCACATGTAGACTCTCTGGATTAACGTGATTTTTCTTTAAGATCAGATATTTCCATCAGAAAAGTTTTCTGCTGCCAGCACCCAGCCTAAACGTTACACTTTCAGTCAGGGACACTGTATCTTTCCCATTGTACCAAATCCTAAAATCCATGTGAGCACAGCCACAGGCAACAGCCAGTATATATATATATATATATATATATATATATATATATATATGGTACCCCCTTCTGCACTTGAAATCAGGGTGGTCAAAGACCAGAATGCCCTGATAAGTGCAAAAATCTCGTGTTGTTCCCCCGTTTTACCCCGCCTGCATTTTCCACTCCTTCCCTGTTTTATTAAAATGTATCTTATTTATTTAAAATTATTTTTGGCCACCTGTAAGGGTAGGACCCACTCAAAGGAGTGCTGTTGTCTCTCTTGTGTCAGGTTCTAGATTGTAATCCCCATGGGGCAGGAACCTGTCCTCTCGTTCATTGTAAAGTACTGCCAGATGTTGCTAAACAAATAAGTAAATAAATAATAATGCGTGGTGGTTGAACCCCCGCTCCCCTGAGCCTGTTGGTGACAGATGGTATAAATGTCAAAAGGAATAAATGTATTATAAGCCAAAGTTCTGTTCTTTGACGGACCAAGCAGAATCAGCTTTCTAGACAAGAACCACGAAGCAGGCAGCAATCCTGCAGGCCTCTGGTTATCAGCCTCTCTGGGCAGTTAGTAAATAGTCAGACTGTTCATGACCTACATGTGTGACTCTTCAATGTTGTTGGATTGTAAGGCTGTCCGGATTTTGTTCAATCCATACCATCTGTGTTTTGTGGATTGATTGTCAGGCATCTTTTGTTCTGTCATCCGCTCATTGATGGAATCGGATTTTTTAAAAGGACATGCAAGAATTTTGTTCCACTCACACTAGTGCACATTAGTGCTAATGTGCATTAGCACAAGTGTGCGTTAGGCCTAATTCACATTGGCGCAAGTGCGCATTAGTGCAAGTGCGAATTTGCGCAAATCCCCCGCAAAGTAAAAATAAAAATAATAATAATCTGCAAGTCTGTGGAATCCGTGCAACTCAAAAAAAGTTGATCTGCTGCAGAATCCGCAGGCCGGATTCATAGAAATCCATCTGTTGCAGATTTCTCCAACATCCCTGCTGAATTGTGGACCACTATCCTGGGTTGATTTTCTGCAGACCACCATTTTTTCTCCTATTTAAAACCTACATATGGGAGGCTGCTTGAACAACTTCTGGATTAAACTCCATTCCTTCTACACCTGATGCAGCTGCCCCAAACATGTGTGACAAAAAGAAGGGTGAAATAACATTGGGCTTGCATGGGGTGGGGAACATCTGGCCCCTCCCACCAGATGTTTCTGGACTACAACTCCCATCAGCCCTAGGCAGCATAGCCAATGGTGAAGGATGCTGGGATAGGAGTTACAGTCCAACCACATCTGGAAGGCCACACACTCCTCACCCCTGCAGTTTGCCCCACACCTCATGTTGCCATGGCCATTTGTCAGCCAAAGGAGCTGTTTGGGAGGAACTGAGCTTTAATTCAGCATTCATCACCATTTGTTCTGGAGAAACCCTTCAGCAATTTCTTGGGTATTTTTGCCAGCATCAGTGGACCACCAATGGTTCCCAGATCAGAGTTTAGCAGTCATCGGTCTATATGGTTGGTTCTTTTGCATTCCTGCAGTTCCCATTGAAACGGGGATGTTGTGGCATGGGGCAACTCCTTGTTGACAATGCTCATGAAGATAGGAAGTTGACACTATGCGCCCCACTCTGATTGCAGTGCGGATGCGTGAAGGGAACAACATTTGGAAGAGTACAAACCTCACAAGTTGGATGCTCATTAGTGCACACATCCAGTATTTGGGGAGCGCATAATTCATACACCGCTCAACATAACTGGACACAGAAGAGCACCTTGCTCTCTTGCTCAATATATGAGGAATTCTGTATAGAGATGCCCATTCTTAATGCTGCTTGGAGTTCTGCCCATGCGGGGACCGCTAGTGGGTTCCAGTGCCTCTGCAAACACAGTCTTAATTGGATCATCAGCCGGGTCTAATTTACCGAGAGCTGGCTTTTCCCTGCGTGGTTCATTAAGGACTGTGCCTAGATCAGCCAGCTGTACTGCAGAACACGAGGCTCATCTGTAATGAACTTGGTTGCTAATTATTGTGTATCTACTCCTCTGTTTTCTTTTCTCTATGCCAGCTCAGTCTTTGTCAATCTTCCTGATCAGGAGTGGTGATCACCACTGTTTCCACAGATGAGCAATGGGAGAAGAGGGAAGATATGGTGCTGAGAAGAATAAATAAGGTACAAAAGTTGGAGGCAGCACAATTATCTGCCCTCAGAAAAGGCTGCCTGTTCTGCCTCTACATGAGTCAATGCTCTGGGCTGGCTTCCTTCCAGCCAAGAGGCATGCCCAGAAGACTGACTCACACAGGGCGTGTTTGGACAACACGTTAATCCACGCTGTGGTGTGGCACAAGATGCACAGTGTGGGTTAATCGCCCGCAGCCCCATGATGTGCCCGACACATGATCAGGCACATTGTGGGTCCATGCCCCCATCCCCCTCCTGCCTCGGCCCTCCCATGGGTATTCATCCAGGGGACACTGCGGGAGGAACGAGTCTTTCCCCCCTCCCTGCTGCCACAGTGGGGAGCAGGGGAGCAGGAATAGAGATGTTAACGTACCTTGGGGGGGCGCCTCTCCTCTCCACGCTGCCCCCCCGCTGCTTGATTCTCAGAGGCGCAGAGCGATTCTCCACGCCGCTCGAGCTGCCCGCACCCACCACGATGGGACCCTGCGCCGGCGTGATGGCCATTTTAAGCCCTGTTGCCCTGGTTTCTACGGAAAAGACGCAGCGCGGGGTCCCATCGCACCAGCGCAGGGTCCCGTTGTCGCAGCCGAAAGTGATGCAACGGGACCGTTGCGGCGGGTGCAGGCAGCTCGTCGCGGAGAGGCGAGCGGGGCCGGGACCCGGTGAGGCCTGCGAGTCTCGGGCGGGCATGAGCGGGGCTGATTTTGGCCCGCTATGCCCCCCCCCGAGGCAAGCGGTTACATCCCTAACTGCAGGAATCACTTTAGCAAGCTATCCAGACAACTGCATGATCTCCACCTCCTGCAACTGCAGCGAGCCCAAAAGGCTAGCTAAACCACTCTATTGCAGATCAAACAGAGATCTACCAGTAGATCCTGATCTATCTTCTGTGCCCACCCTTGCCCTATAATGCCAACTTCTGATACTGGGTCTATGAGGCAGAGAGAGACCTGGTTTGCATGTAAGGAGAAACCACCATGGCTGAATTTCCCTGTGGGGCTTCTTGTCAGGGCAATGGCTGCCATTTTGAATATTTGAGCTGCATGTGGGGGGTGCCCTGGCCTGTACCTTGTTCATATGTGCGGACCTGGTGAGGGTGGGTTGTTGTTTGTGTGATTGACAAGCGACCCAGAACCCGTGGGCTCTTTTAGGGTTGCAAGTGGCTTGTTAGCCACCTCATCAACCCACCCTCAGCAGGTTCACATGTAATGACAAGCTATGGCCTGCCCCTGGCCTGCCGCAGCTTGAATATTCAAAATGGTGGCCGCCGCCACCAAAAGAAACTCCACAGGGAAATTCACCCATGGTGGCTTCTCCTCATGATGTGTGAACTGGGCCAGACTGTGTGAGTTTAGGCTATAGTTGAGAAGCTGAGACACAGACTCAGCAGATGCAACAAGACTGTTGCAGTGAGAAAAAGGGAAATGGAGGGGCGCGGGGAGAAGAGGGAATTGTTCTGCTCAGACAGAACAATTCCTAACAGTTTATAGCAAGCATTGGAGTGGTGGTGGGGAGCAGTGTTCTCCAACCTTGGATCCCCAGATGTTTTTGGCCTACAACTCCTAGCATGCCCCAACCAGCTATGCTGGCTGAGGCATGCTGGGAGTTATAGGCCAAAAACATCTGGGGACTCAAGGTTGGAGAACACTGCTATAGAGCAGGGAGGGAAGTTTTTTTTAACTTCATGCCGTGCATTCCCCCAACCATAATAGGGATGTTTCAGGAAGAAGGAAAGGAAAAAAGGACACGTTTTCCCTTTCCCATCTTTAGACTTCCCTCCTACCTGTTGAGGCTGGCCTGGTTTGAAGGAGGTAAGACCACAGCAGGGAATCATAGAGGGGCACAGCAAGCAGTCCCTTCTAACCATTTTGGGCTCACAGGAGCCTTTGATTATTTAATCTCGGCACACTAGCAGTCCCCTGGAGGCGCACAGACAGTTTGGGGAATGACTGAAATAGAAGGACCGCACGTATGCCTGCAGTCCTAAGCACTCTTGCTTTGAGGTATGTTTCAGTGGTGTAAATTTTGAACAGCGGGGGCTCATCATGACAGTCCCCTTAGCCACGCCCCCAAGGAGAGTCCAAAAATTGCAGGCAGCTGTGTTGATCCGTGCCTACTCAGCTTGTCTGAGCATGGAAAGCTAAGTGGGGTCAGGCCTGGTTATTACTTGGATGGGAGACCCCCTCCTCTAGTTTCCTGCATTGAGCAGGGCGTTGGACTCGATGGCCTTGTAGGACCTCATCCAACTCTATGATCTATGAAATCTATGAAACCAGTTCTAGCCATTTTCATCTCCACCAGGAGCAGGTCTTCTGCAAAGCTAATGGGTCTTAGTTGCCCATTCAAGACCACCAAGCCACTTCAAAATACTTTGCATTACAACAGGGAACACAATATATTGTTGCTGGGAAAACTCTCTCTCCCCCCTACCTCCACCAGCCACTGTGAAGATTTCAGCTAAGCTCAGAGGGAGCAGCGAAGTCTGAGGGGGGTGGCAGATGATGTCATCAGTGTCCCTGCTCATCAAGAAGTACCAGCGCTGCATCCCTGAGATTCCCCAGCTCCACTATTCCCCTGGGTATGTTGCACTAGAATCAGTGGCACTTCCTTCTGATTAGCACAGGAGCTGAATCTCCTATCTAGTATACTGCAATAAAGAAGTGCCTGAATAATAAAAAAAAATCTATCGAATATTTGGGGCAAGGAGGGAGAGAAGCTTACAGCAGAACTGTGGCTCACGCTGGCTCCGTTTGTCTGAGCGTGGAAAGCTAAGCAGGGTCAGGCCTGGTTATTACTTGGATGGGAGACCCCCTCCTCTAGTTTCCTGCGTTGAGCAGGGGGTTGGACTCGTTGGCCTTATAGGCCTCTTCCAACTCTATAATCTATGCATCAAGAACTGGCTTCTGCCTTGAAAGTTTGATCAGTAACAAATGGATGAGGCCAGCGTGAACCACGAGCACACTGCAGCGCCGGGATAACGGTGCCCTAATTCAAGGTCACCTTCTCATCCATACACTCCCTCCCCTTGCCTCCAAAGGACCGCTCACTGTGCACTGCTGACCCGTGCTGCATTTTCAGCCTGCACAGACTCGCGGCTCCATTGATCATCGCAGAGGCTGCAGAGGCGGTGGGAACAGGCAGGCTGCTCAAGTGTCGTGCCTGTGTGGCCCCATTGCCTTCAGTGCTGGGAGGGAGCAGATCATCCATTCGATTTATATACCTTTCTCTTTTTCCCTACCAGGGTGGGATCCCACTGAGAAGTTCAGTTTGTCCATTCCTATGACTGACCTGACCCTGTTCAGTCAGTCCATAGGCAGGGACGTGCGGATTTTGTAACATCCACTCCGTCTGTGTTTCACAGATTGTCAAGCATCTTTCATTCCACTCATTGACAGAATTGGATTTGATGTATGAGAATTTCATTCCACTTGCACAAGTGTGCGTTAACGCAAGTGTGAATCTGTGCAAACCCCCCTCGTATGTAAAAAAAACCACAAAAAACTGGTCCGCAAGTCTGAGGGATCCATGCAACTCAGAAAAATTCAGTCCGCTGCAGAATCCACAGGTCAGATTCATAGAAACCAGAACTCATTTGAATCCACTGCGGATTTCTCTGACATCCCTATTAAAAGTACTTTGGTTTCCAGTTCCTCCAGAATGAACCTAAGCATCATTTATTTATTTTATTTGTTGTATTTCTGAATCTCCTGCTTCTGCTTTAAAAGGTGGCAGGGTAGGTGACTGTCGCACCCAAACCCTGCTTGTGAGACAGCCTTTAGTGACAGCGCACTGCTGAAATGTTAGTGAGCCAGTGAGCTCAGGTTTTTAAATGCCAGAAGGATCAAGTCTGAATTTGGAAAGTTTTGGGCAAGCCTCAAAGATATTCTCTACCCCTTACCCCACTCCAGTTAATGTACAGCCTGGGGGTTGTATCCAATGTTAGTCCTATTTAGTGTAGAGCAGTCCAATGTCAGCAGGGCTGCATATCCGTTCTGGATTTTACTCCAATCTTCTAAGGAGCTATCCGTGGTGCCAATTTTGGAGGATAGGGTTCAGCACCATGGATAGCACCTTTAAAGTTCAGGATGAAATCCGGAGCAGATATGTAGCCCCGCTGACATTGGAGTCACCACCAGCCTCCGCTGGTGTAGACCTCTTGAAATGAATGGAACGAAAGTTAGACTGACATTGGATACAACCCCGGGTCTGCTCCATGGGCTGCACAGCACCTCCAGACCCAGCCACCTGAGCAAGAGAAGCTTAGGGGCATGCTGTACATTAACCTCGATGGTAATGATGGAGCCAAGAGCTGAAAACACACAGTGGTTCAGGTAAAGGGCAAAGCGAAACATGGAAGAAGTTAGGACATGGATCAAGGTATGAGAAGAGCAACGCATGAAAGAACAATCAGATGGCGATTCTCTCTTGCAGGTGCACATACACAAGGACACAATTTACGTCAAGTCTAGTTTGGCCTTTAGCGACCCACACCTGCCAGTTCCTCTATAACAGAGAAGGGGCATGTATGCTTGATTGAAGTTGGATGTATCCACCACTCTGTGGCCTTTTGAATGGGCAAGGCTCACACAACGTCCAGTCCCTTGCTCAGCCATGAAACCCAACTGCATGACCTTGGGCCAGTCGCTGTTTTTCCACCGAACCTACCTCACAGGGTTGTTGGGTGGATACAATGAGTGGGTGGGGGGAGAAAGAGAACTACGTACACTACTATGAGCTCCTTGGAGGAAAGGTGGAGTATACATGAAATAAATAAATAATGTTGCCTAAAATGCATTTGGCTTTAATTTAGCATTTCTAGCAGAGTCTTGGGTGCTGGGAAAGACCTGCAGTGAGATGGACAGCTGAGAACTGGTCTGAGAAAAAGCAGCATCAGCAGCAGAGAGGAATCTCTCTTCATATCTTTCTGCGGTTTTTCTGTCATTCCTTTTATGTGGGGCCCAAAGGGGAAGATGCGATTGTCATTCACAGGCTTGTTAAAACAATAAACAGACAGTGGCATTTTTTAAAAGGATACATTTGAGAGGCTCTTTATATACCGTATTTTTCGCGCCATAAGACGCACCGGACCATAAGACGCACTTACTGTATGGTACAAATTTTTTTTTAAAAAAAAATCAGCTGAGAGGCGGGGGCTTCCCCCGCCCCACCCAGGAGTCCTCCGCTCTTCCGGACCAGCAGAGGAAAGTTTTTTTTTTGTTTTTTTTTTACTATATTCACTCCATAGGACACACAGACATTTCCACCTAGTTTTTTTGGGGGGTAAAGTGCGTCTTATGGAGCACTTTATGGAGCGAAAAAATACTACATGACAATTTGTAGTGAGATAAAGCTCCATGCTGTGAATGAATATACAGATCAGGTATCTGCTCTCTCTCTCTCTCTCTGTAATAGATATAGATAAATAATACAGTAATACCTTGGATTGCAAGTAACTTGGTTTGAGAGCGTTTTGCAAGACAAGCAAATTTTTAAATATTTATTTATTTTTGACTTGATATACAAGCAACGTCTTGCAATACAAGTACTGTAGTACAGCTTAAATTAAAAATCTCTGCACAAATTTTTTTTTGTGGATTTCGTTTTGATATAAGAGTGTTTTGGATTACAAGCACGTTTCCGGAACGAACTATACTCTCAATCCAAGGCATGACTGTAGTCAGAGACTATTGTCTAACTTGACTAATGATGGCTCTTTGGGACCCATTTAACTGGAGATGCCACAGATTGGACTTCGGATTTCTGTGTGTAAAATATGGGCTCTACATGTGTGCTAAATATTTGTGGGTAGCTTATTTAAAAGTATGAATAACATAACATGTGGTACTTTGGCTCTTAGAGGACTAGGTCCATGTGTTCTTCCCATCTATATATGTACTGAACTATACCTAGCTGTTTTGGCCACACTTAAGTGAGTCCTGGCCACTTTAATGGGGGAGAGAGAGAAGTCCATTGTGGCTGCCTAGCAACTCTAGGCCATGCTCCCAACACACTTCCTCTTCCAGTTCTGTAGCAACTGCAAAGGGCCACATCACTTCCCCCGGAGCCAGAGTCAACTGGAGTTAAAGCATGCGCCTTCTGAATTACTTCTGGTAAGGCTGCAGCATTGCAGGAGGTAAGATTATTGTCCCCCTTCAGGCTTCAGTATGGCCCCCTTCCTGGAGAGCTAAGCTATCTATCTATCTATCTATCTATCTATCTATCTCTATCATCAATCAATCAAATTTCTGTACTGCCCAATAGCTGAAGCACTCTGTGTGGTTCACAACAATTATCCTCCCAGACCTGGTAGGCAGGGGATGGGCTTGTGTGTGGTTGGCTGTTGAGATTGAAAGAGATGAGGAAAGAGCCTGAGGCCTTGTCATGTTGTTAGCCAATGGGAGGAAGGTGTTTAGGACAGTCAGTGGGAGGTAGATATTTAAGGCTACAAGACCCTGCTCCCCTCAGCCATTAGCTCAGCACTCCCCCCCCCCACATAGATTTTCATAGATCATAGAGTTGGAAGGAGCCTACAAGGCCATCGAGTCCAACCCCCTGCTCAATGCAGGAAACCAGAGGAGGGGTCTCCCGTCCAAGTAATAACCAGGCCTGACCCTGCTTAGCTTTCCACACTCAGACAAGCTGAGCCAGCGTGAGCCACACCATCCATTCCTGGTCCTTGCAATTCGGGATGAGCTGGTTGCCCTATTGGGGCTAAGTAAATTCTGGCCCCTGACCCTAATGGCCATGGACAAGAGGTCCCCCCACCTCCTCAGCATCGCAGTGTTGGAGAGGGCCCTTTATGTCTTGGATTTGGTTGCACTTTAATCTCTTTGTAATGTCCCTTAACTAGGACACACCTCGCAGGGTCAGGGTAGATTAACTAAGGTATATTGGTGAGAACTCCATGGTGTCTCTTAGAAGGTTTTGTATATGGGAGACAGCAACACACAGCAGATGCTTTCAGATTCAGCAGCTATTTATTATAACATACAGAAACACAGAACCAGCTTGTAATTGGTACAGTCATATTGACCCAGGATTGTCCTGGCCTCTCAGGAGACCATGTATGCATGCTGAATGGCTCCTAGTGACTTCTGCCCCAAAGTGAAAGCATTCCTCTCACAGGGCCTACTATCACTGAGGCCCTCTGGGCTTGCCACTTAAAGAGGAGGTATTCAGCAGAGGGTAAAGGGACTTCCCAAGAAGGGCTACTTGGCTTTGAGGGACTGGGAGCAGGAATATCTTGGGGCCTGCACAACTCACCTACCCAAGGCTGATCAACACAGTGGTAGTGGTGACTCAGGTAGGTTTCCCTCTGCACATCTTTGGAATATGTCGACTATGAGGAGCCATACAGTGAGCTTACCAAGGCTACAGGTTGGGGCAGTAAAGGTTTCTAAGATACTGGAGTGGTTCTGCCCACCCAGGCTGGCCACTTGGAACCCCCTAATAGGAAGAAATATAAAGGTTTCCTGTTCAGGCTGAGACTTTGCCTGGGTAGTGATAGCCTTTCCTGGCTCTGGCTTGTTCTCTGGTTCTGACCTCTCAGCATCGACTCCTTCCTTGACACCTTGGCTCTGAATCCTGGCATGACCTCCTGGATCTGTCCCTTGGTTTCTGGTTCCCACTTGATGGCTCCCTACCTCTAGATCAGCTCTGATGCATTCATCCCAAGAGCCTTACATACCCAGACTGGGGAGGGGAGATACCTAAACAATTAGAATCAGGATGCTGCTCGTTGCAGAGCCTCTAATAATCCAGTTGTAGCCCTTGTTTAATACAAGTACACTGTGCCTCAGTTCTAAATTCTTGTGTCCACACACAGTAAATAATTTCACATTAGGCTCAGGGTCAGGTCTTCACTCAGGCAAGTCCTCTAGCCTTTCTTGCCTGGCTCCTTCTGCTCTTCTTTGCATTTGGCTCTGGCCTTACTGTTTACTTCTCTTCCTCCTTGCTGGCCTGCACGCCCTTTTGTATGCTGCCTTCCTGCATCCATAGATTCATAGATTCATAGATCATAGAGTTGGAAGGAATCTACAAGGCCATCGAGTCCAACCCCCTGCTCAATGCAGGAAACTCGATGAGGGGGTCTCCCATCCAAGTAATAACCAGGCCTGACCCTGCTTAGCTTGCCACACTCAGGCAAGCTGAGCCAGCGTGAGCCACAGGCTGTCTTTTATGTTCAGGGGACCTGCTCTTATCCAACTGGTTGGACAGACCTGTTGGTTTTGACCTTGGTCAGTGCATAGCCCTTGTTTTAGATCAGCCTTCCCCAACCTGGTGCCCTCCAGATGTTTTGAGCTACAACTCCCAACATTCTTGGCCATGCTGGCTGGAGCTGATGGGATTTGAAGTCCAAAACATCTGGAGGGCACCAGGTTGGGGGAGGCTGTTTTTTTTAAGATAATCCTTACTATGCAATACTTGTGTGGGTCCACCATTTAGCTTTAGATTTGACCTTTCTAGCCGATTCCTCCTAGAACTCCCAGAAGGCACTGGCCGCTGAACCCTTACTTCCAGCTGCAGGATCCTCACAGGGGAGCCATACTTCACACAATTAATTCAACGCCTTCGCTGCTATAAAGCTAAGCTGTCATGTCTGATAATTAGATTTTTGATCAGTAAGTGTCGATTTCCACACGCCAACGGATGAAAACATCCTTTAGTAATAGAATCTGAAGGAGAGACAGGGGTAATGAATGCCGAACAAATGTATTTAGAAGCCTGCCAAAGCAAAAATGAATTGTGCAAACACACTAGAGGTGGGTTTTGTTGATTTTAAGTATTATTTTCTCAAGCAAGGACTACCAGTGTTGCTTTTTTTTCAGTGCATGAACAGCATTTCCACTTCAGATCTGTTTGAGGTTCCTCTGTGGCTCTTTTGACAACTTCTCTGACATTTTCTTTCTCCTACTGCTGCCGATTCATCTCTGGCACATTGTGATGTGTGTTTGCATGAGCCGGCAAGGTGTTCATGTAATAACCAACAGGAAGTTGCATTTCAGTATGTTTTGCTTCTTTGGTGGTTTCCCCTCCTTATTTGGATGGTGGGATTGTTCCGCCATTATTGGCAAACTTAGGTAGGAACTTTCCTACAGAAAAATATTTATGAAAATGTTGCTTTTGAGATGTGCAAATTAACAGTTGTATTTGTATCTAGATTTTGGCCAATTTATTTGGTGTGTGTGTAATGTGTGTGTGTGTATGTGTGTGTTATGTATGAAGGTAGGTGTGTGTGTGTGTATGTGTCATCTGTGTGGATGTGTATGAATGGGTTTGTGAGTGCAGGGTTGTATGAGAGAGAGAGTGGGGGTGGTCCTGCCTACTTTTTGTTCTGGCTCCACCCATGTATGGCCTGTGATCATCACAAGGTTAGTCATGTGGGAATGTGTTAGAGAGCCTCTGTAGTGGCCAGCTGTGCTTGAATTCTTTAGGCTATAACCAAGGAGAGGAAAATACACACTGATAGGATCGCAGTATGAAAATAGAGGAACAGCTGTGTCAACTCTGTGTGAGTACTTCAGAATCCCTGGAGAAGGAGCAAACCAGGTGGCAGGAAAAAGTCGACTGACATTGCTGGGACACATTACTCAGTAACTTGACAACAAAAAAGTTGTTGGGCCAAGAAGATCAGGGGCTGGGCTGTCATTGTAATGCAGTCTAAGGTGCAGAGCTGCACAGTTAGTAACTCCATGTGATGATTTGGCAACAATAGCAATGGCTCCACAAACCTTTCTTGTGAGTGTCTCTTCAGGAGAGAGTTTAAGGTGGCTAGACAGTTTGGAATCCTGAATAAAAAGGAAGGACTGGGTTTAGATCAAAGCATGACTTTGATGGAGTTATTGAGAGATGGAAGTAATGGGAGCAGTAGTTAAAGCAATTGCCCCTCAAAGTAGTCTGAGAAGCTACGTGGAAGAAAATCGCACAATGATCCTGCCTAAATGAAGGAAGATACTAAGAGCATACTATTATCAAGGGAAGAGTGCCACAGAGCTGCATATCATCTTGCATAATGCTTCTCAGGGAGTTAAAAAAATGCTCAAGATTTTTTTTTGTTGGAGGCCATGGACTTGTTTTCAGGATTGCTCCACTTTTAAAACACGATTTCTGTTTGCAGTTGAGGCTGGTGACTCCTGTGTCGGTGGGACTCCTTATCCATTGCCTCTTTTTGTTTGAGCTTTATAGGAGCTATCTACCGTCCTCCATGGTGGTGAACCTATTTTGGGGGTGGAGTTCAGCACCCAAGATAGCTCCTATAAAGCTCAAGCCCAAAGATAAGGAGCCCCACTGACACAGGAGTCACCACCAGCCTCCCCTACCTGTTTGGTACAGGCCACGTTTCTTAATTCAGTTTTCATGGGGCTGCAGAGTAACCTTGTTTGTATGTTAGTTAGTGCTGCCTTACTTGCAGGATGGTCCACTCACAGACAAAACTGTGGTGGAGAGGCTCAGTATTGTTATCAGCTCAGAAAGAGAGAAACAGATGGAAAGTGACCCTGAGAGTGCAAGGGAATGTTGACGGACTCTATGAACTGCCACAAGCATGTGCTGATGCTGGACTGGGGACCCCTGAAGTGATCATCACCACTAAGAAAAACACAACATATTGGTTCAGCTTAATGGAAGAGATTGAAGAAACCAAGCTGAATCTTGTGAAAGTGAAAGAGTTGAAGAAAACCCTTAAAGGAATGGATTTGAAAGGATGGAGACCAGCCCAACTCAATAAAAAAAGAGCTGTGAGAACAGCAACAATGTTCTAGACATCAACGGGAAGATCAAGGAGATGTTTGCAACCATTGTTACCAGTGTGGGAGTAGGGAGCACTGGGTGTCATTTACCCTGGAAAGGTAATTGCAGTGGCTTATGCTGGCTCAGCTTGTCTGAGCATGGAAAGCTAAGCAGGGTCAAGCCTGGTTATTACTTGGATGGGAGACCTCTAGTTTCCTGCACTTAGCAGGGGGTTGGACTCGATGGCCTTGTAGGCTCCTTCCAACTCTATGATCTATGAAATGGGAAATTACCAGGGTATGGACCACCCACTATCTGTACCTCCAACTTGCCTGGTTTAAGCCTCAGTTTATTGGACCTCATCCAGGCAATACTGCAACATGGCCATCTAGTCCATAACTGCAAGATGCTGATTTAGCATTCCCACTACCTCACCGATCTCTTGTTTCCTTTTTCATATTGCTGAAACCTGGTTCCACTTGCCTAAATAAACCACACCATTGTTTAACCAATATCTTAATTTGCCCTGGGTTATTCACGCTATGGCTAATCTAGAAGCCTTAACTGAGCTCTAACACATTGCTCTTTATACGATTGCTCTTTATAAGATGCTGGCCTGGACACCAGTGATGGATGTCTAAAAGACCAGCTCCATTCGGGGACCTGTTCAGCTTCTGTTCCTTTCCCCTTTCTTCCATGTTTCTGTCCACAGAGCAAAATGCTAGCAGCAGATGAACTGAGAATATTCACGTGATAGAACAAAACACTCCAGCCTCCTGGGCCCCTGAGCCTGGCCTGGGAAGGTCACATGCCTCCTTCATTTACAGATAAATAAGTCATAATGTTTCTCGACTTCCTCCAGATACTTCTGGTGGGCCCTTCCTGGTGTTTGTGAAAGCAGCAAGTGCTATGATTAATAGCCATCCATGCCTCAAATCATCCTTTGCTGTCAGCTCCAGCAAATTGATAAGAATGATGGGGCCCGGCACTGAAACCCTGCCTGGTTTGGCTTTCCACTTAAGCCAATTAGCGCCTCTTCTTATAAGTTTTCAATTGGCCCATTAAACCTGCTGCCTTCAGACAAATAATTCGGCATCAGATATGACGGGCGGCTTATCCGAAAAGGGGGTCCTGCCCCTCCTGATTGGCTACAAATAAATATGTGTTCTTAGAGATCAGGGAAATATTATCAGCAGGGACGGCTGGAATGTGTTTACTTACTGACATGATGACTGAGATAGCAATAGAAAAACATGCTGGATGGGATTGTTAGAATTAAAGCATGAAAATGGATTTCTTGGACGGTGCAGGGTGAATGTGGGAAATTATCTATGCAATCAAATCAAGTCTGTGATTCCCCCCCTGCCATTATTACAACCTAGAGCATATTAGAATAATGCATCTCTGTTGTCAAATGTTTTTGTGTATGTGTGTGCTTTGCTATTGTTTGCTTCTCTTTTGGCTTGTAAATTAAAGATCCATTTATACATAGGGTTTCCCCCCCCTCTTGATATTATAAATATTTTAAAGTGGTAAATAATTAAATTATGTGTCTTAAACAAACATAAACAAAAACATGTGTGTGTCCACTGTCACAGACTGCTTTAGGTGGCAATGGCAGTGGCACAAGCACACGCATCGCCCTCACAGTCACAGGTCAGCCACTGCGGGACTCAAATTGGGAACCATGTGTATCAGACACCAATTCTCTACTTCAGGGCTCTCCAACCTTGGACCCCCAGATGTTGCTGGCCTACAGCTCCCAGCATACCCAGCCAGCATGGCTAATGGCAAGGGATTCTGGGAGCTGTCGTCCAGCAACATCTGGGGACCCAAGGTTGGAGAGCCGTGCTCTGTTTCCCATGCCATCAGGGTCACTGGGCAGAGGAGGAACTGCAAGCAGTTCAAACTGGGATGCTAGCACCATGGAGCAGAACCCTCCTGGTCCTGGGAAACATGTGAACCAATTAGGGTGGCCACTTATGAATCACCACAAAGGAAGACAGAAGAAGAGCCATGCTGGATCATCAGACCAAGGGTCCATCTAGCTCAGAATTCTGTTCACACAGTGGCCAACCAGCTGCCTGTGGGAAGCCTACAAACAGGACATGAGTGCAACAGCACCTTTCTGCTCATGTTGCCCAGCAACTGGTCACTGGTGTACATAGGCATACTACCTTCGATACTGGAGGTGGCTGGCTGGGGCTAAGGTGGGCAGTTGAAGTGCAACTGGAGGTGGTAGGAAAGAAAGCATACATCAGCTGGTCGCATGATGCTCTCTATGGCAGTTGTGCAGAACCCCAGGCTTGGGGACCAAATATGACCCTCCTGGGGTCTCAATCTGGCCCTCTGTCAGCCCTCTGTTCTCTTGTAACACCAACAATTTAGCACAGGATTAAAATAAACAATGTATTCGCTTTATTACAGTGAGATGGAAACACAAGCAATCCTTCAGAGTTTATGGTACAGAAACTTCACAGAGGTTACAGTCCCAATAAATCAGTTACTTCAGTTAGGAGCAGCAGACAGGGTTGTCAATCCAGCATTAGGTCTCAAGACACAATCCAAACAAAAGCTGGTAATAGGATTCTGAAGATCAGCGATGAAGTCTAAGACAGAGTTTCAAAGGCACAGGTTTCTAGACTTCCAAGAGTCTAGGATTCAGGAATAACTTCCAAGGCAAGGTCCCATGAACATGGGAGTTGAGGCAAGCCAAAAGATCAAAGTTCAGGTATAGTCCAAGCAAGAGAGGTTTCTGGTACTAAAGGCATTGTATCCACAAAGCTCCCTGGGCTTTGCAGCTGCTTTTAAACAGAGGTGGGGCATCTAGAGCTCTTCGCCAGTCCACCTGTCCCTGCAGGCAAACTTTATTTGTAAACGTGAACTGTGCCTAAGTGGGCATTTCTCTTCCAATCCCTTTTAGCAGGGGAGGCTGGTGACTCCTGTGTCAGTGGGGCTCCTCATCCATTACAGCTGTTATTCTGAGCTTTATAGGAGCTGTCCATGGTGCTCCATGGTGGTGAACCTATTTTGGGGGTGGAGCTCAGCGCCATGGATAGATCCTATAAAGCTCAATCAAAAAGATGCGATGGAGAAGGAGCCCCACTGACACAGGAGTCACCAGTCTCTCCTGCTCTTTAGACACCTTTTCTTCCAAGGAGACAGGTTTGAAAACCTCCCTTCCTCTGCTGCCAATCTCACCTGATTGTTTCCCACAGAGAGGCTCCCAGAGACCCCTGTGCTAAAGGCACACTTCCCAAGGTCAAATCTTGCAGGTGGCAGGGAGTATCAGACTCCTCTGGCATCCCATCTGGGGAAGGAGTCAAAGTCTTATTACATTTTCTAGAACCACCTCCTCCAAATCTGAATCTTCCCTGAAGGCTACAGGGCCTGGGACAGGGAAAGGCATGACACCCTCCAGGGTTTCCCTTTCCTGGGCTACCAATTGTTTGGTGTTTTTCCCAGTTTTTGTGCATTTCCCCCCCTCCCATTCTCAAAGGTGGAAATGCCTTTCCTAAGGCCTAGTTACTAGCAGTAAGAGCTTTAAGGTAAAAGATGCTGGTAATCTGGGCCTGCCCTTTTTGCCTTTGGCCCTGCTCAGCACTGGAATGTACCGGTATCCCCTGAGGGCTTCTGTGAAATGGAATTCAACCCTCCAGCCAAAATGGGTTCAACGCCCCTGTTTTATGGGCATAGTGTTTTGAATGAAACTGGTTCTAGCCAAGATTGGTGGCATGCCCCCATTCGCATAAAAGCACAGATACAACCAATACATTATTCCTGGTAGTCTTGAAAAATGCAATTCTAGCTTTGTTTCAGCATTTAGTTTTTAGTACCAACTGAATCAAAGTTGGCAAGGTGTCTTACAGTGGCACAGTCCCGTGGAAAAAGAAAACAGATCAACTTATGGTCTCATCTTACGTTTCATCATAACTGCCTGGACTAAATGACCCTGGAGTAGTGGAGCAAGCAATTAAATTTGAACAGTGTTCAGGTTGCTAAAACCACCAAATAAAATGTCTATCCTTAACTCTCTGGAATTCAAGCAAAATCCATGCTGAGCTACGATTAATCCATACTTGCCTGTGTCCTCCTAGAAGGCGACCTTGCAACAAACACCACAAAAGAAACAGAAGACTATGTCTTTGCTCTAAAGTACTAAGTAGGGCATTTGCTTTTTGGGCAATAAATGTGATTGAAGTATCTGAGGTGTTTGGCCTTTCTGCTAGCAGGCTCTCTTTCTCTCTCTCCATAATGAAACATGCAACAATCAGGCAATCTCATCAGGATCAAATTGGCCTATTGAGAACATCAAAAAGAAAATATCAGAGGGCCGAAGATTCAATTGGTGAATCAATTTTCAATTTTGATACAATTGGTGAATCAAAAGAGGAGCCTGACACAGGGTGTTTTGGGGAGCAGGGCCTGTCAATAACAGTTTGATAGTAGTTTTATTATGACAGCCTGTCCTAAAGGGGGAAAAAATATTGTGGAATAGTTCAGTACATTTTGGGGGGACATCTTTGGAACATTGATGTTCAAGTCTATCTCTCAGGTTGGATCACACAAAAGATAACTTGGGTGGTATAGAAATGTCATTATCGGGGTGGGCAACTGGTGGCCCTCCAGATGTTCTGGCTTGTAACTCCCATGATTCATCAGTATTAGTTATGCTGACTAAGGATGATGGTAGTTGTAGGCCAAAATATCTGGAGGGTAACAAGTTGCCCACTCCTGCACTAAATAAATAAATAAATAAATGAATAAATAAATGTTTTCAAAGCCTGTTGTGAATGGAAAGGCTCCTCCCATCAGCAGGTGGATTTTGTACCAGTGGAGCTTTTACACTGGCTGAGTAGGGGAAGATGCAATATTTACCGATTCTCCCCTCTTCCTGCAGTCCTTGAAAATCTGCTCCACCGCCCGCCTTATGCCAGTAGAAGGGTTTTGAGCAGAATCCACTGGGGGAATGTTATTGTTGGTGGAATAAAAACTCTGGATCCAATCCACTGTGTGTGTGTGTGTGTGTGTATATATATATATCTATATCAGGCAGGGGTGGGGAAGCTCTTTCAGCTAAAGGGGCCGAATTCAATTTCAGAGAAGTTCTTGGGGGCTCCATTCCAGTGATGGACAGGGCCAAAGACAAATGTGGGTGGGCCCAAATCCACTAAAAGTACCAGCATATTTGAACATAAAGCTCTTCCTGCCAGTAACTAAGCCATAGGAGAGGCATTTCAGCCTTTTGGAATGGGGAAAAAACTGCACAAAAGTTGGGAAACCACTAACCAATTGCTGGTTTGGGGAAGGGGTTGGAGATGGTGGAAGGGTGCATGGCCTTCTGGGGAACCCCAGGGGACCATATTGAGACCTTAGTCAGGCCAGATTTGACCCACGGGCCTGAGATTCCCTACCCTGCAGGGGAGGCTGGTAACTCCTAATTTGGTGGGGATCCTAATCTGTTGCAGCCTTTATTCTGAGCTTTATAGGAGCTATCCATGGTGCTGAACTCTGCCTCCTCCCACCCCAAATAGGTTCACCACCATGGAGCACCATGGATAGCTCCTATAAAGCTCCAAATAAAACCTGCAATGGATTATGAGCTCAACTGCAATAGGAGTCACCAGCCTCCACTGGATATAAGGTGTGTTTGTGTGTGTGTGTGTGTGTGTGTGTGATTGTAGTCTGCAGTACATTGAGAGTGTGCCCCTCATTTGATCTAATCTATAAATACATCAGAATAAGTTGATAGGATCCTAAGGTAGTAGAGTAGATGGTACCTTTTCAGGCTGCATGGGGGGCAGTTTTGAATGTTGCCCCATAAAAAAGCCCCTGCAAATGAAAAGACCCCTCGCATATCAAAAAGAGTCTAGCCTGCCTGCACCTGAGAATTTGTTCGTTTGCTTAAGGGAGCATTTAAAAATGTGAACAGTCACTTACAGTGCTGTTCTGTCTGTTCTACCTCTAGAAAAGAAAAACAAGTGTCTGAGTCACTAAAGTGCCTGTTTGTTGTGAGCTCACCCAAAGTTTCAGAGAGCAAGTCTCCTTCTTCAGGGGCTACCTGCAACGTAACAAAAACTAGATTTATTTTTTTAAAAACACTCTTGCATAGAAGCCAAACAGCATACAGCACAACACCGTGGACAAAATAGCTGCCTCGTCAAGGGCCATTTTTTGGTAGAAAGGTGGGGTACAAATCCAATCCAGTCAATCAAATGCAAATAAGTACAGTCACATCTACACATTCAAATGAGAAGAATAACTTTCTATGATCATAAACATATCATCCCCCAATGTTAGAAATGCCAAACCACCAAACAGTTTTTACCTGCACCATCTATATCAGTGTTCTCCAACCTTGGGTCCCCAGACGTTTTTGGCCTACAACTCCCAGCATGCCCCAGCCAGCTGGCTGGGGCATGCTGGGAGTTGTAGGCCAAAAACGTCTGCGGACCCAAGGTTGGAGAACACTGATCTATATCCACTTCAACAACTGACTGTTAAGCTGTCCCTAGTACGTTCCCCAGTTGTCTTTATCTCTCACTCACACAGGTGCATAGAATCAACCTGTTTGGTGGTTTGGCATTCCTAACGTTTGAGGGTGACTGGTGAAAATAACGTACAGAAATGCATTATATCAGGGGACAGTGCTCGCAATTTTTTTTAAAAAATGCACATATTAGACAAAATCACATACAGTAATGTGCATATTAGGGGAAATGGGCACAAAACTACATACAAATTTTTGTGCAAACTTTTTTTTTTTAATAAAATCACAAGAACCAGAACGGGATGCAACAAACCTAAGAATGGAAAAAAAGATGTAACTGATAGAAACCAAAACTGACAGATTTGCCCATCCCTGATTAGGATCTGGATGTCTCAAGAAAACAAAACAAAACTTGGTCCCGTTGATTTCTTATTTGGCTGTTACTATTTGGGGATGTACTGCTGCGTCTTGTTGTGGCAGGCTGCTACCACTGAAGTATAAATCTATACATATTAAGAGAATCTAAGGTTTCGTGATGGCCATCCATTTTGGTCCTGATCTGTTCTTGTATTTACAATATCTGCAGCAGAGTAAAACCATGTCTGCGAACTTCTGCATGTTGTGTTACAGACATTTACCTGCTAAGTGGACTGTTTAAGCCATTACTCCAATTGTCAGATGTCGAAAGGCTTGATGTTGGCTTCATCTCTAGAAGAAAATGGTTTTCAAACGTATCAGACTGAATCTCATCAGTCTTCTTGAAGGGAATTGCTTCTTCTCAAAGCTTTTAATTTTAGCGGGTACATACTGTACATAACCTTTCCCTTTTCTCCCCATCAGCCGTTTGTTTTGTTATAGTCATTAATACAGTAAATGCAACGCCAGCAGAATGAAGGTAAGAAGAATGCATATATATATATATATATATATAGTCAACAAACCCAGCAGGTGATGCTGGTGCCAACTTGGCTGATGAAAGGGGGAGCAGATGGTATGAACCTGGGAAACCTACACCTGGTAAGACAAGGGTCCAGTAGCAGGTGCGTAGCAGAGGCCTGGGTCAGTGATGATGGGTGGGGTGGAGAGTATGCATCATCCTGGCAGTGGGGGTAGGGCTGTCCTTTTCCAAGTAGGAAACTGCATTGCACTCTTTCTAAACCCCTCATATTGATCCACAGATCCACAAACCCTCTCACATACTCCCTTGACATTAATAAATGGTGAAACTGTTCTGTGACGTAAGAATCTAACCGCTGCCTGTCTGGATCTGACTGAAGTCCATCTTCCAGCAGCAGCCAGCTATGTGTCCCTCCGTAACAGGAGCGGGGAAACATGAGGCCCTCGGGATGTTCCCAGACTACAGCGCCCGTCATTTCTGAACATGCTGGTTGGAGCTGATGGGAGCTGGAGACCAGCAACATCCAGAAGACCACAGGATTCCTCACTCCTGGTCTGTAAGCTCACAAACTGAGGATGACAGCAATGGCCCTGTTGTACTACTGGTATTCAGAGGTACAAGTGGGAACTGTAGCAGTACACAATGTTGCTGTTTAGGACCCCATACATTCCTTTCCATTCCCATTCCCATCCAGTTTTCAGCACACACACCCATTCAGTCACTGGGCTTTCCCTCCCTGAAGATTTTTTTTTTTTGTGGTAGTTCTGCAGACCTAGGGCTTCCCCCAAGCCTGCTGTTACTTCCCTTTTGCATATGGGTGGTGCTGTTTAGGCTGGCTACCTAAGCAATGACACTCACCGCCTGAACACTGGAAATAGAGGAAATGATCATTGCCTCTGTATGCAAAAGTGCCATTTCATTATCATGGCTAATAGCTGCTGATAGACCTATCTTCCGTGAATTTGTCTAATGCCCATGGACAAGTTTTCTGTGGGATGGGGCAGACTCGTCTCCCTAAAACCAGAAGTGGACCTCAACCTTGTTTTATCTACAGAAGATCTGGAATTTCCCACATGTTCATCCAGAAGGTTTTCAGTGTTTCGACATTTTACATGAATAAGCATTATGTATCTGTGTTCTGGCAAACTTGATCAAAAGTGCATATGCATAGAAATGATGCATGTATAAATAAATAAATAATGATTTACATTCTTAAGCACTACAAATCCCAGCTTCTGAGCAGACCCAGGGTATGAAACACCGATGTGCAATAGTATGGAACTTGCCATAACAATTTGGGTAAAAAAAAATCTTCCCCTGTTTTAAAATCAGCTACACTCCAAGAGTATATTTCCAGCAAGAGGTGGAGGGTGGGAAAATTGAAGAAGCATTAGCCAGAAATAGAGTACATTTCCCGAATTGTAGGTAGAACCTTAGGCAGAACTATGGCTGTTGTGGCTACTTGCTGCCAGCAATTATTTTTCTTTGGCAGGGCACATATTACTCAGCCTTCCCCAACTGGATGTCTTTCAGATGTTTTGGACTACAACTCCCATCTTCCCCAGGCAACAGGAATGACAGGAGTTGTAGTCTAAATCATCTGGAGGGATCAAAGAAGACTGACTCGTATGATTCAGAGCTTTCTGGGATGGAAGAGAGAAGGAAATTGAGCTTTTGAGCTAATCTCTTGAGTTGAGCACTATCCCACCTACTGCTCACTTCTTTACAAGCAGATCGCCAATTCATCAGCAGTAATAAGCATTTATATAGCACCCTTAAAATGTTCAAAGTGCTTCACTTACATTAGCTCAGAGTAATCCTTACAATAGCCGTGTAATGTAGACCAATATTATTATCCTAGTATTGCAGATGGGGCAGAGGCTGAGGCTGAAAGAATAGTGCTTCACCTAAGGCCACTGTGTGAGTTTCTGTCTGCAGAGGGATTTGAACCAGGGACATCCTGTAGGTCATGAGGACTAGAGCCTTCTTTAAAAACAATAATGAGAAATTCTTATCAAATCCTGGATTCCAAGTGCCCTGGCTATTCACTCAGACATTCTGTCACTCCATCCATATTCCTTCTGACTATTATTCAGATTCCATCAAATCCAACAGAAGGTTAAAAAGGTTACACTAAAACTCAAAGCCTAGGTTCATGGCAACTTCCAGCGGTGATGTGAAACAGACTTACAATGCTCCCAAACTGATCAAGCCCATGCTTTGGTGACTTCCCCAGGACAAGTTCCATAAGTGTGGGCTATCCATTGAGAACTCCTGCATGCGTAAAAGAGCAAAATCAAGACAATCTTGACCCATCATCCACTAAACCTGTAATTTCTTACATAGCCTCCCCTGCATTTCCCCGCCACCAAATGGTTGGGCTTTCTTCCGCTATGTCATGAAACCTCACTGTCCCACTCTTCAGTTTCCCTGAAGGACAATTGCTGCCTCTGCTTCCCTGTCCAACAGCATCTCTCTGTTTCCTCCCTAATTGGCAAGGACAAATGATCCGGAACCACCAGTCAGAAGAAAATAGCATGCAATTAGCTCTTGCGGATGGAGAGCTGGTGTCCTTTGCTGTAAAGTGTGAGCTGGCAGCTAGGAAGGAACTTAGTAGAAGCAGGCACCTGGCTTCCTTTCGCTGTGCAGTTGGAGCCCCCTTTCTGGCTGATTAGATCTCAAAGGCAAACCAGGCTCTGGACTGGCATCGGCAAACTGCCATTCAGAGCCTGTCAGGTGCTGCAACCACGATTCATCAAAGGCCTATTTATGGCAGCCTCTTCATCAGTAGGGAAGGAAGCCTCTGCAATGTTATGGCCTTGCTATCAGCCGAGGACAGATCTGGGGACTGAGAGAGGCGCTTCTGTATCTGTGACCTTTTTGCATTGGCTTACCGCTGGCCGCTCTGAAAGAAGGGCAGTGCTGGGCCCAGTTCAGGGCCACACAAATCCTGATCTCATACTCTCCAATTGCCTCGAATTTGCTGGGACAGTCCCACAAACACTGAAGCCATCACACAGCTTCTTACTTTGTTATGCAGAGTCCCGATTTGTTATGCAGAGCCCAGAATACCCCAGCTTAGCTGTGATTTTGCCCATGCCCCATGGCCCCTTTAAGCAGGACAGGAACAGGATGTGTGCGTGTGTGTGTACACATGTGCACTCTATCTGCTGCCTCTGACTGGGCCCCCTGGTAAGTAAGTAAGACCAATTGAAGACATTTGTACTTACTCCTGAGTAACTGTGCATAGGATTGCACTGTTTGTTTTCACTTAATTCAAGTTAGTTAAATTCTGTAACATTATTCCAGTTTAAGTGTTTCTTTAAATCTAAATTGTGTGAATAGAACACTAAAAGTGCTTTTAACTGGGGCCTTTCCACAATAACAAACAACAACAAAGCTGTTCAGCCCCTCAAAGTTACTCCTTGTGCTTAAAAACCAGAGCTCAGTAGAGGTGTTGGAGCAAAACGCTAAAGGGGCTCAAAACCCAAATGTGTCTTTTTGTATTTCCCCCCACCCCAAATCTCCTTCTTTTCTTCTTCTCCAACTGCCCTGAAAATGAGGAACCAATCCTGACCAAAAGAAAGAGATTGCCCTGCAAGCACTGACCCCCCCCCCCCATGAAAAACACCAGATATCAACAATTAAGGGTTTACGGTAAGTAAGGTAAAAAATAATAATACAGAAGCCACTAATAAAATATTATAAAATAATATATAATAATCTAATAATTATAATATATAAGATTTTGTGTGCTTCCTCTAATAACTTTTGTTACCAAACCATGCCCTTTGGTAGCCTGGCCATACCCTTGGCCACACCCTCATGTTGCCTGGCCACACCCTCTTGATCACACCTTCATGTTGCTTAACCATACCTCTTACAAACTCACATGTGTGTCCCTATTTTCATCTGTGAAATGTTGGAGGGTATGTGATCTTGGTTTCTCAGCCTGGAGGGGGCATGAGCTCCACGGAGGCAAGCCGCTCCATTAATCTCCTTGGCCTGATTATTGTTTTCATGAGAGAGGAGGTACGTCAAGTGGTACCATAAACTGCAGTTTGTGTGAGAGAGCATGGTAAGACCAGGGGAAGGCAAGCTGGTGCCCTTCAGATGTATTAGACTACAACTCCCATCAGCCCCAGCCAGCAAGTCCACATAGACACAGTGGAAGAGCGACAACCAGGTCTTCTGCGTGGGTTCAATGCTAAGGGGGTAGCGAGTCCTGGGGCGGCCTTCTCCGAGATCCCCAGCGACTATCACCCTTAGCCCAGAACAAAGGGATAACTTATAGCCACAGAAGTATCTTTTAGAAAACAAGTTTATTTACAACATTACCTTCACAAACCCAGACCCACACCAGCAATACATCTTATCAGTACGGTACAAAGTAGCAAGCAAGAAGTCTTAAGGACACCGTGATTTCAGGGCTCTCAGCTAGTTAATTCAGCTCGGGTCCCGTCAGAGGCCCGGTCTGTGAGAGTTGGACTGACCCGGGTTCAAAAGCTCCCCTAGCCAATGACCCTCAGTCCCAGTCATGCAAGCGGAAGGAGGAGATAACAGCAGTTAATAAAGATTAAAGAGTTTATTTGTAAGACCCAATTACATGGGATTAAGGCAATCAATGCATCTCTACTCACTACATCATAGCAGACTCAAAACCTATACCCCAGTGGTAAGGCTAGATGAAGTGAAGTCCAGATCAAGACAATGTCGTGTCGAGACGAGCAAGCAGCAGAGAGAGATGAAGAGGAATGACGGAAGGTGTAAGCTATCAGCAAGTGTGCTAGCTTATATACCCCAGACCCTGCACCTATAAATAGGATATTACTCACTCCAGTGTATAACCCATTCATCAACATGTTTACTGCTTCAAACCTGTTCAAGGCTGCTGAGTCATGTCACCTCGAGACTATGTCTTATGACCAAAGACCTTCTGTACTTGAACTCAAGTAACACCCACCAGGTCAGGTGATAATCTCGATGTTAGGTGGTAATCTCGTTCTGCCTATGCAAAACCCAACATCCCCCTGCTTTTGCATTTGCGCAGAACGTGGTTATTTATCTCATACAACAGCAACAGCTTTGTTGACATCTGATGCTGTTCTTTCATCTATGGACTTTGATAAAAAAACTTTTGCAGGAATGACTTTACCTGCCAGAAATTTGAACCACCATCAAATCACTTCTGATGTATCCCTCCTTATGACACAGTTTTATTTGCAAACCCAAAACGTTGTGTATTGCTATCTGCCTGCAGCATAGCAATTCTGCCTTGGTTTCCTGAAAAAACTGTAATAGGTTTTTCACATCAATCTCAGCATCATTTAAACATTTTTAACAATTTAAACTATTTAAACAAATGCAATCACTATTCAAGCTTTACAATAGCATAATAGCACAATACATAATACAATGCATTCAGTTCAGCTTCAGTTGAACTCTAACTTTTAAATGATTGTTTATACAAAATCAATCAAACAAAGTATGGTTATAAAAATAACAAACTTCAGGTGTGTTCTTGTTGTTCTTACTATCACAACCACAACTGGCATTTCTGTGAATCTGTAAGCCACCTGTGCTCTGACTTGTAAATCTTAGTCTGAAGTATGATGTTCCCTCCAGATAACACTCAACTCCTTTTCAGAGCTCTCCAAGCATGTCCTGTTGGTCTAACAGTCTGCCCATTACACTGACAGCAATACCTGGCCTTGTTGCTTGTACAGTAAAGCTCAACAGCCCAATGCTTCTGTGTAGCATTCAAACTGCTTTTCCATCAGCATGTGCTTGAAAATCCTCAACTATTTGGAGTCTCTCACTGAGTTAACTATCTCCAAAATTCTCAATCACATCCATGATATTTCTCTGGTTTGTTGCAGTAAGATACTGCCCTCTTGGTTCTCCTTTTCCCTCTATTTACAAATAAACAGTTGATCCACCACCAAGCAGTTTCAATTCAATGAAATTCCAAACCCTGGATCAATTATATCATATTGCTTTTATCTGTCCAGAAAAAACAATAGATCATCCAACTAAACAAAATACATACAGTCTATGTCTCTGTTCCTCCTGTTTAACAAACAAACATTGATCTGCCTCTCTGTGCAAATCTCACTTCAACAATGTTTGAGTTTAAAACAGAATTCCAGCCTCCAGCTGATTCTAGCTTTTCTACAGAAAATATTCTCACAGACAGTTTTCCAAAGACTTCCTCTCATTTAAAATGTTTATGTTCCAATATTTCCACTGTGAAATATCCTTACATTTCCACATTCTTAAACATCAGTCTAACTGTTTCCAAAGCAAATTGTTGTTGCACTCATCTCATGATTATCCTGCTCCTTTTAACTAAAGCAAAAATCACAAGCAACCAATCTTGCTATTTGTCATATAACCTTTTCCAATCTGGTTAGTTTTCACTTAAAAAAATCTATCTGGTAGCAATGAGTTCCATGAACTGCTGTTTGTTTCACCAGCTTCCATGTTTTGTTCTTTATCCAAAGAATTCAACTCAGCTTGCATAGCCTGAAGCTATGGTTCAGCTTCCTTAACAGACAATTTTTCACCTCTTTGAAATTTTGAAGTTTCAAATGGTTTTCCCCTGCAAATTCATCCTGATATCTCACAGGTTGTTTGACTCACCTGTTCCTTATCTCATCAGTTATCAGGTTCCTGTTCCAATAAATTTGCACCAATGATGAACAATCATTTGTTTAGTCTCCACTAAACCAAATGTGTATCAGAGTTTGTCAAATTTACCTGACTGTCTTTCAGCAAATGCTTTTCTATTCTGACTCTCTGAGCTTGATGCATCCCCTGCATTAACAGAATTAATTTTGAAAAATGATCTCACATTTTCATTTAGCATTATACTTAACACTTCTAGATAATCTCACTATCCAAGTGTTGTTCATGTGAAACACAATATTCTCATTTCTAGAAAAATCTCATGTAAGCTCCCTTACAGATTTCTTCTAACTTTGAGGTGTATGTACCTACATATCAGATCCAAGATCCTGAAATGTTTCTCCAGAAGATTCTTCCTTCTACACTACTTTCTATAAGGTGTACAGTTCATCACACAGAACTAAAACTTCTATCATGTACATAATCAAAAACATTTAAGAGCTTCTACCCAAACCTCATTATCCAAATTAGTATCACCTCTTCTGAGTGTTTGTTTACTCTTCCACATAATCCATGTGTTCAATATCACATCCTGTTAGAAATGCATGAAAGCATGCACTGAATTGAACTTCCCCATATCTGAAAAGAAATAGGTAACATGGGTAATATGCTTGTTCCCACCCAAGCACAAAACACCTTGACTTTGTTCAATACTCCAGCTTTCTATCTAACATGTACACAACCTGTACCTCGTGTATTGATCAATTGACATCATGAAATAACGTGCCTTTCCTCTAAAGACCATCAGAGTATTCACAAGATCACCAAGAACAAATTTAAATGAAATGAACTGTTTTTCAGCTTGCCTTCCAGTTTACCTGTTGAAGCTAGCATCCCTTGTTTATGTGCACAAAATTACCTTTCATGTGATAATTACAATTTTCCAATGCTTTCCCCACAACACAGTTTGCATTTTCTTTCACAAGCCTGTGAATCTAAATGATCAAACAATCATGTGATATGCATGCATGTACATGTCATACATATAAGCATTTAACCTTTTTATAGTTGCAACAGTATAACTTTCCATTTCTTTATTTACACCATTACAGTATGAAAGAAATAATCCATCTCTTAGCTTTGCCATATAAACATACCTACTAATTATTCAGTATTTTACATTTTGCTACAGAAAAATCCACAATATACTCAAGTCATATATACATTCAGTACATTTCCTGACATTTCAAAGCATATATTACACTTTCTTGATTCCAAGTTATCCAACTTTCAAGAAATGCATTTTCAAAAACATGACTGTTAAACCTCTGACCATTTGCATAGTCCTCTTCCTGTTTATTTATGTCCAACACAGAAAGCTTCGTTTAAACAATCCAATGTTTCTGCTTAAACAAAATAATGTCCATTTTGTTATGTCCAGGGTTGAAACACAAAGGTTTTCCCATCAACAGCACCCCTGCTGATTTCAAGCTCCTTCTTCTGTGATCCCACATGAAGAAAATGAAGAACAGCTTCTCATTTTAAGCACAGCTTTCTCTGTTCAAAACTGTCGCGCTGCTTTTCCTGCTGTATTAAAACCACGCCTCCGCTGGTTTGATACAGCCTCCGCTGTAGTATCAGGTTTCCCAGATACGTTTGTCACACGTGACCTTGCTTTGCTGCGACATGACGCTCCAGACGCTTTACCCACGTCAGACGTAATCCACGCATTTGTAATCCAAGCCACTTGTTGATACAATGCAAAAGATAGCTGATCCGCTGCTGTGTGAAGCAAACTGTAAATAGAAATATGATCCTCCTGCCTGTAGCCTTGAGTAGACACACAGAGCCTCCTGAAGATTATTTCTTTGCCCGATACAGCTCCTTAACGATCACTCCAGCAAGCTGTGGAAAACAAATCCTTGTGTCCAGCATTGTTCACTTTTCAGCCTAGTAGCTGCCCGAACCTCGGATTTTGCCAAGCCTGGCACCTCCGTTCTAGCTGCTTTCAAAACGAAAAATCCTCCGTCTCTCTGTCCTCTGCATTTTTCTGTTGTGCTGCATTCCAAGCCGCTGTTATCAGCTCTAGCAACAAACCTTCGCCTTCTCCGGTTTATTTACAAACCGTTCTTACAAATAGTAAACAAATTCTTTAACTCTATAACTGCTGAATTTTTCCAAACTGCGTCTCTGTGGCTTATCTTCCCATCAGATAACCATCAGATCCTTATCTCTGGGCCCATAACCGATGTGAGAGTTGGACTGACCCGGGTTCAAAAGCTCCCCTAGCCAATGACCCTCAGTCCCAGTCATGCAAGCGGAAGGAGGAGATAACAGCAGTTAATAAAGATTAAAGAGTTTATTTGTAAGACCCAATTACATGGGATTAAGGCAATCAATGCATCTCTACTCACTACATCATAGCAGACTCAAAACCTATACCCCAGTGGTAAGGCTAGATGAAGTGAAGTCCAGATCAAGACACATGTCGTGTCGAGACGAGCAAGCAGCAGAGAGAGATGAAGAGGAATGACGGAAGGTGTAAACTATCAGCAAGTGTGCTAGCTTATATACCCCAGACCCTGCACCTATAAATAGGATATTACTCACTCCAGTGTATAACCCATTCATCAACATGTTTACTGCTTCAAACCTGTTCAAGGCTGCTGAGTCATGTCACCTCGAGACTATGTCTTATGACCAAAGACCTTCTGTACTTGAACTCAAGTAACACCCACCAGGTCAGGTGATAATCTCGATGTTAGGTGGTAATCTCGTTCTGCCTATGCAAAACCCAACACGGTCAACCGCACGCTGCTAGCTGGGTTCCCGGTGGAGGCCCGGTCTACCCAAGCGGCTAGCTGGGTTCCCGGCGGAGGCCCGGTCTACCCAAGCGGGTAGCTGGGTTCCCGGCGGAGGTCCGGTCTACCCAAGCGGCTAGTTGGGTTCCCGGCGGAGGCCCGGTCTACCCAAGCGGCTTGTGAGTGATTTCAGCTTTGTTTCCCGGGGGTCCGGTCAACCCAAGCGACCAGTGATTTCAGCTAGCTGGAGCGTGCCGGGTGTGGCTACCCGGGGTTGCCGATCCTTCGTTCTCTTACCCAAGGCATGGGGCAAGATTGTTGATCAGGTCCAACAACCCAGTTCCCTTGCGCAGGGTGTTTTATACCTTGGTGTTTCAGGTAGCCCCTCCCTCCATGATCAGGTGGGTTGACACCCTCCCTGAGGGGCGGCCTTTTGGGTCAGGTGGGGTGACGCCCTCCCCCCATGGGGTGGGGTCCCTTTGAAGCCACTTGCTTAATGGTCCCATCCTATGGTGTTGAGTGGCCATTTCTTAGGGGTGCCGAAGTGTCTGCTCTGGAGAGGTATTCAAGTCTTATGTAGATGGGGCTGATATGCAAGAGCACTGACAAACCTGGTGATGCTTCCTGCCTTCCCCCCTGGGGTGATTCTATGTAGATGTTGTTTGTCCCCTTTGGCATCTGTGGAGACTGGCTGTCTCCCCGCCCCCCCTGGGTCTCCTTCCCCCCTCCTTGGTGAGTGTGTGTGTGTCAGGCAGGGGGCTTAGGTTGGCTTTCTCCATAGACACTAAGGTCATCAGATGGCATGCTCCCAGGGATGGGGACTCGGACTCGAGGACTCGACTCATGAGTCGGACTGAGTTCCCCCTCTGACTCGACTCGGACTCGAGTCCCAATATTTTTAATGGGACTCGAGACTCGACTCGGGACTTGAGACCAAGGACTCTTCAACATCCCTGGGCTGTGCCAGGAGGAGTGGAGAGGAGCGTGATTGCTGGCGAAGAGCGCATGGAAGCGAGGTGTGCCACTGCTCGGCCACTATGGACGGCTACCAGGAGTGCAGCCCCAACAGTGTGTCAAGATTTATTTTGATTGATGTGTTGCGTACTTGGGAGAGGCAGGACCTGAGATTACTCTGTGTGGCTGCTCTGAGTGTGTTTCTGGTTCCAGCAAGTTCATCACCAGTGGAGTGGGTGTTCAGTGAGGGTGGAATTGTGATGAGATCTCACCATTCCAGAATGGGGGCCAAACATTTAGAAAAAATCATGTTCCTCAAATGCAACATGGATAAGTTTTAGGAAGTACAGCAAGTTTATTTTTTAAAATCATTTTTCTAAAATGCAACCTTTCAGACATTTTGGGTTTGGCTGCCTCTGCCTGCCTGTCTGGGGTTCCCAGCCTCCTCTGCCTGCCTGGTCTCTTCTTGACCAGTTCAACAGTTGAGTTGTCCAAGACAAAGGCCTCTGCCTGCCTGATTTGGGGTTCCCTGCCTCCTCTGCCTGCCTGGTTATTTTGGGTTTTTCTGCCTGGTCTGTTCTTGCCAAAATCAGTTGCAGAGTTTTGAAATAAAAAGGCACACTTGTGCCTAGAATTTATTTAAACCACACATCTGAAGTAGCCTTATTTTGTTGGGAAAACCCCCCATTGATTTTAATAGGGACTCGTGGAGTCAGCTTTGGGAGTGACTCTTGACTTGTGACTCGTGAGTCACCATTTTGGACCAAGGACTCGGACTCGGACTCGAGACTCGGGTCCAAAGACTCGTGACTCGACTTGTGACTCGAGACCAAGGACTCTTCAACATCCCTGCATGCTCCTGGTGGTTCCGCATGGGCCTATGGCCTGATTGGAGTCCACCAGGAGAAGAGTCTTCAGTGTGGTGGTTCCATTCTTCTGGAGGTCAGGCAGGCACCCACCGACGCTGTGTTGTTTTCAGCACCTCCTAAAAGCATTTTTATTTCAGGAACAGGAAGCCTTCCTTGGTTGACCAGCCACTGTTGTTGTTTTTTAAACTGATATTCTGTTTTAATATAGTGTTTTATTCCTTTTATAGTTTTAACTTGTTACTCTTCACTCTCCAGAATCTGTTTAGATGTGGAGCAGTATATAAATGTTGTAAGTAAGTAAATAAATAAATAAAATCATGCAGAATGCAGTTACAAAAGCAGAATTTGGAATGAAGGGCAGAGAAGCAGTGCCTCTCCTTGGACCCTGACTACCCTGAGGAAAATAGCAAACATGGAGTGACACAAAAGGACTGAGTGAAGGAGGCAAGGGGAGGGGAGCTAGCTACATGTTGGATGCATCTGGGACAAGATCCCTCAAAAACCTAGCACAACACTCTTTGCTCCACCACCAAGAGGACAAGCCACTGAGCATAAGGACAGCATCGTAACAGTTGCACTGCTTACTTTCCACCGAGAGGCCCAGGCTCCCTTGGGGCTTGGGCCTGAGTGACATGCACAGAATGTCTGTGGTCCCACTGTTGCAGTCACATATGCAGCGTAGTGGTCTCCTGGGAGGTCTTTGGAGGTTGGCCATGCTCCTGGTGGCCTTGGGCAGCACCACTGAAATGACTGCCATCTAAATGCTGGGGTAGATCACAGAGAAAGGGCAGTTTGCCAGGCAAACCCTAGGAGGATGTTAGATACAACAGGGCATCCAAGTGCATTGGATTCTGTGGAAGATCTCTTCAATTTTCCTCAAAAGGAGTTTGGACTCCAGGGCAGTTCTAGAGTTCAGTTGAAGAGGCAACAGCTTTGGGTGTACTCAGGATGGGGCTAAACAAAGGGTTCAAATCCAACAGGATCATTGGATGAGCTCGGGCGGGCAGATTAAGCACAATAAAAGCTTGACTTCCATGGGACAAACTGGTAGAAGTTCTCTGAGCAAAAATGGCCATGAGGAGTAGCTAGGTAGGTGGTGCCTCAACCCGCTGATCTATCTGGAGGTGATGATGCTTTAGAACTGGAAGGTATTTCCCACCAAGGTTTGAGATTAGTCCATGAGGTTACCTTGTGGGTTGCTTGGCTCTGGGGGTGATCTGGAAGGCTGTTGCATTCATCCTGCGATCCCACTGCTTTCCTACTCACATGAGAGCAACTCCTAGTAATTCAGTTTTAATTACAGTAAAGGCAGTTAGCTAGCATAGTCATCAGGACCTTTTTGCTCCTAGCCACCACTTCTTACTCAGAGGTGGCCTTACCAGGAAGAAAGGTGAAGCAGCCCCCTCAGTGGGCAGATTTGGGCCATCAGTAAGGGTGGCAGAGCAGAAGGC
Source organism: Shinisaurus crocodilurus (assembly GCA_021292165.1). Taxonomy (NCBI): domain Eukaryota; kingdom Metazoa; phylum Chordata; class Lepidosauria; order Squamata; family Shinisauridae; genus Shinisaurus; species Shinisaurus crocodilurus. The sequence goes on from CM037881.1 coordinate 23,315,292, forward strand.
AGATTTGACTCATGGACACAATTTGCTGGGCCTTTGACCTGCACAAGAGCCTGGTTGAAATGGTGGGGCTTTTGTGCACCCCCATTCTTGTGCGGACGACAACTTCCCTGTTAGATTTGTGCCCAAGGAGAACCATCAAATGTAAAGGCACTTCCTTCCTTCCTTTCCCTGATTTCTCACTCTTTGTTTGTTATGCAAAATGCTACAAAGAAGGCCCCCAGCTGTTACCAAATGAAATGGGTTTACATTAGTGGGAGCAGCTGGCATAAAAGAAGCATTTTTTTTTTAAAAAAAACCCACAAATAAATCCTTCTTTGACTGCTGCAAACACTGGCAAAGAAGAGCCAGGTATTCTGTCTCTGGGGAGAGCTTAATTTGCACGCTATAACTCATAGTTTTGAGGATGGGAAAACACTGTGAATTGTTAGAGACCTCACATCCAAAGCCTGCTGCACCACTGCAGGGAAGTCCACAAAAAACACAGCAGAATATATTGGAGCTATTGCAGCAAGAGGTCAGATGCAGCCGTAATTGTGCTTCTTAGGGTGAATTAGCCTTCTTCATCTCCCCCCTCCCCCCCCATTCCCTGCTGGAGGGCATTTCTCTCTTAGCAACCGCAGGTAAAATATTTGCTAGGATTCTTGCAAACCGTCTTCTATCTATTTCAGAAGAGATCCTCCCTGAAACTCAATATGGTTTCCGCCCCTCTAGAGGGACAGTAGACATGATTTTTACTGCACGTCAGCTCCAAAAAAAATGCCGGGAGCAAAATCAACCCCTTTATATGGCATTTATCGATTTGGCTAAGGCCTTTGATACTGTAGACCGTACAACTCTCTGGACTATCCTTATGAAAATTGGATGCCCCAATAAATTTGTGAATATCTTGCGACTTCTCCATGACAACATGACGGCAACGGTTTTGGACAACAACGGCTCTCATGGTGCTCCATTTAAAGTGGGATCAGGTGTTAAACAGGGATGTGTTATCGCCCCAACATTATTTGCCATTTTCATCGCCATGGTTTTACATCTTGTCAAGGGGAAACTTCCCACTGGTGTGGGAATTATATATCGAACAGATGGAAAGCTTTTTAATCTCAGCAGGCTGAAAGCAAAAAGTAAGGTAATTACAACTTCTGTTGTGGAACTTCAGTATGCTGATGATAATGTGGTCTCCGCACATTCAGAGGATGATCTCCAAACTATCCTAAATGCTTTTGCAGAAGCATACGAAAAACTTGGTCTCTCACTTAACATCAAAAAAACCAAAGTGCTTCATCAGCAAGTGCAAGCTAACCCTTCGGTGATGCCATCTATCCAGCTTGGTGGGACAATACTGGAAAATGTCGATCATTTTCCCTATCTTGGCAGCTATCTTTCTGTTACAGCTAACATCGACAGTGAAATCCAGCATCGTTTGAGCTCCGCAAGTGCCGCGTTTTCTCAAATGAAACATAGAGTGTTCGAGGATCGGGATATTTGTAAGAAGACCAAAACACTGGTTTATGAAGCCATTGTATTGCCAACTTTATTGTATGCCTGCGAAACATGGACTATCTATAAATGTCACTTCCACCTCCTTGAAAGATTTCATCAACGTTGCCTCCGGAAAATCCTGCGAATTACTTGGGAAGATAGGCGAACAAATGTCAGTTTGTTTCCAGAGTGTACTGGAAGAAGCAAAGACTACTAGCATTGAAAAAATGATCCTTCAACGCCAACTTCAGTGGACCGGTCATGTTGTTCGAATGCCTGACTGCCATCTCCCAAAGCAGTTACTTTATTCCCAACTGAAGGATGGAAAGCGGAATATCGGTGGTCAATATACGACAGTGATGGTGAACCTTTTTGAGCCCGAGTGCCCAAACTGCAACACAAAACCAACTTATTTATTTCAAAGTGCCAACACTGCAATTAAACCTGAATACCGAGGTTTTAGTTTTAGAAAAACAACTCATACAGTTGTCCAAACTAAATAACATCTTTTGTCTTAAATGAAAAACACAATAACAGAGCTTTCAATGATACAGTTTTTTGTTGGAAAAAAAATCAACTCAAAAAATTATTATAGTACTACATTGTACACATAGCCTGAAGGGAATTTATACAAACTTTTTAAATAATTAGGCACATGTATTTTTGGATAAGGGATTCTCAACTTGTAATATGATTATATGCCAGACTGAAATTGTATGGGGCAAGCTTTACCCCAGGTTCTTTCCCTGCTTCTACAGGCGTCGGATTAGTAAAAGTAAAAGTCAACCTGTACTAGGATGAGCAAGATAAACAAGAAAAATAAACTTGCTTAACACATTTTAAACACTTTATGTCTTGGACTGCAAACACTGCATTAGGTAAAAGTTTGCACTGGGCATGCTTTTGCACAATTAATGTGATTTTTGCTATTGCATGCATGCTGATAATTTGTCAAACCTTGGCTCATACTCCGTTAGTTTGAGAGCAACACATGCAGCACTCAGGTCAACTGTTAGGGCTTTACATCCAAGCCATGCTCTCTGCATCATTCTTCAAAATCTTTTAAATGTGATAACAATGTAAAAAAGAATTCTGTAACAGGAATTCTAGAACAAAATCATTCTGTTCCACACTGTGAGAAAGGACAAAATCATTAGTGTTTTGCAGAAGGGGACAGTCTTTTTGCAATCTGGTGACCAATGGCTTGAGTGCCCACAGAGAGTCCCTGCGTGCCAGCTGTGGCACCCGTGCCATAGGTTCACCATCACTGATATAAGAGGTTTAAAGATGTTCTTAAGGCTAATCTAAAAAAATGCAATATAAACATCAAAAACTGGGAAGCTCTGGCCCATGAACGATCTAACTGGAGGTTGGAAAGCTTTTTAATCTCAGCAGGCTGAAAGCAAAAAGTAAGGTAATTACAACCTCCGTTGTGGAACTTCAGTATGCTGATGATAATGTGGTCTCCGCACATTCAGAGGATGATCTCCAAACTATCCTAAATGCTTCTGCAGAAGCATACGAAAAACTTGGTCTCTCACTTAACATCAAAAAAACCAAAGTGCTTCATCAGCAAGTGCAAGCTAACCCTTTGGTGATGCCATCTATCCAGCTTGGCAGGACAATACTGGAAAATGTCAATCATTTTCCCTATCTTGGCAGCTATCTTTCTGTTACAGCTAACATCGACAGTGAAATCCAGCATCGTCTGAGCTCCGCAAGTGCCGCATTTTCTCGAATGAAACATAGAGTGTTCGAGGATCGGGATATTTGTAAGAAGACCAAAACACTGGTTTATGAAGCCATTGTATTACCAACTTTACTGTATGCCTGCGAAACATGGACTATCTATAAACGTCACTTCCACCTCCTTGAAAGGTTTCATCAACGTTGCCTCTGGAAAATCCTGCGAATTACTTGGGAAGATAGGCGAACAAATGTCAGTGTACTGGAAGAAGCAAAGACTACTAGCATTGAAAAAATGATCCTTCAGCGCCTACTTCAGTGGACCGGTCATGTTGTTCGAATGCCTGACTGCCGTCTCCCAAAGCAGTTACCGTACTTTACTCGCAACTCAAGGATGGCAAGCGGAATATCGGTGGTCAAGTAAGAGGTTTAAAGATGTTCATAAGGCTAATCTAAAAAAATGCAATATAAACATCGAAAACTGGGAAGCTCTGGCCCATGAACGATCTAAATGGAGGTTGGCCTTTCACAAAGGTTCCATGGACTTTGAAGAAGCCCGAGTGCAAGGTGAAAGGGAGAAACGTGCTAAGCGAAAAGCACATCAAATGAATCCTTTACAGGACCATCTTCTATCTGGTAACCTGTGTCCTCACTGTGGGAAGCTGTGTGGATCTAGAATTGGCCTCCACAGTCACTTACGGACCCATTGCTAGAGTCTATACAATCTTCTTTAGAATTTCCTCCTTTTATCCCCGGAAGACAATCTTACTCGGTCACGAGTGATCGCCTGATGATGATGATGATGATGATGATGATGATGATGATGATGATGAAAGTTATCTAATTCTGAGCAGTGGTTGTTCCTGCCTCCCTTTCATGCTTAGGAAACCAGCTGGATCTTTTATTCTTCTTGGCAAATTTTGATCAACAACATCAGGATGGTGCTGCTCTCTGCATCCTGCCACTGAGTCACGATGATGATCAGATGATGCATCTAGCCATGATTCCTTACCTAGCATTTATACTGTGTTTTAACATAGGTAAATAATTTTGCACGCCTTATTTCTGTAATCCTTCCAAAGTCCTTGTAAATTGGGTAGGTTGGATGTATTCTGCCCCTTCTGGAGATGGGAGCCTGAGGTTAAGAGAGAGGAAGTGTAAGGCTGCAATCCTGTACCCACTTGCCTGGGAGTACAGTATTTTTCCATGTATAAGACTATACTTTTTCCTAAAATTGTTAAACTAAAAATTGAGGGTCGTCTTATACATGGAAGTAAGCCAAGGAGAGAACCGCGTGGTTGCAAAACTGCCCAGTGGAGGGCGTCTTATACACGGAAAAATACGGTAAGTCCCATGGAACTCAATGGGACTTACTTCTGAGTAGACACGGCACTGAAATGTAATCCAAGAGTTCCGGTACCTTTTTCTCCAGAAAAAAAGCACTGCTCGTGACAGTGACCATGGGCTGGTCACCATCTCTTGGCCTACTGTACCTCGCAGAGTTATGATGAGGCTAAAACAGGGAGGGGAGAAACCATGCATGGGTCCTTGGAGGAAGGGCGGGACAAAAATGTAATAAAAATAAATAGCACTGTTGTGTGAGATTGCTTACCAGTATATGTAGTATTTTGGCTAGAGCAGGGGTTGAACAGCTTGTGGCCCTCCAGATGTTTTGCCCTACCACTCCCATGATCCCTCACCATTGGATATGCTGGTGAGGGCTGATGGGTGTTGTAGGACAAAACATCAGGTGGGGGGGAAGTTGCCCTCCCCTGGGCTAGAGTGTTGGTCCTAGCAAGGGGAAACCAGGCTTTAAAATTCCCCCCAGTATTGAAGCTCTCTAGATGTCATCAGGCCAAATCACCATCTCTCTGCCTATGCTACACAGACATTTTGGATCTTCAGGCCTGGCCATATGTGAGCATTTGGGTATATAAACCCACAGGCAGAAAGTAGGTCCCAAATAGTAGCACAAGATTCAGTCTCTAGCCATATTCCCCCCTCCTCCCAGTTCACTCAACAGGTGGTCTAGTTGGCTTCTCCCAAGGTGCTGGATTTGGATTAGAGGCTTTCAGTTGCTAGTGCTTAGGGTTAAACTCTGAGCTCCTCAAAGGACTTCTGGGCTACACATATATTGACAAGTTGTTCCTAGCTTGCTGTTTTTCAAGACAAAAAAAATTCTCTGAATGGTCAAGGGACTCCAGGCTTGTCCCATGAGTGCCAATGGTAGAAGAAAATAACTTCTGTAAAATTGGCTTCTTAAATTTCTGATTCTCCTAGGTCCATTCTTTCCCTTGTGTCTTTGTGACCTTTTCTTCTCATTTTTTCCCTCTGTCTCCCGTCCATGTCATCCCTCAACGTGAACAGTGAGTGAAGAGAGAGACAGGGAAGGAAGGAAGGAAAGAAAGAAAGGAGGAGGGGTGGGTGGGAAGGAAGACATACTGCTAACAATGAAGGGCTAAGTTACATCTTTCTCTCCTGGTGTCAACCAAAGAGCCTTTTGCTTCCAAACCCAGGCTATTAAACATTAATGAAATGTTCAAAGATGTGTCTGGATTCCTAGAAGGCCTCTATTAATTATGAGCTCATATTTGAAGGGGGGAGGGAAAGAAGGAAAAGTCCAGGGTATTAAATTTGGGTGGAAATTGAGAAGTAACAGCTGCCACTGCCAGGTACCAGCAGCACACAGCCAAATTTGCATGGGGGAAAATACATGTGAGTGGTTCAAGCCATTCTTCTTCAATTGATTGAATCAATTGATCCGTTCATTGCAGATGAAGGGGTGGTTTTGACCCACTCCCTCCCGCTGCTCCTCTGCTTCTGGATGGCAGCCTCCCAGGGCTGTTTTTTCATTTCTAAAAAGTCTGGGGAATATTAGATGCATCTGCTCCTTTTCCTGAAGCCGTTACCTGCCCTGCCTAATTTGCCAAGGGACAGCCTGACGACTACCTCCTTCCCAAAGTTAATAATCAAGACTTTCCGTTCATAGGAAACTGGATCGTGTTCAGGCACCTTTTCAGCTGGTGGTTGCAACCCTTCGGCCCTACCCTGATGTAAGGCCATTTACAAATCACAAAAAAAAAAAAGAGGACAAGAGAGGTCACTGTGGCATAACCCCGTGATTCAGTTCATTAGTATGTTTAGTGAGTATAGAATGTTGAACTGAGTGGGTGTGGTTTGTGATGTCTTGGAAAGGGTGGGGGAAGGAGTATATAAGGAGTGTTTGAGTGATGTCAGGGTAGTAGTGAGTGTGGGTGTGTTATGGGAGTGTTGAGTAGTGGTTAGTGTTGGGGAGTTAGGTTAGTTGGGTTATTTGTGTCTTGTCTGTCAGTTTTGAGAGAAATCAGTGCTTGTCTGAAGAGTGAAAGTATTTAGAGTTATAGGGACTTGGAATTATAAAGTGTTTGGTGTAGGCAGGTTTAAAGTTATTTTCTGGAACTAAGATTTTGAGAATTAAAATAAAGTTATTTTTATTTTGTTTGCTACCCAAATCCTATGTGTCAGCTTGGCATTATTATCCTGCATTACGGTTAAATCTACACACACACACACACGCCTTTTGTACCCACAGTATCATAGATTTAAAATAGATCCTTAATAACTTGTATTAATCTTTTCCCTCATTGGTAGGAGAAAGGTTTCATTTAACCCTCCCCTCAGGTTTTTAAGTGTTGGTGCTTAGCCTGAGAAGGGTTTATGTGGCTGGTCCTAAAGTGTCAGGACTGTGTCCTCGCAGTCACCAATTTGCATAAAAGTTACATGTGCTAATTTATATGTATAGATGCAAATTCAGAAATCATATTATAATTTAAATAGAGCCACAGTACATCTCACCATAGTGTAGAAGACTGTGACCAGGTGACCGGTGTGCCTTGCTCAGTCTGCTCCCCAGGTGCTAACTCTTGTTGGGCAACTCCAAGCAAGGCCCCATCCTGCCTCTCCCTTCTTGTAGTCCTTTGACGTTAAACCAGACTTGGATTGGACAGCCTTTCAAATAGAGGCGGCCTTCAAAACAGAGCACAGTCCTTTGGCAGCCCCACAAATAGGGGACTGTCCTCTGCAAAACAAGACACATGGGCCACCCTACCCTGCTGCCTTGAAATACGGGTGCAGCTCCAGATTCATTGAGCTTCACTGCTCTTAGTGGAGGGCTGGGGAATGTTTGCCTCTCCAGATGTTGTTGGACTGCAACTCCCATCATCCCTCATGGGCTACACTGGCTAGGACTGATGGAAAAACAGTGATAAAGAAGATAAAGAACCCTAAGAAGGGAGGGTGGGCGGAAGCCCATCAACAGTTAGCACCTGGACAGTAGACTGACAGGGTGCCCATTAATCCATCACCGAAACAGAGGATGAAAGAGGACAGATATTTGCATAAAATTTGCATATGGTAATTTATAGAGAGATGCAAATGTCAAAATAATTGATATATTTTAAATAGAATACACTGAACCATAGTAAGGAAGACTGTGACCATATGACCTGTGTGCCTGCTCGGTCTGCTGTCTGGGCACTGTCAATGGACAACTTCAAGCCCCCTGCTCTGCTTCCTTAGGGTTCTTTATCTTTAAACCAGCCAGGGATGGAACAGCCCTTCAACTAGAGGACTTTTCTCTGACAGCCCTTCAAATGGAGGACTTTGTTCAGTAGGGCACAGGAGCTGCCCTACAGTCAAGTGATCAGTTGTAATTATTATTTATTCCATTTCTATACCACCCAATAGCCAAAGCTCTCTGGGCAGTTTCCAACAATTATAAAATTACACAATAAAATACAATTTAACAATAAAATACAGTAAATCAAACCTCTTCCCCAGCTCAGCAAAGAGTCCTCTCGGGCAAGCCTTCCTTTATATAGCTGAGGATGGTGTGGAGCAGTTCAATCAGGCTTGTTTGGTAGGGGGGGAAGGAGCAGAGGGCCAAACCCCAGCAAGAGCACAAACCTCTTCCCCAGCTCAGCCAATAAAAGACAGTATTAAAAAAAAAAATGAAAAAAAAATGCAAGCAATAATATAATCAATTAACAAGACAGTCCCTGCCCGCAGGCTTACCATCTAAAACAACAACAACATAATTTCATAGAAAAGTGTGAGTGACCAGTTGTAAAAGGAGGCTGGGCTGGGGCTCATTTCAGGGCTGGCTCCAGATATGAGCCGGGCCATCCGGATCCCTGACGCCAGTCCTGCTGTTGAGCTCCGGCACTGATTCGCCTGTTTGATTCCGGTGCCAGGAGTACAGCGCGTGCAAATATAGTGATACATTAATGGCCAATATAATTTCAAGTTAATTAGGAGGCAACTAATTTTCTCAGCAGGGGGACCCCTGGAAGATATTGCTCTTTTAGTAATGGCACCAGTGGATCTCATTTCATTACATTATACTTTTCCGGACAGCATGATAGCATTCCATTAATCTGCTTGTCCAAAGTGGAATGATGGGAGATGGGTGGGGGGGGAACGGGCAGGCGCAGGACTGCAATGTTCTGGTGTGGATGGGTACAAATGGGTGGAAAAAATGGGTGTCGTGGGCATGAGTGCACTGCGAAGTGTGAATGTGTGTTTCCGACTGTGTGTATAAGGCAAGCCTGTGAGCACGTTTTCATAGCACCTATACATGATTTTTCCAATGGGCGATGGGTGATTTTTCCAACCAGTTGGCAGCTAGGGCTGCCAACTGATTGGGGGGAAAAAATCATCAGCCTGGCCTGTTCCTCCTAGGCCTGAGGCTGCAGGTGGAGTTTTTCATGGCAGGGAGATAAGAGTGGTCACCTGCTGCGAATGTCTGTTTATCACCTTCTGCACCGGGCCATGCAAGCAGGCAGGCAGGGCCAGCATCAGGGATTGGAGTGGTTGGGCACCTGCCAAGGCCCACACCTCAGGAGCGGGCCCACTGCTGACCATCGGCCGCTCCTGCTCCTTTCCCCATTGTCACCCACTCTCCCTCTGGCCCATAAGGAGACCATGAGCAAGTGATGGGAGTGAGAAGGAACTGCAGCCTCTGCCAGCAGGTTTGCATCCCCTTTCTGTCTTGGTAGCAGGGATGTTGAAGAGTCCTTGGTTTCGAGTCACGAGTCGAGTCACGAGTCTTTGGACCCGAAGTCTCGAGTCCGAGTCCTTGGTCCAAAATGGTGACTCATGAGTCCCGAGTCACTCCCAAAGCTGACTCCACGAGTCCCTATTAAAATCAATGGCGTTTTCCCGCAACAAAATAAGGCTACTTCAGATGTGTGGCTTAAATAAATTCTAGGCACAAGTGTGCCTTTTTATTTCAAAACTCTGCAACTGATTTTGGCAAGAACAGGCCAGGCAGACAAACCCAAAATAACCAGGCAGGCAGAGGAGGCAGGGAACCCCAAAGCAGGCAGGCAGAGGCCTTTGTCTTGGACAATTCAAACTGTGGAACTGGTGAAGAAGAGACCAGGCAGGCAGAGGAGGCTGGGAACCCCAAACAGGCAGGCAGAGGCAGCCAAACCCAAAATGTGTCTGAAAGGTTGCATGTTAGGAAAATGATTTTAAAAAATAAACTTGCTGTACTTCCTAAAACCTATCCATGTTGCATTTGAGGAACACGATTTTGGAACACGAGTCCTTGGTCTCGAGTCCCGAGTCGAGTCTCGAGTCCCATTAAAAATATTGGGACTCGAGTCTGACTCGAGTCAGAGGGGGGACTCAGTCCGACTCACGAGTCGAGTCCTGGAATCCAAGTCCCCATACCTGCTTGGTAGCAGAGTGGATTGGACCCGGCGGCAGAATGAGAGTGAGTGGGTAATGGGAGGAGAAAGGAAGGGCCCTCACTGAGGTCATAATGCCCAAGAGCCCCCAAAAACTGGAACTGGCAGTTGGTTCTATTCCTCGCTTGGTCATGAAACTCACTGGGTGACTTTGGGCCAGTCGCTGACTCTCAGCCTAACCTACCTCACAGGGTTGTTCTGAGGATAAAATGGAGAGGAGGAGGATTATGTAAGCCGCCTTGGGTTCCTTGCAGGAAAGAAGGCGGGGTATAAATATAATAAATAAATAAATTGTCCTGCTATACCAGCCAGCAGGTGAGGAACGGGAGCAGATGACTGGGCTGAGGAGGGAAGAGACAAGAGAAGCCAGGGGCTGCCTTTTCTCGGGCTGCCTTGGATTATTTGCATGCACAGGTGGGCAACCCATGAGCCAGCATGCAGCCCTCAGAGACCTTGAGTGTGGCCTGCCATGGGTGCCCATGCTCTCCAATTCAGCAGGTGGAGGGAATGGGATTGTTATGTGGAAGAGGCACCTGCCGATGACCCTTCCTGGCATGCAAAGCATGCTGTTCCCCAGACTGCCAAGCCGTTGTCTGGTGGGCTGGGGGAGCACAAATATGATGGGGGTGGGGGTGCATGGGGAGAGTCCTCCTTATGTGCCGCCCTTCCCATTTAAATGGTGCTCTTCAGCTGTTCCCAGCATCAGCTAGCTGGGCATTGGGGAGGGGATGCATGATAGGATCTCAGCAGGGAGGGGAGGGGGAGGCTTAAGCCTCCCCATCCCTGTATACTGAGGTGGCAGGGGAGTATGTGTGTGTATCTGTCTCTGTTTACACACACACCACACACACACACACACACACACACACGAGAGAGAGAGAGAGAGAGAGAGAGAGAGAGAGAGAGAGAGAGACTAAAACTAGCTCTAATGTCTTGCTTGCAAGTGTCTCTCCCCCCACTCTCCACAGTCATTGGTTGGACTGCTGTGATGTCATGGAATGTTTGCGACTATTCTTTCAGCTGTGTGGAAAACTGCCAGTAATAGAAGGTTGACAAAGGACAATTTCTGAGAGGGAAGAAGGCAGTAATCTCCTTAAAAAACACACACACAACACCCCCCCCCCCGTCAAGTCCAGAAGTAAAGAAGTCAAAATGACCTACCCCTCTCAACTGGAGCTAAGCTGTTAAAATGCCACAGAGATATAGTGATTAGAGGCAGGGAAATAAAGTGTCTGCCCACTCTCCAGAATCCACTGTCTGAAGAGACAGTAGGACTGAATTGAACTGCTTCACATTACTTCGTAATAAGCCAGCCTTGAAAGCCAGGTTGGCTGGGAAAAACTTGGAAGAATGTCCTCCTGTGGTGGCAAAGTGGATCAGAAGAGACAGAAAGCTGAAGGAAGCAGGAGCCAAGGAGAAAGAAGAGCTGGTGAAAAACTGGATGTGGCCTAGGGCAGGGGTGGATAACCTGTGTCCTCCAAATGTTATTCAACTACAACCTCCATTATCCCTAACCATTGGCCTTGCTGGCTGGGGCTGATGGGAGCTGGAATCCTAACAATCTCTGGAGGACCAGATGTTCTCCACTCCTGGCACAGGGGCAGGGAGAAGGTGTGTGCTGTTGGCAAGAAGGCAATGGGGAGGCAAGGGAACTTTGTGGGCTGGGTGTTTGTGGGCATGGACGCCACAGAGGTATCAGTGAGCATGAATTTCACATGCTGATTTGAACTAGTGACAGGCAGACACCCCCTCATAACTCATGATTTGCTCACCGATGTCCGAATTCAATGTTATAAATTTGGTTGAAAGTTCTGTGTCAGTTCTGAGCTTTCACATGATCTTATCTTTGCATTTTTGTGCATGCTCGTTACTGATGCACATCATGAGAATGTGGCATGGGCAGTACAGTATTGCAATGGAATGTGTCACAATGCATTGGCTGCTATCACATGTGCTTTGTTTACAGCAGTCAAAATCTGAGCATGTACGAAGGTGGTGGAGTTTAGATGCTTAGTCATGCAGAATGTACATGTGCAGAAAATATAAATGAACACATAATCACCCTTGGTTGGATCTAAGGCAGAGAGCACCTTCTCCCTTATCAACCTGCCTGGTCACTGAGGTCTGCAGATGGGATGCTCCTGGTGGTTCTGCATGGACCTATGGCCCAGTCGGAGTCCACCTGTAGAAGAGCCTTCAGTGTGGTGACTTCCCTTTCTGTGGAACTCCCTGCCTCTGGAGCTCAGGCAGGCACTGACGTTGTGTTGTTTTCGGCACCTGCTGAAGACATCTTTATTTCAACACGCCTTCCTTGATTGGCCAGCCACAGTTTTTATTAGTATTAATCATCATCATCATCATCATCATCATCATCATCATCATCATCATCATCAAACCATCAACAACAACAACAACAACAACAATGTTTTATTCTTTTTATCTTTTATTGTTCACTGCTCGGGAATCTACTTAGATGTGGATCAGTATATAAATATTGTAAACGAACCAACAAACCAACCATACCTTTGAGAATTACAAACCTACTAGATTCAACTCACAAGCCAGCTAATGTTGAGTTACAGTGGCATCACTTATTTCAGTGTTTGGAGAGCACTGACTTATTTGAACCAGCCAGTCAGTCACACCTTTGCTTATAGTTCTCGTTTTATTGTAGGGGTGCAGAGCAGTTTTTGGGTGTGGGGGGGCTGATGTCCAGCTCTGGGCACCTCACTTTAAGAAGGACATAGACAAACTGGAGAGGGTTCAGAGGAGGGCAACAAGGATGATAAAGGGACTGGAAACAAGGCCCTATGAGGAGAGACTGAAAGAACTGGGCATGTTTAGCCTTCAGAAGAGGAGACTGAGGGGAGATATGATCGCACTCTTCCAGTATTTGAAGGGATGTCACAAAGAGGAGGGCCAGGATCTCTTCTTGTGAAGGACCAGCACCTGGGTCCTATGCGTGAGTTCGGCGCTTAACGGGTTAACCAGCACTGAGTTACAGCCCGTACAAGCAAGTGGAACCGACTAGGAGGTTTGCGTACACAAGAGGAAACTAGAGCCCTTTAAATGACCAAATAAGGCTTTATTTATTTACACAAGATACGGAGCAGAACTAACAGCTTTCTAGGAATACTATAATGTCAACACAACCTGAGGTGACCTCTACGTTTATCAATGAAACAGGCTCCCAGGCTAGCACTTTGGGATTAGTCAGTTACCTTAGACTAAAGACTTTACGCTAGTCAATTTCAGCCTGGCTCCGGGTCCGCCGATCCGGGGATGAGAACAGCTTACTCCAGCCGCCGCTTGGAGGATGAACCTTGTTCCAAAGCACCCTGTGTTCCCAACAACCCCTCACAGGAAGGGAGAGGGGTTTTCTACCCCTGAGTTTCCCGCTCTCCCCACCCTCCAGGTCAGGTGGGGGCTTATGCCTGCCCCTTCGTATCAGGTGGGCTTATTCCTGCCCAGGAAGAAGGTGATGTACTGGGTACTTTACAGCTCTTTGAGACTGCCCTGATAGTTTGATGGTCTTGATGGTCCTTTCTTGGGTTTTGTGGAATTCAACTGAGACTCTCCATTGTTGGGGATGCCGGTCTGTCTGGCTGCTTCCCTGTAACTCAATCCCCCCTCCTCGCCCCCCTCCCCTGGACGGAGACTCTGTGTGTGTGTGTGTGTGTGTGTGTGTGTGTGTGTGTGTGTGCATGCATACTTGTATCAGGCTTTCTCCACACTTCTCGATCATCCCAGTTTGCAGGACACGGAATAATGGCCTCAAGTTACAGGAACCTAGATTCCACCTAAACATCAGGAAAAATTTCCTGACTGTCAGAGCAATAAGACAATGGAATCAACTACCTAGGGAGGTGGTGGGCTCTCCCACTCTGGAGGCATTCAAGGTGCAGCTGGACAGACATCTGTCAGAGATGCTTTGACCTGGATTCCTGCATTGAGCAGGGGGTTGGACTCGATGGCCTTGTAGACCCCTTCCAACTCTACTTTTCTATGATTCTGTGATTCTATGATGCCAGTGAGAGTGGCCACAGGTACTGATGTTATTTGCCCTGCCCGTCCCTCCCCCCATCCCTTTCACCTTTCTCCATGCAGGGAGAGGCACAGAACTCGATGCCCCTCTCAGCAGAGAGAAAGGGCCTTGCAGAAAGCCCCACCCCCCTGGAGGAAGCTGAGGAGCTTCTGCAGGCCAGATGCGGAATCCCCATGGGCTGGCTGGGTTAGACCAATGCGCCAAAGGTTCCACATCCCTGCTTTAACAGAACTGCAATGGTACAGATGCTCCCAAAACAATAAATGGGAGTGACAGGCCTCTTAGGAACCCACAAGCGGTGAGAAGAGAGGCCTGTGGCTCATGCTGGCTCAACTTGTCTGAGCATGGAAAGCTAAGCAGGGTCAGGCCTGGTTATTACTTGGATGGGAGACCCCTCCTCCAGTTTCCTGCATTGAGCAGGGGGTTGGACTCGATGACCTTGTAAGCCCCTTCCAACTTTATGATCTATGAATCTAAGATGAAGAGAGGAGTTAAGAAAAAGAACCCCAGGAAGTGGAAGCAAGATGCCCTTCTCTGAAAAATGCACAAGCTCTCGTGCACTCACTGTTCTGCCTTTTCTGCATCTGTCCGTCACTTGCCTGCCTAATTCAAAACCCAGGATTTTTAATACTGCCACAGAGGCTGGGGGGTGGGGGGATTATCTGAAGCAAACATATCAGAGCTTTTTGTTCTTGGGCAATGACAGCCCGGTACAGCTCGTTATCTGCAGATCTGGAGTTTAATTGCCTGGTGGGAGTGGAGAGGAAGGTGACTCATTGTAAAGCTGTTTATTACTCATTCGACCAACACTGAGCAGGAATCCTGAGAGGAAGGAGGGATATAAAATGTCAGCATTGGGGGGGGGGGAATTAGAGGAGGCATTGAGAGGGATTTACGTACATACATTGAAGATGGAGAAAGAGGAGGCAGAGGACACTTTTGTGCAGTATAGTAATGCCAGCTTGTTCATTGGACAGATGGGGCATTTGTCCCAAGTGTTAACCTTGATGGGGATGCCCAGTGAGTTGTTATCTGTGCCACTCCAATGAGCGTGGAGGCTTTTGGAGAGAGCGGCGTCATGGTTGGGGAGAGAAGACAGATAGGACAGCCAATATTTGATTTCAAGAACATTGTCCCACCCCCTGCATGGGCTGGGGCAGCAAGGTGGAGCAAGGGCAGGTTGAGCCAGAGCAGTATGTAGTGGATCAGGGGTGGAGATGGCACACAACAACCTAGCGCAGCCTTCCCCAACCTGGGGCCCTACAACTCAAATCACACACACACCAGCCATCATGGGCATTGCATGTGCTGGCTGGGGATGATGGGGTGTTGCAGTCCAACACATCTGGATGGCTCCAGGCAGTGGAGGCTGGCGGCTCCAATGTCAGTGGGGCTGGGTTGCAGTCTGAACGTTTAAGGAACTACCCATGGTGCTGAACCTAGGTTGTTGTTCGTGTTCCAGCACCATGGCCAGCTCCTTTAAGGTTCAGACTGAAACCCGGAGTGGATACACTGCCCCACTGACACTGGAGCCGCCAGCCTCCACTAGCTCCAGGTTGGGGGCAGGCTAGCTGACTTAGTGGGTGATGACTAGAACCTGGCAGAAATTGACGACTCCTAGGGGGACTCAGCAGGACAGAGTCTGGAGTTCAGCGTTAGTTAGACCCTGATACTGGCTCCATGACAGAACACAGTGTTACTGGCTTGAAAGGTAAAAAATTTTTCATTTCATTTATTACATTTCTATACCGCTCAACAGCCAAAACTCTCTGGGTGGTTTACAAAAATTATAACTGTGGAGAAAGCCAACCTAAGCCCCCTTTCTGGCACACACACACTCACCAAGGTGGGGGGAAGGAGACCCGGGGGGGGGGGAGACAGCCAGTCTCCACAGAGGCCAAAGGGGACAAACAACATCTGCATAGAATCACCCCAGGGGGGAAGACAGGAAGCATCGCCAGGTTTGTCAATGCTCTCGTATATCAGCCCCATCTACATAAGACTTGAATACATCGCCAGAGCAGACACTTCGGCACCCATAAGAAAGGACCACTCAACACCACAGGATGGGACCATTAAGCAAGTGGCTTCAAAGGGACCCCACCCCACAGGGGGAAGGCGTCACCCCACCTGACCCAAAAGGCCGCCCCTCAGGGAGGATGGCAACCCACCTGATTGGCAACCCACCTGATTACGGAGGGAGGGGCTACCTGAAACACCAAGGTATAAAACACCCTGGGCAAGGGAACTGAGTTGTTGGATCTGATCAGCAATCTTGCCCCATGCTTGGGGTAAGGGAACGAAGGATCGGCAACCCTGGGTAGCAGCACCCAGCACGCTTCAGCTAGCTGAAATCACTGGCCGCTTGGGTTGACCGTACCCCCGGGAAACCAAGCTGAAATCACTGGCCGCTTGGGTTGACCGGACCCCCGGGAAACCAAGCTGAAATCACTCACAAGCCACTTGGGTAGACCGGACCTCCGCCGGGAACCCAGCTAGCAGCGTGCGGTTGACCGGGCCTCTGCTGGAGCCCGAGCTGAACTAACTAGCTGAGAGCCCTGAAATCACGGTGTCCTTGAGACTTCTTCCTTGCTACTTTGTACCGTACTGATAAGCTGTATTGCTGGCGTGTGTCTGGGTTTGTGAAGGTAATTTTGTAAATAAACTTGTTTTCTAAAAGATACTTTTGTGGCTATAAGTTATCCCTTTGTTCTGGGCTAAGGGTGATAGTCGCTGGGGACCTCGGAGAAGGCCCGCCCCAGGACTCGCTACCCCCTTAGCATTGAACCCGCGCAGAAGACCAGGTTGTCGGTCTTCCACTATAACCTTAAGAATACATTATGAAAACCATTTACATACAAGCATATAAACTGATAGCACACACACACACACACACACATATCTATCTAAAAAAAACAATTTTAAACAAACAACGAGAAAAACATCCAAGAGCTGATTAAAAAGCTCATCATATGCTGCCAAATAAATTCCTGAGAGAAGAAGAGGGTCTTAACCTGGTGAGTGGTGACGAAAAGATAACAGTGTTGGTGCCAGGAGGGCCTCGTCTGGGAATAATAGGAAGTTGGTACCCTAGTGCAGCCTTCCCCAATTTGGCACCCTCCAGATGTGTCGGACTGCAACTCCCATAATTCCCAGGCAGAGTGGTGAAAGCTGCCCTAATGGCTTGAATGGAAGGACCACCACCGTGCCTGAAGGCCCACATTCAATCACTACCATCTTCAGTAGATCCCAGGGCGAGAGCATGCACCACCTGCACCGTGGGGATGCAACCAAAGACAGCATTCTCTCTGTACACACATATTCTATAATCAAAAAACGTGCAGGCTTAAGACCAGAGTTAAGGGTATCTCATGTTGGCTCAAGCTCCACAAAGCCAGGCAACTGCAAGCTAAGGCTGAGGCCTTTACAGACGGGACCCGTGGTCAGTGATGATGATGTTGTGCAATGTCACAAATTATGCTGGCTTACATCTTACCCTCCATGCAGCCACAGTTTTCCTGGGTCTTTCAGGTCCAAATCTAGATGGGGAGGATGGAGTGTCTGGGACCAGCAAAGATGCCCCACATTGTCCTGGCCTTGTATTGCTTTGTGAAGCATCTGAACCTTACTGTATTGCTAGAGCAGGGCTCTCCAACCTTGGGTCCCCAGATGTTGCTGACCTACAGCTCCCAGCATACTCAACCAGCATGGCTAATGGCAAGGGATTCTGGGAGCTGTAGTCCAGCGACATCTGGGGACCCAAGGTTGGAGAGCCCTGTGCTAGAGCCCTGTGCGGCCCATGCCTGTTTGTTGCTTGTAAGCAAGTCCAATCTTGGTTACCTCAAGCTTTCTTAATTTCAGCAGCCCAGTTTAAATGGAAAATGCCATATTGTTGTTGCTACTGTAAGATAGTTGAGAGCCATGAACACTTGCCGATCTACTGCAGGTCACCAGGAGATCTGCCAGTAGTTGTGGACCTGCCTTCTGCCCACCCCCGCTCTACAGAACCCTGTTATCACTTTGGAGTAGTATGCTGCAAGGTGACTGCATGGGGCATAGCAAGTGGTACAGATAAGATTCAGCATCCTTTTGGGGCTAATAGGGTTCGTGTGCGACGTTGACCCAGACATATCACCTTTAATTAGGATTGTCAACCAATTCAAGGACTTTTAGTAGATTAACCATTTGCATTTAAAAAAAAAAAACCCCACTTGGTTAATTCATCAATTCAATTTAAATACATTTGCACATTACCAACCCCCCCCCTTTCAACATAAGCTTTCTACCCTAAAGTGTGAGAGAACGTACAATTTCATAGACCAAAAAGTGCCACTCATTGTCAGGCAGAAAGGTCATCTTGAACGTTTTCTTTCTCTTTCCCTGCTATTAAACACACCAGAACCAAAGTAGCTTCAAAAGTGCATAAAACAAAAGTTGCCCTCGCTGATTAAAATTGCAACCCCACCCATCAATCAACTATAGCTTAGTTCACTAATCTACCAATTAAACTGATTAAAGCCTGCGGTGCCACATTTAATACATAGTAAAAGTCAAAGGAGCGAGAGTAGGAATATTCAGCTTTCCACTGCCAGCTGAGAAAGGAAAAATGAACCAACAAAACCTTGCCTGCAGGCTGGTTTAACATCTGGATGTTGTGATGCAGTTGGCTAATTTTAGAGCTGGAGTGCAGAACCTCTTTCAGCTTGTCGGATGAATTCCATTTTGGAGAAGCTCTCGGGGGCCGCATTCCAGTGATGGGTGGAGCCAAAGGCAAAAGGGGAGGGTCCCCCAAACAAAAAAATGCCAGCATATCTTAGCCTCAAGCTCTTACTGCCAGAAACTATGCCTTAGGACCCAGGAAGGACTTAATGGTCTTAGGGGAGGGGGCTTGAGATGCACACAACTAATATTTCACACATACCCCCACCACTGCCATTCAGTGCTTTACAACTGTTTCTACTTTCCTGATATGTTAGAACAAAACCAGAACAAAAGAATTCTTTGCCAAATGTGATTTTAAAATATACTACTCTGAGCATGTGCAGTCTCACATTTTAAACTCACTTAAATCATAGCACCAACATGACCACAGGAATAAAAGGGCGTTGGCTTCTGCTGCCACATTTACATATTGTTGTAGAAAGAGATCATATTTTTTTAAAACAAAGATACAATGAGCATCTGTAGCCATGCACAGGCACATGCCTGGCCAGCAGCCCCCAGACTATTACATGTTTTTTAAAAAGAAGAAGAAAGAAAGGATGCCATGGCAAGCAGCCCCAGTGGGCCCCGGCATTCCCACACATCAGGCCTGTGTCTGCTGCTGCCTTCATCACCTGTTTGCTGATGCCCTCATCTCCTGATGCTCTCTGGGTGATCATTTGGGCCCCACTGGGCTGTGGGGCCTGGACTTTGGCCCCCAGGTCCAGCCCTGCTTGGGTGGGTGATTAGCTTTAAAACTGGCTGGGGTCCTTTGCCAAAGCCAATGCAGCTTTAAACACCAGTCAGGTAAAGGAGGGCTCTGGGCTCATCACAGCAAAAGAACAGATTGGACAGGTTAGGGATTGGCAAACTTTTGGGGCCTGGGGCACATTTGACTTTGGAAAAGTGTCCTGGGCACTGCCACCAATTACTGTGAGGCGTAGAATGTTTGGACTGCCATCCCGCTCTGGATTCTCACTTTTCTTGCCCACTCTCTGGATTCTCTTGCTTCCTCACTGGATTCTCACATATCTTGCTCCCCACTCCAGCCATTTTGTTTTTTGGTCAGAGGTCTTTGTCCCCACTTCTATTCAAATCAATGGAGCAAGATGTTACACGGGACAGATTCCAGGTTTGCATGGGCCAGATTTTGTTAAATCTATTCTGCCTGTGTTTTGTGGATTGTCAGGTGTCTTTTGTTCTGTTGTATCTCTTTGACGGAATCGGATTTTTTTTTTTAGGAACGTACGAGAATTTCGTTCCACTTGTGCAAGTGGAAAGCTAGGCAGGATCAGGCCTGGTTATTACTTGGATGGGAGACCCCTCCTCTAGTTTCCTGCATTGAGCAGGAGGTTGGACTTGATAGCCTTGTAGGCTCCTTCCAACTCTATGATCTATGAAATCTATGAAATCTATGCAATAAGTGCACATTAGTGCAAATGTGCATTAGTGCTAATGGACCGCTTAGAGACATTTTTGAATATGTTCAATGGCATATAAATCTGTTAAACAAATAAAATAATGTGCACCTGCGCCAATGCACATTAGTGCAGATTTGCGCAAATCTCCTCAAAAAGTAAAAAAACCCCACACAAAACACAACAACTGGTCTGCGAGTCTGCAGAATTGGCACAACTCCGAAAAAGTTGGCCTGCTGCAGAATCCGCAGGTCAGATTCATAGAAATCTGAACTCATTTGAATTCATTGCAGATTTCTGTGACATCCTAGTGCCAAGCCAGCGCCAGCACCATTGCCGCACTATTTTATTTATTTATTTATTACATTTGTACCCCACCTTTTTTCCTGCAAGGAACCCAAGGCGGCTTACATAGTCCTCCTCCTCCTCCTCCTCCCCTCCATTTTATCCTCACAACAACCCTGTGAGGTAGGTTAGGCTGAGAGTCAGTGACCGGCCCAAAGGTCACCCAGTGCGTTTCATGGCTGAGTGGGGACTAGAACCCTGGATCTCCCGAGTCCCCAGTCCAACACTCTCACCACTACGCCACGCCGGCTCTCACAAGGAGAATTGCCCATTCTCCTCGATGCTGCTGGCTGAACGGACTCTCTTTCCTCTCCTCTTCCTTCTTCAGGGGACCTACTTTTTGTGAAACAGCCAGAGAAGAGGAGTGAGCCCCCAAGCCAGCACACCCAGCCCAGCCACAGTGAAGGGGGAGCAGCAGCTGCTGCTTCTCTTCCTCCATGCGGTTACCAGATACCTGGGTTTAGCCAGGCAGGTGCAATGAAGATGCGTCTCACCTCTTGATACTGTAGGAAGGGACGAAGGGGACAGGAAATCTCCCTCCTGCTCAGCCACTGCCCTCTGTTCACTGATGAGGGCAAGGCAACCTGTCCCATCTGTGTGCCACCCACCCCACCACCTCCGGCTCCCACGTCCCTTGCTGTGGCCTAGGATGTGTCACCCAGGCTGAGCTGCACTCCAAGCTAGAGATGGCCGCTTACTTATCGCTCCGGAAGAGGAAATGCATCACCCAAAAAAGAAGAGAACGGAGGATGCCAATTTGCATAGTATTTGCATACACAAATTTATATGCATGGGTACAAATGTAGAAATAATACCTTAAATGTAAATACAATTGCAATACATCTCACCACAGAGGAGAAGCTTTTTAAAACGCAGTCAAGTAATGGAGTCAAGTCACTTCCAAGGCAAAGTCACCCACACTCACAGGAAGACTGGAAGAGCTCTCTCTGCTGCCTCTGTGTTGCTGCTCAAAATTCAAGAAATTAAAAGAGACCTGGGCTAGGCCAACTCCTGCTCCAGCTCGCTCGGTCAGCATGGTCTGCTCTGTTTGGAAGTTAGACAGATTGACTGGGTTCAGACAACACGATAACCCACACTCAAGGGTTGAGTATGGGTTGAGTGTGGGCTGTCGCTGAACCATGAATTGTTGTTGAAACGCAGGTTATTGTGTTGTCTGAACCCAGCTGAGATAACAAACCATGATGAACAACCCACAGATCACAACCCAACAACAAACCATGGGTCCTCTTCATGGGTTGTCTGTGGTTAACAAGCCATGGCTTGTTAGCGCAGCTGGGTTCAGACAACACGATAACCCATGTTTCAACAACAACCCACAGTTCAATGACAACCCACACTCAGCCCATACTCAACCCTTGAGTGTGGGTTATCCTGTTGTCTGAACCCAGTCATTGTTTCCTCTGGATGCCCTGCCTGACCCTGACCTACTGCATAGCCCTAGGGACCTATGGGGTGGCTGGGTGGCTGGGCATATTCAATCAGCTCAGCTACCCGCAAAAGAGAAGAGGAATCAGCAAAGCAGAGATGGGATATTTCCAGCCTGCAGGCCTAACCTGGCCCCGGGAGGTTCCCCATCTGGTCTGCGGAGGCTCCCTCCCTATTCTTGCCCTCTCATCAAAGCAACGCCTCCTGCAGGCTAGCAGCAGGGATGGGGACTCGGACTCGAGGACTCGACTCGTGAGTCGGACTGAGTCCCCCCCCTGACTCGACTCGGACTCGAGTCCCAATATTTTTAATGGGACTCGAGACTCGACTCGGGACTCGAGACCAAGGACTTGTCAACATCCCTGGGCTGTTGACGAGTCTTCTGGCTGTGCCAGGAGCGCGATCACCGGTGAAGAGTGCATGGAAGCGAGGAGCGCCGCTGCTCGGCCACTATGGACAGCTACCAGGAGCGCAGCCCCAACGATGTGTTGAGATTTATTTTGATGTGTTGTTGTGGGGGGTTAGGGTTAGGGTCAGACATTTTGGGTTTGGCTGCCTCTGCCTGCCTGTTTGGGGTTTCCTGCCTCCTCTGCCTGCCTGGTCTCTTCTTAACCAGTTCCACAGTTTGAATTGTCCAAGACAAAGGCCCCTGCCTGCCTGCTTTGGGGTTCCCTGCCTCCTCTGCCTGCCTGGTTATTTTGGGTTTGTCTGCCTAGTCTGTTCTTGCCAAAATCAGTTGCAGAGTTTTGAAATAAAAAGGCACACTTGTGCCTAGAATTTATTTAAGCCACACATCTGAAGTAGCCTTATTTTGTTGGGGGGAAACCCCATTGATTTTAATAGGGACTCGTGGAGTCAGTTTTGGGAGTGACTCAGGACTCGTGACTCGTGAGTCACCATTTTGGACCAAGGACTTGGACTCGGACTCGGACTCGAGACTTGGGTCCAAAGACTCGTGACTCGACTCGAGACTCGAGACCAAGGACTCTTCAACATCCCTGGCTAGCAGGGAGAAGCATCCCTATATTTACCTCTGATTAGTGATTAGAGGTGACTGACAGCAAGGATTCCCCTTAGTGTGCACCATGTTCTCTGACACTCTAGAACTAGGAGCGAGCATGGAAGCTGCAGGCTGCACCCTGCTCACTCACTACACATGCAGAGTGTGTATGTAACTGCTGGGGGGGGGGGTTCCTTCAGGGGACACTGCCCTCATTGCCCTTACTGTAAAACTGCCTCTGCTTTTGGCTTCTCGTAGAGAATCCTTGAGATGTTCCTCAACTCTACAAGGGGCTTTCTATATGCAAAACATGTGCTCTGGCGCTTTGATTTATGGCCCCCTCCCTTAGCCACTTGGCCAGGTGTTTCTTGTTTTTGTTTTTTGTTTTGCTTTCCTTGCAAAAACTAACCCCTCAGCACCAGTCAATGAGGCAATTATCGATGTGAAAATGTTTAAATCAGCACACGCAGATGGAAAATGGCTGCTTTTCATCTGCTCCCAGGAAAGGGGAGGGTGTCAAACCTAGAATCAGAGGCACAGAACATCTCAATTCCTTGCAACCTAGAAAACACACACACACACACACACACACACTCCTATGAACCACGGAAGCTGTGAAGAAGGTGCAGCCAAATAGCTTGGCAGGGAATGAATTAAGGGGAAATTGGCACTTTGAGTGCCTTTTCACGAGGCTCCTGTGAAACAGGCTATTGAAACCGTTTAGCTACCTTCTTAATCACGTCACTTAACAAGCCTTGAAGATGAAGTTTCCCCAGATGGTGGCAGAAGGAGAATAAAAGCTGGACAGTTCTTGTGATGAGGAGCACCGAAAGAAAAGGGAGTGGAAGGGAAAGGAATGGGGGAAGAAGAATGAGAAGGATTCAACAGGAGCATTATCATCACCTCAATCTGGATGGATTCATTACAGAAGCAGC
Source organism: Shinisaurus crocodilurus (assembly GCA_021292165.1). Classification (NCBI taxonomy): domain Eukaryota; kingdom Metazoa; phylum Chordata; class Lepidosauria; order Squamata; family Shinisauridae; genus Shinisaurus; species Shinisaurus crocodilurus. The sequence continues at coordinate 23,339,078 of CM037881.1, forward strand.
AGTATGGGATGCAGCCATTCAGGGCCTAGACAAAAGGCAATGAAGATAATCAGGATCCAATGTGTTGAGCAAGCGGTTCAAACTGCCATCAGCCGCTTTGGGAGATGAAAGAACAATTTTCAAAACAAAGATATGGCAGTGCTTTTGTCTGATAAGAGTCCCTGGATGGCCATTTACCCTCTAATGAGCACATGCAAAGTGCCTGTGAAGGCGATTCAGAAAAGAAGCCAACAGGTGGGAGCTGCCAGCTCACCAGCCACTCCACAGGCAGCTGGCAAGAGGAGCACGATCAATTCTGAGCTTTCTCTAGGAATGTGCACACATCTGGCTCAGCCAGGTCAGTGAGGGTCAAACTCTAGCCAAAAGAGCTGCTTCGTACATGGCATTTTAAAAGGCTGCATATAGAAGGGTATTTTTTAGATGCACCTTTACCTAAGCGTGTAAAGTGTGAACATTGCAGAGAGTTGTTTGCAAACACATGGAGCAATGTTTTCATACATTTGTCAGCTAGGATTGGCTGCAACTCTCTATTGCAGCCGTCCCGAACCTGGAGCCCTCCAGATGCTTTGGACAATAAACCCCAGCATTCCTGACCACTGGCCATGCTGGCTGGGGCTGATGGGAGTCGAAGTCCCAAGCATCTGCAGGGCACCAGGTTGGGGAAGGCTGCCCTGTTTGGTAGATATACGAAACACCCTTCTGCTGAGTCAAGCCACTGGTCCATCTGGCCAAGTATTGTCCAAACCTAGGCCATAAGGTTAGACATCATGGTAAGTCGGGGTGGGGAACCTGCAGCCTTCCATATGTTGATGGACTGCAACTCTTACAGTCCTTGTCCATCGACCACGCTGGCTGTGGCTGATGGCAGCTGTAGTCCAACAAAACCTGGAGGACCACATGTTCCCCATCCCTGCACTAAACTGTAGTTTAACATGATGAGAATGAGCCTACAGAATTGCGGATTTGCATGCTCCCCTTGTTCCCCTCTGACACAGCTGCGAGAAGGAGTACAAAAATGTTTGCTTCTGTCTAGACCAAGTGTGGGTCACTTGTGGCCCTCCAGATGTTTGGCCTACAACTCCCATGATCCCTCACCATTGTCTATGCTGGCTAGGGCTGATGGGAGTTGCAGGCCAAAACATATGGAGGGCTTCAAGTTGCCTACCTGTGGTTTAGATTAACCACAGCTTATTGTGTTATACGAAACCAACATATTGTGGCAAATGTTAACTATGGTTTCTTTGAAGCAGGCCAACTTCAAACTATGGCTTAGGATGCTGGCTTGTTTCAACAAACCATAGTTAGGATTGACCACAGTTTATGGTTTGGCTGTAATGATAAACTGTGTTTAATTGAAATTGGACATGAAAGTTTCAGATTTCCTCCTTGCAGCCATCCTGGAGGTGGAGAGGTTCATCATGTGCCATTTTCATACAAATTGCCTAAAAACCTGGGGGAGGGGAAGGAAAGGGGAAGCAAATTACTTCATCCCCCCAAATTTCAGGACTACCCTTCCACATCTGCCAGTGCACTTAACTGTGCAGGGTTCATTAGTTTGGGATACTGCTTGGCTGCCTGAAATTTCCAGAACAATGGTCCACAAGGAACATAAGGGGATAAGCACATCCTCTTTTTGGAGACCCTCAAAATGTTAGGGCTGCTCTTGCACAAAAGCATCTAAAAGCATTTTAGAATGTGGTGCTACCATTCTAAAATTTTACAGGCTTGATCTCCCCAGAAGAGGCAACTATCCCTGCAATTGTCATCCATGTCTGGCAAGAAATAAAAAGGTTATCAGTGTTTTCCTTTAAAGAAAATAAAAATATAAAAGTGTATAGTACAAAGATCCCCGCACCTATTTTTCTGACATTTGGCAGGGCATAATCCTCTCCTCAGGGGTGACTATTCCTGCAACTATCACCCAAATCTGACCCAGAAAAAAAGTTATAGCCATTTTCGAATTTCCCATGATAGCCAATGGGAAGCATGAAGACTCCAATTTCTAATCCTCGACTCTGGTTCAGTACAGAGTCAAGCTGGAGTACTGGACAGATTCTGAATTCATCCAAGCTGAACTGAGCTGTTTTCCAAAGTGCTGCATCAGGGTCTGAGCTGAAGCTGGGGGTCAACACAAACATTTATTTTAAACCCTTCATTAGGTTTTTAATTGACTAGTCTAACCAATTAATTGACTGAACATTGCATCCCTAGTATCATCCAATTCTGACCCGGGGGGGGGGGGAGTTATAGCTGTTTTTTTATTTCCCATGATAGTCCATGAGAAGCATGAAGCCTCAGATTTCCAGGTTTGGTACTGAGTCAAAGCAGATGGACTCTGAATTAGTCCGAGCCAAATTGGGCCATTTTTTGAAGTGCCAAATCAGCATCTGAGTCAAAGCTGGGGGCTGGTGCACATCTCTGCTAAATGGTGATCTCGCCTGTCTTCCTTGGCCTCTGGCCACCCTACGCAACCCCCAGCCTCCTGTCCACACGCTGTGTGGAAAGAGCCCGAGTGCAAAACCTGCTCACTTCCCCTCCTCAGAACTCCTCAGAACACCCTTGCCATCCCACTCACCAGTCATAGCAACTCCCCAAGGCCACCCCATAATTTCCCATAATCATCTAGTGACTGCAGAAGAGCTGTCATCGTGCTTTGTGAGGTGCCCCCTTTACCTCTTTTCCGGTCTCTATGGAATTTTATGTATTTATGATTCCTTTTTAAATAAAGGCCTGCATTTGTTTTTCATATTCTCTACAGTCATTCTCTCCCTCTGCCTCCACTCCCCATGTCCATGTCGGCATCTTGCAGAGATTTTCATTATGAACAATATGCATATCATAAGCCCCACCTCTGATGGTTCCTTCAATTTGTCAGGTCGCATGCGCGCGCTCTCTCTCTTTTAAAAAAAGGAATGCTCCTTATTTTAAAATATTGCCCCTCCCTTTCCCAGAGCATCACAGTTTGCAGATGATATAATAGGTATTTCATTTCAGAATACTATGGCTCCATAGATTTCTAAAAAAAGAAGAAGATTTATTTATTTATTTTTTAAAATAATTTTAATACAAATATGTTGATCACACTTTACTGAAGGTGGTGGCATGGGAATTGGAGAGAGAAGGTGAACACCATCTGTGTAAAAGCAAACAAACAGCAGCAACAGCAACAAAAACCTGAGCTCAGGATCATAGGATCATAAAATCATAGAGTTGAAGTGCCCTTGGAGGATATCTAGTCCAGCCCCCTTCTCAGTGCAGGATGCAACTACAGCATCCCTGACAAGATGGCTGTCCAGCCACTGCTTAAATATTTATTTATTTATTATATTTATACCCCGCCTTTTTTTTCTGCAAGGAACCCAAGGCGGCTTATATAATCCTCCTCCTCCTCCTCCTCTCCATTTTATCCTCACAACAACCCTGTGATATCTCCAGCAAAAGGGAGCCCACCATCTCCTGAGGCAGTCTATTCCACTGGCAAGCAGCTCTTAACCAAAATCTTATCACAGCAGGTTTTTAGGCTGCACCATTGAAGAAGAAGCCAGGCAGAGAAAGTGGATAGGGAGACATTTTTCTCCCCCTGTCATGATAATAGAACCCACTGGGTTCATCCCATGAAGCTGATTGGCGGGAGATTCAGGACAGATAAAAGGAAGGACTTCTTCACACAACAGATAGTTGTGTGGCTCATGCTGGCTCAGTTGTCTCAGTGTGGAAAGTTAAGCAGGGTCAGGCCTGGTTATTACTTGGATGGGAGACCCCTCCTCTAGTTTCCTGCATTGAGCAGGGGGTTGGACTCGATAGCCTTGTAGGCTCCTTCCAACTCTATGATCTATGAAATCTATGAAAACTATGGAATTCAGGTCCACAAGATGTAGTGATGGCCACCAATTTGGAGGGCTTTAAAAGAAGATTGGAAAAATTCCTGGAGGCTATCAGTGGCTACTAGTCCTGATTGGCTATATGCCACCTCCAGTATCAGAGGCAGTATGCCTATGTACACCGGTTGTTGGGGAACATGGGTGGGAGGGTGCTGTTGTGCTCATGTCCTGTTTGTGTGTTTTCCATGTGCAGCTGGTTGGCCACTGTGTGAACAGAATGCTGGACTAGATGGCCCCTTGGTCTGATCCAGCACAGTTCATCTTATGTTTGAGGAGCAGATCTTAGCTTCCAATCTTCCAGGGGTGTGGAGACTCAACAGTATACCCTCAATTCTTATGTCAGCAAGAATCACTAACTTGAAAGAGATCTTTGAACTGCCATTTCCAACCATAGATGATTTAAGTCTCAGGTTATAAACCTAGAAATAATATTGACTTCCTTCTCTTTCTCAGCATTTTTAAACAAATAGATGTCAAATCAAATCTCTTGATCATGTTTAGTTTCCCTTACTCTTGAACCTCAGTATTCCAGGGCTAGTTTTGTAATCGGTAAGTGATTTGTACTCTACTTATTCCCAAAATATTTCTCCCATCTTCATTTATTTCAAGACTATTTTTCAGGAAGATTTTACTAACTAATAAATCAGTCCCAACCCCTGCCAAAGAGGCCGGCTGAGGGGTTGTTGGATGTAGCAGACAGTAGTGTAGTGTTAAATTTTGAAGTTCAAGCACTCATCCTGACAGCCCCTGTAGTTAAGGAGAATCCAAAAAGGCAGGCAGCTGTGTCGATCCCATCAGGAGCAGAGTTTCTGTAAAGCTAATGGGTTTTCATTACCCATTCAGGACCAAGCCATCACCACCACCCCAAATACTTTGCATTACAACAAGAAACAATATATTGTTGCTAGGAAAATTCATTTCCCCCAGTTGAAGGCTGCAGCAAAGCTCAGTGAACAGGGAATTTTGGGGAGGGGTGGCAGGTGATATCAGCATCCCTGCTAATAAAAGAAGTCCTGGTGCTGCATCCATGTCAGCCTTGGTTCCATTACACCACTGGTAGCAGAAGTGCCAGGGCCACCCCTATCATCATCATCATCATCATCATCATCATCATCATCATCTATTTCTCACCCATCTGGCCGGCAAACCGGCCACCCTGGGTGATGTACATAAGATAAAAACAGGATAAAATACATTTAAAACAGTATAAAATTTTAAAATCTTAGCCCACCCCATATTCCCGCCTGAACAGCCAAGTTTTTAGTGAGCGGCGGAAGCTCAGCAGAGAGGGGGCATGGCGGAGGTCACTCAGGAGAGAGTTCTACAGTACGGGGGCCGCCACAGAAAAGACCCTCTTCCTAGTTCCCACCAAGACATCTTTCTGCCTGAGGCAGAACAGCAAATGGTCCCCCCCCCCACTCCCCAAGTCAAGGTGCAGAATACCAAAAGCCAGTCAAGTTATTTTGGCATTTGAGGCTGGCGGACTTGAGTCCACGAAATAAGTGCCAACAGGACTGGAGCCAAAGTGAGGCCACTAAGAAACAAGAGAGAGGTACCGGCATGTTTGTGGGAAACCTGAGATTTACAGGAGGCATCCCCCAAAGATAGCCTAATGAGGGCTGAGCATACTCTGCAGCCACAGAATGTTGAGTGTCAAGTTGGAAAAGACAAATTGGAGACCAGGGTGATGGGGACTGGGCTGGGCTGATGGAATGGAGTATCTTAGGGGAGGGCATGACTGGCTTGATACCTGAACTGGAGCACTCCTGTTATGAGGTGAGGACACACTGCAACATTTTGTTGCAGCTCCCATTTTTCTCCTTATGTTCTCGATTCATTGTGCAGGTGTGCATAATTTTATGGTCAGGACCCCAGAGAGCTCATCTAGCTGTCACTGTCCTCCTGCCCTTCACAGCAGTAAAAACAACCCCCCCACCCTCCCGTAATAATGTATTACTATTTTATCCTGATTCCTTCCTCTTAAATCTCAGTGATTGGGTCCCTATGTCTAGGGCCAACACAGACTATTAATCCTCCTCCATTCTGGACCAAACATCACTTTGAAGTCTGCATTTGCTTTGCAAGTCCAATGAAAAACCTCACTCCCTATGTGAGGTTTAAACTTCACAATTTGAGCAAAAAGAAGCAAAAGATAAAAGATGTGAGATATATATATATATATATATATATATATGAGAAATGATCCCAGGAAACAAGGCAAAACAAAATGAGAAAACAAAATAAAGGAAGCTGACATCAAAAGTCTAGCTAATACTACTGAAATAAAAGCAAAAAGCAACCACCACCACAGAAACATGAACTGAATGAAAAAATAGTTGAAGTTAAAACTCCCAAAACAACTACAGATCAAAAGACCAACAAATCTGATGACTAAAATGAATAAAGGGGGGGGGAAACCATGCAAAGGAAAGAGTAAAGAACAAAAAAGAAAAAAATACTTAACAAAAATCCCGCATTCCCCACTGAGAATTTCCTTCACCATAACCAAGGCTGAAGGGAAGACGTTCAAACACTGACACCACATTCAGAAATTGGTTGGGCATAGCAATTCAAGCCTCTGAAACAACTTTTTATCTTTTTTTATTTTTATTTTTGCTATTGTGAGTGGTTTGAGGAATTGATCCCAAAGACTTTGGCTGAACTGAGAGTGCACATTTAATTTCATTATCGTTTGTTTTTTTTTGGCAGTCATGAAAGGTGCCTGGATGTTTGGTGATTTTTTGGGTGTGTGTGTGTGATTGATTCTAAAGTCTTCAAAAGCATGCACCTATTCAGGAATCATTGCCCCCACTGAATTGAGGACAAGGTGTATATGATCCCTGATTGGCTAGAATCATCCATGTGACTAATCCAGGTAGAAGAAGAAAAGTAATAAGAAGGAAAGAAATGGCACTGAAATAGAGCAGGGAGAGGGTACAATCTTGTGGATCTGAAAAAAGGTGAAAAATATATAACTAAGGGCTTCACGGAAAATATTTCTCCCCCTCTAAAAGTACTATTTTTGGCATGAATTGGAGAACATCCAGCATCCCTAGTTATATGTCCAAGCTTACTTGCAGATATAGAGCAGCAAATTCCACATCTTAGTTTGATGCTTTTGATGCTACAACAAATGATTCATTCTAAAACAGTGGTCCAACCTTGGGTCCCCAGATGTTTTTGGCCTACAACTCCCAGCATGCCCCAGCCAGCATTAGAACATTCTATAACTAATTCACTGTGTCTATTATTTGTGGATCCTTTCCAAATGGCCAGATGTTGATATGACAAGCCAGGGTTGCCAGAAAGCGATCAGAAGCCCTACGTGCACCAGCCAACGTCTTACTTGAAGGAGGATTGAACTTTCTTATCATTATCATTGTCATTTCTATACCGCCCAATAGCAGAAGCTCTCTAGATGATTTACAATGATCAATAAAAAATACAATAAAATACAATATAAAATATACATGATAAAAGCATTATAAAAAATTTAAAACCAAATTTAAAAACTCAAATAAATAAAACAAGTTCATACAACACGACCAGTAAAAACCACCTATCCTTTGCACATGGGCAGTTCCTATGAGCAAGGAGAAGCATGGGGATGATGAGTTATTTGTGAGCTGGTGGGGAAGGGATCCAGCTTGCAGGTGCACACAAGTGGCTCTCCCAGGCAGTGCCAATTCCAAGTTTTGGAGGGCCCTTGGGCAAGATGCCTTCAATTGGTCCTCTCCCTCAGTGAGTCTACCTTCTCATCACCATTGTCATCCACTGCTATTGCTCCTCCTATTTCTCATCATTGCTACCACTCATTTGGCTTGACAGGCAGGGAGCCAGTGAGCAAGTAGGCAGTGGCATCTGCTGCTCCAGCTTCTCACCACTGCCGTTGTCTAAGCCAGAGCGAGAGGCAGGTGAACAAGCAGGTTGTGATGGTGAAGGAAGGGGGAGCAACTCCAAGGGGCTCTTGTCATTGGATCCCGGCTGGGCTGTGGTCCCTCTGCCAGTGCCCAACCATGCCTACCCTTGATGTTGGCCCTGCATCCTGGCCTTTCCTTCAAGTGGATCCATGGAAAAAGGGGAGAAAACAGATGGGGGTCAGCATCTCCACCCCTCTCTCTCTTATTTCCTTTCCCATTCTTCCCCTGCATGGCTCCGGCTCCATTTATGACGAAGAACAGCAGCTTGGCTTTGTCACCGCAAGCCTCAAGCCTATGATAGGCTTGCTGTTGTGTATGCATGGGTACACACATGCGTACGTATTATGTACACGGCTTTTAAGGCCATGTATGTCAAAAAGGCATATACGTTTAAATACCAATAAACATTAGATGTTGTGAAAGACACAGGGTTGTTGTCAACTTACATATCTCTGGTAACATCTTGTAAAAGAAATGCACGATGAAATGTTATGTAACGCAGCTTTTAACATTCCTACCCTCTCCCCAGCCATTCCAGTTCTTTGACTGCCTCTCAAAAGGGGAGAGAAAACTGTGCCTGTGATGTTGTTGCATGTTTGTTTGTTTCTAAACTACACATCATTTCGTAAATGTGCAGGGGATGGAGACATGGGCTGGCAATATCTATGCTGTTCCCGCATCGTGTGGTTAGCTCCATTAACTGTCCCCCTCTTCAGAGAATCTGCTGACAGGTATAGAGGTTCGCCCCCCACCGCCCAAGATCTTGTTTGGGCTTTGATTCATGCAATTTATTTATAGCTAAATTTATATCCTGCCTTATTGCCGAAGCCTCAAGGCAACTGGTAACACTAAATATAAAAACAAAAACAAGGACATCTCAAGGAACAGTAAGTATTTCTTCAACGAAGTATCACCCAGGGCTGCATATATATTGTGATTCTGCAGGAGTGCCAAAAAAATCCACAGAATTTGGTATTGAGCTATCTTTTATTTTCCTCTGAAAGAGTAAGTTTCTATCCTTTATAGTTGCCAAGTTAGGCTTGAAAGTGTGAAGGGAATATGTGCAGAAATCTCAGAAGCCAGAACTGCTGCTGCTGAATAGATTTCCTTCGGAGGGGTGTCTTCAGGAGCCTGGATAGCTCCTTCCTGGCAATCAGTGCTCATACAAAAGTCTAGAACGGCCTTCTCCAACATGGCACCCTCCAGATGTGCTGGGATAAAACTCCCATGATCCCCAGCCAACATGGAAGGGCACCCAGTTGGGGTAAGCTGGCCTACCAGAAGGTTATCCCTTCACTTTGCAAGATGCAATAGTTTGTCCCATAACACAGGTGCCCCCATTTGAGTGGACTCTCAGCCCTGGAGATGAACACATCACAACATCCAATGGCTGGAGACCAGTGGCAGATGCTTAATAAGTCTTTGGGGCACACATCATTAAATTGCGCTGACTCCACCAAATGAAAAAAGAAACTCTCAGGCATACATCAGCATGAACCCTAGATCACCGCCTTCAGAGTAAATTATTAAGAAGATGCATCTTCATTTTGGTATGAGATGTTCCACTGATCTTTGTTGATCTTGCAATTTTGTCTATTAGTGCTACTGCTCCCTATATTGTAATTCACTAAGGTGATTAAATACAAAGCCTATATGAACTATGCGTACTGAACAAATATTCATGCGTTTGATTGTTTTGCCTAATTTATTCTGCTTCTGCCAATTCTGGGGAGTGCCATGGGGCTCTGAAGCTTCACATGCTAAATCCTACTTTCCCCCTTGGAAAACTGTTGTGATTCAAAGGGACCATGTCTTCAATACTCTTCAAGGATTGGCTCTGGTGGGACCGGGGAGCCTCCTGTGTACCCCCACCCACTGCAGATGTAGGATGATAGTGGCAAGGTGCCCTTTGACACCACAGAGCCAGTCCTGATCAACAGCCAAAAGAAGAGTCACCAGCAGTGGAGGCTGGCGGCTCCGATGTCAGCAGGGCTGTGTATCCACTCCGGATTTTACTCTGAGTCCGAACGTTAAAGGAGCTATCCATGGTGCCAAACCTATTTTGGGGATAGGGTTCAGTACCATGGATAGCTTCTTCAAAGTTCAGACTAAAACCCGGAGTGGATACACAGCCCCGCTGACCTGGGAGTCGCCAGCCTCCACTGGTCACCAGAGTTAGAGCGGGGAGGGCTATCTCTTTAGGCATAGCAAAAATCAGCAGTGCTGGTTTCTTGGGCTTCCCTCCCATGGACATCTCCAGGAAGGTGGGTATTTCTGGGGCTCACTATGGGCATGAATCCTGCCCACTTCAGGCTCCCCCATCCTTTGTGCCATCAGGATCCAATTCTGGAGCCATGATAGGGTCAAATTCTTCTTACACTGCTCCCAGCTAAAATTGTCCATCAGCGTGACCAAAGTTGTTTCCATTTCAAAGCTGGAGACCGGATGAAAATGGATGGATCCATCATAATCAGTGTCATCCAAGGGCATCCGGAATTGTGCAGCCATCACTTGCTCAAGCACCTTGACCAAAACAGGAAGATCTGTGATGGGACGATAGTTTAAAGTTTAAACAGTCTTCAGAGACCAGGGAGGGTTTCTTTAGGGAGGGTTTCGCTGCATGGCTGCCTCCTTCAAAGTGGATGGGACCACCCCATCTTGTGTGGAGGTATACCCCTGGGACTCTTCTAGTCAATCCCTCTGCTGCTAGATGTTATGAACCAGGAAGGGCATGGGGGAAGCAAACAAATTGTACAGCATACTCCTCCAGGCACCTTGCCCATAGCTTTAGACTTCTATCACTGAAACTCATCTGACAAAATTGAACTGGGTGGTGGTGTTCTGGGCACATTTCGCAAACTGTACAAGGTAGCATCAAGGCTGAGGACAATGTGAGCAATTTATTTTATCTTTAAAGTACTTAGCTAACAATTGGCTGTGGACATTCCTGAAAACCACTTTGAAGGCCAAATTGAAGAAGGCCTCGACCCACTCTGAGACGCTCTGATGGATCTGGGACTCTGCAGACACAAGGGTGTTGGGAAAGGATTTCTCCCTTGCTACCATCACAGCCACAGAGTAGGGATGTATGCAAATTTCATTTTGCTTCATTTTTTATCCTGTTTGCACCTCCAAACATGAATGCAAATGTAATCTTTTGGGGAAAGCTTTCATGTTCCCAGATGTGCATTCACATTCATAAGATGTGTGTGTGCGCGCGCACACACACACACACACACACACACACACACATATATATATATAGAGAGAGCATAGTCTGTGGGAAGAAAGTGCGCATTTGGGTGTGTACTTTCAAAAAAATGCACACTTTCCCCCATTCAAATGAAAACAAAAACAAAAAAGAGATCATGATCAAAAATGGGAATGAGGCAGACCGAGCTTCAAGAACCTTGAACAAGGAGAACCTCGACAAGCTCAAGTCTTGCTGATTCTCCCATTCCTTCCTCAGAGTAGGCCCTAAAATGGGCCCTTTAGCTTGCATTTGGTCCTATTCACTATGAGTTTTCCACCATCTGCATGCCAGTGGTTGTCCTATTGGCTTCATTGCACCCAGCTCCCTGGTAAGCCAGCAAGCCAACTGGGTTCTATGGAGATTATGGGAACAGTCAGAGCCATCTTCAGATCCCATATAGAGCAAGCCAGCCTTTGATACCAGTACCAGCTATGCTAACAGGAAACTCCCTAAGGACAGTCTCAGGAATCCATCTGAATCCATCAGCTTCCTGTGGGTGGCTCATTGTAATGAGTCCATGACCTCTGTGGAAGGGAAAGTTGCTGCCATGCTAAACTTCACTAGGAAGTGATTGAACCAGGAATGGAGATAAGCCTTCCACACTCAGATCCCCTTTGAGGCCTCTCTTTGTAGCCTTGAGGCAGTTTTTCCCAACCTGGGGCCCTCCAGATGTTTTGGACTACAACTCCCATCAGCCCCAGCCAGCATGGTCAGGGATGACTGGAGTTGTTGTTCAAAATATCTGGAGTGTGTCAGGTTGGGGAAGGCTGCCTTAAGGGCTAGCAACTTGTTTTTTTTGGGGGGGGGAATTAAAAGCAGAAATTCTCACAATTCTGCAGTAAGCCCCAAATGCCAGGTTCTCTATTCACCACATGCTTTTGCAGAATCATGAAGTTCATGCAGCTCTGTGCTGTTTCTGCTGGAGAAGTGATCACCAGGCAGCCTTTCTCCTTCTCCCATTCTTTTCCTGGGGTTCAGGGGTCAATTGCAGTCTGTATTGGGCGAAGAATGGGAGCCAGATGTAAAGCTCCCACCCCAAGCAGTAAAAAAAAAAGTGGCCTTCCTTTCTCTCCTTCAAAACCACACTTTACATATAGATTCCTTATGGTAAACACACTCTGCCTGCTCTATGAATGGCTTATGAAGGATGTGCTTTCATCTTGCAAATGCCAGTTCCATTTATCCTCATGCTCCTAAACTTTATGGCTTTGGAGAAGGGATGGGATTGATTGATTGCAATCTTGACGTTTTCTTCTCCTCCACAACCACCTCCTACATCTTACGGCTCATTGCCGCAGTTTCTTGAACAACAGAATTGTGAGGCAGGGTGGCATCTCGAGAGGACATCTGACCCCACCATCTATGTTTTTGCTGGTCTTTCCCTTACTTAACCATCCTTAGCAGACATTTGGGTATCGATTGTAGGTTCCAAATCCCTGCTCAGTTGCACAGGCTATTATTACGCTTCCTTGATGCCCCTGGATCCATTGATTGAGTTGGCCCATCCTTTGCTTTGTCCCTGGACCCACTTCTCAGCATGACTTCAGGAATGTACTCCATTGCTCTAGAGCAGTGATGGCGAACCTTTTTGAGCCCGAGTGCCCAAACTGCAACACAAAACCAACTTAGTTATTTCAAAGTGCCAACACCGCAATTAAACCTGAATATTGAGGTTTTAGTTTTAGAAAAACAACTCATACAGTTGTCCGAACTAATTAACATCTTTTGTCTTTAAAGAAAAACACAATAACAGAGCTTTCAATGATACAAACAGTTTTTTGTTGGGGGAAAAATCAACTCAAAAAATTATTATAGTACTACATTGTACACACAGCCTGAAGGGAATTTATACAAACTTTTTAAATAATTAGGCACATGTATTTTTGGATAAGGGATTCTCAACTTGTAATATGATTATATGCCAGAATGAAATTGTATGGGGCAAGCTTTACCCCGGGTCCTTTCCCTGCTTCTGTGCCGGATTAGTAAAAGTAAAAGTCAACCTGTACTAGGATGAGCAAGATAAACAAGAAAACTAAACATGCTTAACACATTTTAAACACTTTGTCTTGGACTGCAAACACTGCATTAGGTAAAAGTTTGCATTGGGCATGCTTTTGCACAATTAATGTGATTTTTGCTATTGCATGCATGCTGATAATTTGTCAAACCTTGGCTCATACTCCGTTAGTTTGAGAGCAACATGTGCAGCACTCAGGTCATGTTAGGGCTTTACATCCAAGCCATCTCTGTGCATTTCTTAAAATCTTTTAAATGGGTCCCCAGTCATTATGTCTTTTTTTTGTGCCTGACACTCCCAGCATGGCACCCAGCCCGCATCACTGCTCTAGAGCAGTGTCTCCAACCTTGGGTCCCCAGATGTTTTTGGCTACAACTCCACATTGCACAGCCAGCATAGAGTGCCCCAGATGTTTTGCCTACACAACTACTCCCAGCATGCCCCAGAAGCTATCTGGCTGGGCATTCTGGAGTTGTAGCCAAACAACGGGCACCCCAGGTGGGAGAACACTGCTCTAGAGCCATAGTTCCCAACTCTAGGTCCCCAGCTATTGCACTACAGCTCCCATCATCCCCACCACTGGCCATGCTGACTGGGGATGATGTAGTACAAGATCTGGGGACACCCCCCTCCCCATTTGAGAAGTACTATCTTAGAAGAGCAAGGAAGCATTTGGATATGCTGCCATGTATGCTGTGCATACATTCATATTAGGTGACACCTCTTACTCAGGATGTTGGAGAAATCTGCGATGCATTCAAATGAGTTTGGATTTCTATGCATCCGACCTGTGGATTGTGCAGCAGATTGGATTTTTCAGAGTCATGTGGATCCCATGGATTCACGGACCAGTTTTTCACCTTTTTGGGGTAGGTGGGGTAGATGGGGAATTTGTGTTAATTCGCACTAATGTGAATTAGAGCTAATATGAATTAGTGCAAGTAGAATGAAATTCCGGTAAAAGAAAATTGATTCTGTCAATGAGTGGATGATGGAACAAAAGAGCGCCTGACAATCCGTGAAACACAGATGGAATGGATTTAACAAAATCCGTACATCCCTGGCTCTTCTTCCCAGCCGGAGGCGGAGATACTGTGGCACTGAGGCAAAACTAGTTTTCCAAAGGCCGACACATTCTCACTTTTAAAAAGAAATTCGACGGGGAGGTGCTCGAGATAGAAATGGATGAGCTGTGGGCTGACAGGTTAAATATATGTTTATCAAAACCCCGGCCAAGCAGATGCCCACATGGGAAGCCTCCCAACATCTGCCTGGGAAAGAAAGAAGGCAGCAATTGCCGAGGTAAACACCGCCGACAGAATGATAGATGGCAAAGCCGTTGTGCAGCTGAACTGAGCCAATGCGGTGTGTGTGTGTGTGTGTGTGTGTGTTGGGGGGGAAGTGTGGTGAGAAAATAGGTGCACAGACAATATACTGCACCCCAAAAGAGGGCAATTCATGAGGTTGCTGGGTGGGCCACGATTTGACCCACTGGGAAATTAAAGATGTAAATCCAACAAGATCTATAATTCAACACAATCGGCCCACGGTCTACCAGCCAGGCACGTGCGTCGCATGGAGAATTGGCAGTGCTCAGTCTGGTGAAGGAGCTCGTTTGCCTTCCATTTGCTCAGAGTTTTAAGCATTTTTCGGCAGGCCTGCACAACATTGGAGGCACCAGACTCAATGCGTCCCAGGCCAGCCGTTGTTTAACAGATGCTTGATGACTGAGGCCCCCTCATTTTCACAATCTCAGGTTTCTCGAGTCCCCGATGGGCCACCAAAAAGGGCTGGTGGGCTGCGTTTGGCTCAGTGGCCCACAACAAGCAACTGCTGCAGGGGGAGCTGGAGAAGAGAATGCGAGGGTCCCAAAATGCCATTTATAAAAATGAGATGCTATTTTAAAGGTATCTCTTTTTGTGTGGGTGATGGAGACCAGTGTGGTGCATGAGGTGCCCTTGTCTTTGAGGCAACTCCAGGTTCTCTGATTCATTAGAACAGGGGTGGGCCATGTGCAGCCCTCCAGATGTTGTTGGACTGCATCTCCCATCAGCCTTAGCCAGCATAGCTAATGGTGAGGGATGATGAGAGTTGCAGTCCTACAACATCTGGACGGCCACAAATTGCCCACTCCTGAACTCGAAGTTGATTGGCCTGGTGGCTGACAAGACACATAGGAAACTGCCTCGTATCTGGTCTGATTATTTGTCCATCTAGTTCACTCTTGCTTGGCAGTGGCTCTCCAGGGACTTGCAGGCAACATCAGCCTTCCCCTAGCCTGGTGCCCTCCAGATCTTTTGGATGTCAACTCCCAGCAGCCCCCAGCCAACATGGCCAGTGGTCAGGAATGCTGGGAGCTGCAGTTCAAGACCTTCAGAAGACACCAGGTTGTGGAAGGCTGATCCTTCAAAACCTGGAGATGCCAAGCACTGGATCCTTGACCTTCTGCATGCAAAGCACATGAGCAATATTCCCACCCTGGCTTGATAATGGTTTAACTTACATAGAACAAAAGCCATCTAGTCCAATGTCAGGACATCCCTCTACCAACGCACCCATCCCAGACCAACCTGCATGACAGGGTCAGACACCCTACTACACAACCTACAGTGTGCAATAAGGGAAGAAAAGGTGGACCCCAGAAAGGGAGTC
The DNA here is from genome assembly GCA_021292165.1 of Shinisaurus crocodilurus. Taxonomy (NCBI): domain Eukaryota; kingdom Metazoa; phylum Chordata; class Lepidosauria; order Squamata; family Shinisauridae; genus Shinisaurus; species Shinisaurus crocodilurus. Next base: position 23,354,804 of record CM037881.1, read on the forward strand.
ATACAGAGCTGGCCCAAGACATTTTGCTGTCTGAGGTGAAGAAAAAGATGGCACCCCCCTCTCATTCCATGTTCAAAAGTGGACTGGACTGGCAGATGAATCTGTATTCTACACTGAGGGTGAGACAGTGTCCGCCACTGCATTTGAGGGCAGCAGACTAATTCAGGGGGGTGCGGTGCAAGTCACGTGGCACACAGCTTTCTCCTCCAGCTCCCTGCTCCTGCCCCCCAGCATTTGGCGCCTGAAGCGACTGCCTCACTCAGCCTAATGGCAGGGCCGGCTCTGGAGTCATAGATCAGTGTTACTTAAAGCTCTAATAGCTAAGGCAACCCTCCCAGATTAAGATTAGTTGACGATAAGGCTATCCATCGCTACTAGTCATGATGATGGCTATATATTCCGTGCAGTATCAGGGACAGTATGCCGCTCAAAGCAGCTGTCGCTGGGGAACATGAGTGGGATGGTGCTGCTGCTGTGCTCAAGTCCTGCTTGTGGGCTTCCCAGAGGCATCTGGTTGTCCGAAACATCTGGAAAGCACCAGGTTGGAGAAAGCTGTTCCAGAGGTATCTGGCTGGCTGGCTGGCTTAGGGTGGCCGCTTGTGAATCACCCCAAAAAGAGGACACTGATTTGCATACGATTGGCCTACGCTGATTTATATGTATTGATGCAAAGTTAGAAATATTTATAATTTGAATAGAAAGAATACATCTCACCATAGAGGGGAAGACGGTGACCGGGTGACTTGTGTGCCTTGCTCAGTCTGCCTGTTCAGGTGCTGTTGTTGATGGGCACATTCAAAGCCCAGCTCTTCCTTCTGATGGTTCTTGATCTTCAAACTGGAATTGGACTGGACAGCCCTTCAAATAGAGGACACCTCCAAAATAGAGGACAGTCCTCTGGCAGCCCTTCAGATAGAGGACTGTCCTCTGTAAAAGAGGACACGCGGCCACCCTAGTCCGGCTTCTGTAGCAGACCAGATGCTGGACCAGTTGGTCCAGTCAGGCAGTCCTTACGTTCTTTCGCAAATGTTTGCACTCTCCGCAATGTGTCTCTCAGCCAGGCATGCCAGCAGCAACCGCCTCCTCTCCTCCTGTAGCTGTTTTCACACTCCAGGCTAATTTTAGAGTAATATTTATGAATGTTTTCAGCATTCCAGCGCATGAAATATTTACCCCCGACTCAGCACACCGTGGCACTCGAGTGCAATGGAAGCCTTAAACACGGAGGAGGTGTTCTGCCACATCACCGTCAGCCTGGGAAACTTGTTCGCATCGTGATGACTGCAAACATTGGGCGTTAGGACTAGACCTTAGTTTGATGCAGGGCTCAGCCTCACACAGCCTGTTCTTAAGGCAGACCTGGTACAGTACCTATGAAATAATGAATTCCTCCGGGCATGTACAGAGGAAGCCGAGTAAGAACCTCTACCCTGGCCATTGGAGTTAGGCTTTCAGGTTCAAGCCTGGTTTAGGTTTTTATGCAGGCTTGAGATTTACCTCTATTTAAAAAAAAGAAAAAGTGATGGGTGGAGAAAGAACATAAGAGGAGCTCTGCTGGATCAGACCAAAGGTCCATTTACACTGCAGTCCTATAAATGTCTACTCAGGAGTAGGTTCCATTGAGTTCAGTGGGGCTTACTCTCAGGTAAGTGGACTGCAGCTCCCCACAGTGGCCAATCACATGCCTCTGGGAAGCACACAAGCGCGGCATGAAGGCATCTATTCTGTACTCTTCTGCTGTTGTTCCCCAGAAACTGGTATTCAGTGATAATCTGCCTCAGAACATGGAGGTTCTCTTTATCCATATTCTAATAGCCACAGAGAGACCTATCCTCCATGGAGTTGCTGAATCCCTTTAAGAAGCCATCTACATTAGTGGGTGTGTGTGTGTGTGTGTGTGTGTGTGTGTGTGTGTGTGTGTGTTTTAAAGTAGCTACTGATTAAAGTTCATACTAGGTATCCCCTAAATCCAACAAGGAATCAGTTCCCAGCCTCCACAACAGACTTTCAGTCCTAAAGAAACACAAAGATAGAAGAAAACTCTCCAAGAGCTTATTTACATGTCCCACTATCTATGGCAAAAGTATGTTTAATGACAGTCTTCACGTTGTTTGTGTGCTTGAAGATGGAGTCCAGGGCTGCATTTCCTTGGGTGTAATCTGTTGGGGGTTGCATGCTGACAGAGGGTGAGACTGAAGCCGTGGTGGCAGGACCACTCCCTTCTCCTTCTCCTTCTCTCTCTCTCTTTCTGCCACCCCATTCTCTCTCTCTCTCTCTCTCTCTCTCCTCTCCTCTCTCTCTCTCTCTCTCTCCTCTCTTATACCCCTTCCCTATTCTCTCTCTCTCTCTCTCTCTCTCTCTCTCTTTGACACCCACTTTTCTCTCTCGCTCTCTCTTTTTCTTACACATTCCTCTTCTCTCCTTTTTTCTGACGCCTCCTTTTCTGTCTCTCCCTCTTTGACACTTTCTTCCCTCCCTCTTTTTCTGACAATCAATTTCTGTCTACCTTTCTCTCTTTGACACACACTCCTCTCCCTCCCTCTCCCACTTAAAGGAAAAATAAAAAAATGAAGTGTGTGTGTGTGTGTGTGTGTGTGTATAATTTATTTTCAGGGCATGTCTCGCCTCTCTTTTATGCTAGGATAGGATAAGTGTTCATATCAACTACAGCAGGAGATTGTTATTTCTGGAATGCAAGAGGCTGTGAGCTCAGAGTGCAAGTCTGGGTATAGGGCAACTGACGGCTGCAAAGAGAAACTGGGAACTATACTGGGTGAAGAAGAGATTCTATTTTCTGAGACCCTTGGGAGCTCCACTCACACAGATTATGTTCAGTGATACCACCCTACTCCAATCTTTGCAAAGCCATTCTAGGGTTGCAACGTTTAGAGCACAATCCTATGCAGCAAGTTTAGAATAGATAGAAAAAAGGCCTACAACTCCCAGCATGCCCCAGCCAGCTATGGTGGCTGGGGCATGCTGGGAGTTGTAGGCCTTTTTTTCTGTCTAAACTTGCACTGGATTGCACTTTTAGTCAACTAATCACTTGGACTAGTCAATTTTAAAAACCTCATAATGGGTTTAAAACAGAGGTGTGTACACCAGCCTGCTGATTTGACTCTGAGCATGATTTGGTGCCCCCGAAAATGGCCTAATTCGGCTTGGACCAATTCAGAGTCTGTCCACTTTGACTCAGAACTGAACCCAAGTTGAGGTTTGGACATTTTAGGCTTCATGCTTCCCATTGACTATCATAACCTACCTCACAGGGTTGTTGTGAGGATAAAATGGAGAGGAGGATGAGGATTATGTAAGCTGCCTTGGGTTCCTTGCAGGAAAAAAGGCAGGGGTATAAATATAATAAATAAATTAAATAATGGGAAATTAAAAAAATGGTAATAACTTTTTTCTCTTAGTCAGAGTTGGAATATAGTTGCAAGCATAATAGTCCTTCAGAAGGGGGTTATTTATTTTATTTATCATATTTATATCCCCCCTTTTTTCCTGGTTAGGTTCAGCTGAGAGTCAGTGACTGGCCAAACGTCACCCACTGAGCTTCATGACTGAGTGGAGACTAGAACCTGGATCCCCTGAATCCCAGTCCAACACTCTAACCGCTACGCCACACTGGATTAGGCCTGCCAAATGTCAGAAAAATAGGTGCAGGGGTCTTTGTGCTACATACTTTCGTATTTTGATATATATTTTTTTAAAGGAAACTGCAGATAATGTTTTTTATATCTTTCAGAATTGAATAGAGGGGACCAAGTCTGCCAAATTTCAGAATGATAACTGCAGGTGGGTTTAGTGCGAGAGCAACTTTGACATTTTGATGGCCTCCAAAAGAGGATGTGCTTACCCAACTAAGTTTCTTGCGGACCATTGTTCTGAAAATGACAGACAGACTAGAGGTGGTCCTAAGTAAGGAACTGTGAAGTTTCAGAAGGATAGGTGCAGTGGTTCATGTAGAAGAAGACTGCCTCAATTTTTAGTTTCCCCTTCCCTCCCCCTGTATTTTCAGGGGTAATTTACATGAAAATGATATCTGCCATAGAGGTGTTCTGAGGAAAGACACCTGCAAAGTTTCAGACACCTGCAAGAGACTGGGAACTATGATACTTGAAAATCAGTTTATGTCCCCCCGTCCCCCCATAATGCAGCCTCGTGGCATTGGAAGAACAGTTATCTCATGGTCCCATCCTTGCCCTCCCCAAAGCACAGTGATAAAATGTGCCCATGGTAAAATGTGCCCTAGGATTAGAAGGTGAACCTGTCAGTCATTCAACCGCACTGTTCCCTCCCTCACTTAGAATCACAGTGTTTAGAAAAATGAAAACAAAAGACGCTATTTGCAGGAAACAAAGTCTCTGCATCTCCAAAACACAAGTTGCTAATGAAGCCTTGTTCTGGAGCAGGTTCGGTTATGTTGTCTAAGGAAGCCTGCCTTGCCACAGGGGAAGCAACAGAACTGGACTGAAGTGGCCCAATTCTGCTTGGGCTTTGAGCTTTGTCCAAAGCCAATGCATATCCCTAGTTTAAACTGGTGCCCATAACTGACAAGGCAGCAGATTAATTTTTTATCATATTATTTTAATGTATTAATTATTTTTAATTAATAAATAAATACAACCCAATGATGGCAGATACCATCTTAGCAGAGGTATTCTCTCCCCCCCCCCCACACACACACGCCTTCTCTCCCACACAGGAAGGAATGGACACCTCTTCTAACATGGTGCTTGATACAAAACATATGCTCCTCATCTAAAAAAACAAATTATGCTTCCCCTTTGGGACAATTGTTTATTCATGTGCAAATGTATACAGATGTAATATTTATTTATTTATTACACTTAATCGACTGAATCTCACATGATTAAAGGATTTAGATGTATTGAGTTGGGCAACAGCCTAGCCACCAACAGCTTGCAGGGCTATTAATAAACGAAAACCCATTATGAACATTATGTAAAGGAACAGCCTGCATTTGGGCAGAGAGTACAAAACAGGTCTAGCTGCAGAACTGGTTGGGAATTGCACTCTGCTGCCCCCCCCCCCCCCGAATGAAGACTTGAGACATTGCTTGGAATAAAACGAGCAGTGTTGAACCCAGGGATGTTGAGGAGTCCTTGGTTTTGAGTCACGAGTCGAGTCACGAGTCTTTGGATCCGAGTCTGAGTCCTTGGTCCAAAATAATGAGTCACGAGTCACTCCCAAAGCTGACTCCACGAGGCCCTATTAAAATCAATGGGGGTTTTTCCCAACAAAATAAGGCTATTTCAGATGTGTGGCTTAAATAAATTCTAGGCACAAGTGTGCCTTTTTATTTCAAAACTCTGTAACTGATTTTGGCAAGAACAGACCAGGCAGACAAACCCAATATAACCAGACAGGCAGAGGAGGCTGGGAACCCCAAAACAGGCAGGCAGAGGCCTTTGTCTTGGACAATTCAAACTGTGGAACTGGTCAAGAAGAGACCAGGCAGGCAGAGGAGGCAGGGAACCCCAAACAGGCAGGCAGAGGCAGCCAAAACCAAAATGTCTGAAAGGTTGCATTTTAGGAAAATGATTTAAAAAAATAAACTTGCTGTACTTCCTAAAACCTATCCATGTTGCATTTGAGGAACACGATTTTGGAACACGAGTCCTTGGTCTCGAGTCCCGAGTCAAGTCTCGAGTCCCATTAAAAAATATTGGGACTCGAGTCTGACTCGAGTCAGAGGGGGGACTCAGTCCGACTCACGAGTCGAGTCCTGGAGTCGGAGTCCCCATCCCTGGTTGAACCAGACCAAAGGCCTAAAAGGGAGATCAAAGGCCTAAAGTCAGGTCAAATGTCTATTTCAGCATTCTGTTCCCACAGTGGCCAAACAATTGCCTCTTGGGAAGCCCACAAGCAGGACATGAGTGCAACAGCTCCCTCCCACTCATATTTCCCAGCAACTGTTATCGAGAGGTCTGATGCTGCAGGTAATACATTCGTCATGGCTAGTAGCCTCCGATTGCCTTCTCCTCCATGAATTTGGATTTCTATGAATCTGACCTGTGGATTCTGCAGCAGACCAGCTTTTTCTGAGTCAAGCAGATTCCGTGGAATGGTTTTTCACTTCAGGGACGGGATTTGCGCTAATTTGCATCAGCACACTTACACAAGTGTGCATTAGCACTCACGCAAACAAGTGCTAATGTGAATTAGTGCAAGTAGAACAATGTTCTGGTAAAAATAAATAAATAATCCGATTCCATCAATAAGCGGACAAAGGAACAAAAGACACCCAGCAATCTGTGAACACAGACGGAAACAGATTTAACAAAATCCATACATCCCTAGCTATGGGCTGGCAAACACATGTTTGCCAGAGTAATATGTAGCCCTGCCATATGGCTATGGGACCTGGCCACATGCAACACCCACAAAAGCCTTCTCCACCCTGTACCAAGGTATGTGTGTGTGTGTGTGTGTGTGTGTGTGTGTGTCTGCTCTCACAAGGGTTTATTCCAGCCCCTCTTATCTGGTTCCTGTTCAGATTCCAGCAAAGTCTTAAAGGCCTTTGTATTTCCTTATGATGGAGATCAAGCCAGCTTCACCCAGCCTTTTGAAAAGGTAATAGACTGAATGGCTCAGTCTCTTTTATAATCACTGATTCCACCTGGGGGGAAGGGGGAAAAGAGAGCCTTACTCAAATCAGATGAGTGTAATCATGCCCATTTATTTCTTTATTGTAATCTCAGGGGGAAAGGCTTTTTAAAAGAAAAAAAAAAAATAAGAGAGTTGCAATAACCAAACAGCCGTGCAGTTAAAATTTCCACTAGTGGAACTCTCCAAAACCCCATTAGGCCAAATGGCTTTGTTAGCATTAAAAAAAAAAAAAATCCAGACAAAGTTCTCCATGCAAAACATGAAGTGAGGCTCTTTGTGTATATAAAGAGAGAAGGGAACAAAACTAGTTTAAAAGAATAAGCTGGCAGTGGATTAAAGTAACGGCCCTGCAGAGTTGGTAAGGAAGCCCATGACCCCTAGAGCACTGCAGGATCCTGGAGTCTTTTCAGGTAGATACAAATGTGAGGTAGTTAAGTTGCTCCAGGGACAAAGCCACAGAAGCAGATCCTGGCCTACTGGGAAGATACTCGCCCATGCCACTCTCGCACAAAAGCAGTTTAAAAAAATCCTCAGTGTGACAATAATGATGCCTCACAAAGGTGGGAGACTGCAGAACTGTCCAGACCTTCTCTGGAACAGCTTCACTGGGCTTTGCAACTGTCACCCTTGCCGAACATCTCTTGAGAAGCATAGGTCATGTAGAGGAAACCGTCTTCATCCTTGTTGTCGTGGTAGATCTCCAGAATAGTCAGACTCGGGCAGGGCATGCTCTTGTTGTTCACCAGCAGGTAGAAGGCTTGGGTGGCCGAGAGGGATAGATGGGCTCTGGAGAAGGGAAGGAAGAAACGCCAAGGTGAGATCAGCTGGAGAGAAGTGGGTTGGTGGCTGGAGTGGCAGCTAACTACACCGGGGCTGGGCAGAAAGTAAGAACATAAGAGGCATGCTGGAGCAGACCAAGGGTCCATCTAGTCCAGCATTCTGTTCACACAGTGGCCAACCAGCTGCCCACGGGAAACCCACAAGCAGGACATGAGAGCAACAGCACCCTCCTGTTCCAGATCCCCAGCAACTGGTGTTCATAGGAATACTGCCTCTGATCCTGGAGGTAGCATAGAGCCATCAGGACTAGTAGCCATTGATAGCCTTCTCCTCCAGGAATTTGTCCAATCCCCTTTTAAAGTCATCCAAATTGGTGGATCTGCTGGTAGGTCTCTGGGTTTGTTTGCAGTAGATCGGCAAGTCTTTCTGACTGCAACACATTTTCCCCCACCTAAATTGGGATGTTGAAATGAAGACCGCTTGGGGTAACCAGGAGTGGACTTTTGCTTTGAAAGGGCTGTGAACCCTGTTCAGTTCTGATACAGGGAAAAACAAAAACCCCTCCTATGCTCAGGATGTTTCATAGATTTATAGAGTTGGAAGGAGCCTACAAGGCTATCGAGTCCAACCCCCTGCGAGGCACTCTGTCCCTTAAACCTAAATGTATGTCTTTTGCATGCAGCTCTGGCTGGTGAATCTTGGAGTTTTAGTGGAAAATAAAGTTAGATCCAGCAAGTCTGAAGTCTGCTCAGCCCTGCGCTGCACAAGATCCTGGCCACAAGGGGCTCGCTTGCTAGAATATAAGGATTTGTTCATGTATGCATTTTCAGTCTGTTGATATTGGTAAGCTAAGTATATTGAAGTTTTTGGCGCAGCAGCTCAGCCATGCTGCACCACACACTAGCCTTGTTGCAAATGCAGGAGCGTTGATATTGGAGCATCAAATGGCAACTTGCATATGCGAGCAGGCTGTTGCAAGACCCCATAGATGGATTGCGCTTCCCCTCAAATATAGTACTCCTCAATGGAGTCAGGTGTCACACACACAGGCTGGGTTCAGACAACATGATAACCCACACTCAAAGGTTGAATGTGGGTTGTAATTGAACCATGGGTTGTTGTTGACGACATGTGGGTTATCGTGTTGTATGAACCCAGCTGCGCTAACAGGCCATGGTCTGTTAACCACAAACAACCCATGAAGCGAACCCATAGTTTGTTGTTGGGTTATGAAATATTCATGGTTAACATGGTTCGTGAGTGTGTCTGGGTTCAGACAACACGATAACCCACGTTTCAACAGCAACCCACATTCAACCCATGCTCAACCCTTGAGTGTGGGTTACCATGTTGTCTGAACTGAGTCACAGCCTGCTGCAAATCATCAAGTAATAGACATGCATGTGTGAACCAGCCCTAAGTGACTGCCACACATCATGAAATTGCATCCATTTTGGAACTGGGGTGGGTGAGTGAGAGAAGGGAACAGGTCAGGACCTACTGGATTTCATATTTAATATCATCCTGGATTTTGACTAAAGGTATCTGGTTTCTAAAATCACATAATGTTGTCTCTATAGCAGACTCCCCCCCCCCCCCCCCGAATGAGAGCATCAGGTCTTTTTAAAAGGCTGTAGGTTTCTAATCCTCATGAATAGGGAAATATTGCAAAGCACATGGAGAGTTTCTCCTGAAGCTAATTATCTGCTCAGGGACAAGGGCTGTGTGGGACTTCAGTCAAAGTCAATCCAGCTCTGTACTGTGGCCACCCAGTCCTGATGCTCGAGGCCAAGCCAACTCTCCTTCTGCAGAAACAGGATTTCACAAAAACCATCCTTCGATCACCCACAGGCAAAACCCATGAACAGAATAGCATCTTGCCTATTGCCAGCTGAAGTTAAAGAAAATTTCCATCATATCAGGTCATCAGAGCCAAGCACAACTCTCTCTTCCCCCCACCCTGGGGAAATTTCTGCATAATATAAGAATTCCTTCCTATCTCAGAGTAGGGATGTACAATCTGTCAATTTTGGTTTCTCTAACTTCCTCATTTTCCCAATCTTCACTTCAGTTCCTACTGAACTTTATGATTTAGTGGTGAGAGTGTTGTACTGGGACTCGGGAGATCCAGGTTCTAGTCCCCGCTCAGCCATGAAGCTCACTGGGTGACTTTGGGCCAGTCACTGACTCTCAGCCTAACCTACCTCACAGGGTTGTTGTGAGGATAAACTGGAGTGGCAGGATTATGTAAGCCGCCTTGGGTTCCTTGCAGGAAAAAAGGCGGGGTATAAATATAATAAATAAAAATAAATATTTTTTTTAAAAAAGGTTGCATGAAAATTCACTGAGAGCCAGTGTGGTATAGTGGTTAGAGTGTTGGACTGGGACTTGGGAGGCTAGGGTTCTAGTCCCATGTGGTCATAAAGCTCTCTGAATGACTTTGGGCCAGTCACTGACTCTCAGCCTAACCTACCTCATAGGGTTGTTGTGAGGATAAAATGGAGAGGAAGAGGACTGTATAAGCTGCCTTGGGTTCCTTGCAAGAGGAAAAAAGGTGGGATATAAATGTAATATGCATTTTATGTATTTATTAATTATTGTTTATTTATTATTGCTTATCTAATCAATTTATCAAAAGATATCTATAAGAGGTTTATAGAAACAGAGATAAAAAAATACATCATAATAAATGCAAATCTCATCAGTTAAAAAGTGTAAAATGTTTAACCAAAGCTAAAAGCACAATGTGTGATGGAGTGATGAGAGTGTTGGACTGGGACTCGGGAGATCTGGGTTCTAGTCCCTGCTCGGCCATGAAGCTCCCTGGGTGACTTTGGGCCAGTCACTGACTCTCAGCCTAACCCTACCTCACAGGATTGTTGTGAGGATAAAATGGGGAGGAGGAGGATTACAGTAAGCCTCCTGGGGTTCCTTGCAGGAAAAAAGGCGGGGTATAAATATAATAAATAACTAAATACATAAATAAACATAATTAAGAACCAGACTAACTGGGCAGCCCAATCATTCAGGCAAAAGCTCAACAAATGGATACGTGCAAGAAGCGTAGGAGAAATGCAATGCGTTCATTTCCCCCTAATACATGCATTTCTCTACACAATTTTGCCTAATATATAAATTTTGTCCTGGCAGGTTTCCCAATGTAATGTAACTGAATCTTAGTTTTGTTAACCTATGCAGTTGTGTGTGCGCTCTTTCCTAATATGCACATTTTAATGTGAGTGTAGAATTCCATTGCAAAAATTTAGAGAAATGCACACTTCGAAGGATAACAAGTGTATTGGTTCAGAAGTGTGAAACTGGGCACGTTTGCATTAAGATGTGAACCAAGCAAATGTCTCCCTCATCCCTACCTCAGAGTGAAGACAAGCTGAGACATGGATAGATTCTGAGAAACCAAGAACTTGATCCGGTCCAACTGGGGGAGAGCCCTCTCCTTCTGGTAACGCTCCACCACCACCTGGAAAGCATGGAACAGTTGGAAGGCACAGAATGGAAGTCCACCACATCAGCCTCCCCCAGTCTGAGCCCTCCAGATGTTTTAGGTTACAACTACCATCAGCCCCAACTAGCATGGCCAATTATCAGGAATTCTGGGAGTTGTGGTCCAAAACATGTGCTGGAAACCAGGTTAGAGGAAGGCTGTGCTACTGGATAAGCAGACCTGTCCCTGTAACCTGCCAAGAAGGATGGGACCCTGCCTGAGAACCAGACAGACTTCCTCCAAGTTCTTCAGGGGGACAGTGAGAGGCTGAGCCAGTGTGGTGCAGTGGTTAGTATATTGGACTGGGACTTAGGAGATCCAGGTTCTACTCCCCACTTGGCCATGAAGCTCACTGGGTGACTTTGAGCCAGTCACTGACTCTCAGCCTAACCTTCTCACAATATCATAGAGTTGGAAGGAGCCTAGAAGGCTATCGAGTCCAACCCCCTGCTCAATGCAGGAAACTAGAGATGGGGTCTCCCATCCAAGTAATAACCAGGCTTGACCCTGCTGAGCCAGCATAAGCCACAGGTCTAGGATGAGGATCATGTATGCTGCCTTGGGATTCTTGGAGGAAAGGCGGGATATAAATGTAACAATAAATAAAGTAAATGAACTGTAGAGTATACATTCGATGAACAGATTCATGCAAGAACCATCGTAGCCTCAAGCCAGGGAAGAGTCTCACTGCCAAAGTGATTTGAAAAGGGGTTAGGGAAGCCTTAATAATTAAGGGTCTTGAGGATTTAGCAAAGTCTGGGTTCAGCATGTGAACAGGGAAGACCACATGAGTCCAAGAACTCCACTCCTACCTAGCAGAGGTAGGTAGGTATAGGAGAGCTTGAACTCAAGGAGTTTGGAGAGTACAGCCACAGCTCAGTGGTAGTGCATATGTTTTGAACCCGGGACCACATGTATGTAAGTCAGGCAGCAGGGCTGGGAAAGATCTCTGCCCAGGATAGGGGTGGAGAACCTGTGGCCCTCCAGATGTTGCCAGACTCCAATTCCCATCAGCCCCAGCCAGAATGGCTGATGGCCAGGCATGATGGGAGTTGTAATCCAGCAACATATGGGGGGCCACAGGTTAGCCATCCTTGGCCCAGGACTTGAAAGATCCACTGCTGGTTGGACTTAAAATAGGAGGCAGTCAGAGTGTCCAAATACATAGCATTTCTTTAGTTCTTTGCAATCATCCTATATGGTGGGTCAATAGCATTATGACTCCCATATTACAGGCTGTGTGGGCAGAGAGACTGAGGTTGGTGGCTTCCAAAGCCACATGCAGTAGAGTGGCCAGGTGAAAAAGAACTAGGCTCCCACACTTTTAACAGTTGTGTAGAAGAGTGAATTTCAGCAGGTGCAGTTCCCATGACAAGCTGCACCTGCTGAAATTCCCTGTTCTACTGCACAACTATTAAGAGTACAAAAGCCCCATCTTCCTTTGCATCTGGCCACCCTAATAGGCAGCCTGGTCCTAGGCATACTCACTCAGAGAAACAAGACTCAGTTATGCTCAGGGAGCTATTCCCAAATGTGCATAGGACTCCAGCCTTGGTGAGCTTGTGGCAGAGACGAATTGGGAACTAGGTACTTTCTATATGCAGCTCAGTCTTAGCCACTACACCAGGGGTGGGAAACTTGTGGCCCTCCAGATGTTTTGGCCTAAAACACCCACCGGCCCTAGCCAGCATAACCAATGGTGAGGAATGATGGCAACTGTAGGCCAAAACATCTGGAGGCTCACAAGTTGTCCACTACATCTTACACTACATCTTGATCCTACAGGAGCTCTTGATCAGCTTCCACCAAATGAAAGAGTGTGAAAAAGCTGCTAACTTCCCCTCTCCAGATAGAAAGCCCTAAATTGCTCAAAGACTCATGCAGTATTAGTCAGACTTCTCTTGAGGCATTTCATGCAACAGGGCTGGGCTACTGTCTGGCCAGGACAACTTTCCTTATCCATTATATGCTGTATTATTATTATTATTATTATTATTATTATTATTATTATTATTATTATTGATTTCATAGATCATAGAGTTGGAAGGAGCCTACAAGGCTATCGAGCCCAACCCCCTGCCCAATGCAGGAAACTAGAGGAGGGGTCTCCCATCCAAGTAATAACCAGGCCTGACCCTGCTTAGCTTTCCACGCTCAGACAAGCTGAGCCAGCGTAAGCCACAGGCCTGTATTATTATTATTATTATTATTATTATTATTATTATTATTATTATTATTATTATTCCGCCCCATAGCCGAAGCTCTCTGGGTGGTTTGCAACAATTCATAAAAACAATACTTATTGTACTTTATGCAGTTACCTCTACTTTGTGAACAGTCTAGAGCAGTGTTCTCCAACCTTGGGTCCCCAGATGTTTTTGGCCTACAACTCCCAGCATGCCCCAGTCAGTGTAGCTGGTTGGGGCATGCTGGGAGTTGTAGGCCAAAAAACACCTGCGGACCCAAGGTTGGAGAACACTGCTCTAGAGAGCTCAGGCTATTGGGTGGCATAGGTATGAAGTAAATAAACTAAAATGATCGCAACCTAGTTGTGCCTTTGATCAGTCCTACATGTTACAAGGCAACATCATCAACATATCACTCTTGGAGTCACCAACTGAACCCAAGAGGTCTTAGTCAGTCTTTCTACCAGGAAAAAAAGAGTGTTTTACCGGAATCTTGTTTGGATACCTTTCCCGGATTGCAGTCACCTCATGCGTCCGAGTTACTAGAAATAGGGCAAGGACAGACATCAGTTGTCAGAAAAGAACCGAGGAAGTTTCAACCCACAAGAGACCATCACACCCAACCCCTACTTAGTTTTTACCCACTTTGGAAGTTACTAGAATCTGCTTTGCACTTACTAAGTTGTTACCTGCAACTCTCCCACCTTATACCGTCAGACCATGGGTCCATCTAGCCCAGTATTGTCGACACTGACTGGCAGCAGCTCTCCAGGGTTTCAGGCAGGAGGTTTTTTTCCAGCCCTACGAGATGCCGGGGATTGAACCTGGGACCTTCTGCATGCAAAGCGGGTGCTTTACCACTGAGCCACGGCCCATCCCAGTCAGCAGAATTTGCCATGTTATCAAGACACAGGGATGCGAGGAACCATCCGTGTTGATTTCCTTACATTTCTAATCCACCCAATCACTAACGTTCCCTGGGCAGATTATTACAAACAGTTATAAAACTAAAATGCCATAGAGAACAGCTAAACATATAAGATACAATACAAATATTTAAATGAATAAAATACAATATAATGCAAAACAATAGACAGCACAGGAATGGATAAAACAGACAGCCATACAAATCTAAAACTAGGTCTCTAAAATGCCCGGGAGAAAAGAAATCTTTTTTCACCACCAAGTGAAGACCGAACAGTGTCAGTGCCAGGCAAAGCTCTTTGGGGAGTTCATTCCATAATGAACTCCGCAAAGTTGGGGTGGGGCCATGGCTCAGTGGCAGAGCACCTGCTTTGCATGCAGAAGGTCCCAGGTTCGATCCTCAGCATCTCCAGACAGGGCAGGAAAAACTCCTGCCTGAAACTCTGGAGAGCTGCTGCCAGTCTGGGCTAAATGGACCAAGGGACTGGCTCAGTGTGAGGCAGCTTCCTATGTTCCATAAGTGGGATGCTACAACGGAGAAGGCCCTTTCTCTTGTAGCCATCTGTCTAGCTTCCTTAGACAGAGGGCCTCCGAAGATGACCCAAGGGTCCAAGCAGGTACATGTGGGAGGAGGAGACCATGACCAGCTTGTGACAGAAAGGGTCATAGCAGAAAGGAAGAAGGCAGGCCCTATTAAGTCAGGAGGAGCTGGGATTTCTTCTGATTCCCTAGCAGGACTCCTGTGCCTTTAACAGCCTAGTCTCGGGCAGAAATTCAACTGGAGTAGCCCTTCCAGCATGGAAGCGGAACGGACAGGAAATACTTCCCCCAATTAATTTGCATATACCAGTGATGGTGAACCTATGGCACGGGTGCCACAGCTGGCACGCAGGGACTCTCTGTGGGCACTCAAGCCATTGGTCACCAGATTGCGAAAAGACTGTCCCCTTCTGCAAAACACTAATGATTTTGTCCTTTCTCACAGTGTGGAACAGAATGATTTTGTTCTAGAATTCCTGTTATAGAATTCTTTTTTACATTGTTATCACATTTAAAAGATTTTGAAGAATGATGCAGAGAGCATGGCTTGGATGTAAAGCCCTAACAGTTGACCTGAGTGCTGCATGTGTTGCTCTCAAACTAACGGAGTATGAGCCAAGGTTTGACAAATTATCAGCATGCATGCAATAGCAAAAATCACATTAATTGTGCAAAAGCATGCCCAGTGCAAACTTTTACCTAATGCAGTGTTTGCAGTCCAAGACATAAAGTGTTTAAAATGTGTTAAGCACGTTTATTTTTCTTGTTTATCTTGCTCATCCTAGTACAGGTTGATTTTTACTTTTACTAATCCGACACCTGTAGAAGCAGGGAAAGAACCCGGGGTAAAGCTTGCCCCATACAATTTCAGTCTGGCATATAATCATATTACAAGTTGAGAATCCCTTATCCAAAAATACATGTGCCTAATTATTTAAAAAGTTTGTATAAATTCCCTTCAGGCTATGTGTACAATGTAGTACTATAATAATTTTTTGAGTTGATTTTTTTCCCAACAAAAAACTGTATCATTGAAAGCTCTGTTATTGTGTTTTTCATTTAAGACAAAAGATGTTATTTAGTTCGGACAACTGTATGAGTTGTTTTTCTAAAACTAAAACCTCGGTATTCAGGTTTAATTGCAGTGTTGGCACTTTGAAATAAATAAGTTGGTTTTGTGTTGCAGTTTGGGCACTCGGGCTCAAAAAGGTTCACCATCACTGGCATATACCATGCAGATGATATGAGAGCCAGTGTGGTGTAGCAGTTAGAGTGCTGGACTAGGAGCAGAAGCAGACAGATTCAAACCCCCAGCTGGCCACAGAGCTCAGTGGGTGACTCTGGGCCCATCACTACCTCACAGGGTTGATGTGAGGCTAAAAAGCAGGTGGTGGAGATTTCATAGATCATAGAGTTGGAAGGAGCCTACTACAGGGCTATCGAGTCCAACCAGCTGCTCAATGCAGGGAACTAGAGGAGGGGTCTTCCATCCAAGTAATAACTTGGCTTGACCCTGCTTAGCTTTCCACGCTCAGACAAGCTGAGCCAGCGTGAGCCACAGGCCTGTTAAAAACACCCTGAATGCCACCCCAAACTCCTTGAAGGTAAGGCAGATTAGAAGTGTCACACTGGAGCCCCAGGAGGCCTGCCAGAAGAAAGGTAGCAGCTCTAGGAAGGAGGGAGAATCCAGAAGGAATGTTTGGGAAGCAATGGAAAAGGAGGACACTTTGGAAGGGTGGGGAGGAGAAGCAAAAGCAGAAAGAGAAACCAACAATGGTGGAAGGTTGGTAGGCTATGAAGGCAATAGCCAGAACTTGGAGGAAGATCTAGCTTTAGAAAGAGAGAGCCAGAAAGTTGCAAGCAGAAAGCTAGGCACTCCAATATATGATCCAGAATTACCCTCCCACTCTTCCCCACATCATCCAGCCGGTTCTGCAGTTCTTTTACCTAAATTTTTCCTCTGCTTGAAAGGGCGCTGATCACTCTGGCTTCCCTGCATCTTTGGAAGGGCTGAAAAGCTGCGATTTCCTCTGCCAGATCTTCCAGCTTGTTTCCCCCACTCTGGAGTGCAGGTTCACAGAAAATACCTTAACTCACCCATTCCTCCACCCCTGCTAAATATAAGGCTGATGAGCAGCCCACCTGGTCAGGTGTGTGGGAGGAGCCTTCCTGAGACAGAATGACTGACACCTGCTTGTGGAGCTGAGGACAGACGGGTACAATCACGGAACGGGAACCAGTGAATCCCTGCAAAGAGTCTCTGGGTGAGCTTTTGCTGCTTGTGCCACATTGCACGCCAGCTGCCGCTTTATACGGGAGGCAGCCCCTATTTCCTGGTACCTCTTTCCAGTAAAACACCATTCCCTTTTTGCCTTAGGACAGCCTTCCCCAACCAGGTGCCCTCCAGAGGGTTTGGACTACAGCCCCCAGCATTCCTGACCATGCTAGCTGGGGCTGATGGGAGTTGAAGTCCAAGACCTCTGGAGGGCACCAGGTTGGCGAAAGGCTGCCTTAGGAAGAGCAGCCTAAGGCAGGGGTGCCTGTAATTTTTTTTTTTTAAAAAGCATGCTCCTATGTGCGCTAGAATTCTTCAAGCTGGGGGCTTCCCACAGGCATTGGCAGGCAGGCCCAGCCCAGCATATATTGCTGCCTCAAGCGAGGCAGCGATGATGCTCCCGCCACCACCCACTTGCTCAGCTGTTCACTTGCCCAACCTGCTCAGACAGGCTGCCTGGCCAGCTGCTCACTCGCTCCTGCTTGCCTGGCCACTCTCGCCTTTCACCCCAGGCACGGGGCTCCCGCCGTTGTTTGGATGACCTCTCGTGGGAGCCCTGCAGCTGGGGCATGAGGCAGGAGTGGCCACTCACAGTGAGAAGCGGTGGCATACCCAGCAGGCTGCTCCAGAGAGCCCTGCCAGCGATCCTCCACAGCAGGAGAGCAGCTGGCGGCACTTTCTAGAGCACCTGCTGGAGGAGGCAGGGAGGCAGTGCCAGGCCCTCTTTGTGGGGGTGGGGGGAGAGCAGCACAATTTGCCACTCTTCGCACTCTGCCACCTAATACAGGCCTGTGGCTCAGGCTGGCTCCGTTGTCTGAGTGTGGAAAGCTAAGCAGGGCCAGGCCTGGTAATTACTTGGATGGGAGACCCCTCCTCTAGTTTCCTGCATTGAGCAGGGGGTTGGACTCGATAGCCTTGTAGGCTCCTTCCAACTCTATGATCTATGAATCTATGATGCAGGCGCATGAGCCTGCATAATGGTAGGGCCGGCCTCGGGCATTGGTTTGCAGCTGTGTGAACAGAAAGCTGAATTAGACAGGCCTTTGTTCTGATTCAGCAGGGCTCTTCCGATGTTCCTAACTTTCAGCTCTCCACTTTTCCTCAGGTCTCCAGAGGTTAAATGTGGGTGGGGAGTGATGGGAAGAAACAGTTTGAATCTTGAATATAGTGCGCATGCAAGCAAATAAATGAATGCACAACAAAGCCCAAATACTCACTGCTTCCCATCCCTCTCCCCCTAACGGCCTGTCCTCCAGACAGTACATGCTGCTGCTGACTATGTTTGGATTGTGGCTTGCAACTGTTCTGCAAGTACAGACACATTTGTACGTGCATATTTAGTGCTTCTGACCATGGTTACTCAGAAGGAAGTTCCACTGAATCAAGCGGGATGAACTTTTGAGTAAACATGCAGAGGATTTGACTGGCTGTGGTCATATACAGTCATACCTTGGATTGCAAGTAACTTGGTTTGAGAGTGTTTTGCAAGACAAGCAAATTTTTAAATATTTATTTAATTTTTTTTTACTTACTATACAAGCGACGTCTTGCAATACAAGTACTGTAGTACGGCTTAAATTAAAAATCTCTGCACAAATTTTTTTTGGGGGATTTCATTTTGATATAAGAGTGTTTTGGATTACAAGCACGTTTCCGGAACGAATTATGCTCTCAATCCAAGGCGTGACTGTACACAGCCACATGCAGGGGAGGCTGGTGGTGACGCCCTTGTCAGTGGGGCTCCTTCTCCATCGCATCTTTTTGTTTGAGCTTTATAGGAGGTGTCCATGGTGCTGAGCTCCACCCCAAAAATAGGTTCACCACCATGGATAGCTCCTATAAAAGTCACTGGAACTGGGGATGATCTCTGTCTGAGCATTATTTTCCCCTCTTCCCATGACTTGCACCAAGGATAGGATTAAGGATAGGATCTTAGTAAGGCTGTTATCCTAAGTGGACTTAATGGAAGGTGAAATCGGTGACACTATGATCAGTCTTTTCAAGCTCTATCAGTACTCAAATTACAGTGGAGAAGGAAGGAAATCCTTCATGAAATCTACAAACCACACCCCATGACTCCCCCCCACTTTTAACCAAATCACCCCACCCCACCCTACTCCACCCCACCACCTTCTAAAAACAGTAGGTAGGAAGGCCATCAGTGCTGACTCCAGGTTTTGGAGGGCCCTTGGCCAAGACACTGTCAATGGGCCCCCTCCCATGGTGAGTCTAACTTCTCACCCCCCCTTGTTGCCAGCTGCTGATGCTCCTCATCCTCTTTCTCATCATTGCTACCACTTGCTTGCTTGACAGTCATTTGGACTGGAGGTCAAATTCTGAGAGAGCCAGTGAGCAGGCAGGCCGTGGCATCTCCTGCTCCTGCTCCTGCTCCTGCTCCTGCTCCTGCTCCTGCTCCTGCTCCTCCTCACCACCACCGTTGTCTGGGCCAGCAAGAGGCAGGTGGACAAGCTGGTTGCAGTGATGAAGAGGAGCAGCAAATCCAGGAGGCTTTTGTCCAGTGGGCCCCCTGCTGCGATGTGGTCCCTCAGCATGTGCCTGACCATGCCTACCCTTGATGCCAGCCCTGGTGGCCAGGATGCCCCGCCTCAGCCCTCCCTTGTAATCCAAATACTGCCAAACATACAGTTAAGCAAGGCATCTATTGTTCTCAGTTCACTATTAATTCTGGGGCATCCTTTGAGACTTTGGGATAGTTATTAAGTGTCAGAGACAAAGATGGTGAAAGATTGCCAAAGAAATTAGAGAGGGTCCCCAGATGTAGATGCGGGTTCAATATTTTATAGTGTTTCATATGTCCCCAAATCAATGCTAAGAAAATTGGGTGGCAGGTGGAAGGACGAGGTGAAAGAGAGAGAGTGACTGTAGTTGCCACAGCAACAGCACAAGCTCATTAACAGATTTGATCTCACACACACACACACACACACTGGATTGGGGAATAAAAGATTCAGTGTTTGGAAGTGGAGGAGGGGGAGTGTGTTCCTGTTCTCCCATGTGACAGCTTGTTGTTCCCCGAGAGAAGGTTTCTCTTGCAGCTCCATGAAGGGGCAGCATGCACCCACTGGACTGGAGGCCAAATTCTGAGAGGCTGCTCTTTTTAAAAGAGTGTTTAACTTATCATTTATAGATATTAATTCACAGCATGGCTAGCAATGTTTATGTCAGGAGTAGGCAGCTTCTGGGGTGTGTGTGTCGGAGGGCCATATTAACCCACCCAGATGCCACCAGGGGCCACCTGCCCCTCTCATTATGCTGCCAATTTTGCCACTGAAATTTGGCAGTGCAGGCAATTCCCCCCCAATTTTGCTTGAAAACAAAGCACGCACTCCATGTGATTTCTGCTGCTGCTGCACCAAATTTCAGTGGCAGGGGGGCAGCAAAAAAGGCCAGTGGGGTTTCATGCAGTCTTTGGATCATGCATCCCCCCCCCCAATCTATGTATTCATTAAGTAGATATCTGTGTCTGGACTCTCAGAGTGCTAAACTGGGGTGGGGAGTCTACACTGATGATAGAGAGAGCCTATCTTTGAAGGAAAATGGAGGGGGGGGGTTTGGGTTGACTCCCTCCCTCCAGACAAGGGTTATTTTTATTTGTTACATTTTATTCTGCCCTTCATCCAAGGTGCTCAGGGCTGCTAACACAGTTTCCCAATTTTAGCCTCACAACAGTCCTGCAAGGTTGGAAGATAGTGAGTGATCCAAGGTCATCCAGTGAGCTTCAGCACCTGGCATCTTCAGGCAGCCCCAGCAAGGCCCACTGCTAATATTGGTCCTGGGCTCCCCGTACTGGGCAGCTGGGTCTGCGACGTGCTTGCTATTTCATGTTCCCACAGTGTCCCAGAGCAAACATTGGGGCATTATGGGTAATTAAAATGGCACGGGGGCCATCTGCATTGCCAGGTCTTTGGATCCAACCTTCTGATGCCTGGGGTGGGTATGGTTTTAGCAGAACTAGGGGGCAGCAGGATCGCCATGTCTCCTGAGGATCGGGCCCTGAGTCTTAGGGGGCAGAGAGTCTGGGGTGGTGCTTGTTAGATTGGGGCAGGGTGACTCGTTATGCCTTGCCAAAAAAGCGGACAAAGGGCGATGCAGATCTGCATAAAATGTGTACCGGTATGTGTTAATTTATAAATTTAGAAACACTATAATATAGAAAACAAACGCAGTTCCTCTTGTCCTAGTGGGGAAGACCCGGTCTGCTGTCCAGGGACTGAGTGCTGATGGGCAACTTCAAGGCCTCTCCCTCAGCCTCCCTTCTTGTGGTTCTTTATTTCTACTCTGGACTTGGATTGGACAGCCCTTCAAACAGAAGATGCCTCAAACAGAGGACTGTTTCCTGACAGCCCTTCAAATAGAGGACTGCCCTCTGTAAAGAAAGACACATGGCCACCTTGGATTGGGGGCACTGGCAGGTCAAGGGCTGGTGCCCAATGCTGCCAGATAGGTCACACGGCAGGCCTGGCAGCATCTGTTGAGTCGGGGGTGGTGGTGAGTCTGTTGTGGCCAGTTAGGGTGGCCATGTGTCCTACTTTATAGAGGACAATCCTTTATGTGACGGCTTGTCAGAGGGCAGTCCTTATTTTGGAGGCCTGTCCAGTTCATGTCTGGTTTAAAGATAAAGAGCCATTGGAAGGGAGAGCCAGGAGGGGCCTTGAAGTGGCCCACCGAGAGTGAGCACCTGCGCCCAAGCAGACTGAACAGGTCACCTAGTGGTCACAGTCTTCCCCACTATGGTGAGATGTACTATATCTTAACTGAAATTAAACGAACAATTGCTAAATTGGCATTTATACCTGTAAATTAGCATATATAAATTTTATGCACATCTGTGTCCACTTTTGTCTGCTTCTTGTTTGTTTGTGATGCAGTCTCACTTTTGGGGCAATGGGTAAGTGGCCACCTTATGTGGTTTGGTGTGGCAAGGTGCAAAGTCAATAGGAAATATCCCTCTAAGTTTATGTGTGGAACTATTTAGAAATCATTAGAGAAGAAGATCAGTGTGGGGCCCTTCTAGGTTGCCTCTTTTGAAAATAGCTTGCTTCCCTATTTCTGGCCCTTCACCTGGACATTTTAATTCCTTCCCCATGAGACCCTGAGAAGGAATCTAACACCTTGAAACTTCAGGTCGAAGCATGAGATCTGGAAACCTGCCAAGGCAGACCACAGCAGTTTTTGTTGGGCTGGTGTGTTTGTGTGTGTGTGGCCACCTAATCAGCTTCATAGTTTAGTGTGGCCTGGAATCCCAATCTCCTTGGTCCAGCTCCAAGTCCAACATTCTGTCCATGGCACCACAATGTCTCTCTAGTAGTCAGAGTCAGTGGGTGGGTGGGTTTCCTGTAGAACCACCTTCCCCAAGATAGGGCACTCCAGATATGTTGGACTACAACTTCCATGGTCAGACAAAACTGGAGAACATCCAAAATAACCCAATTGAATGAAGAGACAAAGTCTCCAGATGTTGAAAAAACATAGTTTTATTCCTGAAGTAGGCTACTTCAAGGGGAAAAAAACTACACACACACACACACACACACACACACATATATTTTCAACATCTAAGACTTTGTCTCTTCATTCCATTGGACTACAACCACCATCATGCTGGCATGGAAGATGGGAATTGTAGTCCAACACACCTGCAGGGTGCCAGCTTTGAGAAGGCTGCCATAGAGGGAAATGGAGGGGGGGGCTTCTTACATTAACAACCTGCCGTACTCCATGAGTAGCTGGTGTGCCTCCCTTGATGGGGAATGGCCTGAGCTCCAATGGAAACCGGGTCTCAGAATTCCAGGCGACCAGGTCCATATCAGAGGACATGGAGGGTCTATGTCAGAGATGGGGAACTCTAGATGTTATTGGACTGCAACTCCCATCATCCCTCATCCTTAGTTATGCCGGCTAGGGCTGATGGGATTCCAGTCCAACAGCATCTGGAGGGCCACATGTTCCTCATCCCTGCTCTGTGCTAAACTGTATACTAGGGCACCCCACCACCGAGTGAACCCCTAAACCCTCATCTGTCAGCAATCACATACAGATAAAGATACCACCTAGGCTCCCTTCCTGCACTCTTTCCCCTTATAGGTTGCAATCCTAAATACACTTGCTGCGGAGATCTCCCCCCCCCACACACACATACTCACCTGAAGTCAGGCCCTGTGGTGTACCCATGCAGCAGAATGAGGTAGGAAGGATGTGGTAGGAAGGATGTGGTCTGAATGGACTGTACAAGACACTCTGGGTGAGATCCTTATGCACTGTAATGCACACTTACTTGGCAATTGAAATCAGTGGAACCGACTTCTGAGTAAGCATGCACAGGATCAAGTTGCACATCCTGGAAGCGAGACTGGGCATGCTCCCTTTTCACCACTGGGCAGCCTCAAGTTGCCACCTGTTCCTGACTGCTAGTTGTTTAGACACGCATCCATATTTTTCTTATAAGAAATGAAATCCCCATGGGTAGCACATAAATATCACATGAATGATGAATCACTGATTATGTATCCACCACCGTGATGAATTGAATTAACAGAAATGTCTTTGGTGGATAGTGCTGTGTCAATGTGATACCAGGCAGGGACGCTTCCCTTGATACAGTGGGAAATTCACTCAGAAGACACTCCCCACCACCACTGCCCCCAGAAATTACAGGGACATTTGAACCTGGCCTTCCCAAGATTCTGTGCATGTGTGTATGCTACTATAAAGTAGTGCTGTGCGGAAAATTTCCCGCACATTTTTTGGACCATTCTCATCCTATTTGCTAGAAAAGAAATTGCTTTCAAAAGAAATTCAAAGGAGAAGACAGCTTTGAAGAAATTCTCATGGGCTGGGTTCTGTGTCCTTGTGCTTACCTTACTTATGACGTGGCCGAGGATTGTGCACAAATATCCTGTCTTTCGTTGTACACTCATCTCTCCAGCAGCCCGTAGCCTCCGCAGCTTCCCACATTTCATTTAAAAGCCCAGTGGATCATGAGGCAGCTCCTCCCATGGGGCTTTTTCCAGCTCAGGAAGTGCAGTGCAGGCACCCTGGGAGTCTGCAGAGCAATGGAGAGGCGTATAATAGAAAGAAAACACAACACTGCACTCTTGGCCACTGCCAAATTTTTGCCACCATTGGCCCCCTTCACCCCCCACCCCACACAATGCCCTTGAATGACACTAGGTATGGGGCATGGTGAAAGATGCAAAAAATGGTGACCAGGATGCCGACACATCCGCTGCTATTGCCGCTTGCAGTGGCAGCACGAAAAACACAAAAAAGAAAGGAAAAAAGAAAAGAAAACAGAAAGCATCTGTGCTACAACAACCCCTACCAATGGTGAGCCCTACCTGTGAGAAACTGGTAGGAGAATGTCTCCTTCCCCTGGAGAAATTTGGTGGCAATTGCTTTGCCCACAAATAGGGTGGATTCAGATTCATAGATCATAGAGTTGGAAGGGGCCTACAAGGCCATCGAGTCCAACCCCCTGCTCAATGCAGGGAACTAGAGGAGGGGTCTCCCACCCAAGTCATAACCAGGCCTGACCCTGCTTAGCTTTCCACACTCCCGACAAGCTGAGTCAGTGTGAGCCACAGGCCTGTATGATTTCAAGAGGCCATTTGTGCACAGCTCTACTCTAACTTGACTCAGTAATCATCCCCTCCGGGAATTGTAGTTCTGTGAGTGGGGCTAGGTGTAAGGCACCTGATGCCTTGAACTAGGGATCCCAGGAGCCACAACCACATAGAAATAGGCATAACCTTATACCAGGTTATGCCTGATTCTGTTTGTCCATCTGTACTGGCATCTGTACTGGCAGAACTCCTGCGCTTCAAAATTTACCGCTGCACTACTGAACACCAGGGCTGGACTCAACCACCACAGAGCTGGAGGAAAGGAGGGATCAGTCTAAGTGCTGGTACTGAGCCTGCTCTAAATCCCCCCCCCCCCCGCCCTGCTACCAAGCCACAGGTTTCATCTAGCAAGTTTTTGGTTTTTTTAAGGTTAGGGAAATCATGGTTCCAAAGGTGGCAACCTTAGCCAGTGCCTTTCTCTGAGGCTAACTGTAAACTAGTGTTATCTTGACATTTTAATTCTGCTCCTTTCGGGCTTGTGATTTAATGAGGAGCCGGTGTCAAAAGCAGGCTCCATAAACCTCATCAGAAGCCTCCTCATTCAGATGCTGCACTGCAGGTGTAATTCACACAGAGCCAGTTCACAAGACAAGTGGCCTTTGGAAAACAAATTAGGGCCCATTATGTGAACGAAATCTCCCCCCCCCCTTTCTTCGCTCTGTCGATTCCCGCACCCAGCTTCTCTAAGCAGGGCCGAAGGAGATGGCTGGGGTAACCCCAGGTTCCCCAGAGAGCTGAACTGGCATCATTTACACAAATTCTTTATCGAAATGATACGTTTCTATTTGGTGATGCAGTGGCAGGATTTGCCGAGAGAACCAACACTTTGGGGAGTGCATAGTGTTGGTTTTTAAACCTCTCTAGGAGATGTGGACACGGACATTCTAGCTTAGCCACGTACCCAAAGGGGAAAGTTTTGGGCCAATGATGACTGCCTCACCATCTCAGTTCTCCTGCTAAATCCGGGGGAAATGATGACTCTAGTGAGGGCCAGTGCAAGGAAGAAGATTATATTGTACAAAGGCAGATATTCAACAACCGTTCTGAACCTGGTGCCCTGCAGATGGTCTTGGACTGCAACTTATATCATTCTCAGCCAGCAGAGAGTTGCAGTCCAACACATCTGAAGGGCACCCAGCTTGGGGAAGGGTGATATACAGCTACTTCACTGAAGCTAATCAGGTCTGGATTTCAGTCACTGTCCAGTCACTGTCCAGTCACAGTCACTGTCCAGGTTCACACAATTAGCAGGAAAAGAAGCCACCATGGCTTCTTTTCCCTGCCTTGCGCATGCCAGTTGCATGCTGCACGATTTGCCCAATTGCCCTCATGGTGTGCAGCTTCCTGCATCATCTGAACCCGGCAAGAGGTGCGGCAGGGGTGGCTTCAAAACCAACCAAGAACCCATGGCTTGTTGTAGGGTTCTGGGGTGGCTTTGAAGCCACCCCCTGCTGTGTACCTCACTGGGTTTGGACAACACGGGAAGCCATGCGCTGTGCAGGTAATTTTGTGCAGTGTGTGACCAGCCATGGTGGCTTCTTTTCCCTGCTGATTATCTGAACCTGGCCAATCCCTGGACGGGAGACCACCTGGGAAGGAACCTCCATCTATACCCCTGTGCAAGGCAGTGTGAGAGCTGGACTGACCCGGGTTCAAAAGCTTACCCAGCCAGTGACTCCCAGTCCCACAGACGGAAGGAGGATATAACAGCAGTTAATAAAGATTAAAGAGTTTATTTGTAAGACCCAATTACATGGGATTAAGGCAAGCAATGCAGGCTTCTCTTATGCAGAAGAGATGACTCTGTCTGACTACATCATTGCAGATCCAAGTCCAAGATCCAAGTCCAAGTGAGAAGTGGCAAATCTGAGATGAAGTGAAGTGAAGTGACTGTGTTGTGTGTCTTACCCCAACCTTTATAGTAAGACCCTGTACCTATAAATAGGATATTACTCACCAGTTATATAACCTATTGTTCACAACATGTTGACTCCAATTGTCCCATGATTCTGACTCATAGACCTTGACATTATGTCTGATGACTATCAGGTAAAAATATTAGTAAAAATATTTTACTATCAGGTAAAATATTTGCTAGGATTCTTGCAAACCGTCTTCTATCTATTTCAGAAGAGATCCTCCCTGAAACTCAATATGGTTTCCGCCCCTCTAGAGGGACAGTAGACATGATTTTTACTGCACGTCAGCTCCAAGAAAAATGCCGGGAGCAAAATCAACCCCTTTATATGGCATTTATTGATCTGGCTAAGGCCTTTGATACTGTAGACCGAACAGCTCTCTGGACTATCCTTATGAAAATTGGATGCCCCAATAAATTTGTGAATATCTTGCGACTTCTCCATGACAACATGTCGGCAACGGTTTTGGAGAACAACGCCTCTCATGGAGCTCCATTTAAAGTGGGATCAGGTGTTAAACAGGGATGTGTTATTGCCCCAACATTATTTGCTATTTTCATCGCCATGATTTTACATCTTGTCAAGGGGAAACTTCCCACTGGTGTGGGAATTATATATCGAACAGATGGAAAGCTTTTTAATCTCAGCAGGCTGAAAGCAAAAAGTAAGGTAATTACAACTTCCGTTGTGGAACTTCAGTATGCTGATGATAATGTGGTCTCCGCACATTCAGAGGATGATCTCCAAACTATCCTAAATGCTTTTGCAGAAGCATACGAAAAACTTGGTCTCTCACTTAACATCAAAAAAACCAAAGTGCTTCATCAGCAAGTGCAAGCTAACCCTTCGGTGATGCCATCTATCCAGCTTGGTGGGACAATACTGGAAAATGTCGATCATTTTCCCTATCTTGGCAGCTATCTTTCTGTTACAGCTAACATCGACAGTGAGATCCAGCATCGTTTGAGCTCCGCAAGTGCCGCGTTTTCTCAAATGAAACATAGAGTGTTCGAGGATCGGGATATTTGTAAGAAGACCAAAACACTGGTTTATGAAGCCATTGTATTGCCAACTTTATTGTATGCCTGCGAAACATGGACTATCTATAAATGTCACTTCCACCTCCTTGAAAGATTTCATCAACGTTGCCTCCGGAAAATCCTGCGAATTACTTGGGAAGATAGGCGAACAAATGTCAGTTTGTTTCCAGAGTGTACTGGAAGAAGCAAAGACTACTAGCATTGAAAAAATGATCCTTCAACGCCAACTTCAGTGGACCGGTCATGTTGTTCGAATGCCTGACTGCCATCTCCCAAAGCAGTTACTTTATTCCCAACTGAAGGATGGAAAGCGGAATATCGGTGGTCAATATACGACAGTGATGGTGAACCTTTTTGAGCCCGAGTGCCCAAACTGCAACACAAAACCAACTTATTTATTTCAAAGTGCCAACACTGCAATTAAACCTGAATACCGAGGTTTTAGTTTTAGAAAAACAACTCATACAGTTGTCCAAACTAAATAACATCTTTTGTCTTAAATGAAAAACACAATAACAGAGCTTTCAATGATACAGTTTTTTGTTGGAAAAAAAATCAACTCAAAAAATTATTATAGTACTACATTGTACACATAGCCTGAAGGGAATTTATACAAACTTTTTAAATAATTAGGCACATGTATTTTTGGATAAGGGATTCTCAACTTGTAATATGATTATATGCCAGACTGAAATTGTATGGGGCAAGCTTTACCCCGGGTTCTTTCCCTGCTTCTACAGGCGTCGGATTAGTAAAAGTAAAAGTGAACCTGTACTAGGATGAGCAAGATAAACAAGACAAATAAACTTGCTTAACACATTTTAAACACTTTATGTCTTGGACTGCAAACACTGCATTAGGTAAAAGTTTGCACTGGGCATGCTTTTGCACAATTAATGTGATTTTTGCTATTGCATGCATGCTGATAATTTGTCAAACCTTGGCTCATACTCCGTTAGTTTGAGAGCAACACATGCAGCACTCAGGTCAACTGTTAGGGCTTTACATCCAAGCCATGCTCTCTGCATCATTCTTCAAAATCTTTTAAATGTGATAACAATGTAAAAAAGAATTCTGTAACAGGAATTCTAGAACAAAATCATTCTGTTCCACACTGTGAGAAAGGACAAAATCATTAGTGTTTTGCAGAAGGGGACAGTCTTTTTGCAATCTGGTGACCAATGGCTTGAGTGCCCACAGAGAGTCCCTGCGTGCCAGCTGTGGCACCCGTGCCATAGGTTCACCATCACTGATATAAGAGGTTTAAAGATGTTCTTAAGGCTAATCTAAAAAAATGCAATATAAACATCAAAAACTGGGAAGCTCTGGCCCATGAACGATCTAACTGGAGGTTGGCCTTTCACAAAGGTTCTATGGACTTTGAAGAAGCCCGAGTGCAAGGTGAAAGGGAGAAACGTGCTAAGCGAAAAGCATGTCAAACGAATCCTTTACAGGACCATCTTCCATCTGGTAACCTGTGTCCTCACTGTGAGAAGCTGTGTGGATCTAGAATTGGCCTCCACAGTCACTTACGGACCCATCGCTAGAGTCTACACAATTTTTCTTTAGAATTTCCTCCTTTTAAAATTTCCTTTTTGTAAATTTTTATCGCCTGATGATGATGATGATGATGACTATCAGGAGACTTTGTGCATACCACCTCAGGAGACATCCTCCATGTCAGGTGACATCCTGTTCTGCCCATGCAAAACCTAACAGGCAGGGTGTATATAAGCATTGCCAGGGGAGGCTGGTGACTCCTATGTCAGTGGGGCTCCATTGCAGCTGTCATTTGGAGCTATCCGTGGTGCTGAACTCCATCCCCAAGATAGGTTCACCACCATGGAGCACCATGGATAGCTCCTATAAAGCTCCAAATAAAAGCTACCAAGGATAAGGAGCCCCACCGAAATAGGAGTCACCAGCCTGCACTGAACATTGCACTCTCCACTTCATTTGCCATGGTTCTTATTGCCAGAAAGGAAGCCATAGTAGTTTCACCTCAGAAGGCAAATGCTCTGGACACAAAGTGTGACCAGGAGTCCTCTTTTGCAGAGGATGGCCCTCTATTTGAAGAGCTGCTAGAGGACCATCCTGTATTTTTGAAGGCATCCTCTATCTGAGGGTCTGTCCTGTCCAAGTCCGGATT
The DNA here is from genome assembly GCA_021292165.1 of Shinisaurus crocodilurus. Lineage (NCBI taxonomy): Eukaryota > Metazoa > Chordata > Lepidosauria > Squamata > Shinisauridae > Shinisaurus > Shinisaurus crocodilurus. The sequence goes on from CM037881.1 coordinate 23,384,398, forward strand.
ACAGCTCAAGAACCATAACAATTGTTGCCCATCAACAGTTAGCACCTGAACAGCAGACTGAACAGGTAGGTGCACAAGTCACCTATGGTTGTGGGGTGCACAAGGGACACTTTATGGTGAGAAGTACGTTATTTCTATTTAAATTATTATTATAATGTCTAATGATATGCAAATGTTATGGTGCCCTCTGTGTCCTCTTTTTTTGGTGATGCATTTCCTCATTTTTGTCAATTCATTAGTGGCCACCCTATACAAAACAGAAGGAACAATTATGAAGTTGTAAAGATGAAGAGAACCCATGGTTTGAAGTTGGGTTGTTGAACTGTGGGTTGTTCATGGTTAACAAACCATGGTTTGTTAGCATGGCTGGGTTCAAACAACATGATAATCCACATTTGAACAACCACCCATGGTTCAATGACAACCCACATGCAACCCTTGAGTGTGGGTTACCGTGTTGTTGTCCTAACCCAGTCAATGAAGGTAGTTCACTGGTGGCACTTCAAACAACTAAAATACACACTTTTTAACAAATCTCTTCCACCATTGTGCTGGAGATGTGGTCACATTGGTTCCTTAATACATATGTGGTAATTATGTGTAACAAGTTGTAGACTTTTGGAACAAGTTATTTCTACAATATATGAAATTACTGAGCAGCGAATTAAAAATTGTGGAGCCCTATTCTTACTTTCAGTTTTCAAAGATTAGAGTGAACACCTTTTACATAAAGACTTGATTGCTGTTATGCTTGCAGCTGCCTGGTTTGAGATTGCATTAAATTGGAAATCTTCTACTGGACTATCAATACAAAAATGGATGAACAGAATATGGAAAATTGCTCTTCCTGAAAAGCTGACACATAGACACGAGACTTATAAAAAGACTGGAAAACTGAGAATTATTCATTATTGCATATGCGAATACACATTCAGCAACCCAATTGCTCCTCCATCTACACAATTCAGATCCTGGACTGATGCATTGTAACACTGCTAGCCTCATAATTTGTACCTGTTTTGTTTTTGTATTCTATTAAAACTCAATTAAAAAAAGAAAAAGAAGAAGTAGAGCTGATGGGACGATAATGTAGCCAGCACAATAAATAAAAAGTCCTAGAAACTTTTTGCATGTTCTTAGCTTCAACCATTAATCCAAGCTGATCATACCTAACAGAATCCCAGGGTGGGGATGGGATGATATTTATCTAACTTATTCATAACAAATGTCAAATGAGAACAGTTCTCCAGATGTTGCTCAGAGGTCCATCCCCTTGTAGAACAAGATGTCCCCCTCCACACTTTGCCCTAATCTTACCGTAATTTAAGCATGCTCAGTCCTTGTCCTGCTCTTGAAGGCCATGAAGAACATCTCAGGTCTTATATTACAGCAGCAGGCTTTTGTGGATGGGATACCCCTTGTAGGCCAAAAACATCTGGGGACCCAAGGTTGGAGAACACTGCTATAAACCATAGCTGGTTTGTGGAGAAAGCCAACCTAAGCCCCCTTTCTGACACATACACACTCACCAAGGTGGGGGGAAGGAGACCCGGGGGGGGGGGAGACAGCCAGTCTCCACAGAGGCCAAAGGGGACAAACAACATCTGCATAGAATCACCCCAGAGGGGAAGACAGGAAGCATCGCCAGGTTTGTCAATGCTCTCGTATATCAGCCCCATCTACATAAGACTTGAATACCTCGCCAGAGCAGACACTTCGGCACCCATAAGAAAGGACCACTCAACACCACAGGATGGGACCATTAAGCAAGTAGCTTCAAAGGGACCCCACCCCACGGGGGGAAGGCGTCACCCCACCTGACCCAAAAGGCCGCCCCTCAGGGAGGGTGGCAACCCACCTGATTACGGAGGGAGGGGCTACCTGAAACACCAAGGTATAAAACACCCTGCGCAAGGGAACTGAGTTGTTGGACCTGATCAGCAATCTTGCCCCATGCTTGGGGTAAGGGAACGAAGGATCGGCAACCCCGGGTAGCAGCACCCGGCGCGCTCCAGTTAGCTGAAATCACTGGCCGCTTGGGTTGACTGGACCCCCGGGAAACCAAGCTGAAATCACTGGCCGCTTGGGTTGACCGGACCCCCAGGAAACCAAGCTGAAATCACTCACAAGCCACTTGGGTAGACCGGACCTCCGCCGGTAACCCAGCTAGCCGCTTGGGTAGACCGGACCTCCGCCGGGAATCCAGCTAGCAGCGTGCGGTTGACCGGGCCTCTGCTGGAGCCCGAGCTGAACTAACTAGCTGAGAGGCCTGAAATCACAGTGTCCTTGAGACTTCTTGCTTGCTACTTTGTACCGTACTGATAAGCTGTATTGCTGGCATGTGTCTGGGTTTGTGAAGGTAATTTTGTAAATAAACTTGTTTTATAAAAGATACTTTTGTGGCTATAAGTTATCCCTTTGTTCTGGGCTAAGGGTGATAGTCACTGGGGACCTCGGAGAAGGCCCGCCCCAGGACTCGCTACCCCCTTAGCATTGAACCCGCGCGGAAGACCAGGTTGTCGGTCTTCCACTTGGTTGATTTGCAAACTTTGCTCTTTCCCCCTCTCTACCACAGCACAGCACAATTTTGATGGCTTACTGAACTGGGTAGTCTAACTCCCCCTACAAAGATGGGAGGGAGCCCACTAATTCAGGGGTGCAGGCAGGGTTTCTTTAATATAAACTATTTTGAACCTGTCTCTCCAGTGCCAGCTCCTGGTTTTTGAAGGCCCCTGGGCAATACACTCTCAATGGGCCCCTTCTCTGTGAGTCCACTTTCTCACCACCATTGTCACCAGCTGATATTGCTCCCATTTCTCTTTCTGATCATTGCTACCACTTGCTTGGTTGACAGGCAGAGAGCCAGTGGGCGAGTAGGCTGTGGCATCTCCTGCTCCTCCTTTTCGCCACCACCGTTGTCTGGGCCAGAGTGAGAGGCAGGTGAACAAGCTGGTTGCATGGGTGAAGAGGAGGAGCAAGTCCAGGAGTCACCTGTTAGTGGGCCCTGTCTCTCTCTTATGTTTGACACATCTTACGCATGGATAAAATACAGTTGCTCCAAGGTGACATGAGAGATCCAAGCATGGAACTAGCCTTCCCTGTGCATGTTACTGATGCAGACCGAGGGACAAGACAGAATCCCCTTGAAGGCAGTGCCAACCCAAGACATTTTACTTTCTGGATCCGAGCCCAAAAGGTTCCTTCCACCAGTATGGCCAACACTTTAAGAAACCTTGTTGCACCATTCAGGCACCAGTTCCTGCCTGAATCCCGCCCCCCCCCATTCATGAAGGAAGAAGGCTACTTCACCCTGTTTCAGACAGATTTTAATAACTGTGAGCCAGGCAGAAATCCAACAGGCAAAGCTTCCCTGATTCCTGCAGTTCTATACTGGGAGGAAATGCACCTCCTGAATTACTGTGTGGACATGTAAGGTACAAGAGTTTTGCCGGGAAGGTGTAGAATCTCTAATATAGATGACAGTCCCTCTACCTTCATTTTGGCACATGTCCCCAATCATTTTATTTTGCCCATCCTTGTTGGGAGTACTTGGCTGCCTGCCTCTTTGTCTTCTGCATCTAAGCTATCCCAGAATACATAGACCATGACTCACTCCCAATATAATTTACTGTCTGACCCCCTGGAAAGTACAGGGCAAGGAATTCCTTCCAGCTACTAGTAGATCAAGCCTATTAAAATGTATCTGGCTGAGAGATCTCAATAGGAATGCCATGTGCCCCTGATTTGGAAGCTGTTGGTGGTGAAGAATCTACATTCTCCTTGGGCATTGGCTCAAGGGGTAATAATTACTCTCATGACTAATTTACCCCAACCCCTGCAAGCAGAGTACATTTAGCTGTGAATCTCAATTATTGATTTTATCTTTTTGTTGTTGTTCTCTCTTCCCCACTGGTGCTAGTAGAACAGCTTCTTCATGTCCAGAACTTCCCACCACCTATGAAGGAAAAAATACTAAATTAAAATGATTATTTGGCCAAGTTCTGCTGGTGTGGGTACATACATGCGTTTGAGTTATACAGAATTCTTCATCTGAGAAATAAGTAGCAAATTCTCACCTATGTATGGAAGAAGGGAGCTAAAACACACATGGGCATTGTTACAAAGCCCCTCCCGGCCCCCGCCTTCTGCTGTTTTGGGAAGAAAGGGCCTGTATCTGGAAGGAGACCGGCTGCTTTGGTCTTGGAGAAGCAGAAAAGCAAGTTCCATGAGGATATTCAGGCACTGAGCATCCCAAATGTAAGGAAGGGCCTATGTGACTTCTTGTGAAAAGCTTTCTGGTCAGCCATTGTGTTCTGATTGCCAGGCAGCGCAATCCAATGTGGCTGCTTATATAGCCCTCCGAGCTTGGAGAATTACGGGCATCCTATCAAGGATGGGAGGAACGCAGAGGCAAAGGTCGTCTTGTCTCTGTGCTTCTCCCGCCCTGCAAAGTCTTCTGGCCCTGCTCACAAGGAGGACAGGCTAAGGCTTACTCTTCCCCTTCCCGCCCCTGGAATGACCGGCTCTGAGGTCGGTCTTCCGACCTTGGAGCCACAGCTGGTACGGAAAGAACCCCACACACTTGATGCTCAGAAGAGGAAACCCGCCCTCCCTTCTCTCTGTTTCCCTTCTGTGTTCCAGAAGGAGGTCAACAGAAATTCCCATCACTTCACAAATCAGCAAATGCAGAGAGGTAAATCTTTGCATTAACTTCTATTTTTCTTCTAATTGGTCCATACTCGAAGTATTATCTTTCTCTCCCTTTTTCCTGATATTCCACTCCATCCCCAACTCCAAAACTCCTTGGCTTTGGGGCTCCCTTTTGCTCTTTGAAGCCTCTCCATCTACTTTCCTCTCAAACCCCTACATTTGCTCCCCTCTCCAAAACACTCTCACGATTCCAAAAACAGTTCCCCCCCCCCGTTCAAATGATCCCAGGCTGAAACATCTTTCTCTATGATCAGCCACACACCCCAACCTTGTAAAAAGAGGAACTTGGAATTGTTGTAGATCACAAACTGAATATGAGCCAGCAATGCGATGTGGCTGCAAAGAAGGCAAATGCTATTTTGGGCTGCATTAATAGAAGTATAGCTTCCAAATTGTGTGAAGTGATAATTCCCCTTTACTCAGCACTGCTTAGGCCTCATCTTGAGTACTGCATCCAGTTCTGGGCACCACACTTTAAGAAGGACGTAGACAAACTGGAGAGGGTTCAGAGGAGGGCAACAAGGATGATAAAGGGACTGGAAACAAGGCCCTATGAGGAGAGACTGAAAGAACTGGGCATGTTTAGCCTTCAGAAGAGGAGACTGAGGGGAGATAGGATAGCACTCTTCCAGTACTTGAAGGGTTGTCACAAAGAGGAGGGCCAGGATCTCTTCTTGATCATCCCAGTTTGCAGGACACGGAATAATGGGCTCAAGTTGCAGGAACCCAGATTCCGCCTAAACATCAGGAAAAATTTCCTGACTGTTAGAGCAATAAGACAATGGAACCAACTACCTAGGGAGGTGGTGGGCTCTCCCACACTGCAGGCATTCAAGGTGCAGCTGGACAGCTATCTGTCAGGGATGCTTTGACTTGGATTCCTGTGTTGCGTAGGGGGTTGGACTCGATGGCCTTATAGGCCCCTTCCAACTCTACTTTTCTATGATTCTATGATTCTATGATATGATACTTCTGACTACAGAGGATTGACTTGTAAAGCACATTGAGCTTTAATGAAAGATCCTGAGCTAGCTGAAATGCAACCTTTAACCTTTTGATTTGAAATGCAAACAATCTTGCAAACAGGCTAGTTTGAAGTAGGAACCCCATCCCCCCAAAAACAAAAAAGGAAATACATATCTAGCCTCTGCCTGATTTCCCCCCCCCCCTCATTCCCTGATTTCATCTATATGCTAATCTGTCACCAATGGTAGTAAAACTTGAAAGGCTCCTTATCCCCACATTCACTTGCCAGAGTAAGCAGGGTCCATCAATCAGCCTGGCTCTCTGCATGCATGCAGTCACTGCCCCTGCTCTGAAGAAAGATCCTGAGCTGTGCTTGCCCTCCACTACGCCACTGGACTTACTGTCAAGTTAAGCGGGTATAAGATTGCAGCCCGAGACATCTTCTTTTCTCTGAATGCCTGTCATTATGGCCCACAGAGAGGTCTCTAAGTCACAACATGCTATTCTGCTAGTGTTGCCATCTTTAACTGGCCACTGTGGCTTTGCCTTTAAGAAGAGCTTGATGTGCAGACCTTTCCAGGCAATTGGATTTATGTAAACGCCATGAAATGTTTCATTGCTGATTTCTGCACCTCAGGCTGTTGCTAAAGGCACAAAATGAGGCCTGTTGGCAACCCAGAAAAATCACTAGAAGAAATTTCTGGTCAGTTAGTAACCCAGAAATATCACTAGAAGAAATTTTAGGCTGGATCTAGCTTCCTCGCGTCTGCGGAATGGATGCCACTGGCAGAGTGGGAGTTCTGTCTCCTCCCCTCCCGGCTGCGGGATCCCTGCACACCCTCCAAATCTCTTCTGGAAGGTCCCAAGAAGTAGGCCCTTGTATCAGAACGACTGATTTCCAAAGCTGGCAAGGTTTAAGATACCTCAATTATGGCTAAACTGATTGCATATAGATGGGTATGTGATGAAAAAAAAAGCAACAACAAACTTTTTGTTGAAAAATGGTCTTCACGGATTTCATGTAAGAAAACAAAGCATGCAGTGATCTAAACGGACAGTATATGTATCTTCTGTAACTCTCCTGTTAATGATTTATGTCTTTAATTGATACCTGTTAAGTCAGAAAGCAGAATTCAGCAGCAACTGAAGCAGTGGCCAGTGGGATGTGATAAGCCACTTTTTCTTTCTTTCTTTCTTTCTTTCTTTCTTTTGCTGTCTCAGCTCCCAGAATTTATAGGAGCAAAAGTATTTTTAGACAAGAAGGCATGACTAAAAATATCATCTTAAGGCAGAACTACATGTTCCATGTCATTCCGTGATACTTTTTTTGGACTTAAAAGAAAAAAGAAGAAAAAAACCAGTGGAAGACCGACAACCTGGTCTTCTGCGTGGGTTCAATGCTAAGGGGGTAGCGAGTCCTGGGGCAGGCCTTCTCTGAGGTCCCCAATGCCTCACCCTTAGCCCAGAACAAAGGGATAACTTATAGCCACAAAAGTATCTTTTATAAAACAAGTTTATTTACAAAATTACCTTCACAAACCCAGACCCACGCCAGCAATACAGCTTATCAGTACGGTACAAAGTAACAAGCAAGAAGTCTTAAGGACACCGTGATTTCAGGGCTCTCAGCTAGTTAGTTCAGCTCGGGCCCCGGCAGAGGCCCGGTCAACCGCACGCGGCTAGCTGGGTTCCCGGCGGAGGCCCGGTCTACCCAAGCGGCTAGCTGGGTTCCCGGAGGGGGCCCGGTCTACCCAAGCGGCTTGTGAGTGATTTCAGCTTGGTTTCCCGGGGGTCCGGTCAACCCAAGCAGCCAGTGATTCCAGCTAGCTGGAGTGCGCCGGGTGCGGCTACCCGGGGTTGCCGATCCTTCGTTCCCTTACCCCAGGCATGGGCAAGATTGCTGAACAGCAACCAGTTCCCTTGCGCAAGGTGTTTTATACCTTGGTGTTTCAGGTAGCCCTTCCCTCCGTGATCAGGTGGGTTGACACCCTCCCTGAGGGGCGGCCTTTTGGGTCAGGTGGGGTGACGCCCTCCCCCCCCCGTGGGATGGGGTCCCTTTGAAGCCACTTGCTTAATGGTCCCATCCTATGGTGTTGAGTGGCCATTTCTTAGGGGTGCCGAAGTGTCTGCTCTGGAGAGGTATTCAAGTTTTATGTAGATGGGGCTGATATGCGAGAGCATTGACAAACCTGGTGATGCTTCCTGCCTTCCCCCCTGGGGTGATTCTATGCAGATGTTGTTTGTCCCCTTTGGCATCTGTGGAGACTGGCTGTCCCCCCCCCCAGGGTCTCCTTCCCCCCTCCTGCGTGAGTGTGTGTGTGTCAGGCAGGGGGCTTAGGTTGGCTTTCTCCACAAAACCCCTCAACCGCTGAAGCTGCAATTTGAAGCTAGAGAACCACTTGTGGGAGGAGAGGGGCTTCTTAACCCTTTCCCCATACTGCATGTTTTCTGCTGCAAATCACTCCATCGAGGTGTGTGTGTGTGTGTGTGTGTGTGTGTGTGTGGGCAGGAGTGGGGGGAGCGTTGGTCAGTGTGGACAAAAGCAATTCAATGTAGGCCGCTCAATATCAAGTAGGCCGCTCAACAAGATCTGCCACAGACGGCCTTCTCCTTGTCCCTTCAGCCAGAGCAGCTAGACTGGTGGGGACAAGGAAGAGGGCCTTTTCTGTGGCGGCCCCCGTACTGTGGAACTCTCTCCCGAGTGACCTCCGCCATGCCCCCTCTCTGCTGAGCTTCCGCCGCTCATTAAAAACCTGGCTGTTCAGGTGGGAATATGGGGTGGGTTAAGATTTTTAAAAAATATATACTGTTTTAAATGTATTTTATCTTGTTTTTATCCTATGTACATCGCCCAGGGTGGCCGTTTGCCGGCCAGATGGGCGATTAATAAATGTAAATAAATAAATAAATTAAATAAATGTATGTGTGTGTGCATGCACTTTTATGCAGAAAAAGAGCACAAGGGGGAATGGGTTATGAAGCCCCTTTCCCTCTGCATCTGTGTACTGTTTCAAATGGTTGACTCAGTGGCAGGGATGTTGAAGAGTCCTTGGTCTCGAGTCTCGAGTTGAGTTGAGTCTTTGGACCCGAGTCTCGAGTCCGAGTCCGAGTCCTTGGTCCAAAATGGTGACTCACGAGTCACGAGTCCTGAGTCACTCCCAAAACTGACTCCACGAGGCCCTATTAAAATCAATGGGGTTTCCCCCCAACAAAATAAGGCTACTTCAGATGTGTGGCTTAAATAAATTCTAGGCACAAGTGTGCCTTTTTATTTCAAAACTCTGCAACTGATTTTGGCAAGAACAGACTAGGCAGACAAACCCAAAATAACCGGGCAGGCAGAGGAGGCAGGGAACCCCAAAGCAGGCAGGCAGGGGCCTTTGTCTTGGACAATTCAAACGTGGAACTGGTTAAGAAGAGACCACGCAGGCAGAGGAGGCAGGAAACCCCAAACAGGCAGAGTGGCTGCACTGGATAATACCTGCGAAGTGCCCTCACCCCCAAATCATGGAGCCAAGAGCCTTGTTAGGCATTTAAAAGATACAGGGCCCAGGCTCATAGGACACGAACCTGCATAAAAATATACATCATTTTAATTTATATCTATATATGCGGATTTAGAAAATATTACTAGGATGTATTTGAATTTCACAGAAGGACAAGCCAGCCAATTAATTTTCCATCCAAATCACTCCAAATAAAACAAGTCTTTAATTAATTTCCAGCCCCCCCCCCCCAGATCAACCTAAATCAGTTGTTTCTCTTCAGTCACAATTAATGTGTAATGGCTGTGAACATGTTTGAAAAAGGGCAACAAAAAGAGTGGCTGGTAAGGTTTTTTAATGAGCCCTTTTACACACCCACATGCAATTAAGCTGAGGAAAAAAAACCTTCCACTGGCACCAGTGGAACATTTCCCCCTAAGCTTTATTGCCCTGCATGTATGGGGTGTGTGTTGTAGCATGTGGGGAAGGGAGGGTTAATCTTTCTCTTCCTGTGACAAACCCTACTTCTAATATAGATCCACAGTACCCACTAGAGCATCTGGTCTGTTGGCACCCTGTTGGGCAATCCTGAGCAGTTACTATCTAGCCTTATCTCACTTCTTTGTCCTCCAAAATGTGAACAAACCCTTAGGGTGCTATCCTATGCATGTTTAGACAGAGAAAAGGCCTACAACTCCCAGCATGGAGTTGTAGGCCTTTTCTGTCTAAACATGCACAGGACTATGCCTTTAATCCCTTTTCTTGAATAGGCTGACTGGTGACAACCACCTTGGGCTTTTGAGATGGAAATTACCATCATTAAGAAGGTGGGTCCAGCCACTAGGTAATTTTCTGATTTGCTGGCTAGATCACTGACATCAGAAATGGAGGCTATCATGTTATTGGACAGACCAGCCATCAGTCTCTGCTAAGGGGCTGGCTTTTACTGAGTGGGAGATCCCCATAAAAAAAAGTTCCCCTCTACCTAACTAGAAACCAGCTGCTTGCTCCCCCCCCCCCGCAATAAAGTCAGCATAGGCTCTGAGACCCAAGGCTCTGCTCAAGTAGGTAAAGTAACTAGATAAGTTATTTTTATTTGGGATTCTGTATATGTGTGTGATTGTTGCCTTCCCTGGTCTCCCCCCCCCCCGATTTCTCTTCCCCCTTCTAAATAAACTTGTTAGAACCAGGGGTGGTTTATGAGTGGACACCATGTGCCTGCTGCAACACCCCCCCTTAAAAGGGAGGTTCCCACCATCAGGAGATGGGGGCACTTGAAACACCCATGTGAAAGAACCTCCCAGGGACTATGGGTGGTTTGACTGATCACCAACTGCCGCTACCTAAAACTGACATTCATTGCCAGGGTAAAAAAAATGATAGAATCAGCCCAAAATCCCAGGCGGGCTTGGCAATTAATAGACTTCTCTCCGTTTCGGGCTTTGGAAAGCAAGCAGTCCAAAGCACCTTTCTTTTGCCACCCACCGTTTACTGATTTCGGCCCCTGATCAGTGATCTGGGGCTGAGCGACGAAGGGGGCGGAGAGGGTCTGCTTAGGATGACGAACGCAGGGAAACCAGAAATCACTCCCCAAATGCTTTTTAACTGCAGATGCCGGCGCACTAGGCTCCCTCTCTCGCTTCTTTTTCTGACCCTGGCAAAGGAAATGTAATGTAATTAAACAGCTGTGTAGGAAGCAACTAGTTTGGCGTAATCTTTTCTTTTCCTGCCTTTATTTCGCATGCAGAGTGGTGGAAAGAGGAGGGTATAAAGGTGGTGGAGTTGGGTGGAAGGGAGCGTTTCCTGACAGAAAATGCTTGAATTACATTCAGTCTGTCTCAGTATTAGAGAGATTATGGTCCATACTGTGAGAATTTGTAAGGATTTTGTGCTTTTTAGAAAGGATTAAGTGCTGCGATGCTGCTGCCTTTGGGGGAGAAAGAAGCCTGGCCGCGCCTCCACGGAAGCCCCCACCTCCTGGCTACTCAGGCGGCCGGAGCAGAAGCGCGAGGCGGCGGCCGAGCCAAGCCGCGCCTCGCCTCCAGGGATGCCCTGCCTCCTGGCCACTCTGGCAGAGCGAGTGGAGGCGCGCAGCTGGAGCAGCACATCAGGGAGTCCCATTCTCAGTGGGTGGAACTCCCAATGAGGCCACCAACAAAGAACATGGTTATGCTGGAAGGCTGTCAGGGTCGGCATGGTTAAAGCAGTGCTTCCACATGGTTGAACTGGAGCAACTGAAGGCCGCGCCACCAAGAGCCACTGTATGCAGACATAAGTGGGGAAGCACACTGGACCTTGGCCACGAGTTTTTTGGATCTATGGTAGTGTCTTGGACGAATTTGTAATCAAGTTTTTATGTAGTTATTTCTAAATGTGCATCTATACATATTAATTAGCATATGTAATTTTTTATGCAAATCCATGTTATCTCTTGTCCTCTTTTTTTGGGGATGCATATCCTTTTTTTATCTGATGATTCATAAGCGGCCACCCTACTTATCTTTCTGCTGTACTTCGGAATTGGGCTTTGAGAATATGACAACCTTAATTAGAATAAGTGTCTAGCGCGCTGGTTGTTGTGTGTCATCAGATAGGTCATGTTGAACCCTGGTGGGTGTATGCCTCTGACAGGAGTATTATGCCGCACCGTTAGAAATAAGTGCCTTTTCCTTGGATAAGCACACCCCAAGCATGTTTCTGGCTCTGTGTCAGAGAGTTGCACTTTGAAAGGTCAAACTACATTTGACGCCAAACACATCTTTGAATCTTGTAATTGAGATTCTCCTTTCTAAAAAGGAAACTAACAACAGCTCTCTGTGTGAGCAGGAGCGCAGTGGTAAATTTTGAAGTGACCATCGCCATAGCCCATATTTACAGTCCCCATACCCATGACCCCAAGTAGAGTCCAAAAGTTCAGGCAGCTGGGTTGATCCATATCAACAAATCAGTTCTAGCAGTTTTATCTCCACCAGGAGCAGACCTTTTGTAAACCTAATAGGCCTTAATTACTTATTCAAGACCAGGCTACAGCAAAACACTTTGCATTACAAGAGGGAGCAATTTAATACTGTTGTTGGGAAAATTCATTCCCCCCTTCCCCCACAGCTACTGTGAGGATTGCAGCTTTAACTCAAGAGACTTGAAGATGTGGTGATTTTCTCTTTGGGGTTTCTTGTTTGAAAATTCAGGGCATGGGGGGGGGCATACTGTAGCTTCTCATTCCGTGCAAACCGGGTGAGCATGGGTTGTTGGGGTGGTTGACAAGCCACACAGAACCCATGGGCTGTTTTAGGGGTGCAGGTGGCTTGTTAGCCACCCCCAAAGCCCAAGGTAATGAGAAGCTATGGCATGCCCCTGCTGCACCCCAAATATTCAAAATGGTGGCCACCACCATGCCAAGAAGCCTCATGGGGAAACTCAGCCATGGTGGTGGCTTCTGTACTGGGAGTCACGGAAGATGGCGGAGTGTTGTACAGGAGTGTTGTACAGAGTTCTGCCTCTATGCTCTGGGTTTGCTTTAAGAAAGCAAACAGCTAAAAGCTACAGTTGACTGCGCTGTGCTAATCAGCAAACGGCCTTGGCTGCTACTTGGCTGCTTGCCAAGCTGATGCAATCAAGGGCGTGTGATCTGGCTGCTGGCCAGAAGGACAACACAGATGCTGACAATGGAGCACGAGATCTGCAATCCAAGAAACTTGGTGTTATTTAAGAAGAGCAAGTGCAGACGGAGAGGGTGGTGGTTGGCTGGTTGCGTGTGAAGTACTGAAGAACTGGAAGGAGGAGCAGAGGACGCTGTGCAGAGAGCTTGCAGAAGCCCAACGTGGAAACCCAATACCCAGGCGGAGAGCTGCTGGACTTAGCATTCGGGTTGGTTGAACAGTGACTGTGCTGCTAAGGGGTGGGATTTCCAGGGAACTGGGAGGAGAGCATTGTTGTACTTGTGGCTCGACTTTACAATAAACCTGTTTGGCTTTGACTTCCAGGAGGAGTATTTATTATTGTGGAGAAAGCCAACCTAAGCCCCCTGCCTGACACACACACACTCACCCAGGAGGGGGGAAGGAGACCCAGGGGGGGGGGGGAGACAGCCAGTCTCCACAGATGCCAAAGGGGACAAACAACATCTGCATAGAATCACCCCAGGGGGGAAGGCAGGAAGCATCCCCAGGTTTGTCAGTGCTCTTGCATATCAGCCCCATCTACATAAGACTTGAATACTTCTCCAGGGCAGACGCTTCGGCACCCCTAAGAAATGGCCACTCAACACCATAGGATGGGACCATTAAGCAAGTGGCTTCAAAGGGACCCCATCCCACAGGGGGAAGGCGTCACCCCACCTGACCCAAAAGGCCGCCCCTCAGGGAGGGTGTCAACCCACCTGATCACGGAGGGAGGGGCTACCTGAAACACCAAGGTATAAAACACCCTGCACAAGGGAACTTTTCTCTGGACCTGTTCAGCAATCTTGCCCATGCCTGGGGTAAGGGAACTGAAGGATCGGCAACCCCGGGTAGCCGCACCCGGCGCGCTCCAGCTAGCTGGAATCACTGGCCTCTTGGGTTGACCGGACCCCCGGGAAACCAAGCTGAAATCACTGGCCGCTTGGGTTGACCGGACCCCCGGGAAACCAAGCTGAAATCACTCACAAGCCGCTTGGGTAGACCGGACCTCCACCGGGAACCCAGCTAGCTGCTTGGGTAGACCGGGCCTCCGCCGGGAACCCCGCTAGCCGCTTGGGTAGACCGGGCCTCCGCTGGGAACCCAGCTAGCCGCGTGCGGTTGACCGGGCCTCTGCCGGGACCCGAGCTAAACTAACTAGCTGAGAGCCCTGAAATCACGTTGTCCTTGAGGCTGTTGCTTGCTACTTTGTACCGTACTGATAAGCTGTATTGCTGGCGTGGGTCTGGGTTTGTGAAGGTAATTTTGTAAATAAACTTGTTTTCTAAAAGATACTTTTGTGGCTATAAGTTATCCCTTTGTTCTGGGTTAAGGCGAGGCGCTGGGGACCTCGGAGAAAGCCCGCCCCAACACCGGCTACCCCCTTAGCATTGAACCCGGGCAGAAGACCAGGTTGTCGGTCTTCCACTATTATGGTCAGAAAATCCCTCAAAGAACCTTTGCCAATCCCTTTTGGGGATCCTGTGGCAAAACAGCTTCTCATTATGTATGAACCAGGCCAGAAGGAACAGGAAAGTTTGAAGGGGGTGGCAGTGGCAGATGACATCAGCATCCCTGCTAATAATAAAAAAGCCAGTGCTGCATCCCTCTGAGCCCTGACACCACTGTGTGTGAGTGAATCTAGACTGGGACTGTGGTGCATGGGACTGGGATTGTGCATGGGACTGGGACTGTGATGCATGGGTGTGTGTGTGAGGGAGGGAGTGGCTTTCCCCCTTTCCCTTACGCTACATTCTAATTGAAAACCCTGTTCCCAAAGCTGCTATTTGGCCCCAAATCTCTTAATAGCAGCAAATCACCGATTCAGGGTATATGTGAGACTTTCAGTGGTGAAGGGGGAGGGGAGTTTAATCCTCCCCACCCCTCCATGAAGTTTTCCTGCTGAAAATTGCCTCCCTGGAGCTGCAAACAGCAGCAAACTGCAGCTTCAGGGCATATTGCATCTTGGGGAGGTGACTCCCAGTGGGGAAATGGCATGGGGGGGGGCAGGAAATGGTTAACCTCTCCTCCCCTGCCGTGAAGGCCGGGCTGTGGGCAGCAGCCTGAGGTGAAACCAGGAGTTGGGAACCAGGAGCCACAGAACAAGCCAGGAGTCAGGACTGAAAAGTAAGCCAGAAGTGAAGGACGAACCAGGAGACAGGTCTTGTAAGCAAGCTGGTAGTCGGGACCAAAGGATCCTGCAGACTTTCCCAACCCAGCACCCTCTGGATGTGTTGGACTAGAACTCCTGAGTCCTGTCATCCTCAGTCTGCATGCCCATTGATGGGTCCAAACCAGTAGGCCTCAATAGGCCATTGCCTCCTGGTCTCCCTGATCCCGGTGATTTCCCCTGAATGCTGGAAAAATCGAAAGGCCAGTAGTGGGGTGGAGCCGGTTTAAATAAGGCTTTAAGGTGTGACCGCTTCTAAATGTCAGTGCGACACGGGTCTGAATGTCTACATCACCAGTGTGCCTTGCCTCGCCTCTTCCCTGGCACCAGACATGACTCCATCCCTGCTCGAAGCCTGAGGGGATTGGATAGTGGAATTAATGACTCTCTTATATAGTTGGGGATGAGTGTCCAGATGTTTTAGCCTACAACTCCCATCAGCCCTAGCCAACGTAGCCAATGGGATGATGAGAGTGGTACTCCAAAACACCTGGAGGACCACAGGTTGCTGATCCCTGGTATAGGTGCTGATTTGCCCTTGTATACTGACCATGGCCAGGGGAAAAGGGGTAGTTGAGCCCTCTGTCTGCCTCTTCCTTCCCGTTTTGCTGCCCTTGCTGGGAGTGTCGGGTGTGTGTGCGCGCGCTGCCCAGCCCACCATAACTGCTCTCCCCTTTACCCCCTTGATCGTGATCGTACTTGCTCCCTCCCTGAAGTCTCATCTCATGGGATTCCTATGGGTGAATGGATCCCAGGTCCGGCAGTTAGCTCTGGATGGGGTTGTATTCCCTCTGAAGGAACAGGCTCACAGTCTAGGGGTGCTCCTGGATCCATTGCTGTTGTTTGAAGCCCAAGTGACTTCTGTGGCTAGAAGCGCCTACTACAAGCTTATGCTGGTATACCAACTGCATCAGTTCCTGGACAGGGATAGCCTAGTCACAGTGATCCATGCATGAGCAACCTTGAGATTGGATTACTGTATCACATTCTATGTGGGGCTGCCATAAAGCTGGTTTGGAAGCTTTAGCTAGTGCAGAATGCAGTGGTGAGGTTACTGACTGGGGTACCTTGCTACAAACATATTATGCCCATGCTAAAGGATCTACACTGGCTGACAGTCTGCTACCAAGCTAGGCTCAAGTTGTGGGCATCAGGACCGGTGCAAGGCAGTTTGGCGCCCTAGGCAAAATCAGTATTTAGCGCCCCCCCTTGTGCTGGGGGTGGGGGCTCTGGATCAAAGCAGCTGGGAAATGCCTGCTCACCCAGCGCCCCCCCCCCGTCCTGGCCCCATCACCGGGGTCAGCAGCCCTCCATGGGCCTGGAGGCACCTCCGCCTGCGGGACCCATTTCCAGGCAGCCGCTTTCCCCGCTGCCAAGCCGGCCTCGCCATTCCCACCGCACGGAGGCTCCGCGCAAGCATTTCCGGTCGCCGCCACCACACGTGCTCCTGACCCGGCCTAGCTTGGGAAGAGGCGCCTGCCGCCGAGGAAAGCCGAGCGCGACCCCGAGCCCGCCTGCAATCCCCCTGCACTGACCTGGTGGTGCCTTTGTCGCCCATGGCCGGTGGTGTCTCCGCGGCTGCCCCGCCCGGCTGCCTCGCCGACAGATCTGGGCTCCGCGAGCGGCAGACGGGCAGTGCGTCACCCAGCAGTCCCAGCGGCGGCGAGGAAGAGTTGGCCGGCATGAGCAGAGCATTTCTGCACCCCCTTTAGCCACGTGCCCTAGGCAGCCGCCTAGTTCACCTAGCGGTAGCGCCAGCCCTGATTGGCATTAATGTAGAAAGCCCTACACAACTCAGGGGCAGGTTATTTCAAGGAACATCACCCCCTATACCAACCTCCCAGGCCATTGCGAACTTCAGGGGAGGCCCTGTTGTCCGTGCTGTGGCCTACAGATTTTCGTCTGGCGACAACACGGAGATGGGTCCTTCTCTGCAGTGACTCCCATCCTGTGGAATGAAGTATGTCCAGCCTCAATGCTGGCATGTTTTTAGGCATTTACTGAAAACGTATCTGTTTGCTTTTCTAAATGTGTGGTCTGTTTTGTTTGTTTGCTTTGTTGTGTTTGTTTTTATTCTTTTGTAAACTGCTTTGGAATTTGTTTCAAATGAGAAGAGGGATATAAATCATCATCATCATCATCATCATCATCATCATCATCATCATCATCATCACCACCACCATCTAGAAACTAGGCCACTACCTCATTTTTAGTAGGAGCTGGCAGCTACTGCAGAGTGCATTCCTGTTGCCCAGACAACTGGCATTCACATCCCGTCTCCCCACAGCAACACAGCCAGTCTTTGGCAGTGATGGGTTCCTCTAGCTCAGAAGACCAGGTCTTGACATCATCTCACTCTGGTGGTGGCTGTCCAGAGACACAGTGGGCCAGTTCGCATGATCACCACATCCTACCGTGGCTTATGGTGCATGTGGCTGTCCATTTTGAATACTCAACCCCCAGCAGGAAGTTGCTATGGTTTTTTGTGAGATCCAAACCTGGGTGACAGGGTTTGTTTGAGGGTTAAACAACCCTTAAATAACCCTACAATGGATTGTTTAACCCTCAAACAACCTCTGCCACCTGGGTTTGGATGACACAAGTTGTGGCCAGAGCTTGAATAAGCCACGGTGGGTTGTGGTGATCGTGCGAACGAGGTGAGTGAGTGCCAACTGTTTCATTTCTTGTATAGAAGTCCCCAATTCTCATGCATGTATGAGAATTTCTTCCAAATCTGGAAGCACTGGAAATGAGCATGGTTAAAGAACTTGCTTTGAAAGGAAAACTGTCCCCAAAGCCTTGAAGTATGAATGGTGTCCTTTAGGAGGCAACAGGATGAAATGCAGGAGAGTCTGCCAATGCATATCAGATGACAGAGATGATCGTTTCACATCAAGACATCTGAACTAAGCAACTTTCTCTTTGACGGATTGAACAACTCCCTTCCTGCCCCGTGCCACCGTATATAACACAGCGAAAGGACAATCTGTCATCCTTTTTTTTCCTGATGTGTTTCATATACATATTTAATATATTTTGCTGTTCAGCGATATATTAGACTGTATTACTTAGCCATAAAAATCTCCAGGAGACGTGCTCGTCACTGGTTTGGAAAATTACATTAGCAATATATATTCCATCTGTGTAGCGACTTGGCCCATTACAAATTTATGCCCTTAATAAATTTTTTTCTTGAAATGGAGTTGGTTTCATAGGGGATGCTCCCAGAAGTGTGTGTGTGTGTATGCGGGGAGGAGGAATTCTGATCTCTGAACAATAAACCAATAAATATTAAGTGTCTGTCTCAAGTTTGCTAATAAAACAAATTGATTCTGCATTTGCCACTTTAATTCTTGATTGGAGCAGGCGCTAATTGCTTTCTAGAGGAGTGACAACTTTTCCTTTTTCTTTTTTTTTCCAATTTCCAGTCTTTCCCCATTTTAAATTAGTTCATTAGGAACATGCATCTATTATTTATTGGTTTAATTTCCAAATATTGCCATGATAACCAGGCCTAACGTGGGATTCTCAGGTCTGAATAGAAATGTGCCAACGATTTCATTAGCAGGATTAATTAATTAAAGATGAAGGGAAAATGGATCTCTCTGAACAGAGGGGAGGGGGGGAGTCAAGGAGAGGCAGCATCAAAGAAAACTCTTAACTGTGTGACATATTAAACTCCATTCCTGTGTAGGCCTCAGCCTTTGTCCAATTACATACAATCACCACATTTTCAGTGGCTAAAAGTAGACAGCAGAGACATGATGTTCAGCAGAGAGGGATGAGCAATTAGCAGCTGACATGAAGGGTAAACTTGGCCTAGGGATGCCACGCAGTGACACACTACAGAGTTTAACTGGTTTAACAGTTGTTCTCTTTTCCCAGGGAATCCTGGGAATCATAGTTCTGTTATGATGAGAACTGGGATTCTCTAAGGCAGGGGTGCCCAACGTTCAGTCCTACAGGATCTACTGTGTTGCTTTTTAAAATTATTTTTTTTACTAGAACCCTGAGGGTCCACCAACTGGAGGCAGGTGCAAAATAGTGTCTTGGTAAGACAGACATACGTAGAATTGCAGAATAAGGTGCCTCTGAGGTGCGCATGTGCAGCCCAGAAATTTGTTTTCACAGAACTGGAGCTCTCACATGTATCTTTTCACATGCAAATCTACTTCTGTTTTCCTCCAAGCTTTCTTGACTTCAGCAGCCCAATTTAGGAGGGGAAAAACAGCCCTTAGTTGTTGCTACTGTAAAACCATTGACAGTTGGAAGTCCTTGCTGATCTACTGCAGGTCACTCACAAGTGGACATGTGTCCTCTTTTACAGAGGGCAGTCCTCTATTTGAAGGCCTGCCAGAGGACTGTCCTCTATTTCAAAGGTGTCCTCTATTTATTTGAAGGGCTGCCCAGTCCAAGTCTGGTTTAAAGAGAAAGAACAGTCAGAAGGAAGAGTTGGCTGTTGAAGTTGCCCATCAACAGCATTTGGACAGCAGACTGAGCAGGGCACACACACAAGTCCCCTGGTCACAGTCTTCCACACTATGCCTGCGGTGTACTGTATTTCTATTTAAATTATAATTATTTCTAAATTTGCATCTATATGCATAAATTAACATATGACAATTTTATGCAGATTGGTGTCCTCTATTTTGGTGATGTACGCCCAATTTTTTGGCAATTCACAAGTGGCCACACTATCTACCAGTAGATCCTGGTCAAGCTTCTGCCCGCTCCTACTCTTAAGAGAGAATTCCCAGCGCCTCACTAAACTGCAGTATCCAGGATTCTTCTGTGAAAGCCATGGTAAATAAATAAAATAAATGGTAGTAAAAATGTTATAAAACTGCCATAAATTTCTTGTGTATATAAGGCCTGAGTGGGATTAGAAAATGCAGAGAAGGTATCCTCTTGCACCATAGATTGAGGGTTTGGTGAAATTAAAAGATAGCTGGGCATAAAATGGTTAAACTATCATAAAGATATGGTTGAATGCAGATATTGAGACTCAGAATGGTATAGCAGTTAGAGTGTAGGACTAGGACGGGAGGGAACTGGATTCAAATTCCCATTCAGCTATTGAAGTCCAATGGGTAAATGAGCTAGTCACTCTCTGGCCCAGTTCGCATGATCTCAGAAGGGAAATACACTATGGTAGTTTATTCCACCCGTCCCTCCCACACAACAGCCCATAGGTTCCGGGGGACTCGTTAACCATGGCAACAAGCCACCCTTGCCGGGTTTGTATGACACAGCAAAGCACACTGGTGAGGGTAATTATGCAAATCCCCCCAGCATACAACCGGCATGCACAGCGAACCCAGTCATTGACTGGGTTCAGACAACACAATAACCCACATTCAAGGGTTGGGTGCGGGTTGTCATTGAACCGTGGGCTATGGTTGAAATGTGGGTTATTGTGTTGTCTGAACCCAGCCATGCTAACAACCCACAGTTCCTAACCCAACAACAAACCATGGGTTCACTTCATGGGTTGTTTGTGGTTAACAAGCCATGGCTTGTTAGTGCAGCTGGGTTCAGACAACACGATAACCCATGGTTCATCAACAACCCATGGTTATTGTGTTGTCTGAATCCAGCCATTCTCTTCTTTCTTCTCTCAATATCTGACACCTGAAAATCCACTTTCCAACATCCAGTGTGCAATCTCAAAATAAGAACTTGTTTTGTTTTTATTTTGTTTTACTAAATCCTGGGAGGAGAGGTAAAAGGAGCACTCCAGATCCCTGGATTTTGAGAAGGTCCCCTCACACTTGCTGCTCAGAAGAACAACCTCCCCTTCCTTCTTTCTCAAGCAGGGTTGAGGCTGCAGGCCTCCGCCGCCGCTGCGCCGCCCCCACCAGGCCTCCGCCTCCCCACCCTCCTGCCTGCCGCCGCCGCGCCTCCCCCCGCCTGCCCGCTCGCCGCTGCGCTTCCTCCCGCCCACCGACCCACCCACCCGCTCGCTCGCTCGCCGCTGCGCCTCCCCCCGCCCACCCGCTCGCTGCCGCTGCGCCTCCCACCGCCATCGCCACCCCCCGTCAACCCCCCCAACCCCCCGTCACCTACCTTCGTTGCGTCGCTTCCGGAGCCCCGCCCGCGTTGTTTTGGCGGGAGGAACCAGGGCAGAAGGGCTTAAACAGCCCTGTTGCCATGGTTTCCCCCGGCAAAAAACAGCGCGGGGGTCCCGTCGCGTCGCTTCAGGAGGAGGAGGAGGAGGCAGCAGCAGCAGCAGCAGCAGCAGCAGCAGCCGCCGCCGCCGCTGCCGCCGCCGCAGCCAGGGCGGGGGGGAAGGTAGGTTGGTGGTGGCGGCGCAGGTTTTTTTTTTTTTTCTGGGCTATGCTGATTTTGGGGTAGGTGGGTAAGAAATGGCTTATTTAAAGAAGTTTAAAGCTTGATGAGTGCCTCCAGCAGTTTGACAGGTATTGTCAGTCCCCCCCTAGAATTTGCTGGGGTTAAATTTATTACCTGCTTTCTCAATTTGTACTGTGTCTTTTGGGAAACCATTTGTTGTGTCAGGTCAGAGGAAAGGCCATAAAGCAGATGGATCACTAATCTGCAATAGAAATTGCAGGCCCCAATCTAGATCCACCGCATAGTGGGAGGAAGTGCCTACTCTAGAGTAAAAATGAATGTAATGTCTGTTGGTCCTGATTTCTTTAATTATATTTTTTCCTTTCCTTTTCCATTGAGTTTCTCATTTTCAATTTCAGTTTTGCCTGATCAGAGAGTTTTATGCAGAGCCTTGTCAAAATATAGTCAAATTCAATTAACAAAAACCCTTTCAGTTTTAACATGTTGTGTTAAGGGTTTTCCATGTTCACTCAAGATCTAAAATGCTGGGAAATTGCATCTTTTAAGAGCCATGCCCTTAATAGATGAGTTATTTAGGTTATATAGTATGGTATCCTACACGGTAGCTAGTTCCAGCTTCACCATTACCTCATAGTCTCCAACTGCCCCAAAAATTCCAGGACTGTCACAAAAACCCTTAAGCTGTCCCAGCATCTCACTTTGTCATGCAGAGTCCCAAATTTAAACTTTTAAACTTTCCTTAAAGGGGCCATGCCATGGGCAAAATTGCAGCTAAGCTAAAACTGCAAGCTTAGCTGCAATTTTGTCCATGGCATGGACCCTTTTTAGGCTTGAGCAGCTCCACGGAGAGACAGACACTGGGAGGATGTGTGTGTGTGCGCGTGCGTGCATGCACACATGCTCTACTTGCTGAAAAGGAGGCTGCACCCAGTGGCCTGGACAAAGGGAGGGAGAGGTGAATGAGGGAATTTATCACATGATTCCTATCAATATATTGCCAAAGATTTTATTTCCTAGCAGAGCTGACTCTGTGCCTCTAACAGGTGAGTTTACAGTGTCAGAACGAAATGCAAGAAACTTCCCCTTCTCTTTGAAGCTCCATGTTTGGGGGTGTGGGGTGGGTGGGTAAGCTTCACCTGTTGAATTTGTGCCAATCCTGACAATTTTAAAACAAAAAGAAAGAGATTGCCCTGCAAGCACTGACACCCTCCCCATGAAAAACACCAGATATCAACAATTAAGGGTTTAAGTAAGGTAAAAAAATATGACAAAAGCACCTTATAAAATATTATAAAATAATATATAATATAATAATGTAATAATTATAATATATAAGATTTTGTGTTTCCTCTAATAGCTTTTGTACTTGACCATGCCCTTTGGTTGCCTGGCCATACCCTTGACCATGCCCTCATGTTGCCTAGCCAAGCCCTCTTGATCACATCTTCATGTTGCTTAACCATACCTCTTACAATTTCACATGTGTGTCTCTATTTTCATCTGTGAGATGTTGGAGGGTATGCTACTTTGAAACTGGATGACTATCAGTGGCAGAGTGATGGACCTAAGTCCCAGATTTCTCCGGTGATTGGAACAGACTGAAGCTGTGCACAAACGACCTCTCTAAATTCTCTGCAAGTGGCAACAGCATCAACTGTCTTGGCAGCCTAGCCTCCATTTTGCATCCACCACAATGCAGGTGTGTGTGGGGGCAGTGTTGTGTCCAGCTCCAGGGAAGCAGTGGAGCTAGTGCTGAGCCAAAATCTGTCCTCCAACTTCCTGAAAGTTTTCTTCCCCCATGAAAGAGGCTTCCATTGTTCTGCCTCATTCTCAGGGTGATTTATAATTTATTTTTGTGGTGTTTTTGAGCTTATGGAACCACTGTGACGTGGCCGAGGATGCTGTGTGTGTTTCTTCTTTCTATTACACATCTCTCAGTTGCTCTGCAGCCTCCCAGGCTGCCTGCTCTTCCTGAATCCTGATCTGAAAAAGCCCTATGGGAGGAATTACATCATGATGTAGGCTTTAACTGAAGCGTGGGAAGCCAAGGAGGCTACAGGCTGCTTGGGAGATGATTGTACAATGAAAACAGGACACCTGCGCACAATCCTTGGCCACCTCCTAAGTAAGGTAAGCACAAGGAGCCCAAACCCAAGCCATGATAATTTCTCTGAATTTTTCTTCATGATTGAATTTCTTTTCAAAAGCAATTTTGTTTCTGTCAAATTGGATGAGAATGGTAAAAAAAAAAAAAAAAAAGTATGTGGGAGAAATGTTCAGCACAGCATTAGAATAGACCCTTGGGGTCTGCCCAACTACAGCCTATCTTGCAGCTAAAGCAGGGGGTTGGACTCGATAGCCTTGTAGGCTCCTTCCAACTCTATGATCTATGAAATAAGTACTCAACTGGCAACCAATTCTATCCAGTGGAACTGACAGGGTTGGAAGGGACCTGATCCGCACTTCTCAGACTAATGTGCAGATCAGAATGCAGTTATATCTCAGATTTCACACTTCTCCAAATGTTATGATGCACTTGCTGGCCCTGCAAGACATACCAGAATTATATAAAATTGTGTATTTTAGGGCAGAATACACTTAGAAATCCATATTTTGAGGGGGAGGGAATGTTTAGAAAGGCGTACTTTGTGAGAAAATATGTTCAAAAATACATATCCAATGATAACCACCCCACCACCCCAGAGTTAAGGCTATTTCATAATGGCTCCACAAAGCCAGGAAACTGTCAGCTAAGACTGATGCCTTAACAGACGTGCTTTGTGATCAGTGATGATGTTGTGCAATGTCACAGATTGCGCTTGCTTACAACTTACCCTCCATGCACCCACACTTTACCTTGGACGTTCAGGCTCAAATCCAGATGGGGAGGATGGAGTGCCTGGGACCAGCAAAGATGGTCCACATTGTCCAGGTCCTGTATTTCCCTATGACGCATCTGAGCCTTACTGTATTGCTAGAGCAGGCATGTGGAGAACCTCTTTCAGCTTGATTCAGTTTTGGAGAAGCTCTCAAGTGATATATTCCAGTGGTGGGCGAAGTGGAAGGCAAAGGGATTTGGGCCAATACCAGCATATTGCAGGTTAAAGCTCTTACTGCCAATAACGAGAGGAATCCTCCTGTGAGTTGAACCATGCCTGTTCGCTGCTTGTAAGCAAGCACAATTTGTGACATTGTACAACATCATTACTACTGATCACAGGGCATATCTGTAAAGGCATCAGCTTTAAGCTTCCAGTTTCCTTGGCTTTGTGAAGCTTGAGCCAACAGGAGATAGCCTTAACTCTAGTCTTAAACTGGCAGGGTTTTTTTTTTATCATGGAATTTTCCTGGTTATTAAAGTGGAAAATTCTTATTACAACGCTCTGAAAACAAAAACAAAAACAATATAAACTAAAAACAAAACAAAATACAAAGAAGTTATTAACTGGGTAGATGTGTACAAATGAATGGATATGTCCCTGTATGTTCAGAAAGGCTTACTTCTGAGTATGTCTGCACATACATACTCTATATGTCAGGCAGAATGACTCCCTCCACCCTCAAACCTACTTCACTCTTGTTTCCATTGATGGTTTCCTGCTACCCCTCCTCCATAGAATGCTGATAGGAGAACTGCACTGGGTATACTTAACTTACGTCAAGCATCAAGATGCTAAAATTCCAGGGAGAGTTTCCACAGATAGAGGAGGCTCTCATTTGCAGACAGTTGCCTTCCACATGTAGAAGGCAACAAGAACAGTGAGGGAGAGGAGTGGAGTTGCGAGTTGGTGAACTCATTCTCACTCCCCCTCCTTGTTTGTAAAGTATATATGTGAGCAGAACTGAATAGGCCTACATTTTTGCAACCATCTTAATGAGCACATCCTTTTCAAAGAAATTCGTGGTGGTGAGGAACCCCAGAAAAATTTGCAAAACAAAGCATTAAGTTTTTTAAAATAGTTGCCAGGTATAAATAGATGAATCTCACATAAAACATATACAATCCTAGGTATAATATTCATCTTAAGTGTATTAACCTTACCCCACAAACTCAATTTAAGAGATGCCCATCTGTCTATATCCTATGAGATCTCATCTCATGAATCAACTCACTCAAATTAAGTTTGATCATTTGGGATATGTCTCTAGGGATAAGTATTCCCAAGTAGGTAATAAAATCTGGGCATGATTGAATTTGCCACTGAGTTAATACTCTCTGAGATATATTATCTCCAGTTGGCATCAATTCAGACTTTGACCAATTAATTAGGTAGCCAGACAAATCACCAAAATTATTAATAACCTGCATCAAAGCTGGAACCAATGACTAGAGTTTCAAAATAAACAATAAAAGGTCATCAGCATAAAGCATAATTTTTAAATTCTAAACAATCATGTACAAATCTGTGAATACTACTATTCTGTCTAATAGCGCATGGCAGGGGTTCCAAACATAAGTCAAACATCAATGGAGAAAGTGGACATCCCTGTCTAGTACCTCTCCCAAGTATAAAATAGTCTGAGAAAAAAACCAATGGTTTTAATTCCCACTATTGGGGTTGAATATAAAATTTTCACCCAGTTAAATTCCATGGGAATGCCAAAGTTTCTCAACGTATGAATGTATGTTCAATGTAATGAGTAAATACCCCTAGTGTGAGACACGATCCTTACATGGCTATTTCCTACCACACCGCAAAGAACAGCAAAGACTGAGGCCCTTGCACTGCATGTCTGGCTTCAGAAAGTCAGCGCATGAGCTCCAATCTCCATGTTTACCTGGGCTTCAGGTTCTGCACCCCTGGTCTACAGGGGGTGGCAGTGTCTCTCCAGGGTTTCAGAGAGTAGTCTTTGCCAGCCCTACCTGGAGATGCCAGAGTTTGAACCAACCTGGGAACATTTGCATGCAAGGCATGTGCTCTACCACTGAGATTGAGATACAGCTAATCATACTAAATAATGCAGTTGATCCCCATGGCAAGGTTAAATGATGGCACAGCTCTTAGATGAGATTTGAGAGTCTGGTCCTCTCCAGGAGCAAATCCAATACTACTATATCATACTATGCCAGCACAGGATGACTTGGGAATCAGAAGATGTTTGATTGTATCGCCACTGGAGTGCTGTGGGATAGGATACTAATTAGATGTGCAGCAACAAAAAATGACAGAGGATTCTGAGCCCTAGACAAACATTTTAGCTCAAATATAATGACCGGGAACAGTGACTTGTTTCTTGCATTACCTAAGCCAGTGATGGCGAACCTATGGCACGGGTGCCACAGCTGGCATGCAGGGACCTCTCTGTGGGCACTCGAGCCATTGGTCACCGGATCGCGAAAAGACCGTCCCCTTCTGTAAAACACTAATGATCTTGTTCTTTCTCACAGTGTGGAACAGAATGATTTTATTCTAGAATTCCTGTTACAGAATTCTTTTCTACATTGTTATCACATTTAAAAGATTTTGAAGAATGATGCACAGAGCATGGATTGGATGTAAAGCCCTAACAGTTGACCTGAGTGCTGCATGTGTTGATCTCAAACTAACGGAGTATGAACCAAGGTTTGACAAATTATCAGCATGCATGCAATAGCAAAAATCACATTAATTGTGCAAAAGCATGCCCAATGCAAACTTTTACCTAATGCAGTGTTTGCAGTCCAAGACATAAAGTGTTTAAAATGTGTTAAGCACGTTTATTTTTCTTGTTTATCTTGCTCATCCTAGTACAGGTTGACTTTTACTTTTACTAATCCGACACCTGTAGAAGCAGGGAAAGGACCTGGAGTAAAGCTTGCCCCATACAATTTCAGTCTGGCATATCATCATATTACAAGTTGAGAATCCCTTATCCAAAAATACATGTGCCTAATTATTTAAAAAGTTTGTATAAATTCCCTTCAGGCTATGTGTACAATGTAAAAAAATTGTTCATGGAATATACGGACATTGCTGGATAATATAGATAGTGAACGCCCTGAGCGTAGGACTGCTATTATTGCAAGGGAGCTGAGACGGTTTAAAATTGATAAAGCAGCACTTCAAGAAACTTGAAGGGCAGGAGAGGGACAGTTGAAGGGAGAAAAAGGAGGTTATACCTTCTTCTGGAAAGGACTACCTGAGCAGGACCGACGAATACATGGAGTAGGCTTTGCCATCAAAAATGAGCTAGTGAACTCTTTGTCAGAAGTTCCTACTGGCATTAACGAACATCTGATAACTCTAAGATTAAAGCTCGCCAATAACCAGCAGGTAACTATTTTGAGCGCTTATGCGCCAACGTTAGATGCTGATGAAGACATCAAGGAATTTTTTTATACCCAGTTGGACACTCTCCTGTCAGAGATACCTAAGGAGGATAAAAATATCCTCCTGGGCAATTTTAACGCAAGAGTCAGGCGTAAATTTGATTTATGGCCAGAAACCATTGGAAAAGACGGAGTTGGTAATAGCAACCCGAACGGACTCTTACTTTTGTCTATATGTGCAGAGCATAATCTCACTATTACAAACATGCTCTTTTGACAAAAGAATAAGTTTAAAACATCATGGCAGCACCCACGGTCAAAGCACTGGCATCTTCTGGATTATGTAATTGTCCGTGTTATAGATCGCCGCGATGTACTTCTTACTAGGGCCATGGTGAGTGCCGATGACTGCTGGACAGACCACCGACTAATCCGGTCCTCTATGGTTATCAACATTGCTCCCCAACGTAGGCTTCAAGGAAGGAAACCAAGGCGTAAAATGAACATCCATGCCCTTCAAGATCCTATTAAGCAAACTCGTCTTCAATCACTTCTTAAGGAACATCTACCTACGGAACCTCCTGATAACATTGAGTACCATTGGTCTAAGCTGAAAACCTCCATTACTGCAGCTTGTGAACAAACTATTGGATATGAAACTAAGAAACATCAGGATTGGTTTGATGAAAATGATAATGAGATTAAATATATAATTGACCAAAAAAGGAAAGCCTTCCAAATATGGCAAAATGATATTAACTGCGCTGCCAAGAAAAAAACCTACGCTAGTGCAAAGGCTGAGGTCCAAAGAAGAAGAAGAGAACTTAAGAATGCTTGGTGGAAAAAGAAAGCTGAAGAAATTCAACAACTTGCAGAATCTCATGACGCACGGGGCTTTTTTAAGGCCACAAGGGCCATTTATGGACCAAAAACCTATGGTACAAACCCTTTACAATCAAAAGATGGCACCAAACTCTTAAAAGACAAAGAGTCTATTGCACTGCGCTGGAAAGAGCATTATTATGACCTTTTAAATCGTAAATCTAAGGTGGATAATGAGATTTTTTCGCAAATCCCGCAAAAACAAATTAGAGAGGAACTTGCAATACTCCCCACTTTGGATGAAGTAAAAAAAGCCATTAATCAAATGAAGAACAACAAAGCTAGTGGACCAGATGGGATTCCTGCTGAAATCTTTAAAGAAGGCCCCCCCGAACTTGTACAACATCTTCATAAACTCATCGAAAAAATCTGGATAAGAGAAGAGATCCCAGAAGACTTCAGGGATGCCATAATTATCACCCTCTTTAAGAAGGGTGATAGAACAGACTGTGGAAACTATCGGGGCATTTCTCTCTTAGCTACTGCAGGTAAAATATTTGCTAGGATTCTCGCAAACCGTCTTCTATCTATTTCAGAAGAGATCCTCTCTGAAACTCAATATGGTTTCCGCCCCTCTAGAGGGACAGTAGACATGATTTTTACTGCACATCAGCTCCAAGAAAAATGCCGGGAGCAAAATCAACCCCTTTATATGGCATTTATTGATCTGGCTAAGGCCTTTGATACTGTAGACCGAACAGCTCTCTGGACTATCCTTATGAAAACTGGATGCCCCATTAAATTTGTGAATATCTTGCGACTTCTCCATGACAACATGTCGGCAACGGTTTTGGACAACAATGGCTCTCATGGTGCTCCATTTAAAGTGGGATCAGGTGTTAAACAGGGATGTGTTATCGCCCCAACATTATTTGCTATTTTCATCGCCATGGTTTTACATCTTGTTGAGGGGAAACTTCCCACTGGTGTGGGAATTATATATCGAACATATGGAAAGCTTTTTAATCTCAGCAGGCTGCAAGCAAAAAGTAAGGTAATTACAACCTCCGTTGTGGAACTTCAGTATGCTGATGATAATGTGGTCTCCACACATTCAGAGGATGATCTCCAAACTATCCTAAATGCTTTTGCAGAAGCATACGAAAAACTTGGTCTCTAACTTAACATCAAAAAAACCAAAGTGTTTTATCAGCAAGTGCAAGCTAACCCTTCGGTGATGCCATCTATCCAGCTTGGTGTGACAATACTGGAAAATGTCGATCATTTTCCCTATCTTGGCAGCTATCTTTCTGTTACAGCTAACATCAACAGTGAAATCCAGCATCGTTTGAGCTCCGCAAGTGCCGCGTTTTCTCGAATGAAACATAGAGTGTTCGAGGATCGGGATATTTGTAAGAAGACCAAAACACTGGTTTATGAAGCCATTGTATTGCCAACCTTATTGTATGCCTGCGAAACATGGACTATCTATAAACGTCATTTCCACCTCCTTGAAAGATTTCATCAACGTTGCCTCCGGAAAATCCTGCGAATTACTTGGGAAGATAGCCGAACAAATGTCAGTGTACTGGAAGAAGCAAAGACTACTAGCGTTGAAAAAATTATCCTTCAACGCCAACTTCAGTGGACTGGTCATGTTGTTCGAATGTCTGACTGCCGTCTCCCAAAGCAGATACTTTACTCCCAACTCAAGGATGGAAAGCGGAATATCGGTGGTCAATATAAATGGTTTCAAGATGTTCATAAGGCTAATCTAAAAAAATTCAATATAAACATCGAAAACTGGGAAGCTCTGGCCCATGAACGATCTAACTGGAGGTTGGCCTTTCACAAAGGTTCTATGGACTTTGAAGAAGCCCGAGTGCAAGGTGAAAGGGAGAAACATGCTAGGCGAAAAGCACGTCAAATGAATCCTTTACAGGACCATCTTCCATCTGGTAACCTGTGTCCTCACTGTGGGAAGCTGTGTGGATCTAGAATTGGCCTCCACAGTCACTTACGGACCCATCGCTAGAGTCTACACAATGTTCTTTAGAATTTCCTCCTTTTAAAATTTCCTTTTTGTATATATATATATATATATATATATATATATATATAAATCCTGGAAGACAATCTTGGTCACGAGTGATCGCCTGATGATGATGATGACAATGTAGTACTATAATAATTTTTTGAGTTGATTTTTTTTCAACAAAAAACTGTTTGTATCATTGAAAGCTCTGTTATTGTGTTTTTCTTTAAAGACAAAAGATGTTAATTAATTCGGACAACTGTATGAGTTGTTTTTCTAAAACTAAAACCTCGGTATTCAGGTTTAATTGCAGTGTTGGCACTTTGAAATAAATAAGTTGGTTTTGTGTTGCAGTTTGGGCACTCGGGCTCGAAAAGGTTCGCCATCACTGACCTAAGCAGTGTGGTTGCTTCTTCCATGTGCTCCTTTCCGATGCTAATCTGGCAGATGATCATGTGAGAGGGAGACCAGCTACTGACATCCCATGGACTTGGTGGGGGATGAAGGAAACATCTGGGCAGTGTGGAATATACCGGTAGCCAGCAACAAAGACCTTTTGATGTTTTTGCAGCTGTCTAGGAAGACAGAGCATTGGGCCCAGGTAGGGCGAACTCCAAGGGCATGTTGTTTGCTTTTGGGTGAACTTACTGACACGGCTTTCAAAGAGATTGCCTCCCCAGCTCTCCTTGTATCTTTGCAAATAAACATGTAGCTAGTACAAAAAACCACCCTAAGTCTCCAGCATTCTCCTCACAAGGAAGCTGATGCAATAAGAGGCTGTCCCTCTAGAACTCTGTAGCACTCGGGTGGAGAACTATGATACAGGAACCAGGAGAGAGACTGGGGAAATATAATTCTCCTTTACCTGTGAATACCAATAATATAAATTCATTAACAGCCAACTCTCCAATATTGAGCCTACATGCAGTTCCTGGGCTGCTGATCCCCAGGAAGCTCTGTCGGAGATTAAGCCCCCAATTTTATTTATTCTTGGGGTGGGCCAGTGATTTGAAGCTCTAATCTTTAACATTTCAGATAAAAGATAAATCTGGAGGGATATTTTTTTTTTAAATTCCAGCATATCACAAAATGAGCAATGAATAAAAGTTTAACTGGTGCAGGGAGAGGGCTTATTTATGAGTTTCAGCTGAAATTTGCTCGGCGAGGGCCCAGAGGGGGAAATTGGTGCCGCATACAGATGAGTTGCTGGCCCGGTTTGATGGAGACGGGGCTATAAATCCTAGCTGCCAGACCCTTTCCTTTCTGCCCTCCCTTTCCACTCCTGCATTTTATTTTATTTTCTCCTTTTATTTTTTTTACCCCGGTGTCATTGGTTCCCTTGGAGTCTCCAAGTGACTTCTTCATTTTCCATCTGGAGATTTTAAGTACGGTATCTTCAGGGGGATTACTACTAAATCGACAGCAGACTTCCCCAACCCTGCGACCTCCAGGTGGTTTGGACTACAGCTCCCATAACCCAGCCAGAACACTTGCTGGGGATGATGGGAGTTGTAGTCTAACACATCCTGTGGGTGAAGGTTGATCTGTACCTCTGTATGCAGCAATGAAAGCATTTTCCAGAGATTTCTCTGTGGGTTGCTCATTCCATTTGAGCCAATAGTGCTTGAGATATTTTTTTTAAAAACCCACAAAAACCCAACATATGAAAGATACTATAGGAGAGAAAATTCCCAGAAACATTGCAATACTTCATGATATGCATCAGGAGATGGGGAATCTATTTTGTGAGATGGGGTATATATCTATATCTATATAGATATCTTTTGTGATCCCCTTCCCTAAGTAGTAGCCTTTATAGGGTCAATTTTCTTTGGAGGAAAAAGCACTAGAGATTTATAGTGCCTCTGTAGGCATCTATTTACTTATAAGGGTACAAGTTGAGCAGGCAGTTGCGAGGATGCACAGGCAGGCAGAGATAGCTAGTTCTAAAGCAAAAGCACCCTGAAATCTAATGAATGGTCCTCCCAAAATCCCCCAGTCTCAACAAAATTAATTTCGCTAATGTTGTACCACTTCCGGCGAATTGGTATTATTTCAGGCTGCAGGTTGGGTGATCACATGATGGAATACTACCCTCAAAAAAACAAATCCACACTGCACACTGCAACTTAGCAGATCAAAGAGAGGGTTAGGCTAGGGCTTTTCTCCCCAACATCTAGATTTCTATGTGCAGGGAGTCTCTCTCTCTCTCTCTCTCTCTCTCTCTCTCTCTGCACACATGGCACCTCCTTCTCTGCCCTTGGCTGGTAAAAACTGACTACAGTAATACCTTGGATTGCAAGTAACTTGGTCTGAGAGCATTTTGCAAGACAAGCAAAAAAAATTAATTTTTTTGACTTGATAAACGAGCAAGGTCTTGCAAGACAAGTAGTGTAGGGATGTAACCGCTCGCCTCGAGAGGGCGTAGCGGGCTGAAATCGGCCCCGCTCACACCCGCCAGAGACTCGCTTTGATATAAGAGTGTTTTGGATTACAAGCACGGTTCCGGAAGGAATTATGCTCTCAATCCAAGGTATTAACCGTACAGTCTTTGGGGGAAGGGAGTGAGGATAACACAGCCAGGCAACAGGCCACCCAATTGCCAAGAGTCAGAGGAGTTAGATGGCAGGTACAGTGACAGGAATATCCCTAAATATAACTGGGCTTTTGTGGGGGGGGGAGGGGAGGCTATGCTACCTAGAGCTATGCATGGGAGGGGGTAGAAACAGTCCTATTATACATATATGTTTGTGAAGGATCAGCAACCGGATCCTTTGCGTGAGTTCGGCAACTCTAGGGTTAACCGGCAGAGCAATACCGCTCGTATCGGCTCTCAGTACAATAGGAATTACCACCACTCTTTGTATGCCCAAATAAGGCTTTTATTTGTTTATACAGCAATCAAATCGGAACTAGCAGACTTCTAAGAATACGTTTATAGTCAACATAACCTCAGTTGACTCGCGTCTTACCCAATGAGCGGGCTCCGTGGCTAGCAGGTTACATTCAGGTCACTCTACTTACATCAAAGACAATACTCTAGTCAGTTT
This sequence comes from Shinisaurus crocodilurus, assembly GCA_021292165.1. Taxonomy (NCBI): domain Eukaryota; kingdom Metazoa; phylum Chordata; class Lepidosauria; order Squamata; family Shinisauridae; genus Shinisaurus; species Shinisaurus crocodilurus. The sequence goes on from CM037881.1 coordinate 23,417,855, forward strand.
CAGCCCAGCTCCCGATCGGCGCTTCCTAGCGGAGAACGGAGTGCCTGGGCGGCTGTTGCTTAGGAGGATCTGGCCCCGTGGTTCCCAACAACCCGAACCGGGACGGGAGAGGGGTTTTCTACCCCGGATTCCCCGCTCTCCCCCCCGCCCCCTAGGTCAGGTGGGGGCTTATGCCTGCCCCTTCGTGTAGATAGGCTTATTCCTGCCCGGGAAGAAGGTGACGTAGGGAAACCTTTGCAGCTCTTCGAGGCTGCCCTGTATGCTGATGGTCCTTGATGGCCCTTCCTGGACGTTTGTGGATCTCTGCCGAGGTCTTCCTTTGTTGGGGCTGATGACTTGTCTGGCTACTCCCTGGTGACCTCATCCCTCCTCCCTTGGCCCCCTCCTTTGGGGAAAGATGTGTGTGCGTGTGTGTACTGATTTTTGGGCTTTCTCCACACCCTCCCATTTGGGGAAAGATGGCATTGGGGTCCACCACCCCAATCCCTATCTAACTGTCTCCTACTGAGAAAGCCCGGGACAACCCATCTGCCACGATGTTGTCCTTACCCTTGATGTGTTCTACTGAAAAATCGAAATCTTGCAGGGCTAAACTCCACCGCAAGAGCTTCTGGTTGGACCCCTTCACCCTATCCAGCCAGCACAAGGGGGAATGGTCGGTCTGCAGTCGGAACCGGCGGCCCCACAGATAGGGGCGAAGCTTGGTCACTGCCCACACTATTGCGAGGCACTCTTTCTCGACAGTGGCCAAGTTCCGCTCCCGAGGCAGAAGTTTTTTACTTAAAAAGGCAACCGGGCACAGCCCCTGCTCCGGTCGTTCCTGCAGCAAGACGGCTCCCATCCCCGCTTCCGAGGCATCCGTCTGCAGAACAAAAGGGGCTTCAAAGTCTGGGGCTTGCAGCACAGGGGCTGCCATCAAGCAGGCTTTCAGTCCCTCAAACGCTGCCTGGCAAGCGGCTGACCATTGGACCTTAACGGGTTGCCGCTTCTTGCACAAGTCAGTCAGGGGGGCGGCTAGCTGGCTAAAATGGGGCACGAATTTACGATAATAGCCAGCCAGCCCTAAAAAAGCTTGGACCTGCTTTTTCGTCTGGGGTTGGGGCCAGGTGCGCACTGATTCTATTTTGGCTTCTAGGGGCTTGACACTACCTCCCCCTACCTTGTGTCCCAGATACTCCACCTCCCCCCTCCCAACCTGGCATTTCTTTGGCTTTACCCTCAACCCAGCACCCTGAATCCTTTGAAACACCTGGCGGACATGTTGCAAATGCTGCTCCCAGGTGGAACTGAAAATGGCGATGTCGTCCAGATACGCGCAGGCGAACTCCCCCAGCCCATTTAGCATTCCGTTTACCAACCTCTGGAAGGTAGCCGGACCATTGCGGACCCCAAACGGGAGGGTGGTGAATTGGAACAACCCCAGGTGGGTCACAAAAGCAGACTTCAAGGCAGCATCCGGATCGAGCGGAACCTGCCAATACCCCTTTGTCAGATCCAGGGTGGTGATGTACTTGGCCCCCCCAAGCCTCTCCAGCAGCACATCCATGTTGGGAATGGGGTAGGGGTCCGGGACGGTCACCTTGTTTATTTTCCGGTAGTCTACGCAGAACCGGACACCCCCATCCTTTTTGGCTACTAACACGATCGGGGAGGACCAGGGGCTCGAGCTGGGCACAATGACTCCCAAGTCCAGCATGGCTTGGACCTCCTCGGCCACGACTTGGGCATGGGGCCCCACCGCCCGGTAGGGTAGGGATTGGATGGGGGGCTATCCCCTGTGTCAATGGTGTGTTGTGTGAGTGTGGTGCATCCTGGTCGGTCTGAGAACATGGGCTGAAATTCTTCCAAGACCTGGGTGATCTGCTGCCGCTGCTGTTCGGACAGGGAGGGGGACAGTTTGATCTCCTCCATTCCTCCCCCTTCCCCCCACTCGGCCAACAACCCCCCATCAGGGTCTCCCGGCTCCACACACTCTTGTACTCCCCCCACCTTCGTTCCGCGTTCTACATACAGTTTCAGCATATTTACATGGAAAACCTTCTGCCTCCCCGGCTGCCCCGGGAAAGCCACTTGGTAGTTCACCTCCCCCGACCTTCCAATGACGGTCCCTGGGCCCTCCCACTTCAAGCACAGTTTGTCCGTCTTTTGGGGGCGCAGTACCAACACCTGGTCCCCCACTTCGAAAGTCCGTGGTACAGCCGTCCGGTTGTACCACACGCTCTGCCGCTGCTGGGCTGTTTCGAGATGCTGCTGCGCCGTCTCCCTCACCTCTCGAAGGACAGTCTGGAGGTGTTGCATGAACGTATGCACAGGCACGGAGGCTTTTGCGGCAACCCCCTCCCATTCCGCCCGCAACAGAGCCAAAGGTCCCCGGAGCTCCCTCCCAAACATCAGTTCGTTGGGGGAGAATCCCAGGCTTTCTTGGGGGGAGTCCCGGTAGGCAAATAACAAGTAGGGGAGGGCTTGATCCCAAGTCCCAGGGTGCTTTGCCGCATATGCCCTGATCATCTTTTCCAGAGTCTGGTTGAAACGCTCCACCAACCCATTGGTCTCGTGGTGGTATGGCACCGAAGTCAGGTGCTCCACCCCCCCCAGTTCCCACATTTTTTTAAACAGTTTGGACACGAAGCCCGTGCCGCAGTCCGAAACCACCGTGTGGGGCATTCCTAGGCGGGTGAAAAGAGAGAGGAGAGTCTTAGCCAGGCTGGTGGCGGAGATGGAGGCTAGAGCAAAAGCCTCTGCATAACGGGTGGCAAAGTCAACCACAGTCAAGATAAACTTCTTCCCCGTCTTGGTGGGGGGATTCAAGGGTCCCACGATATCCATCCCTATTCTTTCAAAGGGGATGCCCACAATGGGTAGGGGTTGCAGGGGGGCTTTAGGATGGTCCCGGTTATGCCCCACCCGCTGGCAGACATCGCAGGATCGGCAATATTCTTGCACCTCATTTGCCACCATGGGCCAGTAAAACCCCTCTGTCACCCTAACCAGGGTCCGTTTCTGTCCCAAGTGCCCCCCCCCCACGCCACATCGTGGGCCAGTTGTAGTACAGCCTGGCGGTACCTCGCAGGCACAACTAATTGTCTCTTCTTTGGTTGGGGACCCGGTCCCGTCCTTGGGCAGAATTCTCTGTAGAGGGCTCCCGCCTCCCACAAAAAACGTTCTGACTGGTCCCCTACCCCGGGCCCTTGACTGGCCCGATCCCGACATCCCTGGAGGGATGGGTCGCTCTGCTGCTCTTCTTGAAACGCCTTCTGAGTCCCAAAATCACGGGCCATTGGCGCGAACCCCCCGGGGTCTTCGTCCCTCCCCACAACTGGGGGGAGCGGCGGGGGACGGCTGGCTGCCGCTGCCGGGGCCGCTTTACCGCGACCGGGAGGCGGGCCCGGGGACCTGGGAGGCTGCGGGTCAGGGGCTTGTTTGGCCCGACGCCGGGTCACCACCCCCACCTTGACCTGGGCAGCCCGGAACGCAACGTCGTTCCCAATGATGATTCCCCATTCTTGCTGGCCATGCACTATAACGTCCATCTCCCCTTCCCACCCCCTGTACTTGACCCAGACCCGGGCGAGGGGAACGGCTATGTTGGGAGAGTTATAGGGCTTTATGGCACAGATGCGCCCCTTTAGCAACTGTCTCTTCTTTACCTTGCTTCGAGGTAAAGCCGTGATGTCCGCCCCAGTGTCCCTATACCCCACCTGGGAAACATTGTTTACAGAGATGGACTCACAGAATTTGTCCTGGCTCCACCGCAGCTGCTCCGGCGAGGCAATGCGCATCAATGATGCCTGCGAGATGGCCCCCAGCGAATGCTGTCCTCCGCTCCTCAGGGACCGCGCCGCATCTTCACCCTCTCCCTCAAGGGACGAGCTGGACTGCTGGTCCTCCTCGTGCTCCTCCGGTTCGCGGGACTCCGGCGCAAGCATCCTCCCCACCTTGCCCGGCGATGTCTTGGTGTGGCGGTTCTTTGCGATCAGTTTGGGGCAGCTCCTCTTGAGGTGCCCCGGTTCTTTACAATAGAAACATCCACTGGTGCCGGGGTTGTCTTTGGGCTTGCCTAGGGCTCCCTCCCGAGGTTTGGGGTTGCCCTTCTCCACACTTCCCTTGGTCCCGCCATGACTGAGGTTACCCCCCTTGGGTCCTTTGGGCTGCCGATACAGTCCCATTTGGTCGGCCAACTTGCCCATTTCCCTACAGTTTGGGGGGTCCCGATCCCTCACCGCCGTAGCCAGGTCCTCAGGGATGGTGGCACAGAATTGTTCCTGGATCAGGAGCTCCCGCACCTCCGCCAAAGAGGTCTTCCCGGTGGCCCCGATCCATGCGTCCCACACCTGCCCCAGGTGCGCCATCCAGGAGGCATACGTGTCCCCTGGGTTAGGTCGCCCGTAACGAAATTTACGGCGACAATGCTCAGCGGTGAGGGCAAACCTCTCTCTCACCGCTTCTTTGAACGCTCCATAGTCCAAGGGAGCGGTTTGGGTGTGGATGCCCAGAAGATCAGCCAGTTCCCCGCTGACTTGCGTCCTCAGGGCAGACATCCTTAAGTTGTCCGGCACCTTCTGCTCTACGCAGGCAGCCTCGAACAGGGTGAAAAAGATCAGTTCATCCTGTCCTGACTGGTAGGTGGGGAATTGCTTCCTGTCCCATTTGGGGGTTGTGGTGCCCCCACCCTGGGATGCAGGGGTTCCCCCTTGTCCGGTGCCCCTGGTCAGCCTGGCCAACTCCAGCTGCATCTGTAGCATCTCTTGTTGATGCTGCATCAACTCCTTGGCTTGTTGCCAATTGAGTTGGGGAAAGAGGGCATCCAACCCTCCTCCCCCCATGGCTCCGTCAGTAACCCTTCTGCCGAGGTCTTCTTCCGCCTCTGGGTCCCGTATCTCGCTTCTCCGGCCGCTACTGGTAAGGTTGGGGCTACCCCACTGCTTGGGTCCCTGCCCTCCTAACAACGGTGAGGGGGCTTCCACCCCTCCCTGCCTTGCCGTCTTTGGCCGCACCACCCACTCCATTGTGGAGGTCTGGGTTGGGGTTTCTGGGCTGCTCGCTAGCTCCACCTGCTCTTGGCTCAGACTATTCATTTTTCCTTGCTCTGAGCGCTCCCCAGCAACCTACTAGCCTGCCCGAAGTCCTGTTAGTTCCGACCGTCAAATGTGGTTTCCAATTGTCCCGTCGCCTGCCACCATGTGAAGGATCAGCAACCGGATCCTTTGCGTGAGTTCGGCAACTCTAGGGTTAACCGGCAGAGCAATACCGCTCGTATCGGCTCTCAGTACAATAGGAATTACCACCACTCTTTGTATGCCCAAATAAGGCTTTTATTTGTTTATACAGCAATCAAATCGGAACTAGCAGACTTCTAAGAATACGTTTATAGTCAACATAACCTCAGTTGACTCGCGTCTTACCCAATGAGCGGGCTCCGTGGCTAGCAGGTTACATTCAGGTCACTCTACTTACATCAAAGACAATACTCTAGTCAGTTTCAGCCCAGCTCCCGATCGGTGCTTCCTAGCGGAGAACGGAGTGCCTGGGCGGCTGTTGCTTAGGAGGATCTGGCCCCGTGGTTCCCAACAACCCGAACCGGGACGGGAGAGGGGTTTTCTACCCCGGATTCCCCGCTCTCCCCCCGCCCCCTAGGTCAGGTGGGGGCTTATGCCTGCCCCTTCGTGTAGATAGGCTTATTCCTGCCCGGGAAGAAGGTGACGTAGGGAAACCTTTGCAGCTCTTCGAGGCTGCCCTGTATGCTGATGGTCCTTGATGGCCCTTCCTGGACGTTTGTGGATCTCTGCCGAGGTCTTCCTTTGTTGGGGCTGATGACTTGTCTGGCTACTCCCTGGTGACCTCATCCCTCCTCCCTTGGCCCCCTCCTTTGGGGAAAGATGTGTGTGCGTGTGTGTACTGATTTTTGGGCTTTCTCCACAATGTTATTATTTTCTGTAAGACAGTTTGGGGATCGCATCCTTCTGAATCTCCAACAGTTAGTCAGCGTTCCATGGCTACCGAGCATGCTCAGTCCTCTCATTGGGCTGCTTTTGCAGATTTGGCCCCTTATGAATCTCCCCCCAAAGAGGAAATGCATCACCAAGAAAGAGGACAAAAGAGGACAGTGATTTGCATAAAATGTGCATGTGTTAATATCTATCTATGCGTAGATTGAAATTTAGAAATAATTATAATTTTAATCGAAATATGGTACATCTCACCATAGTGTGGAAGTCTATGACCAGGTGACCTGTGTGCTTCCTGTTCAGTCTTCTGTCCAGGTGCTGTGGATGGGCAACAGTTCTTCTTATGGTTCTTTATCTTTAAACCAGACTTGGACTGGACAGCCCTTCAAATAGAGGGCACCTTAAAATTAGAGGACGGTCTTCAGGCAGCCCTTCAGAAGAGGACTACGCTATATAAAAGAGGGCACATGGCCACCCTATGACCCTTACCCGCAGGGCTTTCCCCCCTAAAGTTTTCTTCTACTTCTGTGAACGCTGGAGTTCCCCCAAGTCTGCTGATACCTCCTTCTTGTGCAGACTGTTTTGTCTACATGAGCAATGACACATCCTGAACATCAGGAACAGAGGGAATGAATGATGAATGAGTATCCAGTCATGTGACCTCCCACTTGCAGTCTGATGGTACAGTCCAGTCACAGTTTTAATTCAGCTCATCTTCTCCTTGGGTGAAGTAGACTGTAGAGCAGCAATTTCCAGGGATGTTGAAGAGTCCTTGGTCACGAGTCACGAGTTGAGTCACGAGTCTTTGGACCCGAGTCTTGAGTCCGAGTCCTTGGTCCAAAATGGTGACTCATGAGTCACGAGTCACGAGTTACTACCAAAGCTGACTCCATGAGTCCCTATTAAAATCAATGGGGTTTTTTCCCCAACAAAATAAGGCTACTTCAGATGTGTGGCTTAAATAAATTCTAGGCACAAGTGTGCCTTTTTATTTCAAAACTCTGCAACTGATTTTGACAAGAACAGACCAGGCAGACAAACCCAAAATAACCAGGCAGGCAGAGGAGGCAAGGAACCCCAAAGCAGGCAGGCAGAGGCCTTTGTCTTAGACAATTCAAACTGTGGAACTGGTCAAGAAGAGACCAGGCAGGCAGAGGAGGCTGGGAACCCCAAGCAGGCAGGCAGAGGCAGCCGAACCCAAAATGTCTGAAAGGTTGCATTTTAGGAAAATGATTTTAAAAAATAAAATCTTCGCCGGCGATCGCACTTCTCTCCACTCCTTCTGGCACAGCCCAGGGATGTTGAAGAGTCCTTGGTGTGTGTGTGTGTGTGTGTGTGTGTTGGGGGGGGGGTCGTCAGAGTGGCCCTTCCTCTCATAAAATTTCCCTGACTGAAATCCTTCCCTCAACTGCTGTAACTATGGAGGTAGGGTTCAGCAATTGAATGGTCCCCCCAACATTTGGCCAATTGAACAGTCAGGTATTGGTCAGATATTTTCAAATAATACTCAAATATTTTTAAATCATTAACTTTATTAGAACAACAAGTGCTAATTAAGTGTAACAATATAAACATAGGGTGCAGTCCTATGGCTGCTAGACAGAGTCTAGATGGCCATAGGAAAATTCGCGGTCCCAGATCCAACCTTGGAAACTTACTCTGTGGTCGCAGCTAGGATTCTGAATGTGGAGCACCTACCCTCTGCCCTCACAGCTGGCATGGCTCTTTTTGCACCGGCTGGGGCTCTGAGGTTGGATGACCGACCTCGGAGCTGGTTTGGGGGGGCATTCTGGGGGTGGGGAGGGGAGGAGGGAGGCTCTGCTGGGGTACGATGTATCCTGGTGGTGCCTCAGCCTGTCCTCCTCATGAGCAGCAGGGGCAAAAGACTTAGACCGTCGAAATTGGCCATCTAAGTCTTTTGCAGGGCGGGAGACGTGTGGAGGAGACCTTTGCCTCTGTGCTCCTCCCGCCCTGGATAGAATGCCCATAATCCTCTGAGTTCGGTGGGTTACAGGCAGCCACATTGGATCATGCTGATAAGTACTCAGCAGGTACTTAATGCTAATTACAAAAAAAACAAAAACAAAAAAACAGTTCAGTGAACTGCTTTGTAAAAAATAAATATGGCATTAACTTTTAAAAAATGGTAATGAATTTTTATTCTAGGGTGGCCATATTTACAGAGGACAGTCCTTTATTTGAAGGGATGCCCCTTCCCGCTACATTGCACCCCCTCTTACCTTTACCACTGCCCACCCTCTGTTTGCCTCATCACACAGAGAGTCGGGGGGGGGGTCGGAAGAAGCCTTGCAGCTCACCATGCAATGAGGCAAACGGAGCATAGGTGGCTGCTGTAGAGAGCCCTGCTGGCCACTCTCTCGCTGTGGCAAATGCCATGATGGGAGAGTGGCTGGGGGGTGCAGGGGTGGAGCGGTGCAATCTGCCGCTCCTCCTGCTCCACCGCCTGATGCAGCCACCTCACCCTGCTTCATGGGCGGCCCTGCCCTGCGAGGTAAGCATATGAGGCAGAAACTGAGTATTCAACGCTTGCAAAACCCGTGTTTCTCATCTATTCCACTTCTGCAATCCGTCGATACAGGGGTGCCTTAAGTTGCAGTACATTTTCCTTGTACTGAACTGAATTGAGACGTGACACAGATATGGTTAGAATTTGTTATGATCTAAGGCATGTTGCTCTTCAATAGCAACCAATTCGAGCTAGGCTTTAACCTTCAGTTCATTTTCCTCCAGAGACCTCCGCGGGGAAAGACAGAGGGAGGAAATTACAAGTGGGAGCTACGGACAGATGGAGATGCTGTGAGCAAAGAAATAATTCTCCCCCCTCCTTCACACACACCACCCCATCTCTCTTTTCTTCTCTCTTATTCCCATTTTCTCCTCCCTGTGTTGCCGCCACTGATCTATGCTAATCAAAGCCCTTTGATCATGAGCTGCCTCCGTCTGGGCATCGAGCGGATTGTCACTTCCAATCTACTCCTAGTTTCAAAGGAGCCTTCTGTGTTGCTACTGGGAAGGGTGGAGGTGTGTGTGTGTGTGTGTGTGTGAGAGAGAGAGAGAGAGGGTGGTGAGAAACCTTCTTTGAAATGAGAATCTCTCCCTGTGCTATAACTGTGCCCGTAATGGGACTCCCAAGCCCACAGTGCTCATGGATCTAAACCAGGGATGGGCAACTTGTGGCCCACCAGATGTTTTGGTCTACAAGTCCTATGATCCCTCACCATTGGCTAAGCTGGCTAGGGCTGGTGGTAGTTGTAGGCCAAAACATCTGGACAACCACATGTTGACCACCCCTGATCTAAATGGTCTGGGACCTGGATATCTCATCAATCTCCTCACCTGACACCAATGTACCTGTACACTTAAGATAATCAGTGGAGGCCCTGTTCCATGCTCACCCTCCATCGGAAGTCTGGAATGTAGTGACACAGGGCAGGGCCTTCTCAGTGGTGGCGCTGAGGCTGTGGAACTCACTCCTCAGGGAGGTTCCTTCTAGATTAGGCTTTAGGCATTGTATACTATGCAGATATTTTTATTTCAGAGAGGGCTTCAGTGAATTTTGGGTTTTAAATGCTGATGATGTTACTGTTGTCCCTTTTTTGCCCCCACCCCTTTAATGGCTTGATTAGTTCCTTGTTGATTGGTATTATATTATGTCATCCCACCCTCACCCCCATCCCCTGTATTAGCTTTGTGAACTCTTTGGGTCAAAAAGCAGAATGGAAATATTTCAGATAAATGAATAAATGACCCGAGTGGTCATGAATAGCTATGTCCCTCCTCTTCCTGTAGAAGTCATTCTGAATGACACATGTCCATGGTGGACACACATATGGAAGCATGCTAATGGGAGGGATTTTAATGGTGGGGTTAATTGGTGGGAACCCTGCTGGGAACACCCTTAACTCAGGGGCACCATTTAGGGAGGGCACAGAGCATCACCCCCGATTCTGGTTTCAGACCACATGTGAGGATTGCTCAGGACACCCCCCCTATCTTTCTAGCCAAAGAGACTGGTTCTTCACACTGTGAGGAATGTTATAATCCTAATCAGTCCAATGGGCCAGTTGTCCAAGTTGATATGTGTTGGGACTTGAAAAAGATACTAGGAGAGGATTATTGTGGAGTAATATCCTTCCTATCTCACGTTAGTGAGATCAGCAGAGTAGAGTCCCTTTCCAGCTTAAAAGAAGCTTAGATTTGGCTAGTGTTAGCCAGTTAGCATTTGGTAATCCAGGATGCTTTAAGGCACACTGGATTTCCCTGGTTTTGCCCCCTTTTCTCTCCCTCAGAACAATAATCAGAGACACAGTCTTGTAAAAGTTAAAAGTAACATTTACTCACTCAGATTATGCAGCTTCATTCAGGCAGGCTTAAAAGCGTTTCTTACAGTTGGTTACAAGTTCATTTGGAATTACTTGGGGTCTGAACTTGTGGAGTTCAGACCAGCAACTCTGGCTACATGCTGCTACAAGGACCACGTGGAGACAACAACATGGTGGTGCCACGCTCACTAGGAGTCTGAACAGAAAGAGGAAGAAGCTGGGAGCAACTGCCCACTTCCTGTTCAGGCTGTTAATAATTCACTGAGTACCTTCTAGGAAAACCTAGAAGGTATCAGTGATCTTAACCATTTCACCCAGTTACCTGGTGAAACATTAGCCATAGGTTTTGACTGCAATTTTAATTATCCAACAATATGCATGCCAAAGACACAAATCTCTTTGCCTCCAGAAAGGGGAGGGTGACCATCTGCTTTTAAAATACACTGCTTTGTTTGAAATTTAATCTTGCATGCATCCCAAAATGGGGCATTTTAAACTTCTTAGGAATCACGCCCCTCCCTTGAAATCTCCTTTCCTTACCTAGAGAAATTTGAAATAGAACACCTTCCTTACCTGGTAGGGTTCTCAACTTCTCAGTGGCCTTCAATTTTGAATTTGAGTTAGTTTCTACTGATTTAGAGTCAATCCTATATGTGTCTACTCTGAAGTAAGTCCTGCTGAGTTCAATGGAAGTTACTCCAAGGTAATTAGTATAGGATTGTAGCCCTACAGTGCAATTGTGTACATGTCTACTCAGAAGTAAGCTTCACTGAGTTCAATGTGACTTACTACTATGAAAGTGAGTATAGGATTGCAGCCCTCTTTACTACTTTATCAACTCTGCATTTTCCTCTTTCTTCAGGCAGGATGAGTAGCTTTATGCATACATAAAAATTCTTCACACAGTTAACGCAGATTCCTGTCAAGAAAATTCTGCAATGTGTATAAATTTTGAAAAGTGTGTGTGCGCATATGAAAGATAGATAGGTTAACAACAGAGGAATTTCAAAATGAACTTAGTGCTAAACATTTTGACTTCTGTCCTCATCATCAGTAGCTGTGATGTTAAATGGATACCAAGAGTGGCAGTTTGCTGGGAGATCAAGATTCCTAAGAAGAAGAAAAAACAGAGGTATGAGCTGGTATAGAGCTTATGAATTGTCCTCCAGATTAAGGCCATATGGACTAAGAGTTCTGAGTCTGAGTTTTCCTTTTCCTTTCTGTCAAGCAGGCCAGTGTCCTTGGGCAGTATTCAATGGTATTCTGCAAACTCAAATAGTGCTAACAGAGCTCTGCTGGATCTTTCTGCTGCACAAGCAGTTACCTATTCATCATCAATTCTTTATTGCAGTCAATAGACCATTCACACAATATAATACATACATACAATACAACTAGTTAATTGAACACATGAGAGTGAGAAATCAAATATAATCTAGTGGAGATAGCCTGGCTTCAGAAATTTGGCCACTTGTTCAGTGACCAACTTATCAGAGCTGCTAAGTAATAAAGTTATTAAAAATTCTGTAGGGTGCCCAGAGAAAGACCGTAAAATGGGATAAATCAGATCATTCCTGGCCCTGTGATAAAAGCTACAAAACAATAGGACATGCTGTATAGATTCCACCTCAGAGTCGTTACATGGGCAGCATCTTTCAGAAAGTGGGATTCTGGTATATCTATCATCCAGCAGTTTAGAAGGGAGAGCATTAAATCTAGCTAGTGAAAATGCTCTCCTAAATTTAGGGATCGTCAACCATCGAAGATAAGGCAGCCTCTCCTTGCTAAAAACAGCTGGTAGACCCAAGGATAGAGGAGAACAGGGGCCCCAGTTACCTATTATATGCTTGCATGAGCAGTTGTGCAAGCAGTGGTGCAAGGATAATGTGAAATCGCGCATGCAACTGAGGTGGTGCAAACATAACTTTAGTTGGATTCATTCTCCTCTTGCGCATAGTTCGGAGCCTAGTTGCCGCCAGCGCAACCTCATTCACGCGAACAGAATGACACCGTTGGATACTGCCTCTTGGTTTCTTCAACTGGAAGCAACTGGAAGTCTGAGAGACTATGTGCAGCAGGTGAGTTAAAATATCTTGCAACTGGTTGCTCTAGGTTTTGGTTTGTTTTTTTTAGTAATTATGGCAGATTCATGTGGAAGTGCATGTTACTGACTGTCTAATCATGCAATAAGTTTTGTTAGTAACTTTTGTGCTCTTAAAAGAAGTGGTTTCTTGACGGTAACTGCAGGTAATGCAATGGGCTGATTTACGTTAGTGTGATCCTGGGTTGCAAAGATCTTGTTTAAGTGCTGCTTTACCCAGTAATTTATGTAAATTGGGTGGTTTTCCTGAATGTGATGCACGGGAGGATTAATGGTTTCTGTTAAACAAGCGCAATAGGATATAATAGAATAACTATCTTTCATTATCTAGTGGAAGCTAGGAGCAGCAGGGTGGTAGCCCACAACAAATGGAATGCTATTTTCTTTCAAAGTTAGCCTTTGCTTCTTAAAGGAGGGTATCCCTGGATATTACTGAGGCTTGATTGACTATAATATCAATCATGTGAATAGGGTATCCACATTGTTCTTGAAGTTCATTATAACTTCCCTCTATGCCAAGGCATTCGATATTTAATCTGCTCAAAATAGCACATGGGAGGGGGAGGGGGGTGACCTGTAGACTTAGTTGTATTAACCTTTAGTATTGTATATTTCAAACTGCGTATTTAATTTTGGTTTTAAATTTTTAATTACAATGCTGTTTTTATTGTTGGTTTTATCTTGATTTTAATGTATGGACTGTTGTGAACCGCCCAGAGAGCTTCGGCTGTGGGGTGGTATAGAAATGAAATACAGTCATGCCTTGGATTGAGAGCATAATTCATTCCGGAAACATGCTTGTAATCCAAAACACTCTTATATCAAAACGAAATCCCCCCAAAAAAATTTGTACAGAGATTTTTAATTTAAGCCGTACTACAATACTTGTATTGTAAGACGTTGCTTGTATATCAAGTAAATAAATAAATAAATAAATATTTTAAAATTTGCTTGTCTTGCAAAACGCTCTCAAACCAAGTTACTTGCAATCTAAGGCATTAATGTAAATAAATAAACAAACAACATATTTCTGAGAAGTTTTCTTCATTATTGCAAATTTAAGATAAAATGCATTTCTTTTATCCTTAGGATAAGAACCAAACTATAAATAATGTTCTTCTTTAGATGGTTTGGATGACATGACTTGTAGTTAAGGTACCGGTGGGAATCCATAGGTTTACAATGGGCAGGTTTGCTCATCACAACAACCCACCCTGTGAATAAGCTATGCAGGGTGGGTTGTTCATGAATCAACCCATGGTGTGTCTGACAGATGATCAGGCTCACCGTGGGTTGTCCCTCTTTCTTCCCACTCAGTCCTTCCATGGATATCCCAGGGGACTCCACAGTGGGACTGACTTGTCTCCTCTCCCCTTGCTGCAATTCTGAGTCCTTTTGCACTCGCCGTGGCCTTCCCCCCTGCTTTTTAACATTTTCGGGGTCGATGGGAGATCGCTTTTCGGTTGCAATCTCCAATTTTTACAGCTAGTGACAGCCCCTTCAAAGTGCCCAAGCGACACATTGGAAGGGACTGTCACTGGTTTGTCACCCCATTAAAACACACACACACATGTTTTCAAACTTTTTTAAATTAATTTTTTAGTCGGACTTGTGCAAGTGCGCATGTCCACGGGTCCACCTAAGCAAGCCTTGGCTGGGCAATGTCCTGGGGGGGGTGTATGCTGTCAAAGTGCACCGTGAAGGGGGTGATCTACTGGCCACACCCTTTTGCGAGTAAAGATCACTCATGGCTTTGGCTTCTCTTGACAGTTCTCAAGGGAAAGCAAAGTGAAAAATAAAGGTCTTTGCAGCCTCTCTGGGTCAATGCCCATGGCAAATGCTTGCTGCAGTTTGACAGCAGACACCCCGCAAGGACATTGCCCGGCTGAAGCCTGCTTAGCCGGATCTGCGCTCGTGCCGCTTGGGCACTTTTAAGGGGCTGTCACTTAGCTGTACAGATCAGAGATTGCGAAAAAGTGATCCAGTAGTCCAGAAGATCTGGAAGAGGTCAGGTTGCCTACAGGGAAGAAGCTTCATTTTGCTTCTCTAGAAGTGGGAAGCTCAGCAGGCTCATCACTTCCTCAACATCCTACTTTTCCTCCTGGAAGCTTTTCAGATCTCATAAAAAAACCTCCCTTTGCAGCTCAAAGGGCTTGATTAACCTTTCCCAGCCTGGTGCCCTCCAGATGCTTTGGACTCCAACTCCCATTATCCCTGACCATTGGGCATGTTGGCTGGGGCTGATGGGAGTCATAGTCCAAAATATCTGGAGGGCACCAGATGGAAAGGCTGGGCTAGATACCTGTTTCCTCAGGTATTTATCATGTAGGTATGCCTCCTTTCCTCCAAGGCACTCAAAAATTTTATAGTCGTATATCCTCACAATCCCTATGTGAAGTAGGTTAATTTACAAGACAGTGACTAGCTTAAGGGTGCCCAGTCAGCTTCCTGGTTGATGAGGGATTTGAATCCAGGTTTCTCCTGTCAAAGTTCAATACTGTTTCCATGACAGTACATAAGCACTCTCAGAAATCATTCTTAGAAGCAAGGCTGAATCTTACACCAAATGTTGACAGATTTCACAAGATCCACTTTTGAGCTTATCTGCTGTTGTTGGATCGCATGTGTGAAAGACAGAATTGCAGTTAGAAATGTGCTAGTATCAGATTTTAAAAGTGATTGCTGGCCCTGTTGGAAGGTGGACATACAATCACATTTTTCAACCTTTCTGCATATGTTTTTCTCGAGTCACCTGTGAAACTCATTGTAGTCCTCCACCCACCATTTTCTCCACAGAGTTTTAAACAGTTGGGAATGGCTCTCCCCACATTTTAACCTCTCTTTCCTGTATGGAGCTGAGGTTTCTGCTCCCTAGTAAAACTGATAAGGTTGGGCAAAAGTCTTGTCCATTTCACCAGAAGCTTATTTGCTTCACTGTCTGGTCCTCCTTCTCTACATTCAAGGGAAAGTGACAATACATTCCCCTGTCCTTCTCAGTTTCACTGGAGATCAAAATAGCCCATCTGGTTGGGAGATGGTGAAATAAATGGTGGTGGCGCAGACTAGATTGCATCAGAGTCCAGTTGCCGCAGGGCAATATGGGCCAGCATTCAGAATAGCTACTGCAGGTAAGAGAGATTCTCCTCCCACTCTAGCTGGAGAGAGCATGGTGGCTTTCTAAATAGGGCAGCATATCAATAAATAAATGTTAAAGAGAGTGTGTGTGTGGGGGGGAATGTATCTTGTGAATGGAGGTAATGCACACTTACAGAAGCAGGGGAAGATTCCCAGCTGATTATTAAAGCATTTGGAAACAAAACACACATTCAAGCATTTGAAAATACACATTCAAGCATTTGATAATGCACACGTGACTTCAGCTTGAATTCTATGCTCCCAGAACAAAAGAGTATGCACAGCTGAATTGGTATTAAGAAAGGTCAGCATAATCATATTCCCAAGCCGCATTTGTATTACCCACCAATGTTAAGCTAATAGATTTTACCTTTCATGCACCTGTCTACCCTGAACTATATATTTCTCCCATTGTCTTCCACTATATACATTCTTGCTTGTTTGACCCAAGCACTTTATTTGCACCGAGCTATCATTATGATGACATGGACTGATGGAGAGGGGGGGCACTCTTGTTTCTGAGCAATATGCCCCCCTATTCTCACACCAAGGAGCACCATTCACCTGATTGGCGGAAGTTGTTCACCACCTGCTCTGTATTGTATACATTTACCCTGCAATGGTCTGTCCTGCGCTTGCTTCTGAAGCAGGGCGTGTGAGTAAAGTGACCCAGCCTTGTAGAATATCTTTGTGAAGGGGTGGAGACCCAGCTGGGCTTGCTCCACCTGAAGATGATGACAACATTCTGGAAATGGGTGGGGGTGGGTGGGATGCCAGGGAGAAGCAGTGATCCCAAGAGGAGTGGGAGAGAGAGACTGGGTTCAGACAACATGATAATCAACCCTTGAGTGTGGTTGCCGTTGAACCGTGAGTTATCGTGTTGTCTGAATCCAGCTGTGCTAACAAGCCATGGCTGGTTAACCATGAACAACCCATGAAGGGAACCCATGATTGGTTGCTGGGTTGTGAACTGTGGGTTGTTCGCCATGGTTTGTTACCTTGGCTGGGTTCAGACAACCCAGTCCTAGACAGGAGAGGGCCGGGAAGAGCAATCGCTCGAAGTCCAAGTGGTGGAGGCTGATGAGTCCCAAGGCAAGCTTTGTTTCCATGGGACTGATGGAGGTTACTGTGATAGGAAGGAGATAGATTTATTGAGCTGCGGAGGAGGTATAATAGAAACCTTTGACCTCTGTGATGCATTATCCCCTCCCTAGGCCAGGGCGAGAGGCTGGGCGATATTTAGCTCTTGAAAGTGGCTCACCTTGTCTTGAGAGTGGAAAGCTAAGCAGGGTCAGGCATGGTTATTACTGGGATGGGAGACCCCTCCTCTAGTTTCCTGCATTGAGCAGGGGGTTGGACTCGATAGCCTTGTAGGCTCCTTCCAACTCTATGATCTATGAAAGGTTTGCAGAGATTATTTATTTATTTAAATGCTTATATACCGCTTGATATCATCAGATCTCTAAGCAGTTTACATAAGAAATACATAAAATACAATATAAAAGTCAATATAAAAACAATATAAAACAATAACCCCCTTAAAAAGATTACAAACACGGTAAAACACATCAGAGAAAGACTAAGTCAAAGAGGTGCGTCTTCAGGAGGCATTTAAAGTTTGCCACAGTTTCCACCTCTCGAACCACACATGGGAGAGCCTTCCAGAGGGTGGGTGCTAAATTGGCTCTGAGGGGTCTTATGAGTAAGGGAATTTATCACAATCCTCATTCACACATTTATACAGACTTGCATGTGTATATGTGTACCTGACAAACCCAGAAACGTTTATTTATTACATTTCTACATCATCCAATAGCCAAAGTTCTAGGAAGTTTACAAACATTAAAACCCTAAAATATAACATGATAAAACACAATATAAAACCCTGAGAAGTTTAAAACAGAATAAAACCAGAGTTAAAACCACCAGCAGGATAAAGAACTAAAAACACAATCATAAGACATTTAGGATGCAATCCTATGCATGTTTAGAGAGCAATAAACACTTGCAGCACTTATGGCTCTCTAAACATGCATAGGATTGCACCCTTAAAAACAAACCTGAGGGACTAACAACCCCCCCCCCCCCCGTAGATTATGCACTGTACTCCAACAAAATAGGGAAATTAGGGGGTTGGTGCTGTAAGCAATCACTTCTTTCATTAAAGTAAAATATCTATGTTACAACTGTCACTGCTCTGAAGCTAATTTCCCCATGTTGTCAGGGTACAGTGCATAATCTACCGTGTGTGTACCACACCTCTGCAAAAGATCCCCATAGTTTTTGTCCGTCAGTTTTGTTTTTAAATTCCTTATTATTGGATTTCAGCTCCCATCAGCCCCAGTCAGCAAGGTCAGTGGTCAGGAATGCTGGGAGCTGTAGTCCAAAACAACTGGAGGGCACCAGGTTGGGGAAGGCTGTCCTCTGTGTTTGGGCCCACCCCCAATAGTAAAGGACAGTTCTTACGGGAGGGCGCCAGCTTAGGGAAGACTGATGTGGGAGGTCAAGTTGCAGGCTTGGAACAGAAATCCCTTGGAAAGCGATGATGGCATACACGGCTCCCCTGCCCCTGGAATGAAATCTGCAAAATGCTCGCTTGCATCTAGTCTTCTCAATCACCGAAACCTTGCAGACGATTCCAAGGTGAGCCAGGGAAATGTGCAAAAAGCCCATTTCATCTGTCACTGGCATCCCTCTTGCATTTTCATCTTTTGCAATGTTTTAAAGAAAACACGTCCCCCCCCCTGCTGCTCATCTGCTGCCTGTACGGCGCATTTGCCTGACCCAAATCAATAGAGAGCCACATGGGCTAATCCGCCTGGCAGCCCTCTGGATCACAGACATGGCACCCGGATTAGAAACGTCAAATTCAATAACTGATTACCTTTGTCGTTGCCCCTGTTCCATGACAAATCATCACCTCTTTCTTTGCCTGGCTTCTGGATAATCCCATCTTTTCCAAGAAGGTTGATTTATGCACTAGCACAGCCTTCTCCTCCAACCTACCTTGTGTTGGACAGCCACTCCCAGCATCCCCTTGCCAGCTGTTTCTCTTAGCCTCATGTTACTAGCCCACAATGTTTTGTGTGTTGTTGTTTTTTTGCCAGTCTGCCAACCCACACATACCTGTTTTACTTATCTGCAGGCTGAAAAGAAAAAGAAAAAAAAAACAACACTCTGGGAGCCAACTTTTGCAATGTTTCTCTGTGCAGACGTAATTCATCCCACAGGAGACTAGGCATGTGGCTATTGGCAAACTTAAATGAACTCCAAGCTGGTCCTGATCAGGTGTGAATCCTAAAGCAATAGGAATAAATCTAGCAGTAGTTGCAGCAGAAAAACATGGCAAAACAGACCGGAGGACTTGGCCAAAGTTTTTAAACCGCACAGATTGTATGAGTTGCTGTGCTGCAAATATTAAACAAATGACAGGCCTGTGGCTTACACTGGCTCAGCTTGTCTGAGCGTGGAAAGCTAAGCAGGGTCAGGCCTGGTTATTACTTGGATGGGGCACCCTTCCTCTAGTTTCCTGCATTGAGCAGGGGGTTGGACTCGATAGCCTTGTAGGCTCCTTCCAACTCTATGATCTATGAAATGTATGTCCACAAGATGTGTCCACAAGACGTGTTGGCTCTTCCAACATTTTCTGGCTTTACTTATACCGTATACACTCTTGGCTGAACTGGATGTGATGTGTCATTACATAGTGTTAGCAGCAGGTCCTGGGAAACCTCTCAGATTTTTGCTGGAACAGCAGTATGCTGAATCGCTCTCTCTCTCTCTCTCTCTCTCTCTCTCTCTCTCTCTCTCTCTCTCTCATATCTACCGTAATCTACAGTCTGAAGTGCTACAGTTCAGCCAGAGCTGCACCACATGGCTCTGTTGCTCAAACAGCTTAGTTCTTCACCCTTCCTATTGGAATGAATGACTGCATTCCAGGGATGTGGACTCGGACTCCAGGACTCGACTCGTGAGTTGGACTGAGTGCCCCCTCTGACTCGAGTCCCACTCGAGTCCCAATATTTTTAACGGGACTCGAGACTCGACTTGGGACTCGAGACCAAGGACTCTTCAACATCCCTGGGCTGTGACAGAAGGAGTGGAGAGAAGTGCGATTGCCGGCGAAGATTTTATTTTTTAAAATCATTTCCCTAAAATGCAACCTTTCAGACATTTTGGGTTTGGCTGCCTCTGCCTGCCTGGTTGGGGTTCCCAGCCTCCTCTGCCTGCCTGGTCTCTTCTTAACCAGTTCCACAGTTTGAATTGTCCAAGACAAACCCCTCTGCCTGCCTTCTTTGGGGTTCCCTGCCTCCTCTGCCTCCCTGGTTATTTTAGGTTTGTCTGCCTGGTCTGTTCTTGTCAAAATCAGTGGCAGAGTTTTGAAATAAAAAAGGCACACTTGTGCCTAGAATTTATTTAAGCCACACATCTGAAGTAGCCTTATTTTGTTGGGAAAACCCCCCATTGATTTTAATAGGGACTCGTGGAGTCAGCTTTGGGAGTGACTCGGGACTCAGGACTCGTGAGTCACCATTTTGGACTAAGGACTCTGTCTCTGACTCAGACTCGAGACTTGGGTCCAAAGACTTGTGACTCAACTCGTGACTCGAGACCAAGGACTCTTCAACATCCCTGCTGCATTCATATCCTGGACTTTGTCATCATCCCTTCTCCCCATCCTACCTTCTCCCACAGTAAGAAACAGGGCTGACTGTTTAACTGCTTTCTTGCTGAGAACCTAACAGGATGGGCCAAGCCATTCCCCTCTCTTAGGGCTAGTCTAGCTTCTATCTTTCCCTCTGGGGGAGACCACCTGTGTTTGCAGCAGGGAGAGGAGAAATGAGTCCTGCTCTGCATAAGGAATAGGCAGGTGTCAACTTTTGATTTCCAAAATCCTGGTTGCTGGATGAGGCCAGGGGGCAGAGCTTGGAACAGACCAGCATGCAGGGCTAGACAGGGAAGCAAGTGTGAGAGCAATGCCCACCGGTTCTGCCTCCGTGTGATCAGGTTGCTTTTCAACCATGCCCCCACCTCCCTTGGCTCCACAAAGCCCGTGTGTGTGTGTGTGTGTGTGTGTGTGTGTGTGCATGTGTGCGCATGTTGGGGGGGAAGCTATGGAGGAACCACACAAATGCACCTGCAGTCATGAAACAGTGCACTGGGGCTGAACTCTCCGAGAAAGGGAGGGGGCTGCTGTAGCTGAGTGGTAATGCACATGTTTTACATGCAGAAGGTCCCGGGGTCAAGTCCTGGCATCTCCAGGTAGGACTGGCAAAGACTCCTGTCTGAAACCCTGAAGAGCTGCTGTCAGCAGCAGTGGCTGGGGGTTCCAATGTCAGTGGGGCTGTGTATCCGCTCTAGATTCCAGCCTGAACTTCAAAGGAGCTATCCATGGGGCTGAACCTATTTTGGGGGATGGGGTTCAGCGCCATGGATGGCTCCTTTAAAGTTCAGACTAAAACTCAAGAGTGGATACTCCGCCCCCACTGGCTGTCAGTCACTGTAGGCCCGCCTTACCCGACCTGGGGACCCTCCAGATGTGTGGGACTACAACTCCCATCATGGCCCAGGCTGGCTGAGGCTGATGGGAGTTGTAGTCCCACACATCCGGAGGGCGCCCAGTTGGCCAATGCTGGCGTAGACAGTTATTGGGCAAGACAGACCAATGGTCTGACTTGCTATAAGGCAGCCTCCTAGGTTCATAGGCAGACGAGATCAGCGACCTGACACTGGAGTGTGCCTGCGCTGGCTACACTCTTCAAGCACCCGCACGATGTAAAAATAATCTGCTTCATTTAAAAAGGTTTGGCTTTGCTTACAACCATTCTCTCTCTCTCTCTCTCTCTCTCTCTTTCTCTTTCTCTTTGCAACCAGGTACAATTTCTGGCTTGTACACAAAACATTCTGGCAGCTGGCCCAGAAGTAAAGAAGAAAGAGAAGAGAAGGAGCTGGCTGGCTGGCTTCTTTTTTCTGTCTCTCTGGTTGGCTGGTGATGCTACAGGCATGGCCTCTCTCAACTGCCTCCAGTTCTCGCTCCAGTTTTAGGGAGACAGGTGGATATGGACATGGCCAGCTGAGCTGTTGTTCCTTGGGAACTTTTTGAGCCTACTCTATAGATGTAGCTCAGGCAGGAGGGAGAAGGAGGGCCCCGGGGAAGGCCGTTATGTATCTTAATTCGCTGAGATTGACAGCTTCACCAGGCTTGCTCCCTTTTCTTCATTTTCTGCCCAATTAAGTCTAAGTGCTACGGATATTACAGCCTTGCGTCCCTGCTTAATGGAGGGAACCCCCCTCCCCAATGGGCCGTCGCAGCTTATGATCCTGGGCCAGTGCCAGACGCAATTAAGAGCGGGCTTTCATACAGAGGAAAAGAAGGAGCTTGGGATAGTGGGGCCTAGTGCTTAGAAGCAGGGGAGGGCAACCAGGTGCTCACCAGATGTTTTGGACTCTGACTCCCATCATACAGGCCTGTGGCTCACGCTGGCTCAGCTTGTCTGAGTGTGGAAAGCTAAGCAGGGTCAGGCCTGGTTATTACTTGGATGGGAGACCACTCCTCTAGTTTCCTGCATTGAGCAGGGGGTTGGACTCAATGGCCTTGTAGTTGTAGGCTCCTTCCAACTCTATGATCTATGAATCCCTGACCATTGATCATGGTGGCCACCAGTTTGGATGGCTTTAAAAGGGGGTTAGGCAAATTCATGGAGAAGGCTATCAATGGCTATCAGTCCTGATGGCTATATGATACCTCCAGTATCAGAGGCAGCATGCCTATAAATATATATATACCAGTTGCTGGGGAGCATGGGCATGAGGGTGCTATTGCACTCTTGTCCTACTTGTGGGTTTCCCATTGGGGTATCTGATTGGCCACTGTGTGAACAGAATGCTTCATGAGATGGACGCTTGGTCTGATCCAGCAGGGCTCTTCTTATGTTCTGACAAAATAGAATCAAAGCAATCAGTTAATATGAGAAAGAAAGACTGCCTCGGAGAAGGTGGAAGAAATTCTGGCCATGGATGGAGGAATCTACACCACCAGTTACGTGACAGACTGTTGGACACTGAAAGACCTCAAACATAGATTAGGAATTAAGTGAATGTATTAGTTTAAGTTAGTGTAGATTTATAACTGTATTAGTTAGAAAATCTTGAAATGTTGGTGGCGAATTTGTAACACGTTTTCGTGGCAGGTTGTACTGGTAAATAATATTGTTTTTAGTAGTATGATTCATTTATAATAAAAATCTATTCCTAAAAATCTATTCCTAAACATCTGGACGATGCCAGGTTGTCTACCCGTGACTTAGATCCTATTTGCCAATATATCGGAAGTTCAAATGGAGAACAGACGTAGAGGTTCCCGTCGTAGCCTTAGGAGTGCTTGTCACATCAAAGTCTGTTGTGGGCAATGGTCAAAAAGAAAAGAATAGTGCCTGTTTTCATGGGGCTGTCCAAGGAAACACTGCTGGCTCCAGGTTTTGGAGGAGCCCTTGGCCAAGACACCCTCAATAGCCCCCCTCCCTCAGTGAGTCTACCTTCTCACAACTTATGTCACCAGCTCCTCCTCCTCCTCCTCCTCCTCCTCCTCCTCCTCCTCCTCCCTACCACTTGCTTGTTTGACAGGCAGACAGCTAGTTGGCAAGTAGGCAGTGTCATCTACTGCTCCTCTTTCTCATCACCACTGTTGTCTGGGCCAGAGTGAGAGGCAGGTGAACAAGCAGGTTGCAATGGTGAAGAGGAGGAGAAACTCCAAGGGGCTCTTGTCAGTGGGCCCCTGGGCCCCTGCTGGGGTGTGAGCCCTTGGCAAGTGGCCTGATCATGCCTACCTTTGGACCTGGCCCTGCAAGGAAAAATAATCAGGTTGCTTTAATAACAGGGCTAGTTATAATTTCTTTTTGGCCCATATATTGCAACATGTGCTTCCTGGCCATAATTCCTCTATTCACTGGAGGCTTCGGCTCTTGCTTTCCCTCACCTTCAGATTGAAATGCATTCAATTTATAACTTGTCCCCCCAAACAATCTCCTATGCCTGACAGCCCACAACAGGAACTGAATGCTGAACAGACGGGGTCCCCGAACTGCTCACAAAACAATCAAGACAGAGAGGGGTGGGGTGGGGGGGGCTGGAAAGACAGGCAACAAAGGCCTAGGAATAAAGCGGCGGCAATTTCATTTTCTTTTGCTGTTTGCGGCTGTCACGGGCTGCTGCTGGTTTGGGGACGGATGGAATGCAGGCGCAGGGATAAGAGCTACATTTGCAGCAGAAGGCACAGCAGTCAAATCTGCCCTAAATCACACAAAGCCTGACTGCTCAGGCTTGATGTGGGAGAAGAACTCGTAAAGATGCACCTGCTGATCACAGTGGATCAGCCACAATTTGGAAATCCATTCATCTAAAAGACCCATCGTCTGTAGGCCAATATTGGGTGTGTACGAGTGTAGACTCACCACTCACTGCTGTGGGACCTCCTGGGGTGGGCAGGGTACGGGTTCCCTTTGAGGGAGGGTGCTGTTGCACTCATGTCCTGCTTGTGGGTTTCCCATGGGCAGCTGGTTGGCCACTGCTGCATGAATGGAATGCTGGACTAGATGGACCTTTGGTCTGATCCAGCAGGGCTCTTCTTATGTTCTTATGAGGCTAACCTGTTTTCAGTTATCTGGAGTTGTGGGCATGTAGCGCGGGGTGAGGCAGTAAGGCCTCCCTTAACACTTGACAAAGGTGTGGCAGCTGAAAAGGGTGTAGGGAATGACTGCAGCCAACCCAGGGGCCAGATAGTTTCACGTAATTGCAAGTCTGGCGACTTGCCACGTGGCTCCAGAGGTGGATCAAATTCCTCACATGTCTTAGGGTGCAATCCCCACCATGCCTGGCTGGCGAATGCTGGGAGTTGTAGGACTTTTTTATGCCTAAACACACATAGGATTGCACCCTTAGAGTTGCCAATCTTTATTATTACATTTATTATTACAATTATATCCACCTTTTTCCTCTTGCCCAAAACCCAAGGAGGCTTACATGATCCTCCTCCTCTCCATTTTATCCTCACAACAACCCTGTGAGGTAGGATGGGCTGAGAGTCAGTGACTGGCCCAAAGTCACCCAATGAGCTTCCTAGCTGAGTGGGGACTAGAACCCAGATTTCCTGAGTCTCTCCAAAATTCTAACCACTACACCACACTGGCTCCCTCTTGCTTTTAATAAGTTGATGCCTGAGTTGACCTTTCTTTGTGCCTCATCTCACCATGTTTGGTATGTGCACACAAACTTGCTGATTGGCATTAGTCATTCTAATCTCAGGAGGGCAAATATATGCCAGAAACTCTGCAGGGTGCAGAGCAGCTTGGACGCCCAAGCTGCTCCCTACCTCGCAGAGTTTCTGGCATATCTTTGCCCTTCTGAGGTTAGAATGACTAATTTGGAGCAGAGAAGTGGTGAAGGTGGGGAAGTGGGTTAAATAGTCCCTCCCATCAGTTTCTCTGTCACCCCCACACAGAAAGCCACCATCAGGCTTTCATTACATGCATGCAGAGATATAGCCTGTCGTTCTGCCATAGAGCTTTTCTTCACAAGGCTGTCAATCCACTGCATCTACTTTCAGTTTCATTGCAGAATTGAGAGCCGAGTGCTACAGAAAGAGTGTTTCCTTTCCTGCTTTTCTGCTACATAACCTCTAGGTGGCACTGTGGTATAGCAGAATAGCACAAAAGCAACAGGTAGAAACAGTGCTTTCTTTTGCTTTCACAATTAAATGCTGCATTTTCCCTGCTCTAAAAAAACCCTCACTGAATATGCTGGTTAGACACAGAAGAGAAACTGGAGGGTCATGACATCATCTAAAGAACCCATAAAAACAACCATGAGTAGGGAATGAGGAACGCAAGATAAATGCCTCATGCATTAAAGCCCATAATTTAACTCCTGATAGTTGCCCCATTGGGCCTCTCTCCCTTGCCAGTCATTGTGGGGAAGCACAGTGCATTTCTTAGGTTAGCTGAATCAGAAGTACTTGCTTCCTGTTGAGTCAGCAGCAGAGCACAGGTGTGGAAGGAAAAGGGCAGGGATGTATGAGAATTTCATTTCAGCTGGCAAATCATTCAAACTTGTCCCACTCACCTATCTCAAACAGGAGACTATTTTTTTGGAAAAAAAGGTTTGCAAATTTCTGAACTTTGGATTGCATTCAAAAAAATTCATAGTTTGAAAAATGCACACTTTAAAATGCACATTAACAACAACAACAACACTGTCTCACACTTCAGTCGATGGGGGGGAAGGCATGGACTTTTGAAAAACGCACCTGGAAATGCATGCTCACCTGAGGTGGCAGCAGTAGGCCATGCGGCCAACAGCAGTGCTTTGAGAAGCACAGGAGGTCAGCTGGGTCTAGTCCCCATTTTAACTTCCCAGGTATAGCGTCGCTCTGGGGGATTGTGGGAAATTTCAACAGGGCTAGTCCCAGCTGCTCAGCTCTGTTTGGAGTGGCAGGCTGGATTTTTTTTTTTTAAGGTGATCTAGGTCAGTGTTCTCCAACCTTGGGCCCCCAGATGTTTTTGGCCTACAACACGGTGCAAGGCTCTAGCAGATCAATTGCCCCCCCATCCCATGAGGCGCTGTATTTTTTTTAAAGTCTAGATCCCATTCCCCCCCGTGTCAGTGGCCATCCTGCCATAATGTAGCCCCCACTTCTAGCATGCCCCATCTCTAGCTAGATCACGTGTCATGGACATCTCCCCATCCTTTAGACCCATCTCCTCCCTCCCAGTTCCCCAGAGTCCAAGGAAAGTTTTTCTAGGCCTGCTGCTTGAGCTAGCTAGGGAGTAGCCCTGGTGCCTTCTGAAAGCAAAGTGTGTGTTTTATCACTGACTTATAGTTCCTCCTTTTATGTTCTTACCGGTGTTGATGGCATCTGTGTCTTCTAAGGAAATGCAACAGAGGCATCGTGATTCTGAGTGATGGTAGAGAAGCTCAGGGAACAATACTGGGGAAGAAAGGCAGACAGTGCTGTCCCAGCCAGGGTCTTTCTTAGCCAGCCCGAATGATGGATTTCATACAGGTGTTTTTCTTCATTTGGGTCTATTTTATAAGGCAGCCACTCCGCAGTGCTTTTTAACCACTTGCCTGCCATAAATAACCCCCAATTACTGCAGAGGCTCCGCTTTCTGGGAAGGCCAAGTTCCCTGGTGGGTCATGCAAGGAACTATGGCTGGATGCAAACAGCCTAATAAGTCTCCACCATAAACGGGATTTGTGTTGCTTCTCAGGGGAGGGTGTGGGATGCGCTATAGACGCTCTCTCAGTGATGCAGTTGTTTATTGATCAGAGGTGAATTGACAATGAGGACCAGGTGACTTTCACCCAGAGGTAGTAAAAAGTATTGCTAATGTTCACAGAGTATGATATGCATATTTTAGGGCAGGGGTGGGCAGAAAATAGATCTCCAGATATTTTGGACTTCAGTTCCCAGCATTCCTGACTATTGGCCATGCTGGCAGGGGGTTCTGGGAGTTGATGTCCCAAACATCTGGAGACGATCTACTATCGGCCCACCTATTTTAGACTCTGTACATGTTGAAACCCCTCCCTCTAAGGGACCCCCCCCCACACACATTTTAAATTATACAAAGACTCCCAGATATGCACCCTTGAGGACTAGAAACATTTGGTTATATCCAATATTACACTAGCAGAAAAATTACAAGAGTGAGCACAAAAATTACAAGAGTGGCTGCTGGACCACTAGCAGAACTAGGACAGCTGGCGCAAGTGACAACTAGCCTAAAGAAATCATAATGACTGGGTTCGCACGACACAACAATCTATCATGGGTTGCTACTCATGATGGGTTGTCGTGTCATGCAAACATGGACTGATTTCCCCAGGGTGGCTTGATTGTGGGCAACAAGCAAACCCAACAACCCATAGGCTGTTGTAGGGGTTGTTGTACCCATGATGGGTTGTTGTGTCATCCGAACCTGGGCAACTGACCCCATTATGGTTATGAGGAATCAGCTAATGAGCCCCTTGGCAAGAGTGGCAAAAAAACCCTTTGCTGCTCTTGCCAGTGGCTCCTGGATGACCGCCAGTGCCAGCCTCCCTCAAAGTGCCCAAGTGGCACTTGGGGGCAGCTGGTACTGGTTTCCCCCATTCTCTGCTATAATCGTGAGCTGTTTTGGGCTCACCACAGCTTTCCCCCCTTTCCCTCCCCCCCCCCAAGATCATGAAAGCTGGCTGTGTTTTTTCACTGGGAAATATGGCTGCATATGTCCCAGTAAAAAGACAACACAACATTGCCCAGTCAGAACCCCTTTTTAAAGGGACCCAGAGTTTTGACAGCTAGCTGTCAAAGCTCCTTTTCCCTAGGAAAAAAAGGGGGCACACGTTTTCACGTTCCTGAGTACCTAGAGGCTTGGGGAAAAGTGCAAAATGTGCACCAGCAGGTGGGCTAGCTGGGAAGGGGGAGATGTGGATCTTGCCACGAAGGGGGTATAAATCCCCAAACTCCCCATTTTTATATGCAAAGGTCTCTCTCACCTTTGGTTTCTCTTGACAGCTCGTCTTTTGACAACTCTCAAGAGAAGCCAAATGGGGGGGGGGGACGGTAGAATTTGGAGCCTCTTTGGGGCAATGGCTAGGGTTGGTAGCTGCTGCACCTTGGCAGCAGGCACCCTCCCCCTGGACATCGACTAGCCGAGGCTTCAAATCCCCGCACTCACACAACTGCAAAGGTTCACAGTTGCACAAGTTTGGCTAAAAAAATAATAATAAAAATAAAAGTGCTTTTTTGGACAAAAATTTTTGCACAAAAAAATAATTTAAAAAAAGGTTCTGACACCCACGGACAGCCCTTCCAAGGTGCCACTCAGGCACTTTGAAGGGGCTGTTGGTGACTGTCAAAATGGGGATTGTGAAAGCTGGCTGTCAAGCCGGCTTTTGTGATCTCTGAAAAAAAGAGGGTAAAGTGAAAAAAAGCTGCCGTGAGCCTGAAACAGCTCGCGATCACAGAGGGGAGGGGGGGGAGACAACTAGGTCCTTCTGCGGTGTCCCCTGGGATGCCTGCGGGAAGACTGAGGGGGGGTGAGGAGGGGGCCAACAACCCACGGCGAGCCCCATCATCTGTCAGCCTCACCATGGGTTGTTCGTACGACAACCAACCCACTGTGGCTTATTGCCAGGGTGGGTTGGAGCAACGTCTGAACACGCCCAAGGAATTGTGCAGCAACTTGTGCAAAGACTTGTGGAACAGCTTGTGAAACATCTTGTGGAATTCTTTCTCCAACATTTTGTGGAACACTTCTCAGAATGCCCTGGATTTGTGCAGGGATGACAGTGTTGCTTCCAAAAGCGGTAAGCAGAATGATGACACCATTGTGTACAACCCGTGATGATTATTATTTAATCTGATTTCCTTACTTTTTACAGAGAACATTATGCATGAAATGAGTGTCTATATGTATATTGGTGTTTGTTGTACATACATTCTGACACAGTTGAATACAAGTTAGCACCTATGTACAGGTGACAGGAATAGAGCTTGGGTGTTACATGTTTTTCAGATATCCAGTTCCTAGTCTATATAAATGAAAGAAAAATAGAAAATACTAATAATGTTGACTTCATGGACAACCAGTCTGGAAGGTGGGAGTAATAAAATTACAAATAAAATAGGAAAATGAGCACTACTATCTAGGCATGCATGATAATTTCACTTGAGTTAAGTTTTGATCAGAATTAATCAACATTCTCAAAGTTCTCCATATTTGGGACAAGAAGAACTTAAGATTTTTTTAAAAAAATCATCTGCGAGAAAGCAAAACTGATACCTTTGTCCATCCAGGCCCAGAGCTTTTGGTGCTTAGATCTTAAAAATCTGGGTTTGAATCCCTGTGTGTTCAACTATGTTTGTGGTGCTGAATTATTGTTGCCACCTCTTTTTTCCCCTGACAGGATCCTCATCTTTAATAGCTGTGCATATTCAATTTGGTTGGTGCAGACAGCTGAGAATTTCATTTCAGTAAGATTTTACCAACATTTGCATATTTGGGAGAGAAAGAACTTGAGATTTTAACAATTCGAATGTGGGAGAAAGGGAAACTGACAAAATTCACCCATCCCTACGAACTTTTCATTGAGGTCGTACTATCAATAACATGAGCAATTCCTACCTAAATGTGGGATGCCATGTTCTTATTTGCACAACATAATTGTCACTATCATGCAGCAGACGAACATTTGGTAACACTGGCAGAAGGCAAGACGTTATGTGTGTACAACAGGGGCTGATCTGGCAGCACCCCCACTACTTTCACTCCAAACATTCCTTTCCTCTCCGGATTTCGAGCTCTTAAAAAACAACACTGTACCATGCACCCAAAAAAATCAGTCCTGCAAGTTTGTAGCAGTAACCGGCTGATAGGCTGCCCCCATGATGTCACCACAAAGCCTCTCCCCCAATCCTGAGACCTGCTTTGCAGTTCCTTTAAAAAAATAAATCAATCAATAAGTCAAGCAATGATAGGGTAAAGCCATGAATGTTCATGCTGCAATTAAAATTAAAAAAATAATTTGGACAGCCAACCTGTCGCATGGGGGGGAAAGCAAAACTGATGGCTGAGCCAGCATGTTATTTGCTAATGTGTGTGTCTGTCACTTCAGTCGGGAAGCTGGGAGAAAGCCAGGCTTGCCCTGCAGCTACAGGACCAACTGTGAGCTCTCTTTTTCTGATTGCATCTGTCTTCGCTCTTCAATTAGATGCCAGGCTGGTGATCACAGCCACCCTACTTCTGGTGATTGCTTTATTTCTGTGTCAACTGCCTGCTTAGGTTCTGTCCCAGTTTTCCAAGCCATGTAGGGGAACTGTTCAGCAGTGCCAGCAGTCAGGGGGAGGAGGAGTACTGCAGAGCAGGAGAGGAGCTGTCTAGAACAGTCTTCCCCCGCCTGGTCCCCTCCAGATGTTTTGAACGACAAGTTCCAAAATCCCTGATCAGTGGCCATGCTGGCTGGGGCTGATGGTACTTGTAACACAACACATCCAGGGGGGCACCAGGTTGGGGAAGGCTGTTCCTCTCCCCAGTGTGAATGCCCTACCCTTCTGGGAGTAGTAGTGTGGCCCTGATCCTGACTGTACTTATGGCCATGGTTCCTCTTCCCAAGTAGAACTCTAACAGGGGATGTCCCAGGCTCAGTATTGCACCAACAAGACTGAGCATTGGCTTGGGCGCACTTCTGCCAGTGTTTTTGTGAACCCAGTAGTGATGTGTGTGCATGTGCCTGGAGTTGGAGAATGAGTCCAATTAGGGAGAAATTAGAAGGAGAGACCTCTAAGTTGCAGTTCATCAATAGGTTAAATTCTGTCTCCTGTGGCTTTAATCAGGATAAAGGTTTTTGTTTGTTTGTCTGTTTTTTAACCGTATTGATGGGAGTTGCAGTCCAAAACTTCTGTAGGACACCAGGCTGGGCAAGGCTCTCTAATCGTTAAGGCACCACAAGACTCGTCATGGTTTTGGCTGCAGCAGACTAACATGCTTCCATCCTCTGGAAATTGTATTGCTGGTTATTATGGGATACAAAATATAACCCCAACAATTTTTCTTAAAACTGAGCCTTGTGAGGGCTTCTGAGAGCACCATCTCCCAACCTTGGGTCACCAGATGTTGCTGGCCTACAGCTCCCAGCATACCCAGCCAGCATGGCTAATGGCAAGGGATTCTGGGAGCTGTAGTCCAGCAACATCTGGGGACCCAAGGTTGGAGAGCCCTGATCTAAAGAAAGCATCTCCAGCTAGCAAACTACACACAGACCTTGAGAGAAGGACATTTTGTATCCTAAGAAGATGCTTGCAACACCATGTTCCTCTCTTGAAATGCATGCTCTCTCAAAATGATATGGTGGTTGCACCATGATTGACCATAAGCAAGAGTATTGTCATAGAGCAGGGGTGGGCAACTTCATGGGGGGCACTTTCTACCCCCCAAACCCTGCCTCCGATGAGCCGTACGCCTGCCAAATTTGGCGGTGGCACGGTGGCAAAAATAAAAATAAAAATTTTGGGTTGCCACTGAAATTCAGTGGCAAACGACTATGGAGTCTTAGAAAGGTCAAATTTAGCTTGAAAACAAGTTCAACTTGTCCATTTTTAAGGCTCCATAGCCATTTGCTACAGAAATTTGGCTTTGCTGACACTGGACCCTGAATTTGGTTGTGTGGCAGGGGCAAGGGGGCCACAGAAGTGGATGTTGGGCTAGAGATCTTCCTTCTCTCCTTCCCTCCCCCCTAATATTTATTACATTAAGCTTTTCAGACAAAAGAAGGAACAAGGTGGCCCAGCAATTGTACATGTGTAAAAAGTCAGCTGGAAGACGCTCACTGGCCCTTGCCTGCTCTTCAGACTGCTCACTCCGCATAACGCAGCTTGTTTCTGGCTCATTAGAATGCGTGCAAAGAATTCGAGATAACAGGAGGAGAATTGGCAATTCGCTCCGCTTCCCAGAGAGAGGCAGTGGGGGAGAAGAAGAGAAGCTGAAGGAGAGAGGGAGAGAGCTGGGGAAATATGAAAACCGGGGTGTTGGGAGGGCAAAAATCCTCCTGGCAGGACTTAAGAGGCTGAGAGCAACAGCATCAATCACTGTGGAAACACAGGCCTGTCTGATGCAAAAGATGAAGGCTTTTTTCAATATGGTCAGAACTACAGAAGGATCTTTGTGCCTCATTGGATGCTGCCGCATTCTGCATACATTAGAATTTGCAGGAGTTTGCGGTCTTCCTGTTGCTCCTCTGCACTGAATATGTCTCCCCCCCCCCCAAAAAAAGTGCTTGCGTGTGTATATGCAGTGCGTGAAGGATGCCTGATTGGGTTTGTTCTGGACCAAGTAGGGTGGCCAGATGTGAATTGTCAAAAAAGAGGATATGAATCCCCCCCCCAAAAAGAGGACAAAAGAGGGAATTGATTTGTTTATATGTATAGATGCACATTTAAAAATAAGTATAATTAAATAAAAAGACAGTACATCTCACCATAGTGGGAAAGACTGTGACCAGGTGACCTGTGTGCCTCCCCGCTCAGCCTGCTGTCCAGGTGCTCTTGGATGGGCAACTTCTAGGCCCAGCTCTTCCTTCTGATGGTTCTTTATCATTATACCAGACTTGGACCGGACAGCCCTTCAAATAGAGGAAGCCTTCAAAATAGAGAAGAGTCCTTTGGCCAGTCCTTCAAACAGAGGACTGTCATCAGTAAAAGAGGACACATGGCTACCCTATATTGGTGAGACAGGCAGAAGGACCTCCCTTGAGGATCTTAAAAACCTAGGCAGTCTCATATGGGACTTTGGATTGTGCTACACAAAAATGAAAAACTAGCCAAAGAGATGACTGATTATTTCAAGCCAACATGTGAAGTTCAGCTGCTCACCAACCCTCCTTGATCCCCTCAGCTCATGGCGGCTTCTTCTTCTTCTTCTTCTTCTTCTTCTTCTTCTTCTTCTTCTTCTTCTTCTTCTTCTTCTTCTTCTTCTTCTTCTTCTTCTTCTTCTTCTTCTTCTTCTTCTTCTTCTTCTTCTTCTCCTACTGGAGGCTACTAGAAGAAGAAATTTCAATTCAAATATTGGAAATGCCATCTGGAGAGTCATTTAGTTTCTTTTGAAAATGAAGCACTGCAATTTCCTCCGCACACCCATCGGTCACTTCCCCCTCCCTCCTTTCCAAATGCTGATGTGCTTTCCTTTTGGGTCTGGCATTCTGCCCTGAGTTCTCCAGCAGAGCCACTGCAAAGCTGATGATGGCCATTGATGCATTTGGGTAATTTACTGTGGCTCATAGGGTGATATGAATGGAATTACGGCTCAGTGGGGCATGAAGCCAGATAGCAGATGAATGTGCAGCAAGGGTTGCATTGCATGGTGATAGGCTTACGCTGGCTCAGCTTGTCTGAGCGTGGAAAGCTAAGCAGGGTCAAGCCTGGTTGTTACTTGGATGGGAGACCCCTCCTCTAGTTTCCTGCATTGAGCAGGGGGTTGGACTCGATAGCCTTGTAGGCTCCTTCCAACTCTATGATCTATGAAATCTATGAAATCTATGAAATCTATGAATACAGTTGTATCTCTCAGAATCTCCTCCCCTCTTGCTTAATTTCAGATACAGGGATAGCAGTTGGCTTTAAGCCATCCTAAACTGGGAAATATCACCACAGACCCCAAATCTTGTTTGTCACTGTTATTTGCAGGGGTCTAGAATCTGTACGGCAATCAAGGATAAGGGATCCCTGTGGGGGAGACACAATGGCTGGGTTTAGACAACACAATAACCCACACTCAAAGGTTGAGTATGGGTTGAGTGTGGGTTGCCATTGAACTGTAGGTTGTTGCTAAAACGTGGGTTATTATGTTGTCTGAACCCAGCTGCGCTAACAAGCCATGGCTTATTAACCACAAACAACCCATGAAGAGAACCCATAGTTTGTTGTTGGGTTGTGAACTGTGGGCTGTTCACCATGGTTTGTTATCTCAGCTGGGTTCAGACAACATGATAACCCATGGTTCAATGACAACCCTTCAGTGTGGATTATCGTGTTGTCGGAACCCAGTCAACAGGTTGGCATCCAGGATCTGCCTACTACAAGAACTTTGCTCCCAGAAGGTCCCTCTGCCCAATTTTGGGGATCCCCCCTCCCCTCACATACACCACACCTCACCCCATTCAACAGGGGCTCATGACTCTCTGTGTAGCATTTTCAGGGGGCAGAGGGGACAGGAAAGTTAACTTCCCTCTGCACAGTTGATCCAGGATACATCTAGATCCAACCCCAGGTGATCAGCTGGGCTATGTGGTAAAGTGGGTGGGGCTTCCATGGACTCGCAGGGGCTGCACAGAGAGGGCTGCATGTGGCCCACAGGGTATGGGTTGCCCACCCCTGATATGGATGCTTCTGGGAGGCTCCTTTTCCAGGAGTCCAAGGGGCAGCATCTGTTCCCTCCCCCACACACAGTCACTCTCCGGCTCATTTTGAGAACTAGAAAGACAGGGCTTCAGAGGGGCAGCAGGCATCCTCAACCTTTGACAACAGCCACTGTCTTCAAAGTACTTCTTCACACAACACATACATTAACACATACAGGCCTGTGGCTTATGCTGGCTCAGCTTGTCTGAGCGTGGAAAGCTAAGCAGGGTCAGGCCTGGTTATTACTTGGATGGGAGACCCCTCCTCTAGTTTCCTGCATTGAGCAGGGGGTTGGACTCGATAGCCTTGGCTCCTTCCAACTCTATGATCTATGAAATTCTATGAATAATGTGGAATTCGCTGCCATGAGATGGGGCAGTGGTGACAGGCATGGATAGTTTTCAAATAGGAAAAGACCAATGTCCTGGAACATGGTCTACCAAAGTCTACAAACTATGATGAAACCTCCAAGATGAGAGGCAGCATCCCACCGAATGCCTGTTGGTGGGTGGGTGTGCAAGCAACAGGAGAAGCTTTGGCCTTCACAGTTCACTTGCAGGCTTGTTGGGAGCAGCTGGCTGCCCACTGGTGGAAACAGGATGCTGGACTTGATGGACCTTGGGTCTCATCTAACTGGGCTCTTCTTATGTGAGGGGGGCGGGGCTACTTTTGTCTTCGTCCTTTTCTTCCTCTGGCAGACTCTTTCATATATCTCCAGGCTTGGAACTGCTAGTTAGAACAGTTCCCATCCCTAGGGCATGGGGTCCGGGCTGTGTGTCAACTGGTTCTTCTTCCCGGACCTAGTGCCAGCTATATCTTGCTCCAGCTTTGCAGGCCCAGCACTCAAATTTAGAGTAGTTCCTTGGTGAGGGTGGAGAACACGAGGCCAGAACATGACTGGGCCTTTTCTGACATTGCCCCCAAAGTGATGGCATCACTTTCTGGAGGAGCCACAGCACTGCACTTCCTTTTTTCACTGTTCAGAAGAGTGCAAGACTCAGCTTTTCAGGAAAGCACATGGGGTTACCTAAGGTAATGCTGATGGATTTTATCACATACACTCTGGTGTTCTGTTTTGAGATGATGATACAGATTTTATTGTTGTTTTTATGGCTTTATGGATGTGTGGTTTTAATGCTGCAAGCTGCCTTTAGGTTACAGAGAGGCAGTATAGAAAATTGATTTTGAAAAGAAAGAAAGAAAAGAAAAACGGAAAAAGATCTCCCAGGAGTCCCAGCCTCTGTTCCCTATTCAATGCACTGGCTGGAGGCTTTTATAAGGGTCACCCTAAGCTCCACCCACAAGCAAATGCCTGTGTGTCCCACACCTATCTGGGGTAGATTCAATGTCACCCCTCCCCATCCCTTCTCCAGAGATGTACTGGAAAAATCTATCAAGGACACACACACATTCTTTCTCTCTTACTTTCTCTCTGTGTGTGTGCGCACACATGTGTGGGCGGACGGTGGACAGATAGATAGATTGATGAGGTCAGAATTGTGGGCAGTATCCTATTTGACACTACCACTTATTTAAATCACGTTGTGCTACTTTAAGTGACCTCTAACATAACGCCAACAGCATTGCCTGGAAAATCCCTGGAACACCTGTTGTGCCTGCAAACATAGGGCCTGAAGTTCTGCATCCATGGCTTAGAGCAGTGTTCTCCAACCTTGGGTCCCCAGATGTTTTTGGCGTACAACTCCCAGCATGCCCCAGCCAACATAGCTGGCTGGAGCATGCTGGGAGTTGTAGGTCAAAAACATCTGGGGACCCAAGGTTGGAGAATACTGACTTAGAGTGTTGGGTTAGGTCTAGGGAGATGTGAGTTCAGATCTCCAACCAGCCATGAAGCTCTGTTGGTGACCTTGACCCAGTTACTTTCTCTCTCAGCCCTAAGTCCTACCTCCCACGGTTGTTGTGGGGGGGGGGAAGGGGGGGAGAACCATGTATGTTGCTGCTTGGAGGAGCTCCCCGGAGGGCAGGTGGGATATAAATAAATAAAAAACAGTGTGCACACCCTGGCCTTAATTTAAAAAGCTCTGTATAAATATTTAAAATTATGAAGATGAACTGATCCTCAGCCATGGTGTCATGCTGGCTAGGCCTAGCACTAGTGTCTGCTGTGCCATGGAGCGGACATGAAGCCTTTCTGACCGATCCTTACGTTCTATGCTTCTGTGCCCTCCGGCAAGACGGAGATGTCATACATACATCCTCATGACATTTGCATACCCTTCCAAGACCGCTTCCTGCACGAGGCATCTCCTGGGGCACTGTATCTCTCGAGTGGGACCTCAGGCAGCACAGTTCATGCTCGTGCCTTCCATGCCGCTTCCTTGCTCAGTTGAGCATGTTCCTTTGGGAAGTCGGAGGAAGTAATAAGCCGGCAGCTCGATGCAGCCGCTTGGGCCTGCCAACCGACCGGCTGTTGGGGGAAAGTGTTCACTGCCCTGCAGCTCTAATGAGAAGGGCTTCTCCCTTGGCCTACACCAGCAGCAGCAGCAGCAGCAGCAGCAGCAGGAGCTAGGATTTGTGGGTAGTAGAAGGACACTGCAGTATTTCAGGGAGGGAACATTAGCAGTGTCAGCTCCAGGTATCTGAGGGCCCTTGGGCAAGACACCCTCATTGGGGCCCCTCCCTCAGTGAGTCTACCTTCTCATCACCATTGTCACCTGCTGCTATTGCTCCTCATCCTCTTTCTAATCATTGCGACCACTTGCTTCCTTGACAGGCAAGGAGGCAGCGGCATCTCCTCCTCCTCCTCCTCCTCCTCCTCCTCCTCCTCCTCCTCCTCCTCCTCCTCCTCACCAGGACCATTGTCTGGGCCAGAGTGAGAGGCAGGTGAACAAACAGGTAGCAATGGTGAAGAGAAGTAGCAACTCCAGCTCTTGTCAGTGGGCCCCTGCTGGGGTGTGGGCCCTCAGCAGGGGCCTGATCATGTCTACCCTTGACACTGGCCCCGGACACTATTTTTGAATGCCCCTCCATGGTGGGAAAAGCCCTCCTTGCAAATAAACAAGCACAAAAACTAGAGTGCTCTAGAGGGGAAGTTTCTAGCCTAGGTTACTTGCTTCCTCCTCTGTAGTGGCTGGTGAAGTGGAGTGGAAGGAGCACATAGTTGCAGCCACTGAGCAGCCACTGGGGAGAAGGAATGCCCTTACTGGTAGGTATCACGTGGCACAAGCAGAAGGCAATTAGTGACTGGCAAGCAGAAGCAGGGAGGGGACTCGGACTCGACTCATGAGTTGGACTGAGTCCTCCCTCTGACTCGAGTCAGACTCGAGTCCCAATATTTTTAATGGGACTCGAGACTCGACTCAGGACTCAAGACAAAGGACTCGTGTTCCAAAATCGTGTTCCTCAAATGCAACATGGATAGGTTTTAGGAAGTACAGCAAGTTTATTTTTTAAAATCATTTTCCTAAAATGCAACCTTTCAGACATTTTGGGTTTGTCTGTCTGGTCTGTTCTTGCCAAAATCAGTTGCAGAGTTTTGAAATAAAAAGGCACACTTGTGCCTAGAATTTATTTAAGCCACACATCTGAAATAGCCTTATTTTGTTGGGGAAAAAACACATTGATTTTAATAGGGACTCGTGGAGTCAGCTTTGGGAGGGACTCGTGACTCGTGAGTCACCATTTTGGACCAAGGACTCGGACTTGGACTCGAGTCCAAAGACTCGTGACTCGACTCATGACTCGGGACCAAGGACTCTTCGACATCCCTGAGCAGAAGCCAGAGTTGGCCAGTGATGTCAGCTGTGCTCTGCACTGCTGGTTGGACAGTGCTGACCATCTCCCTTTTACTACCAGTTGTCATGGAAGATGTAGAAGTATTGTGGTCCCAGAGCCGAGGCTCTCACCCTGCTCTGGGGAAGACTCAGTTGAGGATGAGATTCAGGTTGCTTCACCTGGGGAAGAATTGTTGGTAACTTCATCTGTGCTCTCCCAGCCAGAGGACCAGCCATTCTTGGACTCACTGGACAAGTTCCTTGCAGCACCTCCATCCCTTCCAGCTTTCAGAAGCCAAAGGATATAAAACCAGGCCCAGCCAGCACCTTTAAGGGGGTGGGGCCTAATGCAGAACAAGCCATGTCTGCCTTTATATGGCTTCAACCCTATGCTGAGGCAACATCTTCTTATTATGTTCAATGAGGGGAAAGCTCCAGGCTAGTCCAAACTGACTGGGGAGCTGTCCAGGGTACTGATCCAGTTTGTTCAAATCTGAATGGTCTGTTCTACAGTTCCTTAAACCTGACCATTACCTGATGTGTCTCTACTTACTGTGACCTTACCAGATATGACACTATCCAATGTGACTCTGCTTCTTGTGATCTTACCAGTTGTGATGTTGCCCCTGTGACTCTATCAGAGGAGAGCTTGATACTTGCCTGATGGGACCTTGCTCACCAAGGCTCTCCCTAATGAGCTTTCCCTGAAGTAAGTCTGGCCCTGCTCACTTTGAGTCCCGTGCCTTTGCAGAACAGGATAAGAGGAGACAGACACCAATAAGGAAGCTAGACAGGAACTTTATGGTTTCTCCCCAATAAGCACAGAACAGACACAGGAAACTCCCGACTCCACCTAGATACAGTCATGCCTTGGATTGAGAGCATAATTCGTTCCGGAAACGTGCTTGTAATCCAAAACACTCTTATATCAAAACGAAATCCCCCCCAAAAAATTTGTACAGAGAATTTTAATTTAAGCCGTATTACAGTACTTATATTGCAAGACGTTGCTTGTATATCAAGTTAAAAAAAAATATTAAATAAATATTTAAAAAATTGCTTGTCTTGCAAAACACTCTCAAACCAAGTTACTTGCAATCCAACTCCAGTGCCACCTAGTGACTAAACTATATAATGTCATTATCTGCACACAACACTGTGACCACTGGTAACAGTGGAGGACCCGCCCC
Organism: Shinisaurus crocodilurus; assembly: GCA_021292165.1. Taxonomy (NCBI): domain Eukaryota; kingdom Metazoa; phylum Chordata; class Lepidosauria; order Squamata; family Shinisauridae; genus Shinisaurus; species Shinisaurus crocodilurus. The sequence goes on from CM037881.1 coordinate 23,457,234, forward strand.
GCCCCCCATCTTTGGTTGCTGCCCACTATTTTCCATGCCACCTCATAGGCCATCACTGTCCCTGCACTGCTACCACTACTGGCACGAAGGTAGATTTAAAGGTAAGGAAGCATTAAAAATGTGGAAACCCCTCCACCTGCAATCTGAAGTGGTACTGAAGAGTCCATTCTACCATCTGTGGACTCTACCACTTCATTTGCACCTGAGTCTAAAGTATAGACCAGGCCTTGGTAAGGAAGGTGGCTGATGCCAATCAACAGCCCAACCCTCTAGTTTGGCTAACTCAGCAAACATATCCCAGGGGGTGCTAGCCTTGCACTGCGTAGGGAAAGAGAGTCTGGTTTAGATTTCATTCTGCAGTGACTCCTGGTATAGTTGTAGGTAGGGAAGATCTGTATTACCGTAGTTTTTTTGCATGATAATAAAGACAAAGCCAACATGAAACAAAGTTTCATGACGGAATATAAAGTATTCCAATGACTGGAATACTGCAATTGAAGGATATAACTTGTTCAAAAAGAACAGAAGGAACAGAAAGGGAGGTGGAGTCGTGATGTATTTTAAAAATACACATCTCTGCACAGAAATACAGGACAATGAGTTTGGTAGACCCATCGAGAGCATCTGGATTAAAATAAGTGGGGCAAAGAATAAAAGGAACATGGTGGTCGGAGTCTACTACTGACCACCCAATCAAGGAGAAGACGAGGATGAAACTTTTGAAAAGCAAATTGCCAACGTTTCAAGGAGGCATGATGTGGTAGAGGTGGGTACTTCAATTGCCCTGATATCTGTTGGGAGACAAATTCTGCCAAACATGACCCCTCCAAGAAATTCCTGACTTGTGTTGCTGATAACTTCCTCCTACAGAAAGTGGAGGAAGGAACTAGAGATTGGCTATCCTTGTCTGATTCTAACCAACAGAGATGACTTAGTGCATAAAGTGGCAGTCACGGGAACCCTGGGGGAAAGTGACCATGTTAATACTGGAGTTCTTGATTCTAAATGAAGCAAAAGCTGAGTGTAGCCAAACATGTACCCTGGATTTTAGGAAAGCCAATTTTAATAAACTCAGAACAATGATAAGTAAGGTCCCATGGCAAGTGACTCTAATGAGAAAAGGAATGCAAGATGGGTGGGAGTTTTTTAAAAAGGAAATTCTAAAGGCACAATTGTGAACAATTCCCACAAGGAAAAAAGGCAGAGGGCAACAGAAGAAGCCAATGTGGCTTCACAAAAATGTATAGATGACCTGAAAACAAAAAAAGGACAGATATAGGAAGTGGAAGGAAGGCCAGGCTACAAGGAGTATAGGCAGGTAACACAGAATTGCAGGAATAGTGTCAGGAAGGCTAATGCTGAGAATGAGCTGAGGCTAGCCAGGGATGCTAAAAGCAACAAAAAAACTTTCTTCAGACACGTGCATAGTAAAAGACAGAGGAAAGAAGTGGTGGTTCAACTACACAGTGAGGATGGCAAAATGATAACAGATGACCCCCCCCCCCAAAAGGGGGGGAAAGGCAGAAGTGTTCAATTCCTACTTTGGCTCAGTCTTCTCCCGAAAGAGGGTCTGTGTCCCCCCTGGCAAACCTGAAGTACAAGCTGAAGGGGCAGGATTGCAGCTTGAGATTGATAGGCAAACAGTCAAGGAACAGCTGATTGTTTTGAATGAGTTCAAATCTCCAGGGCCCGACGAACTGCATCCTAGAACTGCACCTCCCCGCCCGTGGCAAGGCTAAAGCGCAATATCTCCCATCCGGGGAGAAGCCTCATTTCCACCCTCCGTAGCCACTTCCCTTTCCCACACCTGCCCAAGATGCAGGTGATGATGCTCACTAAGCAGTGTCCCTCCTTCCCTCCCGAGACCCTATTGGCGCCATGCCCAGAATTGACAGGCTGCAAGCAGTGCCTCCCCAACCATTCCTTGCAGAGCCCGGCACCGAGGCTTCTTTCGCCCCCTTCACCCGTCCTCCCTACCGCCCATCTTGGATAGGAGACCGGTGGTGATGGTTTCTTTCTCCGCCTTCCCAAGTCCCCTCCGGCTCCCCCACCCCTTGCCTGCCCTTGCGTCGCTTGGCATGTCCTCCGCTTCTTCTTGAGCCCCATCCAGCCTCACCCCACTGCTGAAAAGAGGTGCCCCCCTCAGCAGCACCCCTTCCCACCGCCCCACGCCCAGGTGCGCACACATCCAAGGAGTTCCATTCGTGACCCTTCCCTCCCTCCCCAAGACCCTCCGTCGTCCGCTCTCCAGCCGTGCAGAATGGAGCCTGTCCCCGTTGTCCTCACCGAGGCACCCGGACAAACCCCCAGGCCCCACCCCACGCCTCCCACCGCCCCAGCTGCAGCAGAGAGAAAGGCTGCCCTGCTTTCCCTTCAGCACAACGAGAAACACCTGTCGTTTTCATGAAGCAGACTTTATTGCATTGGCAAAGTAAAAAAAGAAAAAGAAAAAAAAGGAAACATGCTGCGCCCTATATCGCTTTCATTGCTAGATAAACATAATAATCGTAGGAATAAAAATTGCGAGCTTGCTTGCTTGCTTTCTGGATTATAGCTGGTGTGCTGCTGCACTGGATAACATGTAATCACTCATTACAGATGTGGGGCGCAACCCTTCCCTCCCAAGCCCCTCCCCCCATCACTCAGGCCAATGCACCTTCAGGAGTCACAGGTGCACGCGTCTCTCTCGGCATGCTCTATATGTCCAGGTGAGAGCATCCCCTGCTGTGAGGCAGCTGTCCCAGGTCATGACTCATGATCCATGCATGGCGGCCATCCCAGTGGCTCTCCACTCCCCCCTAGACTGATCCCACATCCAGCTGACCTTGAGCTCCCTCTTGATGGCCACCCGCCTTGGAGCTTGCACTGGGGGGATGGAGGTGGAGCCTCCATGTGGTGTACCTGCATGGGTAGTTCTCCCAGATCCACTGAGAGATCGTTGCACAGACGGTGCATGTTTCATTGTGGACAGAGGTCTCCGCTGGTGGGTTGAGGGCGCAAGGGGGGGGGCTGATTCGGGTGGTGATCCACCGGCACTGCATCCTCCTCTGCCCCTGGCCTAGGAGAACATCCCCCCTCGTCTCGCAGATGTTGTGCAGGAATGCAGCATGCGGCCATGACATTCGGGACGATGTCTTCCTCCACGTCCAGGAGGGTGTGTAGAGGGACCTCCAGTGCGACTTCATGTGCTTGAAAGCGTATTCCACGGGCAGCCTCGCACGGCTGTGGTAGTAGTTGAAATTCTTCTGCTGGGATGTTCTTGGGGCACAGTATGGGACCATGAGCCAGGACTGCAGCAGGAACGCCTGGTCCCCAAGAATGAGTGGCTTTATTGGCTTGCTGTTCACCAGGATGGGGCATCTCTTGAAGAAGACCCCTCTGTCTAGCTTGTCAGCCAAAGGAGAATTCAAAAAGATGGCTGTGTCATGGGATCTCCCACTCACACCGGCGAACATGTCCAAAACTCTGCCCTTGGAGCCCACCAGTGCCTGAATCACCATGCTGTAGTAACACTTTCTATTGTAGAACTCATCACCTCTTCCCAGGGGCGCTAAGATCCAGACGTGTGTTGAGTCCAGTGCAGGGGTGGTGGGGTCGGTAGCGGAGGTGGAGGTGGTGGGGGAGGTAGGAACTGCTGCGGCCCACCGCAGGGATAGACTTGAAACTGAGGCTGCACCGGCTGCGCCACTGCAGCGCCCCACATGGATGCCGCAAGAGTCCGGATCTCCTCCATCTGCTGGTCAATCGCAGCGCACTCATACATGGCATCTGAGTCGGCCATGTCTTGGTGTATGATCTCCGCTGTGGCTCGCATCCCGCCACATATGTTGTTACTTGTCCAGACCACGATAAGATGGTCCATGGCACGTCTTTGGTTCTCCTGCTCATTCATGTGCATGAATAGCTCGATGCTGCATTCACCTGATGTCTCCGTGGCTGTGACAAGGTCCCTAGCCAGTTGCACTCTATCTGTCTTCTGCTTGTTCCGTAGATGTGCTGCACGTTGAGCGTTTCTGAGCGGGGATTGCTCTGGGGTGGGCTCTTCCCCCTCCTCCTTGGGTTGGCCTGCTGCCGGGCTGGGTTGCTCAGTCTCCAAGCCACCCCCCTCCTCCTCTTCCTCCTCCCACTCTGCTCCCTCTCCAACACCTTCTCCTTCAGGGAAGAGGCTGAAGGCAGCCTCACCCAGCAGCCCCTGGTGCACCCAGCAGCCCCTCGATGTCAATGTTGAATTCTGGAGACTGCCCTCCACTCCTGGCGGGTGAGATCTGGGGATCAGGCTCCTCTGTATGTCACCTGTCATGTCCACGGGTGGCTGCCCTGTATCGGCGATGCTCCGCAGCCCCATCTGGTCCAGGTTGGTGAAGCTGTCATGTGCCCCTTGCTCCTTCTCCTCCAGGGACAGGGCCTTGGAGATGAGAGACAAGTTGCAGCAGCACCACACTCTCTTGAGGTCCGATATCCATTGCCTTGGCAGGGGTGTCCAGCTCCATCTGTCTCCCTCAGGAAGGTCATCCACATGGCCTCACAGATGGTGCTTCCCACGGACATGGACCTGGAAGGTCCCCCTCTTGCACCACGCAGGATGGTTCCAGGCCAGATTGCCCCAGTTTGCACCACGGGGGGCACATTGGCTGGGCTGCTGGTGCTGGAGGAGTAGGTGGTGGCAGGTGAACTCATGCCACAGGTGGTGTGTGAGGTAGGGATGGTCCAGTGTGCTGGATTCTGGGTCCAGAGGGGCCAAGCCGAGCGGTCTTAGGTGCAGGAGGCACATCTGGCAGTCTGCAGATGGCGGCGGAGGGGGCGCTGCGCCTGTGCAGTGGTGCAGATGAGCTTCCCCGTGCAGGATACAGCTCTGCCCATTTGGAAGCTGCAGTGCCGGGGGAGGGTGACTCCCTCCTTGGGGAATGGCATCCCTTCATGGGGCAATGACGAACTCTGGGAGGATGGGACAGAGAGATCCCACTTCCTGCAGTGTAGCTGGGGACCACATCCCTGCGATCCACTAGGATGGTTGCCAGCCTGTCGAAGAATGGCATGGTTCTGGGCTCGACCCCTGAGCACCTGTTGCGTGTGAACGCCTCCTTGAACTTCCTCTTGAGGGAATGAAGTTTGTCCTTGCATTGCGAGGGGACACGTGAGTAGCCTTGTTGTGACAGCTCCTCGGAAAACCAGCTCTCCTGTCTTGACTTGATTCTCTCAGGGCCTTGCCCTTGGTCTATACACTGGATTTAGCACTGAACCACAGAGGAACCGCACACACCGTGTGGGGTAAAACCAGGAAAGTTTATTTAAGGTAAACAGATTACAATAAAAGGTGGGGAATTAGGGAAGAGGGAGAAAGGTGGGGAGACACTTTGGTATATACAGTAGAGCTACAAAGTAACAAAAGCTAGTTCCTTTACTATATAACAGTGATGGTGAACCTATGGCACGGGTGCCACAGCTGGCACGCAGGGACTCTCTGTGGGCACTCAAGCCATTGGTCACCAGATCGTGAAAAGACTGTCCCCTTCTGCAAAACACTAATGATCTTGTTCTTTCTCACAGTGTAGAACAGAATGATTTTGTATCACATTTAAAAGATTTTGAAGAATGATGCACAGAGCATGGCTTGGATGTAAAGCCTTAACAGTTGACCTGAGTGCTGCACATGTTGCTCTCAAACTAACGGAGTATGAGCCAAGGTTTGACAAATTATCAGCATGCATGCAATAGCAAAAATCACATTAATTGTGCAAAAGCATGCCCAATGCAAACTTTTACCTAATGCAGTGTTTGCAGTCCAAGACATAAAGTGTTTAAAATGTGTTAAGCATGTTTAGTTTTCTTGTTTATCTTGCTCATCCTAGTACAGGTTGACTTTTACTTTTACTAATCCGGCACAGAAGCAGGGAAAGGACCTGGGGTAAAGCCTGCCCCATACAATTTCATTCTGGCATATAATCATATTACAAGTTGAGAATCCCTTATCCAAAAATACATGTGCCTAATTATTTAAAAAGTTTGTATAAATTCCCTTCAGGCTATGTGTACAATGTAGTACTATAATAATTTTTTGAGTTGATTTTTTCCCCAACAAAAAACTGTTTGTATCATTGAAAGCTCTGTTATTGTGTTTTTCTTTAAAGACAAAAGATGTTAATTAGTTCGGACAACTGTATGAGTTGTTTTTCTAAAACTAAAACCTCGATATTCAGGTTTAATTGCGGTGTTGGCACTTTGAAATAACTAAGTTGGTTTTGTGTTGCAGTTTGGGCACTCGGGCTCAAAAAGGTTCGCCATCACTGCTATATAAATACCGAAGGCCCTTAATCCTTTTACCTGGGGGTTGGTCTTCTTTAGAGCCTGCCTTAGCCAAAAGCCCTACTCCTGCGAAAGCATGCAGACAACAACGCAAACCAGAAGCCACAGAAGCAGTATAGATTCTTCCCCCCACCCCTCCTTTCAGTAGCCCAGGTGTCTTTAGCCAATCAGGATGAACTTCATCTGGGCCAGGCAGGGGAGGGGTGGCTCTTTGCCGCATTTGCATGCAAATAGCTGTGGCACCGGCCATCAAAGACATGGGAGACTCTGAGGCCATCAAAGACATGGGAGACTCTGCGGGCGTCAGGAGCCATCAGAGAAACTATGTACATTTTGTATTTCCCAGCCCCCAGCTGGGATTATACTTGTTTACACGTGTGGAGGTGTGTGTGTGTGTGTGTGTGTGGTGCCGTGCAGGAAACTCTGACGCTTTTTCTCCACAGTAGCATCTGCATAAGGCTGGGTAAGGACAGGCTAAGAGGACAAGTCAGTTCACTGCAAAAGCAAGCAAATAGCAACAGGGCCAGTTGTGGATGTGACACAAGGAGGAGTGATGCAAAATCTATCAGTGTGGGACCGGTAGTCTTGACAGTTTAGTGACAATCTCACCAAAGAATGATTTTCTGTCCAATTTAGTCTCGTCGCCCAAGTGTGACCTGTGTCCTCCATCCTGGGAACAAATGGATTTGTGAGCAGAATTGCCTAGTCAAGGAAGGTGGGACATTTTAAAGAGATTTTAGGGACAAAAGAGATGCTCAGATAGAATCTAAATAAGGTGTGGTCACTGCTTCAAACTCCTAATGAAGCAAGGGGCAAGAGAGTTAGAGGGCAATGTATATACCATTTCACACATTCTCCATTCTCTACTCACCCGTGTGTGTGTGTGTGTGTGTGTGTGTAAGAGAGAGAGAGAGAGGGAGAAAGAGAGAGAGAGAGACTGGGTTCACACAACATGCTAAGCCTCAGTAGGTTAGTGGCAGAGTGGCTTAGCATGTTGTCTGAACCCTGCATGGTGGTTTATAAGCCAACCTGGAGTGACTTATAAACCACCCTGCTAAGCCATGCCTTGCAGTACGGTTAAGAAAACCCTAGTAGGTTTTGCACCATGTTGTCTGAACCCAGATGCCAGGCTAACCCTCTGCGAAGCCAAAAAGGCATAGAGCCCCTTGGCAAGAGTCGCAAAAAAGGGCTGCCACTCTTGCCAAGGGGCTAGCGAAGGGTGCTTTCGGCTCCTCCCCAACTTAAAAAAAAAAAAAAGTAAAATAAGAGGAAGTTAGCAATGGGCTACAAAGTTTCAATTTGGCATGGACACTTGTCTGAATGGACACAGTGTCCATGCCAAAATGGAACTCTGTAGCCCACTGCTCACTATTTATTTTGCATTTTTTAAAGGTTGGGGGTGTGTGGAAAGCACCCTTTGCAGCAGAATCTTTGGGTTTGGGGACAGGGCTCATGTACCCCTGGGCTGTCCTCACTTTCCCAAGGGTGGATAACCCAAAGGCACAAGGGCACCCCCTAAAAAACCCAAGATCCTGCAAAAAAAAATGGTGTTTTGGGGGGCACCCCCCCAATTCCCCCCTTTCCGCACAGCTTCCCCAGGGTATTTTCAGGGTGCTGGGTAGCCCCAACTGTCTCAAGGTGATAGCACCTCGGGAAGTGGAAAAACCAGAGGGAATCCCCTGTGCCAGGGGTGGGGTGGGGGATTAGCACAAATGACAGCTTGAGGGTGGGAAACCTTGGTGGAGGTGCTCCTGCTGTATACCCTGGGATACCTGCAGGAGGACTGGCGAGAGAAGAGGGTGGCAGAGATGACTAGGGAACCCTGCTATGCCTGACCATTAGTCAGGCACAACTGGGCCCCAAGCAAATTTAAGCCCACAGAGGCTTCAGAGCCCCTGTGGGCTTAAAATGTTTTGTGAACCCAGCCAGTGAGAGAGAACAGCTTGGGTCACCTATACAGTAATACCTTGGATTGCAAGTAACTTGGTTTGAGAGCGTTTTGCAAGACAAGCAAATTTTTAAATATTTATTTAATTTTTTTTTACTTGATATACAAGCGATGTCTTGCAATACAAGTACTGCAGTATGGCTTAAATTAAAAATCTCTGTACAAATTTTTGTGGGGGGGATTTCGTTTTGATATAAGAGTGTTTTGGATTATAAGCACGTTTCTGGAACGAATTATGCTCTCAATCCAAGGCATGACTGTATAGGATAGACTCCAGAGAAGTCTCTTTGTTAGTCTGTTGCAATGAAAAAACACATAAAGAGTCTTATGGCATCTTAAAGGCTAACAGATGTATTGTGGCATTGGCATAAGCCTTCATGAACTAGAGCCCATTTCACACAAGGCTTTTTTTGTTATATAGGGCAGATTTCCTTTGGAGGAGATCACCATGTGTCCTGCCCAGGAAGCATTGCCTTGATTCTAAATGAGCTTCATTGTCCCTCAGTGATGTCAGTGTGTAGCCAGATGTGCAACATCTGGACATGTAACAGTATGTGATCCCTGATTAGCTGGGACCACTCTGGGAAGAAGCTTTAACTGAGGGGGTGGGGGGAAAGGGATGGTGCCAAAGCAGCAGCAGATAGGGGAAACCAAACAACTTTGGTAGTGGTGGGGAGATGAAAATTCTGTATAATTAAGGGTTATGGGGAAATGGAAATATCCTTCCTCCCAAAAGCTGAGAGGGTTTTCTCCTGAAAATCAAAATGGATGAGCTAGCCCTAGATTTAGCCCTAGATAGCCTCTTAGAAAGGCTGCCACCACCCCTCCAATCATCAAACTGTTCTGCCTTCCAGGCAATTGGGGTCTGCTTCTATTATTTACTCTCCAGAGGTTTTCCTGGAAAAATAGCACGTTAACCCAATAGTTTAAAAAGACCAGAGCAAACTGACATGTCATGAGTAGGCGAGGATCGTTCAAATTCAGAGGCAGCTCAGGTTACACTTAACTGCATGAGATTTATTAAGACATGAGAGCAAGATACAATACTCGGTTATAAGAAATAAAAGAAAAAGAATATTACATTGTATATCTGTCTCTGCCCTGTAATCTAAAAGATGAAGGCAGCATACTTGTTTTATGTTACAAGTTCCACACTTCCCTAGAATCTCATAGAGTCCAACATGGTATTTAGGCTGTCCATGTTCTAGGACAGTTCAAGAACACCCATGTGTCAAGTCAGCCACCATAGATCTCTCTCTCTTTCCAAGCAACCCACTCTCTTTTAAAAACTGGATACTACTCAAGAACAATACACAAAGTAACCCATGTTATGCCTCCAGTGTTGTGGGGTGATTGGACTCTTGTGAGTCAAGTGTGACATCCGGCATTGGAGCTGGGTAACCCCTCTTCCACAAGGTAAGAACGTACAAAGAACCATTCTGGATCAGACCAAGGGTCCATCTAGTCCAGCATTCTGTTCACACAGTGGCCAACCAGCTGCCTGGGGGAAGCCCACAAGTAGGGCATGAGTGCAATCACACCCTCCCACTGGTGTTCCCCAGCAACTGGTGTACAGAGGTGACAAAGGCTATCAACATGTTTAGAATCCCACTGAAGAGAACAATAAACACAATACACCAGGGGCAGGCAACCTTTTTAGACCCATGGGCACACTTGTCCTGTAGTCATTTTTGGCACTCATTTTGGGGATTCCCAGTTTTCTTGACCCCCTTTCCAAGAGCCCCAGTTTTCTTGGCCCCCTGCTTCCTGCTTAGGGCGTCATGGCTGCTGAGGTTTAGATTAATAGATTCATAGATTATAGAGTTGGAAGGGGCCTACAAGGCCATCGAGTCCAGCCCCCTGCTCAATGCAGGAAACTAGAGGAGGGGTCTCCCATCCAAGTAACAACCAGTCCTGACTCCTGACCCTGCTTAGCTTTCCACGCTCAGACAAGCTGAGCCAGCTGGGAACGTTGCATGCATGGTGGTGGGTGAGTGAAGTGTGTGTGTGGGGGGGGGGGGCTGAGGTTGGTGCAGAGGGGTTGGGGGTCTTGGTGGGCACCATTGGGGGTCTTGCTGAGCACCACATTGCCAACCCTTGGAATGCGCTCACTGGCTCTGTAGGGAAGGCTTGGCCAAGGAAAAGGGATTATTGGTGCAGGGCGGGAGAGCTGGACCAGACAAAGGAAATGGGACAGTGGTTGTTATACATACACGCATCAACTAGAAGTGCCTGACTTTGCAAGCGTTCTTGTTGACTTAAATGGAATTTTGTTCTTTTAAAAGTGGCAGCTAGTGATATCAAGATCAGGTTCATCACAGCACCGGTGGTGTAGTGGAACCAAGGTTCAGAGGGATACAGCACCTGCACTTTTCAATTCGCAGGGATGCTAACATCATCATCAGCTTCGGCTATTGGGCGGTAGAGAAATAAAAGAATTAATTAATAAATAAATAAATAAATAAACCCGCCCCACCCCCCAGAATTCCCTGTTCCCTCTGAGTTTAACTGCAATCTTCACAGTAACTGGTAGTAAAATGGAATTTCCCCAGTCAAAATATATTGTTGTAAGCTATCCCTGTTGTGATGCAAAGTATTTTGGAGTCTTGCATGGGCAGTTAAGAGCCATTAGCTTTACAAAAGACCTGCTTCTGGTGGAGCCCCATGATCAGGCATGGGTGGAAAAATATATATGTAGCTATGATCATGGGAGCTGCTGCCAGCAAGCCGCAGTTGTATTGGTGGGCACCTCCGTTCACTTGCAATGGGCTTCTACGTGGCTGCAATTCTTGGGACAGTTAGAAAAATGTTGCATGGAGTCCTTTGTTATGTTTGAACATGCCTACAGACATCCCATTGTCACAGTAGGCTTAGAGAGGACACACCAGCCAGGAGGCTAGACAAGAACTTTATTGTCTCTCTTAAACAAGAGGAGAACAGCAAGCGGAAAAAACTCCTGACTCCATCCAGATGCCATCTAGTGGCTAAACCATATAATGACACTATCCACACACCCGTGAATAGTGCTCCCAAGGGCTCCCTGTTGATCTCATTTCTCTGCTTTGCACCCACATCAGCCTGTCATCATGGTGCAGGAGCTCAGGCTGAATGCCCCCACAGCACTGAGTGTAACAGCCTTGTCTACTGTGATCTGCAGTGCCTATTGTAAAGCATCTGTGGAAACATCCTCCTTCTTCCCGACCTTTTTCTTCTTAGGAAAATTCAGTCCCTAACAAAGGACTTGACTTCAAGCCAAGAAGACCCCGATGGGCAGTCCAAACTAACCACCCCTCCTCCAAAGCAGGCATCTCTCTGTTCCTTCTGCCAAACTCTGAGTCCTTGAGCAAATGCATCTCAAATCCCTTCTTGCTGACTGAGTCCCTGAAATGAGGAAGAGGCAGGCAGGAGATGGGGAATGAGAGGGCACCAAAGTCAGCAATTAAAAGCTATTTATAGCGGTTGAGAGCCAGGAGCTAATGAGAGAGCATGTGAGAGGAAGGAGAGTATGCTGATAGAATAGAGATTCAATCAACACCCCAAATGTGCCAGCAGGCTAGCGGCGTGTTCCTTTAGCTGCCTGCCAAAGGCACGCCCACATGACAGGGAAACGGAAACATTAGGAAACTGCCCCACCAGGGCATGGTTTGAGGGCACAAGATGCAGACACCTTCCAGGAGCCAAGTAGGCTTAGGTCTGGTCATTGCCTGGATGGGGGACTGCTTGGGAAACCCTTGAGTTCCTCGATAGAAAAAAAGGTTGGATACAAGTGTACCAAAGATAGGGATGTACATAAGCTTTTGTTAAATCCATTCCGACTGTGTTTCGCGGATTGTCTTTCGCTCTGTCGCCTGCTTATTGTTGGATTCAGATTCTCTCCCCTCCCCCACCCGGCTTCAGAAAAGTATGCAAAAAGAATCCACCACAGTTTATGGAACTTTTACTGGCATGTAACATTGATGTATTTTTCTTCGCTCAGCGTAGAATCAATGAGCAGAGTGCACACGATAACGTCTGCTGCACAGCAGAGGCTGAAGAGAGATCAGAGATGTGTAAAACATTGCCAGTGTTTCAAAAATGGTGTATGTATTCGGGCGCAATATCCGGTTGGGATGCCCGTAACACTCTGAACTCGGAGGATTACGGATACGGACATCCTATGCAGGGTGGGAGGGGCATGGACATGGAGGTGAAGGTAGCTTAGATGGCCAGTTTCGGCTGTCTTAGTGTCACACCTTGGAGTGCGAGGGAAGGAGGCTCAGGCACCACCAGAATACTTTGTCTCGTGGGGGCGCCTGCCTCTCTTCCCCTCCCTGTCCCCCCGGAATGCCCAGAAAACCCCTTCTCCGAGGTCACATTTGCGAATTTGGAGATGCAGCCAGTGCGGTTCTTTCCACCCCGGCTGCAGGGGGGTGGGGCAGCCACTCTGGGCTCGGAGTCCCAGCTCCGACCTTGGAGTGAGTTTCTGAGGTCGGAGCTGGGACTCTGAAATATCCTATGGCCATCTAGATGCTGTCTAGCGGCCATAGGATTGCACTGCCTGTGTATTTTCCAGAAACTATTGTATTTTTGTACAACTAAATATACATACAGTTCCAGAAAACCTGTCTGCAAGTCTGCATGACTTGGAAAAAGCTGTTCCACTGTGGAATCTGTGGATTAGGTTCATAGAAATCCAAACTCATTTGAATCCATTGTGGATTTCTCCAAGATCCCTAACTAAAAATACATCATTGTCATAAACTCATAAACTTGTGAAACACTCTTCGTGCTGTGAGATCCTAGCAAGAGTTGCTCGTCACATTTGTAATGTGCTGGTGCTGATTTTAATGTGCATCCAACCTGTAGGGCATTGGTTCTTAAACTGTGGTCTTGGGACCACTTGTGGCCCTGAGGCTAGGATGAAAGTGGTGGAAGTAAATAGAAAGCTGCCTTATCACAGGTCAGATTGTTTATCCATCTACATCAGTATTGCCTAGTCTGACTGGCAGTGGCTCTCCAGGGCAAAGAAAAATCTTTCAAATCACCTGCTACCTGATCCTTTTAACTAGAGATGCCAAGGATTGAACCTGAGTCTTTATGCATGCAAAGTATGTGCTCTGTCACTGAGCTATGACCTCTCACCAATGCAGGGAAAAATACTCTTCCAGAAAATGCAGAAGAGCCAGACATTTCTTTGAAGATTCCACCATATGCCAAAGAGGCAAGCCACTTTTCTGTTTAAATTTTAAAAATGTAATTAAAAACAACAATAGCTTGCCTCTTTGGCAGTGCAGTCACCTCGCTGGCAACCTCCCAGAAACATCCATCTGTAGACACCCATGTAATATTTGTTAGGGATCGCTTAAATTCTCTGCAGGGAAAAGGTAGATGTCAAGACTTCCTTGTAGTTCCCTGGGCATCAACATGTATTGTGATGTATACGTTGAGATCTGCTGGCCTGGTGAAGCCTTTCTCTGCATTCCTCTCCTATCATGGCATTGAGTCATGTGTGAAAATCGTCTTTTGCCTGTTGGTTGTTGTGGAGAAAGCCAACCTAAAACCCCTTTCTGACACACACACACACACACACTCACCAAGGAGGGGGGAAGGAGACCCAGGGGGGGGGGAGACAGCCAGTCTCCACAGAGACCAAAAGGGACAAACAACATCTGCATAGAATCACCCCAGGGGGGAAGGCAGGAAGCATCCCCAGGTTCGTCAATGCTCTCGTATATCAGCCCCATCTACATAAGACTTGAATGCCTTGCCAGAGCAGACCCTTCGGCACCCATAAGAAAGGACCATTCAACACCACAAGATGGGACCATTAAGCAAGTGGCTTCAAAGGGACCCCACCCCACAGGGGGAAGGTGGCAACCCACCTGATTGGCCGCCCACCTGAGGAGGGTGGCAACCCACCTGATTGGCCGCCCACCTGAGGAGGGTGGCAACCCACCTGATTGGCCACCCACCTGATTGCAGAGGGAGGGGCTACCTGAAACCCAAGGTATAAAACACCCTGCGCAAGGGAACTGAGTTGTTGGACCTGATCAGCAATCTTGCCCCATGCTTGGGGTAAGGGAACGAAGGGATCGGCAACCCCGGGTAGCAGCACCCGGCGTGCTCCAGCTAGCTGAAATCACTGGCCGCTTGGGTTGACCGGACCCCCGGGAAACCAAGCTGAAATCACTGGCCGCTTGGGTTGACCGGACCCCCTGGGAAACCAAGCTGAAATCACTCACAAGCCGCTTGGGTAGACGGACCTCCGCTGGGAACCCAGCTAGCCGCTTGGGTAGACCGGACCTCCGCCGGGAACCCAGCTACCAGCATGCGGTTGACCGGGCCTCTGCTGGAGCACGAGCTGAACTAACTAGCTGAGAGCCCTGAAATCACGGTGTCCTTGAGACCTCTTGCTTGCTACTTTGTACCGTACTGAGAAGCTGTATTGCTGGTGTGTGTCTGGGTTGGTGAAGGTAATTTTGTAAATAAACTTGTTTTATAAAAGATACTTTTGTGGCTATAAGTTATCCCTTTGTTCTGGGCTAAGGGTGATAGTCGCTGGGGGACCTCGGAGAAGGCCCGCCCCCAGGACTCGCTACCCCCTTAGCATTGAACCCGCGCAGAAGACCAGGTTGTCGGTCTTCCACTTGGTCGCAGCGGTGGGATAACTTATTAGCCCAGAATATCTCCCAGACCCAAAGTAGCAAGAGCCTGAGGATCACCATGGGCGACCCAGAGCCTGACGGAGTGACTGGGGGAGCCGAGCCACGGCGGCCCCTGCCCGCAACCCCCATCACCCCGGGGTTGGCGGCGCTGATCCGGCAGACGGAGCTGCTGGCAAGTCTGGCCCCGGGTGCCCGACCCAGGGGCCGCCCTATCCCAGTTCTGACCGATGGGAGAGAGGATGTGGTGACCGAGGACCCCGCTCCTCTGGAGCCCCTGGAGCCCTTCGAGCTTCCCTCGGAATGGATGGCATACGAGCGGGAGAGGATGGCCCACGAGCGCGAAATGATCCGGATGCAGATGGAGCTGGCCAAGATGCAGCTTGAGGCAGGGAAAACTCCCCCGACTGTCCCCTCCGCTCCTCCCCCTCCGTCGTGGGACCGCAAGGCGTTCCCCTACTATAAGCCAGGGCAGGATGTCCTGATGTTTTTCTCCATTTTTGAAATGGCGTGCCAGGAGCAGCGGGTCCCCGACAACTTGCGGTTGTCCGCCCTGCGAACCCAGGTCAGTGGGGACCTGGCTGACCTCCTCGGGGCTCATCTGCGGAAGACCCCGGCAAGCTACGAGGCGTTCAAGGCAGCTGGTCAGGCAACACTTCGCCCTCTCCGCCGAACATTGCCGGCGAAGATTTCGAGAGGGTAGACCTTCCGCTGGGACCACCCACGTGGCATGGGCAGCCCAGGTGATGCACGTCTGTGAGTCCTGGGTGGAGGCTTCCCGGGCCTCCACCCTGAAGGAAGTTGTCGAGCTGTTCGCCATGGAGCAGTTCTTCACCACCATCCCGAAGGAGCTGGCCGCTGTCGTGAGGGATCAGAAGCCCCGTACCTGTGAGGCGGCGGGGATCATGGCCGACGAGATGGGGCTATACTGGACGGCCCCATCCACCAAGGGAAGTTCCGCGGCCGTGGCCGAGAAGAACCCAGGAGCCGGAAAAGGGCCTGCCCCGACGGCGCGGGGAGGCCCCTCGGAGCAAGGGGAACCAAAACCCTCGGTCTGGGGCGTGCTTCCACTGTAACGAGATGGGACACCTGCAGCGGGATTGCCCCAAGCTCCAACCCAAGAACCGGGATGCCCGTCCCTCGCCGAGGAAAGTAGGACGCGTCGCGGGTGCTGCAGCCGCTCAGGACGACGACAGCGACGACGAGCGACGGTCGGTCCTCTCCCTCCATGCAAGCATCCCCGAGGATTGCAGTGCCGAGGAGGAACTCCAGGAGTGGGATTCCTACCGTCCTGAACCCCGTGCATCGCTGTATCGCATCGCCTCCCCGGACCAGCTGAGATGGAGCCGCAAGCAATTCTGTGAGTCCATCTATATCAATAATGTTCCCAGGGTGGGGTATAGGGACACTGGGGCAGATGTAACGGCTCTGCCCCGGGACCGCGTAGAGAGGTCCCAACTTTTGTCGGGACGTACGTGTACGATCAAACCCTATAACTCCCCCGACATCACTGTCCCCATCGCCCGGGTCCGGATCAAGTACCAGGGGTGGGAAGGAGAGATAGACGTAATCATCCATCGCCAAAAGGAGTGGGGCATCATCATCGGGAACGACCTCGCGTTCCGGGTGGCCAAGGCTAAGATGGGGGTCATCACCCGGGGACAGGCCAGGCGAGGGGGGCCACCCATAACCGCACCGGTCCCAAAGCCTAAGCCCGTGCCCCCTCCACCACCCGGGGTGACCCCATCCCCTGTGGGGCACCCCGGAGAAAACCAGGCCATAGCGGAGCCCCCGAAGAACGAAGGGTTTGCTCAGATGGCTAAAGACTTTGGGACACAAGCCCAATTCAAGGAAGCCCAGCGACTGGACCCATCCTTGCGAGAGTGTCGCGCTCTGGCCAACCAAGACCCCGGGGTATCCCTTGCCACGGAAAGATTTGTCTGGGACAATGGAACTTTGTACCGGGAGTTCGAGCCAAAGGGAGAAGTGGCACCGGGGCGCAAGCAAAGGCAACTGGTGGTTCCCCAACGGTACCGCCGTGCCGTGTTGCACCTCGCCCACGACGTGGCATGGGGAGGACACCTGGGGCAAAAGCGGACCCAAGCTCGAATTACAGAGGGGTTCTACTGGCCCATGATCGCCTCCGACATTAAGGCTTACTGTCGGTCCTGCGATGTGTGCCAGCGAGTGGGACACAATCGCGATCACCCAAGAGCTCCCCTTCAGCCTTTTCCGGTGGTGGGGATCCCTTTTGAACGGATTGCTATGGACATAGTGGGTCCCCTGAACCCGCCCACCAAGACGGGGAAAAAGTTTGTACTGACGGTAGTGGACTTTGCCACCCACTACGCGGAGGCTTTTGCGCTCGCCTCCATCTCTGCAGCCAGCCTGGCTAAGACTCTGCTCTCTCTCTTTGCCCGCTTAGGAATGCCCCGCACGGTCGTGTCGGACTGCGGCACCGGGTTCATGTCTAAACTGTTCCAGAAGATGTGGGACCTGGGGGGGGGTTGACCATGTAACTTCGGTGCCTTACCACCACGAGACCAACGGACTGGTTGAGCGCTTCAACCAGACTTTGGGGGAAATGATCCGGGCGTACGCTAGCCGTCACCCGGGAACTTGGGACCAAGCCCTACCCTACCTCCTCTTTGCCTACCGAGATGCTCCGCAGGAAAGCCTCGGGTTTTCCCCGAATGAACTGGTGTTTGGCAGAGAACTACGGGGGCCCTTGGCTTTGTTGTGGGAGGAATGGGAGGGGGCTGCCGGCAGTTCGCCCGTGCCAGTTCACACTTTTCTGCGGCGGCTACGGGACACCCTCCACAGCGTTCGAGAAGCCGCCCAACAGCATCTGAAGGCAGCCCAGCAGCGGCAAAAGGAGCTGTATGATAAAACCGCAGTAGCCCGGACTTTTGAGGTGGGTGATAAAGTGTTGGTTCTGCATACCCTCAAAACGGACAAGCTGTGCCTTAAGTGGGAGGGTCCGGGGACTGTAGTTGAGAAACTTGGACCAGTCAACTACAAAATACTCTTTGCTGGGACTCCTGGAAAATGTAAAGTGTTTCATGTGAACATGTTGAAATTGTATGTGGACCGGGGTGCGGGACTGGGCTGTGTGAAGGAACATAATGATAAGGATTTCGCTGATGGGGATCTGTTGGGAGAATGGGGGGATGGTGGGGGAATGGAAGAAATCTCACTGTCCCCCGCCCTGTCCAAGGCTCAGCGGGAGCAAATGAAGCGGGTGCTGGATGAATTTGGGACCATGTTCTCAGACCGCCCCGGGCGGACCCCACTCATCCAGCACACCATTCAAACGGGTGACAGCCCCCCTCTGCAATCTCTGCCATACCGGGCGGTGGGACCCCATGCTCAGGTCATTGCTGAGGAGGTCAAAGCCATGTTAGACCTAGGGGTGATCGTCCCTAGTTCTAGCCCATGGTCCTCCCCGATTGTCCTGGTGGCCAAAAAGGATGGGGAGGTGCGGTTCTGTGTGGACTATCGGAAAATCAACAAGGTGACCGTCCCTGACCCCTACCCCATCCCCAACATAGATGTCTTGCTGGAGAAACTAGGGAGGGCCAAGTACATTACCACCCTAGACCTCACCAAGGGCTACTGGCAAGTTCCGCTGGATGCGGATGCTGCTCTCAAGTCTGCCTTTGTCACACACCTGGGTTTATTCCAGTTCACCACTCTTCCCTTCGGAGTCCGGAATGGTCCGGCAACCTTTCAGAGGCTGGTGAATGGAATGCTGAACGGGTTGGGAGAATTTGCCTGTGCCTATCTGGACGACATAGCTATCTTTAGCTCCACTTGGGAGCAGCATCTGCAGCATGTCTGGCGGGTCTTCCAGCGGATCCGGGACGCTGGGTTGACAGTGAAAGCAAAGAAGTGCCAGGTGGGGCTAGGGGAGGTTGAGTACCTTGGACATCGCATCGGAGGGGGGAGCATCAAACCCATGGAAGCTAAGATTGAGTCGGTTCAGAAATGGCCCCAACCCGCAACCAAAAAACAGGTGCAGGCTTTTCTGGGACTTGCAGGGTACTATCGGAAGTTTGTGCCACACTTCAGTCAGCTAGCAGCCCCTCTGACTGATCTTTGTAAGAAGCGCCAACCGAACAGGGTCCAGTGGACCGCGGCTTGCCAGACCGCTTTCGATGGGTTAAAAGCCTGCCTCACGGCAGCTCCCATTCTGCAAGCCCCAGACTTCGAATCCCCCTTCGTTCTACAGACGGATGCCTCTGAGGCCGGGATGGGGGCGGTGTTGTTACAGGAGAAGGTGGGAGAAGGGCTGCGCCCCGTTGCATACCTGAGCAAGAAGCTCCTGCCCAGAGAACGTAGTCTTGCCACCATTGAGAAGAAGTGCCTGGCCGTGGTGTGGGCCATCACCAAGTTGCGCCCCTACCTCTGGGGGAGACGGTTCCGCCTGCAGACTGACCATTCCCCCCTGTGCTGGTTAGATAGAGTCAAGGGCAACAATCAAAAACTCCTACGGTGGAGTCTGGCATTGCAAGACTTTGACTTCGAAATTGAGCACATCAAGGGTAAGGACAATGTCTTGGCTGATGCACTCTCCTGGGCTTTCTCAGGTGATGGGCAAGTCGATGGGAAATTGGGGTGTGGGACCCCAATGCCATCTTCTCCCCGGGGGGGAGATGTGGAGAAAGCCAACCTAAAACCCCTTTCTGACACACACACACACACACACTCACCAAGGAGGGGGGAAGGAGACCCAGGGGGGGGGAGACAGCCAGTCTCCACAGAGACCAAAAGGGACAAACAACATCTGCATAGAATCACCCCAGGGGGGAAGGCAGGAAGCATCCCCAGGTTCGTCAATGCTCTCGTATATCAGCCCCATCTACATAAGACTTGAATGCCTTGCCAGAGCAGACCCTTCGGCACCCATAAGAAAGGACCATTCAACACCACAAGATGGGACCATTAAGCAAGTGGCTTCAAAGGGACCCCATCCCACAGGGGGAAGGTGGCAACCCACCTGATTGGCCACCCACCTGAGGAGGGTGGCAACCCACCTGATTGGCCGCCCACCTGAGGAGGGTGGCAACCCACCTGATTGGCCGCCCACCTGAGGAGGGTGGCAACCCACCTGATTGGCCACCCACCTGATTGCAGAGGGAGGGGCTACCTGAAACCCAAGGTATAAAACACCCTGCGCAAGGGAACTGAGTTGTTGGACCTGATCAGCAATCTTGCCCCATGCTTGGGGTAAGGGAACGAAGGGATCGGCAACCCCGGGTAGCAGCACCCGGCGTGCTCCAGCTAGCTGAAATCACTGGCCGCTTGGGTTGACCGGACCCCCGGGAAACCAAGCTGAAATCACTGGCCGCTTGGGTTGACCGGACCCCCCGGGAAACCAAGCTGAAATCACTCACAAGCCGCTTGGGTAGACGGACCTCCGCTGGGAACCCAGCTAGCCGCTTGGGTAGACCGGACCTCCGCCGGGAACCCAGCTAGCAGCATGCAGTTGACCGGGCCTCTGCTGGAGCCCGAGCTGAACTAACTAGCTGAGAGCCCTGAAATCACGGTGTCCTTGAGACCTCTTGCTTGCTACTTTGTACCAGTACTGAGAAGCTGTATTGCTGGCGTGTGTCTGGGTTGGTGAAGGTAATTTTGTAAATAAACTTGTTTTATAAAAGATACTTTTGTGGCTATAAGTTATCCCTTTGTTCTGGGCTAAGGGTGATAGTCGCTGGGGGACCTCGGAGAAGGCCCGCCCCCAGGACTCGCTACCCCCTTAGCATTGAACCCACGCAGAAGACCAGGTTGTCGGTCTTCCACTGTTGTATATTCTTACACAACCAACAGGCAAAAGACAATTTTCACACATGACTCAATGCCATGATAGGAGAGATAACTATATGAATAGTTCTATTTCAAGATATATATATATATATGAAAGATAGATAGACTAACACAACACAGTAATGTCAAAATGTTGGCTTCCACCCTCATCAGTAGCTGTGATGTTAAACAGATACCAAGAGTGGCAGTTTAGAGTGCTGGGAGATGCAGATTCCTAAGAAGAAGGGTGGGGGGAACAGAAGTATGAGTGGTATAGAGGTTATGAATTGTCCTCCAGATTAAGGCCATATGGACTAAGAGTTCTGAGTCTGTAGATCCAGAAGTTGGATGAAAATGAAGCTTAAATGGAGAGCCAGTGTGGTATAGTGGTTAGAGTGTTGGACTGGGACTCGGGAGATCCGGGTTCTAGTCCCCGCTCGGCCATGAAACTCACTGGGTGATTTTGGGCCAGTCACTGACTCTCAGCCTAACCTACCTCACAGGGTTGTTGTAAGGATAAAATGGAGAGGAGGATGATTATGTAAGCCGCATTGGGTTCCTTGAACGAAAAAAGGCGGGGTATAAATATAATAAATAAATAAATAAATAAATAAATAAAAATTAACCCATCCTGACACAAAGATTCCACTCTTGTATAATAATGCTCTAAAGGGCTTACAATACTGAGATTGTTAAAAAAAAATAAAAATAAAAAGTGTAAAAACAGGCACAAACAAGCCTTTTTTAAAAAGCAGTTTAACAACAACAAGAAAAATTAAAAGGATCAGTAGAAGAAAGGCAATAAGCAACAGTTAAGAAAATAAAATGGCTTTAACCTGGTGCCTAATGACCGTAACATAGACTGCAGGTAAATATCTCTAGATAGAGTGTTCCAAAGACGTGGTGCCACTACAGAGAAGGCCCTGTCCCCCTGGTTGCCATCTGTCTCACCTTAGAAGTCAAGGATACCCAAAGCAGGGCCTCCAGTGACCACTGAAGTGAATGTGCAGGTTTGTATAGGAGAAAGTAGTCCTTCAAATACCCCTGGAGCCAGAGTCTGAAGGGCTGGTTGAAACAAACTTCAGAAATGGAATTTCCAACTGTGCCAGGGGTGGGTGGGGACCTGTTGCCCTCCAGATGTTGTTGGACTACAACTCCTATCATCACTGACAACTGGCTGGGGTTGATGGGAGTTGGAGTCCAGCAACATCTGGAGGGCTACAGATTCTCCCACCCTGATCTATGCTGCAATTGGGCAAAGAAAAGAGGACATGATTGCTCTGCAATGAATCCTCTGCCTGGTCTCTCTTCTCCTTTGGATGTCCTCTTTGTCCTCTTGGTAATTGCCTCCTCCCAGGCTTCTTGCCTGCCCAGTCAAACAGATCTCTCAGAAACCTACATATTTAATCAACATATCAAATTCAACCTCCATCTACTCTCCAACGTTTTCATCCCCTTCCCTCCCCCACAGCCCCCCCCACCTCAAAGTCAAAGCATACATTTTTTTAAATCTCCGCTTGATCAATCTTCATTATCAAATCCCTGAATCTGGAAGCCACAGAAGATAAGAGATGGCATTTTGTGACAATTGTTGGATTAATCCGCCCTTGGTCAGGATCAGCTACAGTCAAAGGAAGCAAATAACAAGGGGAGAGGACAGCAAATGTATTTATCATGATTACCAGCTGACAGAGGGGTCAGGAGAGGCCTGTATAACCGGTGATAGGGTTGGAGGACTTGTTGAGAGGCTATGAAGCCCCCCAACTTTCTCCTGCAGAATAGTGGGGAAAATCAAGCTTAACCCATCCTGACAAAAAGAAATGGATGGAATTTTGCTATGCAGAATGTGGCACACAAAAATCCTAAAATGGGGTGGGGGAAAGAGAGATTCTTAACGATTCTACGTTTGCAAACTATTATTGCCTGTTGACTAATTTTTGAGGCAGCAAATCCAGGAGGCAACCATATAATATCTCAGGGGTGGGGAACCTGTGGCCCTCCAGATAGACTGCAATTCCTATGAGCCCCAGATAACTCCCATTAGCTCCCATGAGGGATGATGGGAGTTGCAGTCTGGCAAAGTTGGAAGGGCTGCAGGCTCCCCACCCCTGCAGTGGTATCAGGGTGGGGAAGCACCGTACAGGCCAGAGACCGAACAGCTGGATACTATGCATCAAGGGTGCAGAACCCCTTTCAGCCCAAGGGCCGGATTCCATCTCAGAGAAGCTTCCAAGTGCTGCAATCCAGTGGTGGGTGGGCCCAAAGGCAAAAGTGGGTGGGGCCAAAGGCAAGAGTGGCAGGGCCAAAGGCAAAAGGGGTGGAGCCAAAATACAAAAAATGCCAGCCTATTTTACCTGAAAGCTCTTACTGCCAGTAACAAAGCCTTAGGAGGGGCATTTCAACCATTTAGAACAGGGGAAGAAAGACTGCACAAGTGCTAGGGCACCACCAAATGATTGGTGGTCAGGGGAAAGGGGATTGGGCTAGGGCAGTGTTTCTCAACCTTGGGTCCCCAGATGTTTTTGGCCTACAACTCCCAGCATGCCCCAGCCAGCATAGCTGGCTGGGGCATGCTGGGAGTTGTAGGCCAAAAACATCTGGGGACCCAAGGTTGAGAAACACTGGGCTAGGGGAAGAGGGTGTGGCCACCTGGGGAACCCCAGAGGGCTGGATTGGGACCCTAGGAAGGCTGGATTTAGCCCCCAAGCCTGAGGGTCCTCCCACACCCCTGCTATGCATGTTTACTCAGAAGTCTCCCTAACTTTGCTTAGTTCCAAGTAAGTATGTCGAAGACTGCAACCTCAGGCTGTAATCACAGCTACTCATATCCAGTATCCCCGGACTCCTTCTCACTTTCTCTGCTTGTTCCTGAGAAGAACCTTTGCACCCTTTCCATGGCGCCATGCTTTGCTTGCTGCCTCCTTTCTTTCCTAGCCTCCCCTTTCCCATATTTCCTTAAAATACTTTCTTCCCTCTTCAAGCACTAGGCATCCTTCCCTTCTACCTACCATTTCCTTGGATTCCTGTCTCTCAGCCCTCTAGTTGCTGTCTGTTCACCCTTCCTTCGTCAACCCATCTCTGGTCTCCCTGTCCCTACCAAGTTCCTCCTGCTGCTGCTGCTTGGTCTGTTTGTGATGTCATTGTTGCTCAGACAATGGCCTCTCTGCTTCTTAGCCTCATTGTGACATCAGCACTGCCTAGCCAATGGGTGTGAGGAGCTTCATTACAACCACCAGCCACCACCATAAAATCCATTAACACATCATAACAATACAGACCCGTGGGATTTTTTAAAATTTATGGTACAACCCATCTCCTCCCATGGGTGCAATGGTGTGCCATTGCAGAGCTGTTTGTGTGGGAAGGGATCCCCGTAGGAGCTAACAAAGCCCCCCCCCCATGTCTCCCCTTGGCTGGGTAGCATAAATGTCTAGGGCATTTAGTAAAGTACACAGTCATTCATTCTCTGGAATGGGAGGAGTCCCTTTAATGCATTCCACTGAAGGATCCAGCAACTCTGTTCCTCCTCAGGGCTACATACTCAGGTAGAGTGGCCATCTATCCTACTTTACAGAGCATGGTTCTCTATTTGTAGGTGTCCTCTATTTCAGGGGTGGGCAGTAGGTAGATCTGGATATATTGGTAGGTCTTTGGCTGATTTGCAGTAGATTGGCAAGGATTTCTGGCTCCCAAATATTTAACAAGAGCACCAACAAAATGATGTCGTCCCCCCCACACCCTAAGCTAAATTATACAGTTGAAAGCTGTGTGGAAGGACTGTGAGAATGGGCTCAGAATTCTTTAATACAAGATGTGTGCCTTTTGCACCAGACTCCAGTCAGTGGATCTTGGGGTTCTAGAAAAGAATGAAGTAGATCCTGAAGCCTGAAGTCTGCCCACCCTTGTTCTATCTGAAGGGCTGGTTCACAGTCTGGTTGAAAGATAAAGAACCATCTGAAGGGAGAGCCTTGAAGTTGCCCATCAACAGTTCATCCCTGGACTGCTGACTAAGCCGCGGCACACAGGTCACCTGGTCACCGTCGTCCCCACTATGGGGAGATGTACTGTATTTCTTTTTTAAATTATTGTAATGATTTCTAAATTTGCATCTATAAATTAGCATAGGCAAATATTATGCAAATCTCTGATCTCTTTTCAAAACATGCTTTTGCTGATGAGTAAGTGGCCAGTCTACTCTCCCAGTATTCTTAGTGGGATCATGGGTAGCTGTTGTGCTTGGGCAGGAGTGGGGCTGTCGGGGACCATTCAAGGAATGGAAGTCACCTCGTAGCCACTGTGCACGCCTCAGAGAAGATTGTCTGGTGGCTTGAGAAGCCTCGATTTAGAAAGAAGCTGGTTGTGGAATAACTATTTCACCAGCTGAAGTTTTAAAGGTCTCATGGAAGGCTGTTGCAATCATTTGAGCTGTTCACACAGCCCACGGCATTACACCAGGGGGCTGATTGCTGGTGCATTCTGAAACTGGGACGAGGAGCCTTACTTTTTAACATTGCACTGGAGAGACTATAATAAAGGGTGTGATGAGCAGATGAATAAGAAAAGGATGCAAACAGCAGAAGAAAAGAGGCCCGAGGCCCAGGGAACAATGTTGCCTGGACAGGCCAGACAATGGAGCTGAGAGCCACGTCAAGCATAATCTTAGCCCATTGATGAAATGTGGCTGAGCTGTGTATCTCGATATGGGTTTGCTTGAAGGCAGAATACACAGAATACATGGAAGTTCATTGAGAAAAAAATGCAGGCTTTTGTCATAGACAAAAAGATCCAGCTGCTCTTTATAATGGGCTGGGCGGGCGTCAAGGGTAGGCATGGTCAGGCACCTGCCGATTGCCCACATTCCAGCAGGGGCCCACTGACAAAAGCCCCCTGGAGTTGTTCTTCCTCTTCTCCATTACAGCCTGCTTGTTCAACTGCCTCTTGCTGTGGCCCAGATGACGGTGGTGGTGGTGGTAAGGAGCAGCAGCAGATACCATGGCCGACTTGCACACTGGCTCCATGCCTGCCAAGCAAGCAAAGAGCATCTGGTGACAATGGTAGAGGGAAGCTAGACTCATTGAGGGAGGGCCCCCCAGTGGGGGTGTCATTTCCCAAGGGCGTTCAAAAACCTGGAGCTGGCACTGACAATGGGTAACAAAGTGGGGAGTGCAGGCCCAGTATCCTTTGGTGCAGAGGCCACTGGACACAGAAGATGGTTGTAAAAACAAACAACAATTTATAAACTTTGTTTACAGATCTTTAAATGGTGCAAACCTTTGTCCTAGATGTGTTCTGCTGAGCCTCATCTATGATACCCCACCCAGACCTTTCTGATGCCCCACATGTAGATTCTAAGCCTGGGTTCTCTAATGTAGTGCCCATGGGCACCAATGTGCCTGCAGACACCTCTCTCCAGCACCACCTTTATTTGGGCTCAAGAGAGAGGTTTTTCTGTTTCGGAGCTCAGACCCCACCTCTGCCTTGTATTTCGGTTCTGCCTTGTGCATTAGGCAAGTTGCTTTTGTTTTAGTCTCACCAGTTTCCCTAACTGGAAATGTGTGCTTTGTGACCAGCCATGCTCCCGTGGCAGCCATTTTATGAATGGGCAAGCCCCCTCCCGTGGCAGCAATTCTGTGAGCCATTTATCTCAAAATTGCAAATGTGCCCAGTGACCCCAAAAGGTAGAAGACCCACTTTTGTAAGCTCCCTGGGGCAGGTTTCCTTCCTGAGTCTACACTAGCCACCACCATCCCAACCAGCAGGGTCACCGGTACTGTTGGCTAGGGATGATGTGAATTGCAGTAGCCCAGCAGATCTGGAGGGCACCAAGTGGGGGAAGGCTGGTCTGCAGCACAATGCCCTCCTCTTTGCAACAGCTTTCTAAAAGGTGGCTTCATTTACATATAAATCACCTAAGGTGGACAAGGCACCTCCGAGGGATTTTAATCAAATGCCCGGCATTGTGAGTGGCGGTGATGGGAAGCAGCAAATCTTGCCAGAGTCATTAGGACTTTCATTACCAGTGCCACCAACAAAAAATTAGACAAGGAGAAGATTAAGAGTATGTGTCAAGCCGGAACAGCGCTGGGCTTCCCAATCTATCAGGCCTGGGCATGTGTGCCAAAGCAGCTCCATTCGAGGCAGCAGAGATAAGTGCAGGTTCCTAATGACACAGCGGAGGGGACTCATTCATCTCCACTGCACATGAGCTGAGAAGGACACATGGAATTGTCTCAGCCATTGGACAGATTGGGACAGTGAAGGCTGGTGGCTTCAATGTCAGTGGCATCATGGTCTAGACTCTATCCACTCTGTGGTTTAGTCTGAACTTTAAAGGAGCTATCCACTGTGCTGAACTCTATAGCCCCAAAATAGCTTCAGCACCATGGATAGCTCCTGAAAAGTTCAGACTACAACCCAGGAGTGGATACACTGCCGCACTGACATCGGAGCCACCAGCCTCCACTGGACTGGGGACTTCGGCCATGCTTTAACCCTATAGAGAGGAGGGATGCGGGAGAAATTGGTTCAGTTTGCATTTTAAGGTGAACTTAATTAATTAATTAATTAATGTATTATATTTTTAAATTGCCCATCCGGCCGGTTACCCAGCCACCCTGGGTAATGTACAACAGAATAAAATACAATAAAACACAATTAAAACATAATTAAAACAAACACAATTAAAACAATATAATTTTTTTTAAAAAAAATCCTAACCCACCCCATATTCCCGCCTGAAAAGCCATGTTTTTAAAGCCTGGTGGAAGCTCATCAAAGAGGGGGCATGGCGAAGGTCACTGGGGAGGGAGTTCCATAGCTTGGGGCTGCCACAGAAAAGGCCCTCTTCCTAGTCCCCACCAGCCTGGCTGCTCTGGCTGATGGGACAAGGAGAAGGCCAGTCCGTGGCAGACCTTGTTGAGTGGCCTACTTGATGTTGCTGGAGGCGCTCCTTGAGATAAGCTGTACTGGAGCCGTATAGGGTTTTAAAGGTCAGACTCAAAACCAACACCTTGAATTCAGCCCGGCAAGCAACTGGTAGCCAGTGCAACTCCTTGAGTGAACTGAAACTCAGTTATCCTTCTAAATTCTCACTTTTCAGAGTTCTCCAATCAAAAAGGGTGTGGAAAAACGTTTATATTAGGGGGGAAATGCACACAAAAATGTGTATATTAGTGAAAA
The DNA here is from genome assembly GCA_021292165.1 of Shinisaurus crocodilurus. Taxonomy (NCBI): domain Eukaryota; kingdom Metazoa; phylum Chordata; class Lepidosauria; order Squamata; family Shinisauridae; genus Shinisaurus; species Shinisaurus crocodilurus. Next base: position 23,485,110 of record CM037881.1, read on the forward strand.
TAACATTCAAGAATGCAGCATAGATTAGGAAAAATGCTTGCAAAGTATGTATATCAGGCAAAAGTGCTAATTATATTAGTACAAAAGTGCATGCCTTAGGAGATACGCACATAAGAATGCATATGAATGTTCATGCAAACTTTTTTAAAAAAATCTCAAAGCTTCTGGCAAACTGAACGTAAGACTGGAAAAATTAGAAGGGGAGAGAAACCGAAATGGACAGATTTGCCCATCCCTACGAATCACTGCAGGTCACATTGCCACAACGGGACATTGTGATGACTGGGAGGAAGGGGAAGCTATAGAGGAGCAGTAGTGTGTGTGTGTGTGTGTGTGTGTGTGTGTGTGTGGTTAGATCCAGTTCCTGTCACTTGAAGGGGGGCCAAGCTAAATACAAAAACTTTCCTTCTTTGTCCAGAGCTTGGAAGTGGCATGCAAACTGAATCTAGTCCTGATATGTCCCTGCCTGGTTCAGGTTCAGCTGTGGACTCGAGTCCTCACACCCCCTAGAGCAGGGGTGGGGAACCTGCAGCCCAAGGGATGCGTGCGAACCACAGCCTAGTTTCATGCAGACCTCAGCCTAGATTCAAACCCCACCCACTTTGCCTTCAGCTCCACCTGGGCTGATTCTGACCCTGGCCACTGCTGGCATGCACCCCACCCCACCCGCTCCCTGACAGATTGCCCTGAAGGAATGTGGCCCTGGCAATACCCAAGCATAGCACCAAAAAGAGAGATGGGAGGGGGGGACTGTAGGAAAAATTCAGAAATACTTTACTTCAGCAACAGCAGGTCCAGTGTAACTTGGACCAGCTCTTCAACAGGAGAGTTAGGGTCAAACAGCAGGTGACATTAAATGCATCTTCGCATCTCACATACCGGTGCTTGTTTTTAAAACGCCAGTGGCACTGGTTGTGAATGTGTATGGGAGGACTGATCATAGAATCATAGAAAAGTAGAGTTGGAAGGGGCCTACCAGGCCATTGAGTCCAACCCCCTGCTCAATGCAGGAACCCAAGTCAAAGCATCCCTGACAGATGGCTGTCCAGCTGCACCTTGAATGCCTCCAGAGCGGGAGAGCCCACCACCTCCCTAGGTAGTTGGTTCCATTGTCTTATTGCTCTCACAGTCGGGGATTTTTTCCTGATGTTTAGGTGGAATCTGGGTTCCTGTAACTTGAGCCCATTATTCCGATGTTTAGGTGGAATCTGGGTTCCTGTAACTTGAGCCCATTATTCCGTGTCCTGCAAACTGGATAAATAATGGGATCAGAGCAGGCTTAGAGACGAAGCATAACCCTTTCATCCCCTGCCCAATTCAGTTGAAGGGACTGTGGAAAATGCTGAGCACAACAGTGTCACATGACCCACATTTTATTTCTTAAATGTCATCGCAGAGATATGCATGGGGATGGCGCGGGGAGGGGAAGATGTGAGTTGACAGCAGCAGCCACATATTTCCTGTAATGAGTAGTTAGGCCCTAATACAGGGATAGGGAAACCTGATGCCCATCAGCCATTTTGGGACTACAACTCCCACCTCCCAGCCAACATAGGCAATGTCTGGGATGTTGGGAGTTGTGGTCCAAAACATCTGGAAAGCACCAGGTTGCCTAACCCTCTGCTCCAATACCTCATGAAGCAAATTGAGGAATGACGCAGTGAGCTTCCCCCACTCCAAAAAACAAGAATAATTAAAATAAATAAAAATAAATAAAGGTCCAACCTTTTTGGAACTGTGGGCACATTTGGGAATTTGAGAAACTGCTGTGGGCACCACCACAGAATGTGCCTATTTAATGGATCACTGCTTTTGTGTCTACCTGTCGCATCTATGGAACTTAGACTGGATCTTCTTCAGCAAAAACTGTTCTTTCATGTCTATTGGTCACTGCAACTTCTCTTTAATAAGGGACTGTCTAATTCAGCTAATTGCTGGAGGTGCAATACAGCTAATGCTTCTTTTAAACCTATGTTTTGGTAATGCCCAGTAATTGCTTCTTTTGGGGAGGAGGTTATTACGCAGGTAAAATGTTGTCCTGGAAGAATCTTTAATATTCGCTGATTTACATGCTCTTTTAAATTATTTACCTGCTTCATGGAAATTAACAGATGGAAAGGGAAATGGATTCTCTGCACCCTTTTGACAGCTAAAAGACTGATATTACAAAATTGGAAGGATGAACAATCACCTCCTGTAATGCAATGAATTGAGGACCTTACAATGCTTTTGATATATGAACGGGTGGCATATATAGATGCCAACTTATTTGGCTATTTAGTCCGCTTTTGTTGAAGCCTAGGTATAATTGCTAGAAAGTTGTATGCATTTCATACAAATCCATGTACATACATTTCAAAATCCAGGGGGGGGGATTCTAAAAAAAAAATATGGGGGGGGGGTACCTGCAGGCACCATGTTGGGGACCCCTTTGCAGGTGCTATTGGAGGTGCCTGCAGGTGCCATGGCACTCATAGGTGCTGCATTGGGACCCCTGATGTTGCTAGTCTCTAATAGCAAGACACTCATCTGGCAATCTTACTTCTCAAAATGCTTTCCTTCCTTCCATTTTGCTACAGAGCCTCCTGTTTTTCTTCAGTGTCAGAGAGGCAAAAGCAGAGGGTGTTTTATTTTCCTTTTAAATACAAGGGCAGAGCCCTGAGTTTCAGAAGAGCTAGAAGAAGAGGGGAGGAAGGGCACCCCCCCCCCACAATAACAGATAATGGAAAATGGAGCTTTGATTAGGAAGGATTTCAATTATGGTTGTATTGATCGGTGAGAAAAGGAACGAACACTGCAGTAGGTAAGGAGTGGCAGCTGCCTAGACCCTGAATAGAGTCCCTCTCTCCATCAGGCTGTGGGGAAAAAAATACGGTTGAGTTCTGGGGTTTGGGGAAGAAGGCAGGACAGGAGATGAGAGGAGGGTGTCCACTTATGCATTGGCAAAAAAAGGGGACAAAAGAGGACACCAAGTTGCATAACATTCACATATGCAAATGTATATGTATAGGTGCAAATTTAGAAATAATGATAATTTAAATAGAAATACAGTACATCTCACCATAGTGGAGAAGACTGACTAGGTGACCTGCAGCTGTTCATGGGAAACTTGATTCCACCACCCCCACCTCCCCCGCCCCAGTCTCCTTTCTTTTCTTTTTCTTTTTAACTTTTAATGTTATTCATAAAAAACAAACAAACAAACAAACACAAACACAATTATAATGGACTTCCAATCTTCTCCACAGCTTAATCAACCACAGTTATTCTTAAAATCTTTTCTGTTAACAAAAAATCACTTCCAGTTATGGCAAAAAAGAACCCTAAAAAGAACAAACACCAGAGGTCTACACCCTCCCTCAATATACATCAACTATTCAATCTATTAAATTCAACACCTCAGGTCACAAGCCGCAGATTTTATCTGCCAGAAGACAGACAAAAAGCAATTTATGACCCTATGAGATAATTTGGGGGTAACCTCAGATCTTCGCTTCTCTAATGAGAAGTAGATCCCCCAGCCTGAGACATTCTCTGGCCAGGAAATGCTGTACCAGCTGCCCCACAGAATTTCTGTGCGGCTTTCAAAGCTCCATGTTCACCCGGAAGCCGCCCCAGTCTCCTTTCTTATGGTTCTCTGTTTTGAACCAGCCTTGGACTGGGCAGCCCTTCAACTGGAGGACACCTTTGAATAGAGGATGGTCCCCTGGCAGCCTTTAAAACAGAGGATTGCCCTCTGTAAAGTAGAACACCTGGCCACCCTAGATGAGAGACGTTGACTTTGAACCGTACAACATGGAGCCGGATAGGGACAAATTTCCACACAGATGTTAGAAGAGCAGTTGTGTCAGTCAGGAACAGGGTCATAAGAAAGACTCTCCAGGCTGGTTCACACGCGTGTGTTTGTTCAATGTTTGTTGAGTGTATCATCAGCCGGGGGCTTCCTGCCTGTGTGAATGGGCCGTCACAGATTCACATCGTCATCGCGCCAAGCCCAAGGAGGCTTTTCAGCGGAGCCACTTCATCCCATATTCAGCTGCGAGTCAGCAAGTGCTGAGTAATCAAGTGACGCTGCATCAGGGCTGGTGTTGGGGAGCCGAGTCGGCATCACGGGCAGTTGCTAAGGCCCATGCTCCGCATGAAGCCCACTGCCAGCCTTCTCGCCTTGCTTCTCTTCCTCGATGGCTCCGTCTGTAAGCCTCCACTCACCTTGCCCTCTGTGGTCCCTGTTGGGCCCAGAGGGCGAGGCAATTGAATAGGTAGTGGTTACACAGTGATGAGGAGGAAGAGGAGATCCCACTGAGGGCCTCTTACCCACATTCCCCACAGATCCTGGAGCCAGCACCGTGCGTGCAGGGACTCGACTCGTGAGTCGGACTGAGTCCCCCCCTCTTACTCGAATCGCACTCAAGTCCCAATATTTTTAATGGGACTCGAGACTCGACTCGGGACTCGAGACGAAGGACTCGGCAACATCCCTGCTTGATGCCACCTGCAGGTGCTGTCTGGACCTAGTTGCAGTAAAAATCCAAGTTTATTTTTTAAAATCATTTTCCTAAAATGCAACCTTTCAGACATTTTGGGTTTGGCTGCCTCTGCCTGCCTGTCTGGGGTTCCCAGCCTCCTCTGCCTGCCTGGTCTCTTCTTCACCAGTTCCACAGTTTGAATTGTCCAAGACAAAGGCCTCTGCCTGCCTGTTTTGGGGTTCCCCGCCTCCTCTGCCTGTCTGGTTATTTTGGGTTTGTCTGCCTGGTCTGTTCTTGCCAAAATCAGTGGCAGAGTTTTGAGATAAAAAGGCACACTTGTGCCTAGAATTTATTTAAGCCACACATCTGAAGTAGCCTTATTTTGTTGGGGAAAACCCCCATTGATTTTAAGAGGGACTCGTGGAGTCAGCTTTGGGAGTGACTCGGGACTCGTGAGTCACCATTTTGGACCAAGGACTTGGACTCAGACTCGGACTCGAGTCCAAAGACTCGTGACTCGACTCGTGACTCGAGACCAAGGACTCTTCAACATCCCTGGCACTGTGTGATGGACAAGGATGTGTGAAGGTCCTTGGAGACTAAGACTGCAGTCCTATACACACTTACCCTGGAGTGAGTTCCACTGAACTCAGTGGGTCTTACTTCTGAGTAGACATACACAGGACGGCACTGTGAGAGCCAATGATAAAATGTGGAGTCTGAAGTGGCACAGTCTTCTCCTAGGTCTGTATCTGCTCACCTTTCATGCACGGAGTTCCTTGTTCAAGGGGGCCCTCATGAAAATGGCATAAACATCTATGCAAGATGCTTTGAGTTAGCAGCCTGTCTTCTCCCACCTCATCCCAGGCCTGTAGCCGGGGGTGGGCTAGTGGGGACATTGCCGCCCCTAAATTTTCTTTGCCCCCCTAATTCTTTTTACAAGCAAATACGGTAACTAAAACACACACACACCACAGTTTACTATTTTGTCTTTAAAAGGCCTGCAAACCAGATGAACTGCCCCCCCCCATGTTTTTGGCAGCCCTCCCTACATTTTTGGCAGCCCTCCCTACATTTTTGGCAGCCCCCCTATGTTTTTGGCAAAAAACAACAACAACCCCTGAACGTTTAGGCTGTCTACAGTCCTGAGCCCCACCCCAATGGTCCCCCAGAGGATACATTTCTAAAATATGGATTCTAGGGCTCATTCCTGTTTGGAGGTCATACCCTCTGACCTGGAAGCCTTTTCTAAGAATTCCAGGTGTGTGTGTGTGTGTGTGTGTGTGTGTGTGTGTGTGTGTGTGCGTACCTTGATTGACACATACAGCAGATGGAAGTCTCAATGAGCAGTAGAGTGCTGAAGTGGTAAACTGGACTATACCATTTCAGGTAATAGGGAATATCATTTTCGAAAGCTTTTCCTAAATAAACAATCATAGCTTGCTGGGATTTCAAACTTGTCCTTTTTTTTTTTTTTTAAGAGGGAGAAGGAAAAAGGGGGACTGGTAATGATTAGCAAAAGCTCACCCTGCCACCCCACTCCAGCAGAGTGGTGTAGTGGTTAGAGTGTTGGAATATACAAGCCTGTGGCTATATACAGGCCTGTGGCTCACGCTGGCTCAGCTTGTCTGAGTGTGGAAAGCTAAGCAGGGTCAGGCCTGGTTGTTACTTGGATGGGAGACCCCTCCTCTAGTTTCCTGCATTGAGCAGGGGGTTGGACTTGATAGCCTTGTAGGCTCCTTCCAACTCCATGATCTATGAAATCTATGGAATGGGACTCAGGAGGCCTGGGAGACCTGGGTTCTAGTCCCCACTCAGCGATGAAGCTGGCTGGGTGACTTTGGGCCAGTCACTGACTCTCAGCCTAACCTCCTACCTCACAGGGGTGTTGTGAGGATAAAATGGAGAGGAGGAGGACCATGTAAGCCACCTTGGCCCAATTCATTGGGCTCCTTTCAAGAGGAAAAAAAGGTGGGATATAAATGTAATAATAATAGTAATAAAAAAAATAAACTTGAAGATGCTTTCATTCCATGTTACGGTAACTGGAGCTTCTGGCCTCTAAGGGTGGCGTCTTCTAAAGGGCAGCCACATTTTGCTGGTTTTGTTTTCACTGCTGGGCAGGGGAGGCCGGTGACTCCTATGTCAGTGGGGCTCCTTATCCATTGCACTTTTACTCTGAGCTGTGTATTAGGAGCTATCCATGGTGCTTCATGGTGGTGAACCTATTTGGGGGGTGGGTATTTGGAGTTCTGCACCATGGACAGCTCCTTTAAAGCTCAAAATAAAAGCCACAATGGATAAGGAGCCCCACTGACATAGGAGTCACCGGCCTCCCCAGCTGCCCATCTGGCCCACCTGGGCTCCCAATCTGGCCCTCCAGCATCCCCTAGATGGCCCCCTTTCCACAAGCCACCGCCCATTGTCTGTGCAGTTTTCTAATGCCTCTCCTTAGTTCCTGGCAGTGAGTTTTAAGCCAAACTAAGTATTTTTGGCCACAGCCCTTTTGCTTTCAGTTCTCCCCCCCCACTAGATTGCAGCCCCCAAAAGCTTTTCCAAAATGGAATTCAGCCCTGCGGGCGGCGGGTGGTTAAAAGAAGTTCTGCACCCCTGCTTCACCTGATGAATTTGTTGGGGCATATTTTAATGGACAAAGATGGGATATTCTGATTGGTGGGGCTGATCTTTAAAGTGGTACTCATTGATTTTCTGGACTATTTTGGTGCTGGTTCATTACTGTAATACAGAAAAAACCAACCAAAATGTTAAAAGATTTTGGATGCAGCCCTGTGGAGACTTGCCAGTAAGTAAGGCATCAAATTGAATGGGACTTACTTCTGAGTACACATGCATAGGGCCATCATGCTGCTTTATTAGGTAAATTGTAAGTTCTCACACTTCCTCAAAAAATGTGGCTACATCGAGGGTTGGGGATATTGTGCATTTCAATGTAATTGATTACCCCATTAATCTGTGAAAAGGCAGATGATGAATCCACTAGAAATTATTTAAATCGGATGACAGTTCTTGTCACCACATGCCGCCTCTGCACAGAAAAGCTACCACACGAACGTGTTTTTTTTCCCAGCACCCTCCACGAGAGGGCTGCAATTTAGTTTCCTTTCGGGAGAAATGAGGTGTGTGTGTGTGTGTGTGTGTGTGTGTGTATGTGTAGGGGTGGGGTGGGATACGTCCTAATTTCACTACCTTTTCCAAATTCCTGGATTGATTTTGGCTGAAATATAGCACCATTGATCCAGGTAGTATAAAATCTCACATGGAAATTGGTCTGCAGCCTCTCTCTCTCTCTCTCCCCTTTACAAGGGCAAGGTTCCTGTGCTGTGCAGCAAAATTGCCTTAATTGCCTTAAGGATGCCTTAATTGGCATTTTAAATCTGTCCCGCTTAGGGGCCCTGCTGCTGTGCATTTCTGAACAGGTTTCTTCCTTGCAACAAAGGGAAGGGAAGAGATCCACTGAATCAAACAATCTGAAGAAAGTAGAAGGCCAATCAGCCTTCAGGGATAGTCCCGGAGTCCCCATCCCCAATGAATTATGGTCTCCTCCATTTTGTCTTTTGGGGAGATCTTATGGATTAGGGTGGCCATGTGTCCTCTTTTACAGGGGACAGTCTTCTGTTTGAAGGGCTGTCCAGTCCAGTATAAAGATCAAGAACCATGCGAAGGAAGAGCTGGGCCTTAAAAAGTTGCTCATCAGCAGCACCTGGACCTGGGCAGCAGACTGAGCAGGGAGGCACACAGGTCACCCGGTCACCGTCTCCTCCTCTATGGCGAGATGTACTGTATTTCTATTTAAACTGTAATGCTTATTTTTTCTAAATTTGCATCTCTACATATACATTAACATATGCACATTTTATGCAAATAGGTATCCTCCCCCCCCCCCCCCCATGATGTATGTCCTCTTTCTCTGCAATTCACAAATGGCCAACCGATTGTGGATCCATGGAGTGGAGATTGAAGAGCGCAAAGAGGTCTTTCACTAGGTCTTGCACTAGCCATTTGTCTGATAATGAGTTGACACCATTTATTCACTTGTTTATTCCTGAGAATCCAGGTGGTATTCATCCCAAGCTGTATACCTGTTTTCTCTGTTGCCCCATTTCATTTCATTGTATTTCTATTTTTTAAAAAAATTAAATGAAGAAAACTTCTGCTATAATTGCAGAACAGGTGCAAACTGAATGTAGCACCATCCTTTTGGTAGGCACATTTGGAATTTTGATAGCATGTTCTGGGTGGACTCACCAAATGGTTCCCATGAAGGAGGCTTACCCATTCATAAAATGGTTGCCATGGTGGGTGTGGCCAGTCACAGAATGACCCATTTTCCAGAAGGCAAACTGATGAGGTTCAGAGACAAGTAGGGGGGCAAAGTACTCTTGGTTTTTTGACCAAGGTGCAAGGCAGATCCCCAAATACTAAATCACATATTTGCCTTCACAAAGCACAACAAAATATCCATTTTGCAGAAGAAAAACTGGCGATGCTCAGAGAAACACACACACAGGCAAAAGACTCCATCAGACACACACACACCCAACCCAGGCCAAGCACGCACAACCCCACCACAAAACATCCTCCTCGCTTCCTACCAACCCTCTGGCTCCCCAGGATGCTCCCTGCTTACCCCCCCCCCCAGCTTAGTAGGGTGGTTGGCCATACCTCAGAACATAGTTCTTGGCTGTAGCTAGGGATGCTGGAGAATCCACAACAGGTTCAAGTGAGTTCAGATTTCCATGCACCTGACCTGCGCATTATGCGCAATCTGAGTCATGAGGATTCTGTGGACTTATGGGGTGTGTGTCATCTGTGCTAATTTGCCCTAGCATTAATGCAAAGCATGCAAGTGCACACAGGTGTGCATTAGTGACTAATGCGCACTTGCACTAATGCAAATTAGTGCTAGTGTGAATTAGTGCAAGTAGAACAAAATTCTGGTAAAAAAAAAAAATTCTGATTCTGTCAGTGAGTGGACGATGGAATGAAAGATGCCCGACAAACCGCAAATCACAGACAGAATGGATTTAATGAAATTTGTGCATCCTGCATGGGGCCTGGAGGCATCCTTGGAAATAAAGATGGTGCTGGAGGCTGGTGCTTTGCTTTGCAGTGTGCCGGGCTCCCAGTTAAAACAAAACAAGCATTACAAAAATATGAATTCATGTCAGGAGGGACAGGAAACCCGGTGGGCACCAAGGCAGGTGTACACGGGTCACATTGGTGCACAGTATTCCAAATGTGTCTGTGCCATCTGTTTATACAAAGGCACTCTGATACTGGTAGACTGTTTCCAATCTATTCCCTACTAATCCCTAGCATGGAATTTGCCTTTTTAATTTTTTTAATTTTTTATTTATTTTATTTTTTTACTACTGCCACACACTGGGTAGGCATTTTCATTGAGGTATCCACCACGGGGCTGAGTCTTTGCCTGGTTCATCCCCATCAGTTCTGATTCTGTCAGTGTATCTGTACAGTTAAGATATTTTGCCCCTATGAGCATCTTTTTACACTTACTTATACTGAACCTCATTGGCTATGTTGTCACCCAATTTGGGGAGATCCTTTCTGAGGTCTTTCTGTTCTCTCTCTGTGTGTGCGTTTTCCTTTCTCATCATCCTGAATAAATTGGTGTCACATCTTCAAATCTGGCCACTTTCATGCTTGCCCTGAACTCTAAATCATTTATGAGCAAGTTAAAAAGCACCAGTCTCAATACAAATCCTTGGTAGACCCCACTGCCTCCTTCCTTCCATTGTGAGATCTTGCCCACTTATACCTTTCCATTGCTTCCTGTTGCTTAACAAGTTTCTAAACCCCAAAAGGACTTTCCCTCTTGTCACATGACTGCTAAATACTCCAGACTACATTGGTATGGGCCTTTTGTCAATAGCTTTTTGGAAGATTTATTATATAATGTCTACTTGTCGTTGCCACTCTCAAAGAATACCACAAGCTTGGTGAGGAAGGACATCCCTTTGCAGAAGCCATGCTGTTTCTTCTTCAGGAAGGCTTGTTCTTCTTTACCAAACCACGTCATAGGTAAAGCAACTTATAAACTAAAAATGCAACATGAAACCAGTAGTAGCAGTCACATACCAGCCTTCCCAAATGCCCCAACACAACAGTTGCTTGCCACAGAAGTTCCTCCCCTCTTGCATGGTCTTGCTTTCCTTTTTTGTGCCTTCTTCTTTTGCTCCCTTTTTCTTTCCCCTCTTTCCTTGCTCTCTCTGTCAACTTTCTTCTACCTTTCTTTCTCTCTTGCTCAATCTTCTCTCTTTTTCTTTTTCCTCCTGTCCTTAAAAAAAACAAAAAAAACCTGTTTCTCCCCCTTCCCTTTGCTCATGCTTCACTTCGCCCTCATTCCTTCCTCTCTCCTTTTTAGCACTCAGCAATACATGCTCACCTAAAGGTCGAAAGCCATGTCCAAATGCAGAGCCACTCATCTTGCAGTGGGAGGGTGGATCCCATCCAATGCCTGCAGAAATAATTGCAAATTGAATTTCCCATTACAACCCTTGAGGGAAGCAGGCTGGGGGTGGGGCAGAAGAACGATCACTCCTGGGAACCGTTGAAAGGAATTATAAGGGACAGGATGCGGAAAAGATAAAGACTGGACAGCTTTTTTTTTTTGCTCCAGCACAATCTGTTGGGCGATCAACTGTCTCTTCCCCTAGTTGTGATTGCAAGGAAAACTTAACCAACCGTTTTGCTAGCTCCTCCCCTCTTTGCAGGCACTGAGGGAAGGAAGTGACCTGGAGGTGCCTTGCATGCACACAGTGCCACCTACAGGCGCACTTTACCTCTGCAGCTCAGCCATTTGAATTGTCATGCTGCCCTTTCACTCTACATTGGAGAAAGGTCAGGAGTATTGTGTTCTCCCCCCCACCCCCACCCCACCCCCACTACTTCAATTAATAATGGGTAACCAAACTGCCATAATTTTGCACCCCTTGCAATATAGTACATATCCTTGAATGTGCTTGAATCCATTCTGAATGCATTTGAAGGAAATCACATTCTTTATGTAGGAACGGATCCACTGTGAGATGAAATCTTTCATTAAACTCGTTAAAGCAAGCGAACCAAAAATGGAGGTGTCCAGTTTACTAACACATGCTGGATCTGAAGTCAGTGAAGGGTAGAGAAGATGTATGCAGCAGGGGTGGGGAACCCTATTGACTGTGGGGGCTGGATTGCCTTCCTCTCCCACCCATGTGCTGGATGATGGCAAGGTGCCCCATTGGTGATTTCAGGGGCAAGGCCTTGGTCCCTGACATCATTGGGTCCCTGGCCAAAGCACTGGCTGGAGCTCTTCCAGTCAACACTTTGGTCAAGTGCAGTTTGCTCCTGAATCTCGTTCCCCACATGGGGAATGTGAAGCAGGAGTGAAGCCAGCTGCACACTTGGCTGGTGCTTGCAGGAGTTCCTGCAAACATCAGCCAAGTGTGCTCTGCTGCTCCTTCTAGTCCTGCTGCTTCTACTCCTCCCCCACTGGGAGGGGGAGTGGCCCAGAGGAGAATCCCCATGTTATCTCCAATCACAGATTGGAGATAACAAGGGGATTCCTCTCCTGCCCCCTTCCTAAGCCCCTGGTAGCCTCCAGGAGATGGGGTGGGGCTTGGGGAGGGGAGTGGGCAGGACCTGCACAGGGAACCCAAGCCTCTGTGGGCAAGACTGGGAACCTCCATAGGCCAGAGGTTCTCCATCCCTGGCATACAGTGGACAGCCGGAAGACAAATGCTTTCCACAGCAGGCAAGAGTTGAAAAAAGTGGCTTAGGTGACAAATACACAAGGGCGCCCCGGTTTTCATATGTGATGTGCCAACCCTCTGTCCCAAAGACAAAGCCATGCACCCATCACTGCCATGCCACCCTGTCACCAAAGATCAAGGTCACAGGGGGGTGAGGGGGGGGTATATCAGGATGCTGGCGAAAAAAGAGAAGGCACGTGAAATGGTGGCCGAACTGTGCATATCGGATAGATTGGTAATTATGTACTTAATTTGCATGCATTTTATGTTTGGTGGGGAGGTGGAATTGCCACATTGTATTTATCCTTAACTATGTTGGTTTACTGCAGCGTAAGAAGAACCCCAAATTCAACGACCTGGCTTCTGAACATTCTCAGGCAGAGCAAGAATACATTATGCATATTACGCCACTTATGTAAATGGCATTGGATTATTTGCACGAAGAATTGAATCAAATTTGATTTATTAGAGATAAACGCCTTTGCAGCATCAGCAGAAGAGATCACTTATTTGAGATCTCAATATCCGTTCACTGGGCTAGATATTCTGACCACAGGGCAGTAATAGTGCAGAAGGGTGACTAGGACTTTGGGGGAGATGTGCCAGCAGGGGGCTTGCTCTGCCGGGGCACATGGGGCCTTAGCTCCCAACCTATTCCCCAGAGCCCTGAGTGCCCACAGTCCATGGAAGTCACTGAGAGATATTTATATTTTTTTGGTCTTAGCTTAATTGCCATGCAGGGGATGATTTTCAAGGGGGTTGCAGCTCCCCCACCTCACATGCTAGAACACCTCCCCACAAAATCCCCCTGCATGGCAATTAAGTCTTTTTTTTTTTTTAATAACCTCTTCCATGGGTGCCAAATGCGAGGGCTTGATTTTTTCTGAGCTTAATTAGCATGTATAGGAGGATTTCCCAGTATAGGGGGATCCCAGTTGGGAAGGATTAACCCTCCCTGCCCTGCATACTCTGCTGCCCTAAAATCCCACCCACCCACATGGCAATAAAGCTTAGAAAACAACTTCCATTGGCGTTGAATTGTATGGGGGTGGGCAGCAGTGTCTGGTGGCTCCAAGGTCAGTGGGGCAGTGTATCCACTCTGGGTTTCAGTCTGATCTTTAAAGGAGCTAGCCATGGCACTGAACTTGTTTTGGGAATGGGGTTCAGCACCATGGATAGCTCCTTAAATGTCAGACTGATACCCGGGGTGGATACATCATACAGCACCCAACAGACATTGGAGCCACCAGCCTTCACTGGGGGTGGGGACAATTTTCCTCCAGGAGGAGATGAAGAAGAAGAAGAAGAAGAAGAAGAGAAGAAGAAGAAGAAGAAGAAGAAGAAGAAGAAGAAGAAGAAGAAGAAGAAGAAGAAGAAGAAGAACGACAAAATTCTTGTGCATCCCTACTTGAGATTTTTCAAAAAACTGAATGTGGGATAAACCAAAACTGACAGAGTCATCCATCCAGGTCCAGGGCTTTGAGCACTTAGATCAGGGCTCTCCAACCTTGGGCCCCCAGATGTTGTTGCTGGACTACAGCTCCCAGAATCCCTTGCCATTAGCCATGCTGGCTGGGTATGCTGGGAGCTGTAGGCCACCAACATCTGGGGACCCAAAGTTGGAGAGCCCTGGCTTAGATCTTAGAAGTCTGTGTTTGAATCTTGCTTCTACCCCCACCCTTCATGACAGGCCCTCATATTTAAGAGCTAGATGGCCAGGTAGGTACATCATGGTCCTCTCCATGCTGGGAATAGCTGTACCCATTGAATATGGCTGGTGCAGGTCGGTGAGAAGATCATTTCAGTTAGTTTCTGATTAGAATTTACCGAAATATGCAGCTCTCTTCATATTCAGGAGAGAAAGAGCTTGAGATTTTAAAAATTCAAATGCTGGACAAAGCGAAAGTGACAGATTTGGTGTGGAGGCTGCCTCCAAGACTGGGCTCAGGGTGTGTCTGGGCTGCACCCCAGAAAAGACTGGCAAAGTGGGGCAACAACGAGATGATCTTACCGGTCTTATTCTCTGACAGCAAATCCTGTGAATTTACTGAGAGTCCTCTGCTGCTACCTAGCCTGAATTTGTTGCAAATGGCATTGTGCAAAAAACAAAACAAAACCTCATGGCCTGATTTGCAGCCAATCTCAAAGTGATGGCTTGCTATATGACCTAGAGAGAGATGGGGGGGGGGGAGGCACTTTGAACACACTGCTGCTCCTAGCATCAAATTTTAAACGCATGCTGACCCTTGTCACAGAAAGCTTTTTGACACATGTACCGCTGGCATCACCGGCTGCAGCAAGCATTACCTTGGGCCGGCTTGGCTATGCATTTGGTTGGATTAGCCAGTCTGAGCAATTCTACCGAGCACAGCAGTGCAGTGTCATTAAGGAGCGGGAGCACTTCAACCTAAGTGCCGCTTCCAGATTCTAGGTCAGAAGAAACACCTGAGATCATCTAGGCTGACAGGTATGCTTCATATCGCTGAAATGAGCGTTGGTGGAGGATTGCCACTCATTTTCTAAAACATGTACACAGCATGTGGAAATTGGACTCAAACACTTGGATTCCGAATTGCTGTGTTTATTGTACAGTGTGAAGAAGGGACATGGTGGCAGTTAGGATAAGTTGGGCCGCCTGGTTTTGTTCAGTCTTTCACTCCCCCCCTCCCCTCCCCTCCACCTTTCTTGCACTTGCCTTTTTTCCCCTTCCTATTTTCCTGCCCTCTTCTTCAGAATGTGTCTGTGTCCTTGGTACCAGCTAGAGAAGGGAGGGCCTGGCAGATTAATGGCAACTGTGGGAGACAACAGGTTATCTGCAGAGCTGTAACACCAAGGCAGTTTAGGCTAATTGGTATGAAGTCATTCGAAAGTGCCCACAGCTGAGAAGGGGTGAGGGCTGATCCTTCATGAATCAGGCGAGAAAGTTCTGCCTAGCAAGATGATGGGATTGGTAGAAATCGGGCAGGAAAGCAGCCCCAGGCTTAGATAGAAGAGTCTGGTTAGGAGGGTGGAGACCGTGGAGTTGTTCTTCCTCGGGCCTGAATGTTGCGGAAGTTCCATCATGGGCAAGTATGCCAAGATTTCAGGATAGCTGGGAGGGCTAGGCCTGGTTTGGCTCAAGAAGTTCTTTGCAGACTTTTGGAGGTTTGTTTTAGTTGATCTTTTAGGGACCCTTTTTATCCCCATTCCCTTTCCCTCACAACACCCTACCTCACCCCCTTTCCCTAACCCTTTTTAGCCCTTTGTTATAAGGGAATATTTTGATATGTATTTTGGACCATTGGAGACCCTACACTGCTTAATTTGTAATCTTTGTTTCAATAAAGTCTCCATCTTAACAATTGTGTGTTCCTTTTTTTGTCTGCAAGGCTGGGCTGCTACACCAATTTGGTGTAAGGGAACCCGGTAAGGTGGGCGGCAGTCCCCGGGGTAAATTGGTACTGCGGCCTACCTGGTAGGGCTGGCAAGCAGCAGTCCTTCACATACAGTAGTAAGGATCCTTTTTGTGCAAAATGACCTTCTCTTTAGACTGTGTGTGTGTGTGTGTGTGTGTATAGCTTGCTAGCTAAAGATCCTGGCTTAATGGCCCTTGATAGCTGCTGGCCATGTGCAATGAGGCCCACCCTGCCTGCTGTCAGGGATGGGGACTCGGACTCCAGGACTCGACTTGTGAGTCGGACTGAGTCCCCCCTCTGACTCGAGTCAGACTCGAGTCCCAATATTTTTAATGGGACTCGAGACCAAGGACTCGTGTTCCAAAATCGTGTTCCTCAAATGCAACATGGATAGGTTTTAGGAAGAACAGCAAGTTTATTTTTTAAAATCATTTTCCTAAAATGCAACCTTTCAGACATTTTGGGTTTGGCTGCCTCTGCCTGCCTGCTTTGGGGTTCCCTGCCTCCTCTGCCTGCCTGGTTATTTTGGGTTTGTCTGCCTGGTCTGTTCTTGTCAAAATCAGTGGCAGAGTTTTGAAATAAAAAGGCACACTTGTGCCTAGAATTTATTTAAGCCACACATCTGAAGTAGCCTTATTTTGTTGGGGGAAAACCCCCATTGATTTTAAGAGGGACTCGTGGAGTCAGCTTTGGGAGTGACTCGTGACTTGTGAGTCACCATTTTGGACCAAGGACTTGGACTCGTGACTTGAGACTCGGGTCCAAAGACTCATGACTCGACTTGTGACTCGAGACCAAGGACTCTTCAACATCCCTGCCTGCTGTACAAAATAATGTGAACATGTTTTGCAGTCGGCTAGCATAAAGGAACTTCTTACCATTCCAGATAAGGGGACGGGAGGAGCAGGGAACAAAACACATCTCGATATCGCATCCCAACCTACTTTCTAGAAAGCTCTAAATGGCTTGCTTGGGGCTCTACCAGTGGGCCTGTTGCAGCCCAGCACCAATCAGGCCCAAATCCATTTGGCTTCAAAAACACTCCGGCATTCAAACCAATCCTTGGGTTCAGTTTGCAGTGTGGCATGCAGCACAATCCTATGCATGCTTACTTGAAAGTTTGCAGGACACGGAATAATGAGCTCAAGTTACAGGAACCCAGATTCCACCTAAACATCAGGAAAAAATTCCTGACTGTCAGAGCAATAAGACAATGGAACCAACTACCTAGGGAGGTGGTTGGCTCTCCCACTCTGGAGGCATTCAAGGTGCGTGCAGCTGGACGGACATCTGTCGGGGATGCTTTGACCTGGATTCCTGCATTGAGCAGGGGGTTGGACTCGATGGCCTTGTAGGCCCCTTCCCACTCTACTTTTCTATGATTCTATGATTCTATGAAAGTAAGTCCCACTGATTTTGATAGGATATACCCTGCAGTAAGAGTTATAGGTTTGCAGCTTCAATGGATATCACTTATTCTTATTTTTTTTTATTTAGAAAATTTATGGTATATCCTGCCTTTTTCAGCTTTCCGTGGTGAAAAATGTGGGTGACCTCAGTGTGCAGAATGTTACAGACAGAGGCGTAGCGTTGGGGGGGTGGCAGGGGGGGGCCGGCCGCACCGGGCGCAACATCTGGGGGGGCGCACTCGCAGCTCTCTGCCCACAGCTCTTCCTCTCCTGCTCCCCCCACCCAGAGGCGGCGCCTTGGAGAAAGGGGCGGATCAGCCGCCGCCGCGCCCCTCGCTGCTGCGCGCCGCCGCCAGCCGCAGCCGCGCGCTCGGGTCGTGCGCTGGAGAGCGGCGGGCGGGGCGGGAGGCGAGGAGGAGGAAGGAGGCGCCGGCGGTGCGCGTAGGGCGGGCAGGGAGGGCAGCCGCGCGCGGCGCGTGGGCCATGGAGCGATGGAAAGGGGCGGTGGCGCTGGTGACCGGCGCCTCGGTGGGCATCGGGGCGGCCGTGGCCCCGCCCTGGTGCAGCGCGGCATGAAGGTGGTGGGCTGCCCGGAGAGCGTGGACAAGATCGAGGTATGGAGGCAGAGAGAGGAAGGAAGGAAGAAAGAAAGGGAGGAGAAGAGAGAGAGAGAGAAAGAAGGGAAGGAAGGAGAAGGGGGAGGGAGGAAGAGAGAAAGAAAGAAAGAGGAAGGGAGGAAAAGAGAGAGAGAGAATGAAGGGAAAGAGGAAAGATGGGGAATGAGAGAAAGGGGTAAAGAAAGTTGGGAGACGAGAAAAGGAAGGATGGAAGGCAGATAGAAAGAAAGAGAAAGGGAGGGAGGCAGGAAAGGAAGATGAGGAAGGAGAGGAAAAGAGTTACCGGGGAAAGGAGAGAAGAGAAAGAAGGAAGAAGAAGAAGAAAGAGAAAGAGAGAGAGAGAAAGGAAGGACAAAGCGGAGAACAGCAAAGGAGAGAGAAAGGAAAATGGGGGAAAGGAGAAAAGAGGAAAGGGAAAAAGGATGGCGAGAGAAAAGGAGGAGAGAGAGAAATGGGAGAGGGTGGGAGGGTGAAGGGAGGAGGGGAGAAAAGGGGGGGAGAAAGGAAAGAGGAGGGCAAAGAAAGAAGAGGTACATTTTTAAAAAGCCAGGAAAGGAGGGAGAAAGGAAATGGGCTAGAAAAAGAAGGGAAAGGGGCGTATGGGGAAATGGGATCGGGGGACGGATGAATGAAGAAATGGAGGAGGCAGGAAGTTGAGTTGAACTTGTTGAAGGGACAGGTGGAAAGCGGGAGGAGGCCCGAGCAGAGCAGAGCAGCGCGGGGTGTGTCTTCGTCTTCTTCTCCTCCTCCTCCTCCTCCTCCTCTTGGGGAGTCTCCCTTATTGCTTCTCCCTCTTTCTAGACCTCTGTGTGACCTCCCCGAATTTAAATTAATCTGTATATTATATACAGATTGATATCTTGCACTTCTATTAAAGAATTACAATTAGAGGTACAGGATTGAGGAAGTTGGCTCCATCTAGCCCAGTCTTGGATCATCTCCAGGGTATGGTTCCATTTTGATGTTTAGTTTTTGTTCTTGATATTTTTTGTCATTTACGATGGTTGTGAGACGACATATAATAGCATGGCCCATGCTAGGTTACTACATTTGTAGATTTGTATTCATAGACCTGCTGAAAATGTGGAGAATGTGTAATGCATGTTCGCACTCAATAAGTGTGTGATAGACATATGTTAAAGTAGTACAGCTACAGGATTACTAAGGGTTTTTTAATTAGGAAGTAAAATCAGGGTTAGGGGGAAAAATGGGGTGCTGACCCCAGTGCCACTGTTACAGAGCAGGTTCCTAACTAAGTCTGTTTGCTGAGAAGTAAATGGGATTTAGATGGGAGCCATATTTGTACACTGAGCCTGCAATCCTGCACCCACTCATCTGGGAGCAAGCCCCATGGAACTCAGCAGGACTTCCCTCTGAGCAGACATGTATGATATGGGCTTGCTAGTGAACTTTGAGATGCTTCAATAATGATGACGACGATGACATCGACTTCTGTGTGCCGCCTGAGATGCCCCTGCAATGCCTCAATAAATGGCCCACGAGCATCCAGAGAGGAATCGTAGGCAGATGGCAGCCGCTTTGGTTCTCCTCCTGGCCTGTCTCCTTCCATCAGCAGAGTTTCTTGCACACTCCAGATATTCCAACTGAAAAACACAACAACCCAAAATTGTTTGATTTCTGATGGGGATAGAGCAGCTCTGCTACTCATGTGCAATTAAAAGAAATGACTTGAACTCTCGCCAAGATGCTGATGGCGCAGATGGCAGCTAATCCCAACCCCAACAAGCCACAGAGAATGTCTGGAGTGTGCAACAGAATCCTTCTGGCTTTGCTCATGGGAGCGGGTGAGCAGCTGACAGTGACACACACTCAGATAGGAGTGCAGTAGCATACTCCATGCTGGCCTTAAAGCAGTAATAACTTTCCGGCCAGCTTGGCTGTCATTCTTCAATCTTTTCAGACTCAGGACCCACATTTAAGCCCAAAATGCAAAAATGGGACCCCATTTCTATTATTGTAAGAAAAAATAGAAATGGGGTCCAATGTTGCAATACAATATGGTGATGCTGATGCTATTCATTCATTCATTCTTTTACTTGCAAGAGGAAAAAAGGTGGGATATGAATGTACTAATAAAAATAAAGAAATGATACTTATTTTTCAGGCATTTTATTTATTTATTTCATACATTTTTATACTGCCCAATAGCCGAAGCTCTCTGGGCGGTTTACAACCTATTAAAACTGTTGCAAGGCAGTTCACATAACAGATTTTAAAAAAACTATACAACACAATTACCTGTCTGTCTTTCAGGTCTCTCTTTCTGTCTGCTGTGCTTCTTATTTTCTCCCCCTACAATGTTTCTCCTCTGTTTCTTTCTCTTTCATTATTTATTTATTTATTTGAAGTATTCATATGCGGCCCTTCATTATCAAATCACACGGTAGCGTTTAACGCAAAATGCATTACAACAGTTAAAATAAAATACACAGATAAAACAACAAAGCAAATCTACCAAGCTAGGTATTAAAATCTGTAAATGCCTGGCTATACAGATAAGTTTTGAACAGGCAACTAAACATCACTGCAGGGGCGGAGGTCATAGAGCATGCTGGGAGGGTTTTTTGTGGGAGGTCATAGAACATGCTGGGGGAGTAGGGATGTGTGCGGAGCTCGTTCGGGGGTTGGAAGTCCAGTGAACTCACCGGGCTTCGACCCGCCCCCGAGTGCCGCTTCACCCTACCTGCTTCCCCAGCTCAACTCCCGTTCTCCAGAGCCGAGCCAGGGAAGCGACTTACGTAGAAAATGGCATAAGATACATTAAAGACGGCCACGATTTGCGCAAGTTGTGTTCGCTTTTAATGTATCTTCCACCATTTTCTATGTAAAAAGCGCTCTGGAGGGAACCCAGAAGTCTGGAGATCATCGCGGCTGGTGCTCGCTTTTGGTCCAGCTTGGCAGGCATGGCAGCACGCCACGAGTTGGGTGGCGGGAGGATCGTCCACTCCTAGCTGGGCGGGTTATGCCATATATCAGTTTCCCCCAACTGTGTGCTCTCCAGATATTTTGGACTTCAGTGCCCATCATCTCTAACCAGCATGGCCAATGGACAGGAATGCTGGGAGTTGTAGTCCAAAAACATCTGAAGTGCACCAGGCCTGGGAAGGCTGTTGCCATCATTATGACGTGAAGATATGCTTGGCAGTTTAGGGATGATGCCTTGCTGCTGACATTTCAGAAGCCAGCGGATTGACTGGAATAGATTTCTATTGGTTGGAAGCAGAGTGTCAGTGCCCAGCATAGATCCTGTAACTGTCAAATCAGAATAAATTGTGCAAAATAGCAAAGTTCCACATAAATTGTGCTAAGAAAGAGAAATTGTGCTAATGTGCATAATTTACACAGGTTGCAGAATCCAGTTTTTGTCAGGGATGTTGAAGAGTCCTTGGTCTCGAGTCACGAGTCGAGTCACAAGTCTTTGGACCCAAGTCTCGAGTCTGAGTCAGAGTCCTTAGTCCAAAATGATGACTCACAAGTCCTGAGTCACGAGTCACTCCCAAAGCTGACTCCACGAGTCCCTATTAAAATCAATTGTTTTTGTTTTCCCAACAAAATAAGGCTACTTCAGATGTGTGGCTTAAATAAATTCTAGGCACAAGTGTGCCTTTTTTATTTCAAAACTCTGCCACTGATTTTGACAAGAACAGACCAGGCAGACAAACCCAAAATAACCAGGGAGGCAGAGGAGGCCGAGAACCCCAAAGCAGGCAGGCAGAGGCGTTTGTCTTGGACAATTCAAACTGTGGAACTGGTTAAGAAGAGACCAGGCAGGCAGAGGAGGCAGGGAACCCCAGACAGGCAGGCAGAGGCAGCCAAACCCAAAATGTCTGAAAGGTTGCATTTTAGGAAAATGATTTTAAAAAATAAAATCTTCGCCGGCAATCACACTTCTCTCCACTCCTTCTGGCACAGCCCAGGAATGTTGACGAGTCCTTGGTCTCGAGTCCCAAGTCACGTCTCGAGTCCCATTAAAAATATTGGGACTCGAGTGGGACTCGAGTAAGAGGGGGCACTCAGTCCTGACTCACAAGTCAAGTCCTGGAGTCTGAGTCCCCATCCCTGGTTTTTGTTGGTGCAGAATTTCATGGGGGGGGGGGCTATGACACACTGCCCTGCACACCATGCACTCAAAAGTACGTGGACGTCAAGCAGTGATGTCCTATCTTGCCATTCTACCAAGCCATTAAAAAAAGAGAGAGAGAGAAGTTATCCTGGAATCAGCTCAGAAGAAAAGACATCTATTTCTGCTTCCTGGAAGTCATGACCAGTGGCAGAAAAGAGATGTCTGCATGTCATGCCTTTAGAGCAGGGCTCTGCTGAATCACGCTACCTGTTAAAATGTCCCCGATTTATCTTTCTCCCTTCATGGTTTCCATAGCAACATCACTACAATACCTCCTTACACAGGGTTGTCTCACTGATCTCATTAGAGACCAAAAACTTTCAAGCCAATATTTGCCAACAAGGAAGTGTGGGAAGAAAAGAGAGAAAGGGAGGGGAGGGAGGGGGGAAAAGAGGAAGAGAGAGTGAGTGAAAGAGTTTTCGCACATATTATATACTGTCTGACATTTACCACCAGTGGTTAAGCTCTAAAAAGAGAGATGCGAGACATTGAAAGCTCCAGAGCAAATCGTGGGAAGCTTCTGCAGCAGGGATGAGCAACAACCGGTAGCCCCTGGGCCTCCCCTGGTGGGGCATGATCTGGCTCCCAGATGCCAATCCAGAGGCAAGAGGGGTTGGATCTATCTAGGGGGCATGGCTGACATGCATTTATTTAGTTCAAAATATTTTTATCCTGCTCCTCGGCTAAAAAGACTCCTGGAATGGCGTACAGGCAACCAGTAAAACAAGGTAGTCCCTACCTGCAGACTTACAGTTTAAAAAAACATGGCACACAAGGGAAAAGGGGAAAGGGGGGGGAATGAAGTAGTCTTTCAGCTGGGCTGGTGGAATGGCCACACTTCCCCCACCCATCTCCCTCTGTACAGCCTGCTGGAAAGGCTGCTGGTGAGGACAGTTGAGGGAGAAGGAGCCTTCATGGGGGAAGTCTTGATGGCAGCTCAGGCTGATCACAGTCTTTTCAAACCTTTGCCTTAGGCAGGCAGTGCCTTCACTTCACCCTAAATTTACCACTGCCCCACTGATTCCCTCTACCTTTATTTATTTATTATATTTCTATCCCACCTTTTTTCCTACATGGAAGGAACCCAAGGCAGCTTACATAATCCTCCTCCTCTCCATTTTATCCTCACAACAGCCCTGTGAGGTAGGTTTTCAGACATAGATTCATAGATCATAGAGTTGGAAGGAGCCTACAAGGCTATCGAGTCCAACCCCCTGCTCAATGCAGGAAACTAGAGGAGGGGATCTCCCATCCAAGTAATAACCAGGCCTGACCCTGCTTAGCTTTCCACACTCAGACAAGGTGAGCCTAGGCTGACTGAGAGTCAGTGACTGGCCCAAAGTTACCCAGTGAGCTTCATGGCCGAGGGGGGGACTAGAACCCTGGATCTCCCGAGTCCCAGTCTGACACTGTCACCACTATGCCACACTGGCTCTACCTCCATGTACTGATGGGGTTATAGAACACTGGTTCTACAGGACTGGTGTGTCATGACTAGTGGTGGGATGATCCTCCCACCACCCGACTCGTGGTGCGCTCGCCTGCCAAGCCGGTCCAAAAGCAAGTGCCAGCCAAGACGCTCGCCGAACTTCCGGGTTCCCTCTGGAGCGCTTTTTATGTAGAAAATGAGATATGTTAAAAGCGGCCATGATTTGCATAACTTGCACAAATCACGGCTGTTTTTAACATATCTTACACCATTTTCTATGTAAAAAGCGTTTTGGAGGAAACCCGGAAGTTGCTTCCCCGGCTCAGCTTGGGAGAACATGAGTCAAGCCAGGGAAGCAGGTAAGTTGAGTGGAGCTCAGGGGGAGTTGAGCCCGGTGAGTTTGCTGGTCTTCCACCACCACCCCCGAATGAGATCCGCACACGTCCCTACATGACCCATGATGACTACCACACCCTGATCTAAAATGGGTCGCACTAACACCACTTTGCTGTTGTTGTAGATTGTAAAAAAATAAATAAAAGTGGGTCCCACATTGCATGTTGGGGGTAAAGTGGGTCCTGGATCTGAAAAGGTTGAAAATGACTATTCTAAAAAGGTGAGGTTTGGAAGGAAGGAGAGAATATTATAACATCTAGAACCTAGAGATGTACAGATTTTGTTAAATCTGTTCTGTCTGCATTTCTTCGAATGTCAGGCGCCTTTCGTTCCCTCATCCACTCATTGACGGAATTGGATTTTTTTTTCTATTCCCCAAACTTGCATTTGTGCACACTTGTGCATATTTGCGCTTGCACAAATGTGCACTTCTGAAAATGCACAAATCCCCTCAAAATGTGCAAATCCCCCAAAATGTGTATTTTCACACTTTAGCCCATGTGGGAAAATGTGCATTTTGGGTTGGTGTTTTTTTATTTTTATTTTATTTTTCTATGACTAAATTTGCGTAAAATTCTAGAAAGTTTAGAAGAAGAAGAAGAAGAAGAAGAAGAAAAAGAAGAAGAAGAAGAAGAGTCTGCAAGTCTGCAGAATCTGCACAACTCGGGAAAAGCCATTCTGCTGTGGAATCTGTGGGTCAGATTCATAGAAATCCAAACTCATTTGAATCTGTTGCAGATTTCTTCGTCATCCCTACCAGAACCTAGTGTATACATTGGATAATACACTGTAAACCAAGTTCTACAACTGGCAACTTGATGCATAGCCAGCCATACAGATGATGCAGTCAACTGGTTCCCTGCACATGGCTACATGATATGAATTTTGCACATTGGTTAACTGTGACCTGCCATGTAGGGTGTGATTAGCTGGTATCTCCCCTCACACACATAGGAAGTTTGTCCTTCTAACCCAGTTTTGTCTGCACCAACTGATGGTGGCTCTCCAGAGTTTTCCAACCCTAGCTAGAGAAGCTGGGCACTGAACCTGGGACCTTCTACGTGCAAAAGCATGTGCTCTACCACTGAGCTACAACTCCTTCCCTAGTAGGTTCTTCTTACCAGTAAGCTGCACTGCACTCCTGAAGTAAAGGAACAAAGTCTCACAAAATCAATGTATTCAACATCCCACGGCTGAAAACATCCATAAAATATCATTTGGAAGTCTTCTCCTAAACACAGAAGTGTTGCAAATTATTGCCGCATGACTACCATGAAGTCAGGTGTAGATTTACAAAGCACAAATCTGCTTGCTCAAGAATGATAAAGTACGCGCCTGTCAACTGCAAGTTGATATGGATGAAATTGTCCGTACATAACTCCCACTGGATCAAAATTGAGTTTACAAAGTACCACCAGCACACTTGTGCAAAAATAATTCAATAGACATTTGCTGGATGCATTTCAACCTGCTGGTTTTTCTCAATGGTACTAAATTATACAGGTATAAGTTAAAATGGATCCAGATAGACCCAACAAGTCATCCATCTTCTGGGCTCCTAGGGACAGAGGGTAATTCCATGAGTCTACCCCTGTGAACCTACCAGTATGAGCTGGATGTTTTATTGTATGATCACACAACTTTATTTGTGGTTTAAATGGGGTTGACTCCAGCTTATGTGGGTGGGTCCCCCTTTAGCCCCTAAACTCTTTGCTCTGAACCTTCCTCTTTTCCCACTTTCCTCCCTCCCTCCCTCCCTTCTTTCTTTGTTTCTCCTCCCTCCCTCCTTCCCTCCCTCTTTTTCTTCCCTCCCTTCTTTCTTTGTTTCTCCTTCCTTCCTTCCTTCCTTCCCCTCCCTTCCCCTCCCCCTCCCCTCCCCCTCCCCCTTCCCTTCTTTCTTTCTTTCTTTCTTTCTTTCTTGGGCCTTAGGTTCTGTACCCCTGGCATACATGGTCCTCTCCCCTCCATTATCCTCACAACTACCCCATGAAATCAGTTTGGCTGAGAGTTGTGACCGGTCCAAAGTCATTCAAAGAACTTCATTGCAGAGTTGGGATCCTGAATCTGCATCTCCCCAGTCCTAGTCCAAAACTCAAATCACTAATTACTGTTATGGATATTTAGGAAAAACACAGTCTGCACAGACAGAAGGCCAACACGTGCAGGAGATTACTTTATTAATACCATCACTATAAACCTCAATGTATTTAAAGCAAATAGCTCATCATCAGAGGAATCTATTGTCATGTTTTAGCTGACCACCAAGTAGCTTAATGACTCCTACAAGGCCCTTTTCTTGTTGTTTGTTGCCAGCCGCTGGTCTTCAGAGGTATACCACCCCTGAACAGGCTGTCCCCAGGTTATGAACGAGTTCCGTTCTTAAGAATGTCTTTAAGTCGAATTTGTGTGTAAGTCGGAACAGCATAGCGTTCTATATGTTAAAATCGGCATTTACACAAATTGCATAAATTACGCAAATTGCGTCGTATACTACGCTATGTACTCTACGTAAATGACGTAGCACCAGGGAACCCAGAAGTCCATTCTTAAGTATGGGTTGTCTGTAAGTCGGACGTTCTTAACTCGGGGACTGCCTGTTTATCAGGGTCCATTGTGTTATCATGGCCAACAGCTGTTGGTGATCCATCCTTCATGTATTTATTATCTCATTCTGTGAAGGGAGAATGGGCTGAGCTCCTGGCCATGTAGGCAGGGCCAATAATTACCAAAGTAGGCTGCTGCCTCTCCTTACGTCCATCACAGCCTGAGCCAGGGGGGCTCTCAGAACTTACAGTACACTCTTGAGGCTTAGGGAATAAGGGTTCAGCTTTGCCCCGCCCTATTCACAAGCCTGAAATATTAAACAGTAGCAAGTAACCAAGCAGAAGACTCTGGATTTAGTACCAAGACTTACATGGAAGGAAGCACACACAACACTTGAGGTAGGTGTTAAGTTCATTTACAGTGGGAGAAGTGGGGTAGAGAATAAAAAGCATACAAGGACCAGAGCAACCTTTGGAAAGGACACGTCAGGCAAAAAGTAACAAAAGTTACTTAAACAGGTCTTGCAATAGGACGGGGCTTAATCCGGGACCCAGAGAATCACAAAACCGAAAGCAAGTTGAAGCCATGAAGATGAAGACAAGGGGGCAGCTCCAAGCCCCTTCTTTTTATGTTCAAACACCTAACAACTCAAGGAAGATCTTTGTTAGCCAATCACACAGGCTGGCTGGAACAGTGCTCCCATGCCTGGTAGGTGAGGGCAAAAATTCCCACAGCTTCCCAACGAAGCTGAGATCATTCAGCCCAATTAACTGAGTCTTACTCTGCCCTTGAAGGCTAGAGTCATCTTGAGATAAGAGACACACAGGTGGTGGTTGTTGCATCACTGCATGCCACTTCAGCCTGGCCACATGGAGTCTTACACACAGTTAGAGCACAAAAAGAACATGGAGTTCTTGACACATCTTTTTTTTTAAAAAAAAATCCTTCTAAGCTGGTGGCCATTGTCCCGTTTGGTGGCAGCAAGATTTGGTAAATGAATTATGCCTCGTGTGCAGAAGGACTCTCTTACGAATAAAAGTCACGCATATTCCCAGGCTGAAGCCTGTAGGCGTAGGTACTGAAACACCAAAAAGGACATCTCTCTGACCCACCTGCCCTCTCCCCTTGCCTTCACAGGCATGAGCAATGGCAGCCACCTGACCTCATTGTCCTCCTTGCATCGGCAATCCATTGTGCTGCCGTGACGCAAATGCCATCCTCCCCTCTCCCGCCTCTCCGCCGTGCACAAACACCTCAAATGGATCAAACAACATCGCTTATTGAAGGAGAGAAGCAGCAGCCACTGGGACCAGCTTAATATTCATCTCCACACAACTGCCTTTGACGCCACACTTACTGAGCTGGGAGCTTGAGTCGAGCCCTAATTGCTAAACAAGTATCTGGAGGCATCTGGTTTCCCTGGGAACAGGCACTGCCCCCCCCACACTCTCGTTTTGACTGCGCTGATTTATAATGTTTCATTTACCCCTTTAAGGAGGAGCCAAGCCCAAACCTGGGAGAAGAAGAGCTGGAATTGGTTAAAGGGGCTGCTATGGATGGGCCAATTTCTGCCTAGCTTCGGAATGGCTCCCACCTCTACAAAACATGATCTGTCTGCAAGCCCCCCAAGAAACAGATCCCAAATGGACATCTTGGCTGAAAAACAGAGGGGCTGCCATTCAAGCCATTTGAAGAAAAACAAGCAACCCATTAAGGTTGTGCAGAAAAGCTGGGGGAGGAGTCAGGGGGGAGGCACAGTCATTTTGGTGAAAGGGAAACATCAGTGCTTTTTGAGGAAGGGGCCCTGGAAAACAGAGGATCAGCAACTCTGATGCTTTGACCTAGATTCCTGCACTGAGCAGGAGGTTGGACTCAATGGCCTTGTAGGCCCCTTCCAACTCTACTTTTCTATGATTCTATGATTCTATGATTCTATGATTCTAACTGCCTTTGTCAGCATGTGGCTGTGTAAAAGGGAAGGTTGACCTACCCACTCAAATGAATGAACAGTCCCATGTTTTGCCATTGATCATTTCCCATTTCTGCCAGATATGCTGAAACTGAGCAACATAGCACTGAATAATGGATGATAATTTGGGTCCAATGTTTGAGGAATCTCTAAATGCCTGCATTTGCAGACCTTCGGGGAATGTTGCAGATATGGTATAAGTAGTGTTTTGCCACATTGAATATGTGTGTGTGTGTGTGTGTGTGTGGTTGTAGTTCAGCGGAAGTCCACATGCTTTGAATGCAAATGTCCTAGGTTTAATTTCTGGCATCTACAGGACATAGAGGTGTGTGCATATCAGCAAAACTTGAGCTTATTGAGGTCCTCTTGAAGTTCATTCTGACTCATGTCTGTATTTTTGTGTGTATTTTCCCCATATGTGCCCATCAATTGTGTACATTTTTTAAATGTATGAAATGTTCTCCCATTGAGTAAAGCACGTTGGTGCACATTTTCCAAAAGTACAGATTTTTCATGTACATTTTTCAAATGTAGCATTTTTAAAGCATATTTTTGGGTTCCACGAATCACATTGCAAGCTCAGAAGTGTATGGATTTCAACCACAGATTGTTGTTTGGTGAAGTGTAAGCTGGGTAAAATTCTGGTAAAAAACAAATGAAAATGAATTTCTCATAGATCCCTATTCCAGGTAGGGCTGGGAAGAAACCTTGTTTGAAACTCTGGAGAGCCACTTTCAGTAAATGCAGCAGACAATACTGGGTTAGACAGACCAGTGGTCTGATGGTATAAGGCGGCAGCTTTCACACTCCTAACACCCATTGTGTGCAAAAAGAAGGTTTGCATATTGCAAGAGCCATGGGGCATGCAATGTGTTTCCATGACCAGAGACACAGTGACTGGGTTCAGACAACATGATAACTCACACTCAAGGATTGAGTATGGTTGAGTGTGGGTTGTCATTGAACTGTGGGTTGTCATTGAAATGTGGGTTATGTTTTCTGAACCCAACCGAAATAACAAACCATGGTGAACAACCTACAGTTCACAACCCAACAACAAACTGTGGTTTCTCTTCATGGGTTGTTTGTGGTTAACAAGCCATGGCTTGATAGTGCAGCTGGGTTCAGACACCACGATAACCCATGTTTCAACAACAACCCATGGTTTAATGACAACCCACACTCAACCCATAGTCAATCCCTTGAGTGTGGGTTATCAATCATATTGTCTGAATCCAGTCAGTGTACCTCCCACAGGATACCTGTCAGTGAGATCTAGGCCAGGGGTGGGCAGACCTCAGGCATGTGGGATCTTGTTTTTTCCCCCTAGAACCACAAGATCCACTAACTGGAGCTTAGTAGAAAAGGCATACATTTAAAATGAAAGAATTCTGGACCCAGGAATCTGTTTTGAGAACCAGAACTGAATGGAGCACACAGTTCCTTCCACACAAAACTCCACTCCTGGTACCCCAAGCTTTCTATATTGCATCACGATAATTTAAGGCAAGGCAGCCATTTTGTTGCTACTATAGTTAAACAGTTGGGAGTCAGAAATCCTTGCTGATTTACCAAAAATCAGCCAGAGATCTACTAGTAGCTCCAGATCGACCTTCTACCCACCCTGATCTAGACTATCCAGTTTCAGGGGATAATCACTTGTCTGTTTTATTTTTTGTTAAAACCTTTGAAAGCTACCTTTCATCAAATAGATACCAGGGCAGTGTACAAAATAGGTCTCAAATGGTCACACAGCCATGCACATTGCTTTTCTCCATTGGAATGAATAGCAAGAATTCACCAGTTTGGAAGAAAGTAAAGAGGTGTACTCAAAGATACCTTTTGGGATATTAAACTTGTCACAGCTGTTGGGAATCAAGCTTGGTTCTGTCTGCCTTCATCTTCATAACCCTCTTCAGGTTTCTGTTTCTGGGTTATGCTACAGTCAGTGTGATGGAACCTGCAGAACTGGCTTTTTATAGAAAACACATTGGGTTAGATCCAAACATAGTCACACTTAGGGTAGACTCATTGAAAACAGTAGGTCATATGTTAGTCATGATTTACTTGCCCCATTAATTTCAATGGGTCTACTCTATGCATAACTAAGTCTGGATCCATCCTTTTTATTTTAATGTTTATAACCCCCTTTTTAACAACAAACCCCCCCACCCCCAGGCAGCTTACAACAATAAGAATAAAATTATAAAAATCATACATGCAACATTAAAAAATATCAGCATTACAATCACTAAAGCATCTTGTGGCACCTTGAAGACTAACAAATTTATTATAGCACAAGCTTTTGTGGACACTATTCACTTCATGAGATACATGAAGTGTTAACCTCAAGTTAGCAGATTTATATTCACATGAGGGGGCTAGGGGATTGTAAACAATGTGGTCAGAGGGAATTGAAATGCAGAAACTACAGACAGTGATAATTACCATAACAGTGACCATTGACAAAACATTACTGAGTGATAACACAGACATCATTGCATTAAAATCACCAGACATTATCATAACCAACACAAGAGGTAATGTCTAAAAGCAGATCATTTTGGACTCCAGCTCCAAAAGGCCTCCAGATCAAGCAGTCTGGTCTGGCACAATAAAAACAATTTCACAGCACTCCAAAAAGGACCAGTGGAGTGGATCTTATGTATCTCTTTTGCAAAATATTGATAAGTCGGGGGGGGGGGCTCTACTGGTTTCTTGGTCCAACAAGACTGGGAGGGCTGCACGTTCCCCACCCCTGTGCGAAATGGACAGGGATGGCTGAAACAGGAGGCAATAACAGAGTGCAGAGCTCTGTCCAAGGTGCTGAAGGGCAGAGGCTAGAGAGCTCCGTCCAAGGTGCTTTAGAGCACAGAGCTCTATCCAAGGTGCTGAAATGCAGAGCACAGAGCTCTGTCCAAGGTCGTGAAATGCTTCAGGTCACTCTCCTGAGTGGCAATATGGGTACTGTATGTTATTATAAGGAATTGCCATATGAAAACCAAATTTAAAGCCCTACCTGGATTAAAACCTCTCCGAACGAGAGAGAGAGAGAGAGAATGGCCTTTTGCAGGCATTGTTTACCCCTTGCTATCACACAGCATTCAAAAGGGGAAGGGAAGATGCTATTGGGGGAGCGCTCATTCATTTGCTATATGA
Source organism: Shinisaurus crocodilurus (assembly GCA_021292165.1). Taxonomy (NCBI): domain Eukaryota; kingdom Metazoa; phylum Chordata; class Lepidosauria; order Squamata; family Shinisauridae; genus Shinisaurus; species Shinisaurus crocodilurus. Next base: position 23,516,413 of record CM037881.1, read on the forward strand.
AATGAAGTCAGGGAGAAGAGACAGGGGGAAACAGCAAAGCCGTCACAAAGCAGATGACTGTTCCCTGGACGGCAGCCTGCGTAGGAAGCGCCAGAGCAAACAGACAGAGCGACAGACAGAGCTGCCATGGCGGGGGCGAAGAAAGAATATCCCCTCTCAAATGAGCAACCGGGTGATGTTCTTCCCTCCTCCGCTTGCTCTAGCCCACGCAGCATCCCTGCCAGAAAATTAAACTCCCTCCATGGGGAGGCCACCTGCGGGGGAAGAAACCTGAGAGATGACTGTGAAAGAGCAATTTACACCCCCAGCTGATGGGAGGAGACACACACCGGTTGCCCATCCATCCAGCTCCTCACCATCACCAATGCCACCACCATGAGGTTTGCCAACTAATAAAAACAACAACTGTTCTGGAAGATTGGCATACAAGAATCAGCCAATGAAGCTTTTCGGGGCATGGGGGATAAGAATGATAACCTGCATGATGTCGGTACATCCAGGTGCTGCTAAAGTCAAAGGACAGAGGAAAACATAAGTTGTCACACACACATACACCTGCCATGAAACTCTTCAATATTTTTCTTGGGCAGCTTTCCCCAAGCTGGTACCCTCCAGATATGGGGATGATGAGAGTTGTAGTCCAACCCATCTAATCCTCACCTACATCTCACAGTCCAAATGTGTTGGACTACTAACTCCCACCAGACCCATCATGGGGATGGTGGGAGTTGTAGCCCAGCACACCGGGTGGGCACCCACTTGGGAAGCCTAGCCTGGTGTTTTCATCCATTTAAAAGCTGGTGGTAGAGCTCCTGTACCTTTAACAGGTGGGTGATAGGTAGAAATTCAGCAGGCAATGACTCTGTCAGTGGAGTTCTATGGTGGTTAGGCATCACCTGATGAATATTTGCCTGTCACACAATTGTTAAAGACACAGAAGGCCTGCAAAACTCAGCCTTGCTTCCTGCTAATCCTTCAGGTTCTCTTAGCTTTGCTCCCACCCAGAAGCCTACCTCTGGATGCTGAAGAATATTTGGGGGTACTGGGGATGGATGGCTTAGAACCAAACATCTGTATTTTCCAGCTAAACTCACAGTCTCACACAATATTTGGACATTAATTAGAGTCCTGCCTCTACCCTTCCCCCACCCCCACTTGTGAGATTGGGTCAACAGGTCCACCATTAATAAAATATGCCTCCCATTGACACTGTATCAATATGGTTCAGCAACTGCTCCACACATTTCAATAGTAAATGGACCATGATTTATGATACATGCTTCTACTCAATTTAAACTCCCTTCCTTGCACTTAAGGGAGGTGGGACTCAGAAAGGCTCATTAAGTGAAAAATGATTAATGAGGGCCTGCATGACACCCCAGGCAGGCCTGGGTCACACATATTTAAGAACATAAGAAGAGCCATGCTGGATCAGAGCAAGGTCCATTCTAGTCCAGCATTCTGTTCACACAGTGACCAACTAGCTGCCCCAATGGAAGTCTACAAGCAGGACATGAGTGCAACAGTACCCTCCTGCCCATGTTCCCCAGCAACTGGTGTATATGCATATTGCCTCTGATACTATAAAGCCATCAGGACTAGTAGCTATCGATAACCTTCTCCTCCATGAATTTGTCCCATCCCCTTTTAAAGTCATCCAAATGGGTGGCTATCACTACATCTTGTGGGAGTGGATTCCATAGTTTACTATGTGCTGTGTGAAGAAGTACTTCTTTTTATCTGTCCTGAAACTCCCACCAATCAGCTTCATGGGATGACATTGGGTTCTAGCATCATGAGAGAGAGAGAGAGAGAGGTCTCCCTATGCACTTTCTCCACACAATGCAAAATTTTGTACATCTCTATATGTCTCCCTTTACTCGCCTCTTTTCTAAACAGTCCCAGATGTTGTAACCTTTCCTCGTGAGGGAGTTGCTCTACCACCTTACTAATTTCAGTTGCCCTTTTCTGCCCGTTTCCCAACTCTACAATACACTTTTTTAGGTGTGGTGACCAGAACTGTACACCGTATTCTAAGTGTGGTTGCACCATACATTTGTATAAGGGGAGTATGATCTTGGCAGTTTTATTTTCAATTCCTTTCCTAATTATGCCCAGCATGAAATCTGCCTTTTTCACAGCAGCTGCACACTGGGCTGACATTTTCATCAAGCTGTCCACCACAGCCCCAAGATCTCTTTCTTGGTCAGTCACCACTAGCTCAGATCCCATCAGTTTATACCTGACGTTGGGATTTTTTGTCCCAACATGTATCACTTTACACTTGTTTACATCGAACCACATTTGTCAATTTGATGTCCATTCTCCCAGTCTGGAGAGATCCTTTTGGAGCTCTTCTTGATCCCTTTTTGTTTTAACCACCATAAATAATTTGGTGTCATCATCAGCAAACTTGGCCACTTCACTGCTCACTCCTACTTCCAGATCATTTATGAACAAGTTGAAAAGCATTGGTCCCAATACAAACCCTGTGGGACCCCACTGTTTACATGCCTCCATTGGGAGAATTTACCATTTATTCCTACTCTCTGCTTTCTGTTCTTTAACCAGTTACTGATCCATAAGAGGACTGACCTCTCTTCTTATTCTATGACTGCACAGTTTGCTCAGGAGTCTTTGGTGAGGGACTTTATCTAAAGTCTTTTTGGAAGTCCAAAAGTTCTCTGGCATCATGCCCCTCTCCCCTTTTCTCTCTTCCTTTCCTGCTGCTTTGGCACACTGCAGTGTAGCCACACACACAAACAAACATCCCCATCCCCAAATCCTCTTATTTCAAAATAAATAAATAAATTGACATAACCCAGTATAGCTACTTGGGCTCCAATCCTATGCCTACTTACTTGGGAGTAAGCTCCACTGAACAAGTTTACTTCTGAGTAAACATTCGTGGAATTGCTCTGTTGGTCTCTCTCTTATGACTCCCCCTAGATAACTTTCCCCCCTTACATCTTATTTAAAAGTCCCTCTGAATTTTCAAGCCTTCCTCCTATCTTGAATCAGTGAGAAGCAATTGGCAGAACGGGAGCTCTGGGTTCAAATCCCTACTCGGCCAATAAATACCCTGGAACCTGAAAAAGGGTCCATGGAAGAACTGCACCAGATGTTTTGGCCTACAACCCCCATCAGCCCTCACCACTGGCTTACCTGGCTCAGGAGGATGGGAATTGTAGGCCTAAACAGCTGAGAGGGCTACAAGTTGCCCATCCCTGCTATAAAGCACTTTGCTATAGAAATGCAAGCACTCACTTTGTCCATTGTTCGCTACACAGTAAACACCTCCAGTGACTCGGCTGCAGTTGTGTCGGGCCTGCGGGAGCTGCAAATGGGAAGGCATATGCCAGCCTTCTCCAAACTGGCACTGTCCAGGTGTGTTGGACTACAACCCCCATCACCTCATTGGCCATGCTTGCTGGCATACAACATCTCTGACCTCATGCTGGAAAAGCATAGTGACCTGGCCTGTGTCACAGTGACCTGGTTGGAAGATGGGGGAGGTGTGGTCCTCTCCCAGATGCATCCATCAGGTTCTTGGATGCAGTACCAAGCATGGTTTGAGGGTTGGGAAGGCAGGTAGCCTTGGTCTATAGCAGTGGTGGGGAACATCTTTCAGCCCAAGGGCCAATTTCAATTTTGGAGAAGCTCCCAGGAGCCACATTCCAGGTGAGCAGGGCCAAAGGGAAAGGAGGCAAGGCCAAAGACAAAAGGGGTGGGGCTAAAAATATAACGCACGCCCCCCAGCATATTGTAGCTTAAAACTCTTACTGCCAGTAACTAAGCCTTAGCATTTCAACCTTTTGGAATGGGAAAGAAGCACGCAAATGCTGGGAAACCACCAAACAATTGGTGGTTGGGAGAAAGGGGAAGGGGAAGGGGGTGTTGCCATCTGAGAAACCCTGGAGAGCTAGATTGGGACCTCAAGAGGCCCCCAGGTCTGAGGTTCGCACCCCTGATCTATAGGAATTCCGTGAGAGCCAGTGTGGCGTAGTGGTGAGAGTGTTGGACTGGGACTCGGGAGATCCGGGTTCTAGTCCTCGCTCGGCCATGAAACTCACTGGGTGACTTTGGGCCAGTCACTGACTCAGCCTAACCTACCTCACAGGGTTGTTGTGAGGATAAAATGGAGAGGAGGATTATGTAAGCCGCGTTGGGTTCCTTGCAGGAAAAAAAGGCGGGGTATAAATATAATATAATATAATATAAATAAATAAATAAATAAATAAATAAATAAACTCTCCATCCATCCAACCATCTGTCAGGTTTGAGTGCCTGTACCTGGTATTGGGAACCCATGACTGCTTTAGTCCACATCATTCTGGGGGCATGTTTGGGGAATGAGAGGGATTTGTATGCCAGTGTATCTAAAGCCTTCCCCAGTCCACCTGTGACTTATACCTGGAATGCCCCCTTTTTGCCCTCATCACGGTCGAAGCAGCAATGGTAGCAGGGCAGCCACAGCAGTGGAGCTTCCTGCCATTAGTCAAGGTAGGACCACCACAGTGGACCTCTCTTTCTGCAGGCAGACCTCCATCTCCTGCCATGGAGGGGGAGTTCCCAGTACTCTATGGCCCTCCCAGGGACCGTAGGACTGCACCCTCAGAATAGATTTCTCATATGAATAGTTATTATTCATACTTCAAGGTACACATTTGGTACTTCCTTTGATGCCTGCTAATCTGTTACTTCCTTTTTCTTTTCTAGTTATCTGTATTGTTTTAAGCTGGGGTGTGTGTGTGTAAAAAATGAGAGAGAGAGAGAGAGAGAGAGAGAGAGAGAGAGAGAGAGAAGTTCACCTTTTGACTTCAATTGTGGGTTTTCTTTGCGTTGCTCCCTCCCCCATCTCTGGTCTTGTGGATGGCTTTTTTCTTCTTCTTCCTATGCTCCAACAGCTTCATAAAAGACACCTCCCCCTGCCCCCAAGCAATCAATTTCTGTCACCCATGCACAGGTCTGGAAAATTAATAAGGAATGGAAAATGAAGAGTCATCCTGTTTTCACACCAGGAGATAATGCGTGCGGGGAGGGAGGGAAATCTGTGTAAAAATAAAAATAAAAAAATGATTAAAACATTCCAGGCTGCAGCTTTGAGAACACTGTGGTGATGATGGTGGTGGTGGTGGTGGTGATGGTGTGTGTGTGTGTGTGTGTGTGTGTGTGTGTTGCGGGTGGTGGTTGGGGGGGGATCTAGCGCTAAGAACACAATTCTCTTGCAGGCTCAGGCCAAAGGTCCATGTAGTCCAGCATCTGCTTTCCCACACTGGCTGGCCACATACCTTGGGGAGGATTACACAAGCAACAACAGCCCTTGTTGTATGATTTGTTCCCAGCTGGTTTCCAGACATATACGGCCGCTGGACGTGGAGGTTGCATCCAACCGTCATAACTAATGGCCCTTCACAGATCTCTCCTCCAAGAATTTGCCTCTACACCCACATTTGCAGCAATGATTGCATCTCATGGAAATGAATTCTGTGAGTTAATGATGCATCTCTTCTGAATTGATCCATTTCAATGGATGAGCGCTGAGTTCTAGTATACTCTCCAAACCATTCACAATTTTATAAGCCTCTGTCATCCTCCTCCCCACCAGCACCTTAGTCACCTCCCCCCACACACACTAAAAAGCGCCAAACAATTTATCCCTTCCTCTCACTTACGTATTGATAGTGAAGGGACGCGGCTTTGCACGGGTTGGGATACCCCTTAGTTCAGTAGTTCTCAACCTTTTTTGCCCCATGCACCCTCTTCACCATATGTCGGAATGTCATTCCCCCCTTTCCAAGATTGTCTGACTTAATCTGTGCAGTACAATAAGGTGTGATGTCCTGTAGATTATGTACAATCTGTAGAATTGTAATTTGTAGAAAGATCAGTATTCCAACAGTTTGAGTCTGTGGTCCCAATCCCCACAAAAACCCTAAAATCCCCCCATGGGGGGAATTCCCCCCCCCCCGGTTCAGAACTCCTGCCTTAGTTTGATTCAGCAAAGCCTTCAAGCAAACTTACGCCGCTGTCAGAGTTGGACACATTGTGCCTGCCCCATCTGAGTGAAGCCATGACTGCTGGCACCCCTAGGCATGGCCCCTGCCATGCGGGCACCCAAATAGCCCCCTGAGGGAGGGGTCTGTCCACTCCGTTGCCCTGGGGGGGGGGTGTTCCACAGCAGGGGGAGAGGGACGCCATGTAACTGCTCCTCAGACTACTTCTCCTGGGCTTCAAGCTGGATCAACTGCAATTCTATGTGCTGTTTAGAGAAGTCTACCACCTAGTGACTGATGATGGTACTGCAGGCTTCAACCGCATGTACACATTTAGATTAATTAAAATTAATAAATGTACGAAAAAAACAAAATAAGCCCGAGGTGCACACCCCTACCATCCCCTTAGTATGCATGACAAGTTTTAGGTGTCTAGTTTTCACAAGCTTGGCACTATGGCACTGACAGACAGACACACACCTTTTATTATTATAGGTTATTTATTTAAAACATTCTTTTTACCGTGCTCTTTTGTCCAAAGGGCTCCCAGAGCAGTTCACAAAGATCAAGTAGTAAGACAGTCCCTGCCCTCAGGCTTACAATCTAAAAGACATGACATACAAGGAAAAGGGGGTGGGGAGGGAGGAGAAAAAGAGCAAGCTTGGGTACCAGTTCTTTAGGCAACCATTCTTGTAATGTTCAAGTGGGATGGACAAATTTCAAGAAGCCTAATGGAATGGCTGCTGCCTGGAGATAGTCAGGCAGGGCCAAAAGCAGCTGGCCTCTCAGTAGAGGTGATGGAATAGCCCTGCTTCTCTTCTCTTCCTCTGCTCCAGAGCTTGAATGGCATAGCTGCTGCCAGGTGACTATACTTTCTGTATCTCTGTATTTTTTTTGTCTCTCTACTGTAGCAAAGAGAGAGAGAGGGAGATGGGAAGCAGGGACACTCCTTTGGCTCTGCTGAGAGACCACCTCCTCTCCCTGAATGGTTCCCATTCCAGCTGGACATTATAAGAAATGCTACATAACTTCAAGAATTGATGCCTGAACTTGCTTGTTTTCCTGTCGCCTCCTCCCCCCTTTTCCCATTTATGTCACGTCTTTTTCAGATTGTAAGCCTGTGAGCAGGCACTGTCTTGTTGCTATTGATGCATGGGGTAAAAAAGAAAAGAGAAAAGAAGACACTTTAAATACATAACTACATAATAATACTTTGTCAGGTATGAACACCTGGCAAGGAGAAACACAGGTTAGGAATAGGCTTCCTCAATTTTGAGATGGAGGAATTTTGTGAGTTAAAAACTGAATCCATCTTTACTACCTTTTATTTCCCCCATGTAAAGATCTGGGATACAAGCCTTTGAGTTACACAAAACTCTTCATTGGGGTGATATTTTGAATCTGCAGATATGACAATAAGTAGGGACATCTCCTGCTGGCTGAACTCAGAGTATCAATGTTTTGTTCTCCTCTTCCTGCCTCCAAATACTGATGAATGTTCTGTGTGACTCTGTGCAACATCTTGCTGCACAAGTGGAAAACAAGCACTGAATTAGCCAGCAGCGCAAGGTTGAGGACCCCATTTCTGCTAGCAGTATGGGGTTTTGCTCAAGCATCATGACGCCATTGGATACAATCCTATTTTATTAGATTCAAAATTAAGTTTTAATTAAAGTTAGCCACGTTTACATCCTTCTTGTTTTCTTCTTATAATTTTATTAATGACATTCTCGAGTGTGGCACACTTGTAAGCTTGGGATGTGGCCCTCTAAGCATAGAAGGGGCTAGCAAATTAAGCTGCACCTTCTCAGCAAGATCCTACATTTGTTTGGGAGGGCTTCTGGGTTTCCTCTTTGCTTTACACTGACTGCCAGGGAGATCAGGCCTAGTTGGGAAGAACTATTTGAATTTTAAACAGCTTGGCATGAGGTTTCTTCTTCTCCTTCCACATCCTACCAGGTAGGACCTTCCTTCTTGTACCACTGCTTTAAGGAATAAGAAGGAAACATATATCCAAGGTAGAATATATGATGCCCTCTGGACAGTGGGTTGGATCCAGATTTATACTGGATGCCCTCTGGACAGTGGGTTGGATCCAGGCCTTCTCCATAGCCTCCTTCCCACGGCAGCCCCTCCAGTGCCCTGAAAATGCTACACAGAGTCTGGGTCCAGACAACACCTAACCCACATTCGAGGAGGGCTGAGTATGGGTTGAGTGTGGGTTGTCACTGAAGTGTGGGTTGTTGTTGAAATGTTGTCTGAACCCAGCTGTGCTAACAAGCTGGCTTGTTAACCATGAACAACCCCTGAAGAGAACCCATGGTTTGTTGTTGGGTTGTGAACTGTGGGTTGTTCAACATGGTTTGTTACTAAACCCTTGAGTGTGGGTTATTGTGTGTCTGAACCCAGTCAGAGAGTCAAGAGACCCTGCTGAATGGGGTGAGCTGTGGTGTGGAGGGAAGGGGATCCCCCAAAATTGGGCAAAAGGACCCTCTGCAAGCAGAGCCCTTCCTCTTGCGGAAGGCAGATTTTGGATCCAACTCTGTGATTGCAAGGAAACTGATAGTATTAATTGCTGGTATTCAAAGTAGAGGAGTGATTCAAAAGGGGTACACATGAACCCCCCCCCAAACACACACACACTGAATGCACATGAGTAGCCCCACCCTGCCTATTGCCATTGCTGTGCACTGCTGCCACAATACCCCAGCATATGTCTGCTTGGCCATGAGGTGAGGTGGGTGGCTACAACAGAGAGGGCCTTTTCAGTGGTGGCACCCCATCTGTGGAATGCCCTCCCCAGAGAGGCTCACCCTGTGCCTACGGTATGGTGTTTTTGACACCAGGGAAATAACTTTGCCCAGGTATTTTAAGAACTGTTTTGAGTGGTTTTAGATCACTGCACTTTTATTGCTGCTGGTTTTCCTCCAGTTTTATGTGCTGGAGTGTTTTTATTCTTTGCTGCTGGTTTTATCTTGGTTTTATTATATGTCATTTTTATTCATTGTGTTATTGTTTGCATTTTATGTTTTTAATGTATTGTACACCACTCTGAGAACTTGGGTTATTGGGTGGATTAAACTATAATAAATAAATAAATACCCTCAAGTCTGCTTCTATACTGAAATCTTGTTAGAGCAATTCCTTTATTAGGCCAACTCAAAGCTCACAAAATAGGGAAAACAGGAACACATTTGTGTGTGAAAAGATCCATGGGTGAGCTCCAGTTCTAGTACTGAAATTAAGTTCCTGGGTGGGGCGGTATATAAATGAAATAAATGAATGAAATGAAATCATGTGCTCAGAGGCACCTTGTTCTGCAATTCTAGGTCTGTCTTCTCGAGTCACTTATATTGCAGCTGGCTCTGGTTGGTGGACCTCAGGGTTCTAGGAACAAAGAAAGAAAATAGATCCCGCAAACCTAAATTCTGCCTACCCATGGTGTATGTTCCAGGTGCCCCCTCTTCCCTTCACGCAGGCAAATGACTGACAAGCAAGCCACAGAATCAGATAGTATAAAGCAGCCTTCTCCAAGCTGGTGCCCTCCAGATGTGTTGAACTACCATTCCCATGATCCGCATCCAGTGTGGCCATCAGGTATGCTGGCTGAGGATGATGGGAGTTGTAGTCCAACACTTCTGGAAGACAGCTGGTTGAGTGAGGCTGGCATAATGCTTTATCCATTCTGAAAGAATGTAAACATAAAACTTCACAAATCAGGTAAAAAGTCAACAGCATGTGGCACCTCCCCTCCCACAAGAAAGGCAACGAAGACCTCCCCCTAAAAAAGAGAAACCAATCCCATTTGCTGATGGGATTGGACTTGATCTCTTGGATAGGCTAGCTGGCCATTTGCAGCTCAGGGAAGATCCATTTGTGCGTTACAAGCAGGGATCGGTGGCTTTGCTGCCCGTTACACACACTTTCCCCCAGTGGTGGCTAATTATGGTCCCTGCTTGAGCTTAATTACATCCCTACATGGAGGACAAGAAATCACTAGAGCTGTGAAGTGAGAAATTTGCTAGAGACCCTGCCTGCTGTGAAAGCGATGACTGCACAAACCCCGATCTATGGGAGCCGTTGATGGATGTGTGTGCAGATAAGCAAAGAATCTGGTCCGTCAAGGCTGCTGCTGCGTCTTCTTCTTCTTCTTCTTCTTCTTCTTCTTCTTCTTCTTCTTCTTCTTCTTCTTCTTCTTCTTCTTCTTCTTCTTCTTCTTCTTCTTCCTCCTCCTCCTCCTCCTCCTCCTCCTCCTCCATTCTTCCAGCAGGGCTCTTTTGTCCTTAACAACTGTGAAACTGGCACAAACCCAGCAGGGGATGATTGATTGATTGATTGATTGATTAATTATATTTTTGAATCGCCCATCTGGCCAGTCATCCAGCCACTCTGAGCAATGTACAGTCTAATTAAATACAAGAAAAAACAGAGCATCAGTTAGCCCTGGGGGGGGGGGGCAGTCCAACTGGAGCAGGCCCTGATGTTCCCTCTGCCTGCTCCTGCCGCCTTCGCTCCTCGATGATGATGATGATGATGATGATGATGATGATGATGATGATGGCATGCTGGGGAAAGGTTCACGTACAGGCAAAGGTGCTTTTGTTAGAAAACAAACATCAAGATCTGGCAATCTGACATGGGAACTGGGAGCATGTGATGCTGCCCTTGGAAGATCAGCTACTATTCATAACAGCCTTATATTGGGCTAGACTGTTTGTTCATCTATCCCACTGAAATGCATCACTGCCAATCACACCAGTTTTTATGTATGTATGTATTTATTTAATAGTAAGCATGCCCCACCCTGATTTTTATCAGGCTACTGTATGCAGGAAGGAGAGGTTTGGTCCTTTCCTTCCCAGCTGTGATCTTTGTGAAAATTGCCCCTCCCATGCTACAATTAGCTGTAGGGGGGGAAAGTTCCCCTTGGCACCCATGGGAACTTCCCCCCCCCATAGCTAATTGCAGCATGCAGTGGCGGGGGAGGTGATCTTTCACTGCGATCATGGCTGGGGAGGGAAAGGTTAAACCTCCTTTCCCTGTGTGTTTGCGGTCCATGGGGTTGGACTCGATATAACCTTGAAGGCTCCTTCCAACTCTATGATCTATGAAATCTATGAAATCTATGAAAATCTCTGACATGGTTGACTGTGATGCATTTAGCATCACATGGAGAGAGGCCTGCACTAGACACAGCTCTCCAGGGCAAGGGTAGGGAAACTGGTGCCAATGGAGGTTGCTGACTCCTTTGTCAGTGGAATCATTATTCATAGATTTCATAGATCATAAGTTGGAAGGGTCTACAAGGCTATCAATGCAGGAAACTAGAGGAGGGGTCTCCCATCCAAGTAACAACCAGTCTTGACCCTGCTTAGCTTTCCACACTCAGACAAGCTGAGCCAGCGTGAGCCGCCCACAGGCCTGTGTATCCATGGCATCTTTTTGTTTGAGCTTTACAAGAACTATCCAGGGTGCTCCATGGTGGTGAACCTATTTGGGGGATGGAGTTCAGCACCATGGACAGTTCCTAAAAAGCTCAAACAAGAAGATGCCATGGAGAAGGAGCCCCACTGACACAGGAGTCACCAGCCTCCTCTGCTGGTGTTCTCCAAATGTTTTGGACTGCAGCTCCCCTAAGCTCCTGCCCTGCCAGCATGGGTGATGGTTAGAGGTTATATGGGAGTTGCAGTCCAGAACATTCGGAGGGCACCAGGTTTCCTGTTTCCTGTTAGGCTGGCGATGCTGGGACTGAAGCTGGGACTTTCTCCATGCAAATATGTGCCCTGACATTGAACTTTGGGCCCTCCCCTTCACTATTCAGTGAAACAATGGGAATAGGACATTGGCCATGAAACCAGGGACCAAGAGAAGAAGCCTAAAGGCTGCCGACAGTTGCAATCCTTTACACCTGGCATAGGCAACCTGGTGCCCTCCAAATGTTTTTTGGACTACAACTCCCACAATGCCTGATCATTGGCCCATGCCGGCTGGGGCTTATGGGCATCGTAGTCCATCTGGAGGGCCCCAGGTTGCCTACCCCCTCTGCCTAATACAATCATAGGAATACATGCAGGTGCCTTAAACCAAATCAAGCCCTTGGTCCATTCAGTTCAATTGCAAGAATCAACAGCAGTCCAGAGACACACCATTAGACTCCTCGCATCTCTCCTGCCAGGGCCAGAAACTTCTCCCGCACAATGACTGCCAGAGAATAGCCATATCTGCAATTTGGGATCTGGGCCAGAGCTCGGAAACACAGCTGGGTGAAGAGCCATTGGCAGCCTGCCTGAGATGTACGGATCACCAGCCTTTGCCAACAGCCCTTATTTCCTTCCCTTTATGCCAGCTAGAAAGTCTAACAGGCTGTTCTAACTAGAAGTAAAGTGAATTTGGAGAGGCAGGGGCTAATTCTTCTTCTTGAAATACCTCAGTTTATACTCTCCTAACTAGATTCCCCTCACCCCCACCCCTGGCTATTCCTATCTATGAATGTTCTTGAATTGAGGCATTTATTAGCACCTCTACAGGGGAATTTTGAACAAGGAGACTTCTGTGAACTGGACTGGGAGGTCCCACTTCTGATGGAGTCAGACGGTTACTTCCTGTTTCCATCGGAAGATGGCCATCTGGGTGGCCAAGGAGGGCAGGCAAACAGGAACCCCAGGCAAATCCTCCTTACCTGCATTACAGTCCTGCCACCCAACTTTCAGACAGCCTAACAGTGCAATCCTATACATGTCTACTCAGAAGTAAGTCCCATTGAATTCTCTGGCTTGTTCCCTGGTAAATTTCATTTCATTGATTGCATTTTTATACCACCCAACAGTCAAAGCTCTCTGGGTGGTTTACAAAGATGACAACCTTAGAAATACAATATAGGAACTCCCCCCCCCCCCAGTGTGTGTGTGTCCCTGGCCACTTTTACAAATGAAAAAATAAAGCAATTTTAACAATTAGCAATAAGAAATCCCAGGACCCGTTAAAGACCCTAACAAACGCCTGGGAGTAGAGGAAGGTTCTTAACCTGGCACCAAAAAGATGCTAATGTTGGCACCAGGTGGACCTCACTGGGAACAGTGTTCCATAATTGGGGGGCCACCACCAAGAAGGTCCTTTCCCTTGTTGCCATCCTCCAAAAAACCACCCTCAGAGGAGGCCATTACATTAAAGGACAGCAAATGATCACTTGTTATTATTGTAGTTGGCATACAAAGTTTATGCCTCAGGCTGGCTCTGGATGATGGGAGCTGTAGTCCAAGACATCTAGAGGGTACCACCTTGGGGAAATCTGAATCAAACAAATGTATGCACAGATGCATCATCACGGACACAATTTATTCCAAGCATGGAATGTTGAGGTGGCAAGCCTCAAACGAGGCCGTGTCCTGCAGCAAAAGCCCTCTGTGTTGCTCGCGTTTCCCTGAAGCTGGCAATAGAAGGATGCTCATGGCATGAGGGGTGGGGTTGAGATTACAACACTGCATATATATATATATATATATATATATATATAAAATCAGCAAAAGCCCCAGCAAATTGCAGCATCAGACAAGCAGAAGGCTTCCAGCAGATCAGGATGGAAGGTACCTTTAAATAAATGCAGAGCCAAGAGGTCCCGAAGGCTCTGGCACCATCTCGGCTTCTCCTCTTGCTCAAAAGCAGATAATGGGATTAGGAGGGATTATCCCCTTGTTCCCCCCACTGGCTTCTCAAGAGTGGGGAATCTAAATGTGACATGATGATGCATCCAAGTCATTTCCACTTAATACTTCATAATCCGAATGTGGCAATTTTCCCCCTTGTCCCTTAGGCCTGGCAAAAAAATAATTAAAAGGAGAGGGAGGGGAGCGGGGAGAGAGGGGGAAGAGAGCTGGGGCTGCAGCTGTCAAAAATAGGAGGCTATTCAAAACAAGACATCATTTCAGTTTTAGAGTGTCCAGTATTTAGAGTTGCCCCCCCCCCCCCCGGTTCACTTCACAGCTGCATGACGCAGAAATGTAACTGGTGCAGCTTTCCCCAGCAGGGACAATGCCATATGGGGGAAGCCACCCTTGTTGAAGGTTTGCCTGCCATGCACCTGTTAAAAGAACAGGATCTCTACTGGGGGATGAGGTTAAGGGGGACGTCAACTCACATAAAATGTCAGCTCAGAATGCATTGGCATATAGCAGCCCCGATTTGGGCTATCAGATGCCAAGGCAGACAAAGGATGTGTCTCCTGGAGAGATACGGTCAAAGTTCCTAATTTCTGGGCTCGGATTACAAACCCTGGCAGCTCGTAACGCTCAGATTCTGCACAAGGGAGAGCATTAGGACCCACCCACCCCCAATCCAAGTTCTTCTCTGACTTGGATTAAAATCTGAGCAGGAGAGAAAATTCAACTTCTTTCCCCTTCCTCTCATCCACTTGCTAGGCAGCCCCCAAACCCTTTCCCTCCCACAAGATTGCCTACCTGCTGCTACTGCTGCTGCTCCAGAGGAAGCAGCAGAAGTGAGGAAGGCGTGGAGCTCTCCCCACATCCTGCTCCATCTTTCTGCATCTGGAGCCCTGCTACAGAACAGCAGTGAGTCTCCACTAGCTGGAGGGTGTTTCATAGTTTCATAGATTCTAGAGTTGGAAGGGGCCTACAAGGCTATCTAGTCCAACCCCCTGCTCAATGCAGGAAACTAGAGGAAGGAGGGGTCTCCCATCCAAGTAATAACCAGGCCTGACCCTGCTTAGCTTTCTACGCTCAGACAAGCTGAGCCAGCGTGAGCCACAGGCCTGTATATGTATGTGTTGCCATTCAAAGCAGGTAAAGCATAAGACGTGGCGTGAGCAGCTGTGTAACACAAATTAAAGGAAGTGTGGAACATGCCCTGCCAATCATTAAAGCATTTTATGTGTGATTTCAGCCCCAACTGAGCTGGGGCTTAAGTACATGTAACAGCATTTGCTTGCAGGTATCCCTTGCCCCTTCCTTTCCTCCCTTTGCAATCTCCCTCACTGTCAGCATTTAAATTGTATATTCCTTAGGGCAGAGACCTGCCTTTTTTTCTTTCTTTCTTTTTTTTGCTTAAGCATCTCAGGGGTATATAAGGGACAGGGAGGGGTCCCTCTCCTCCAATCCACCAATGACACCCACCCCAATCCTCCCCCATTTTGCCTGTACCGATGCCCAGATGTCTCTGATTTCTGGGACACAATTTGCTGTTTCAGGGCTTTTGATCTCATCCAAGACAGACACAGGGGTGCTTCAGCTTACTCTGCTGCTCTGTTGATGCTCTGGGGATCTCCTGCTGATCCACATTATTGGGATATGGATCTCAGCCCTGGCATCATTTTGCCATATTTAATGATGTCCGAATGTGGGCCAATAAACACTTTTCAGGTAGAAAGTTGGCTGTTCCTCTAACGAGAATGCTGATTCTAATAAGTATACTGTTGTTTGCAAAAGCTGGGTAATGTTTGCAGATGCATCATAGGTGTTCTATCTAACCATTTTTGCAAACACTCTTTCTATTGTTCAGAGGACAACAGCGTTTGGTGGAGATCATTAGATTTGCTTTCTTGCTAACATGTGCAGACCTTTGTAATGGATAATTGCAAAAATAAATCTGACCCTTCTGGTTTCTATCAGTGAAATTTCTTATAATTACTTTGGATTGAGATCCCCATTTTGCTACAGCTGGACTCCAGAAGGTGCCGTCTCTGGCAATCAGGGTCACCTTTTCAGACTTCCATGGTGAGGAGGGGCAAAAAGAGATTTTGATAGAAGTCGCAAGATTAAATTCTCATAGGGCGCAATCCTATGCAAGTTTAGACCAAAAAAATGGGCCTACAATTCCCAGCATGCCCCCAGCCAGCTATGCTGGGAATTGTAGGCCTTTCTTCTGTCTAAACTTGCATAGGATTGCACCTATAGCAAAGCTAGGAAGATTATGTCAGTGGAACCAGTTATTTCCGTTTGCAGGAGGTCACTGTGCTTCAAACCTGGGATGGGGAACCTGTGGCCTTCCAGATGTTGTTGGACTCCAACTCCCATCATCCCCAGCCAGCAGGGCCAATTGTCAGAGTTTATGGGAGTTGGATTCCAGCAACCTCTGGAGGGCCACAGGCTCCCGACCCCTGTTGTATACACTTGAGCATTGCATAGAAATGTCTCAGCTCTGCTGCGACATTTCACGGTCTTCTTACCCCCTCCTCAGTAGATATATGTGTACGTGTCCCAATTAATCTGGAACTACAGAGCTGAAAGGAGGTGCCCTCTGCCACCAGCCGGGGGATCAGAGGCCACAGGGAGGCTGCACCCCCTGCCTCCCAGGAAGAACATCATGGCACGGGGAGACTGAACTGTCCCCATCCATTGGCCAGAGGAGGAGCCGCTGCTCCAGCGCTTGCTTTCCTCTTCCTTTCCCCTTCCTTTTTCCATTGGTTTCATGTCCATTAGATTGTGAGCCTGTGATCAGGAACTATTTGACCTGTTAATATCTCTACAGTGCTTAGAAAATGTTCCTTGATGGGCACCGCAATCCTACCAGTAGGGGGCAAGGGGATCCAAAGGTGGAGGGATTGCCTTTCCAGAGCCCTTTCAGGCTCACACCAGCAATGCAAGGAGGAAGTGAGCGGCAGAGAGGTATTTGTCCTCCTTTGCTTTCCTGTTTTGGGGTTTTGAGGGATTTTTTCCCTAAATGATTTCCCATCCTTTGAACCACATTTTTTTGGGGGGGGGGAAATAATTTCTGTGGAATGTTGCACCAAGGAAAACTGGATTCTGCATAAATTAGCCACATCTGCCTTTTTTTTGCATAAATTATTCTGATTCTGCTAACCATGAGCAGGGACATGATGGAGCTATTTCAGGGTGCTGAAGCACACTGCTTGAAATTGCCCACCCACTTTCAAGAATATCTTCACTGTCTAGACTAGAAACTACCTTAAAAAAACAAAAAAACAACCCATAGATTTCCAATCAGCTGAATTCTGTATCCAATACCAAATTCTGTCCTTGTGCAGAATCACAGCATGCTCTTGTTCCTTCATATGGCCAAAACCCAAAGTGTGTGGAAACACATCCAAATGAGCCCTTAATGCAGCGGTGGGGAACTTCAGGTCTGGGGGCCAAATCTGGCCCTCCAGGGTTCCCCAGATGGGGAACTTTCCCTGGCCCCACCCCCTTTCCCCCAGCCACCAATAATTTGGTGGTTTCCCAGCTTTTGTGCACTCCCCCCCCCTTCTAAAAGGCTGAAAAAATGCCTCTCCTACAGCATAGTTACTGGCAGTAAGAGAGTTAAGCTAAACTATGCTGGTAATTGTGGCATCTTGGCCCTGCCCCTTTTCCTTTGTCCCCACCCCCTTTGCCTTCAGCCACACCCCCACTGGAATGTGGCCCCCGAGGCTTCTCTGAAATTGAATTTGGCCCTCGGGCTCAAAGAGGTTCAACACCCCTACCTTAATGGCATGCAGTGGCTATGTAGGTGGGCAAAGCTGCATCAGCCATTGGCTCTGATTCAGAGACCTGCACTCATAGCAAAAGCCCCTCCACACACACTGCTGTCCTTGCAGTTTTTCATGGGTCTACTCTCATTACATTACACTGCAGCAAATCTCCCAGCACATGGTGCACAGCCCTCCCATTTTTTTTTTACTAGTAAAAGCTTTATTATAATTAAAAAGATTCCACCTTGCCCACTAATGTACTGTAGTAGCTGCCAAGTAATGAGGAGGGGGTATGTCACATCTCCAGGTTAAACTGCATTATATAGTTTTGAAAGCAATTGTGCTGGGAGGTTCCCTGTCTTTCTGGTGCTCCGGTCCTGAAATTCTTTGGGTTGCTTCCACACTAGCTCTTTTTCTCAAATTGCCATCTTTTATTCATTCCCTTTTCATAGAGAATTCAGACAACATCATTGCCACATTGCTGCAGTCCAGTGTTTTCTCTCTTGTCCTCCCATGTTAAGGACATAGTAGGAAGCGGCCTCATACTGTGTCAGACTCTTGGTCCATCTAGCCCAGTACCGTCAACACTGGCTGGCAGCATCTCTCCAGGGTTTCAGGCAGGAGTTTTTCCAGCCCTTTCCTGGAGATGCCGGGGATCAAACCGGGGGACCTTCTGCATGCTGGTGCTCCACAACTGAACCATAGCGCATGTTTTTCAGACCTGATTTGTGAGGGTATTTGGTAATGAAATGCAATTGCAGTGCCAGCCTGTCTGGTGTAGACAGGAAAAGCACCACTGAGGCCTTTAAAGGCTATGGTGCCTTATTGAATGTTTCCTCCTGTCCACTTCTTTTATTGCTTCCTGTTCAGCATGGCATGTGGATTAGTGATGAATTGCCCCTCAGTTTGTCAGCTCTCCCAGGGGTGGGGATGGTTGGGTAGATTACTGGTTTCCTTTCATTCTTTCCCATTCACATCCTATTTTTTCTTTTATAGTCGCAATACATTTATATATATCTATATCTATATAAAAGTGAGAGCCCTGACTCATCAATTAATCTCCTATTTCCCGTTAAGCTAGAAAACTGAAATTTGGCATGGTTGTTGCTTATGAATCATTAATAAAAGCTATGTTGTGAAAACTTTCTTAAACCTTCATCCTGCATCTTGGGGTGCTTTTCTTGCCCCAGGTTCACATTCTGTGGTGTAATTTACACATAAGTAGACCTGCAATCCTGGGACTTGGCCTAAAACAGGGTAGTAAACAATATTACCAAATTTCAGCCACCTGCCTTTTACAATTTTCTTGTTATAACCAAACATGTCTGGGACATAAAATGACCCCCCAAACTGGCAGAGCAATGCTGTATCTGGGGTGCTTCAGTGTCCCCAGGCAGTGGGGGAACAATAGGAGTCATCCACAGGTCATTTTAGTATCTTTTTATTGCCAGGAAGAGCAAAAAACACCTCCTTCAAGAAGAAAAGAAATCCATTGAGGGAAAGCATTTTTATGCTGATTTAAAGTTTTATAGGTCTCAGGCTTTTCAGCTGCTAATTAACTTATAATAGCTTTGACTAGGCCTCACCTTTGTTATGTAGATTTTCTGCATTTACCTTGCTGAAGGAAATATTAAGTCTGAACTTACTTTAAGTAGCTGAAACCTTAAATCCATTCTTATTCTTGTCCTAACAGCCTGAGGGAAACATACAGCCAGACAAAAGCCTTTCATAAGCACAATTTGCCTTCCCTGAGGCACTTTTCTCTGGGGCAACTTTGGCACCCCAGATTCAATGCACACAAAGTTGCATGTTTCCACAAGATGAAAGTTTAAAAAAACCCTTAAGGGGGGCAAAAAAAGGGGGTATGAAGTACTCAGAGTACAGGGGAGAAAGTAATCCATTTTTTAATCCAAAGAATGGGTTCTTCAGCTAGTTTCACAATAAAAGAAAGAAAAAATAGAAAATAATGAAAAGAAAACAGGGATTAACAGTTACACAGGCACACACAGAGAAGAAATAGACTCATTAAGGGGCAATTCAATTCATCACTAACCATCACCCCAGCCACACTGAACAGGAAATGATAAAAGGGCAGAAGCTGTTAATGTTGCAAGTAGCTTTGCTTAAAGGGTCTTACTTTGGAGTAAACATTACAGAAGGATCTTTGCCCTAGGGAGTGCTATAATGTGCCATGTGGAAGCACCATTTTAATTCTACTTCCATGCCATCTGCCAGTAGAAAAGGAAGGCCTTGACAGCACTAAAAGGCCCTAGTGTGGCGTAGTGGTGAGAGTATTGGACTGGGACTCAGGAGATCCGGGTTCTAGTCCCTGCTCAGCCATGAAACTCACTGGGTGACTTTGGGCCAGTCACTGCCTCTCAGCCTAACCTACCTCACAGGGTTGTTGTGAGGATAAAATGGAGAGGAGAAGGCGGATTATTTAAGCCGCCTTGAGTTCCTTGCAGGAAAAAAGGCAGGGTATAAATGTAATAAATAAATAAATAAATAGTGTAGAAACAACCCTAGTCCACCTTTGCATGGAAGAGCTTTAAAGTATCTAAGGGGGAAATGGGTGTCTCCTTGACAGATTCTGGGCTTTTTTTTAAGTCAAGGAGAAAATATCAGCCACTCCTTCTATAGGCTGTTGATCAGACTCATCTATTACAGTAAAAGCTTGGCTCCTGGGAAGAGGCCTGGGGAATAATGATGGGGCCAAAAAAAAAAAAAGTTTCTTTTGTATCAGAATAGCCCTTCTCTTAGTGGCTTTGATTTTCAATCATCCAGAGAGCTGGTCCTTGGAAACGGAGAGGGTTTTCAAAAAAGCATCTGCCATCAGAGCAGCAAGCAATTCCAAAGGGTTTCGTGTGGGGATGCGTGCGCAGGACACACAGTACATTTATTACCCAGACACAGGATGCGCTGTGGTCCATGTAGCCTGCTCCCCATCAGACTCAACACAACAGCACCACCTCTAATCCTGCGATGTGCCAAATTTCTGAGCCTGCCTGGTAGGAGCAGAGGGACTGCAGTCAGTGCTTGATTTCTAATATTAGAACTACTGGGGTTAAAAAAAAAACCCTGCATAGTGCTCACAAGCTCTGAGACAAACACCACCACCACCACCCCATTGTCACACCACCCTTATCTCAGAAGCATGGGGCTGGGTGTGTGATAATTACTCAGTGGGAAAGGACATACCCTGCTCAGTGTTCAGAAGCACTGTCGAAATTATGATTTACCCTCATGTTCCAGAGGTGATGCTGGGCATTTGGATTTGGAGCCATGGGTGGCTGTGGAGGATGGGAGTTGTAATCCAACACATCTGGAGGGCACCCGGTTGGGGAAGGCAGGCAATGAGGTGGGCCGTAAACAGCTCATGTCAAGTAGTCGGTGGTGGCCCCTTGCTCCTCCACCCCACCCACCCCTCCTGTCCTAATCTTCCCAGTTTCCAAACCCTTCCAGAGGAGGGAAGGGAGCTTGAAAGTGGGAGGGAGACTTTCAAGACACAGCGGATGCTTTCCTCCTCCTTAGCATCCGAATGGCCTCCTCCAAATCGAGCCCGACACTGCGAATCCCAGAGTGCCATTCTATTCTTAGCTTCGAAAACAGCCATAAAAATCAATATGGCACAAACTGCTCCCTAATGGAGAACAATCAAATCATTGAACTGAAGCCTGGCCAGGGGAAGACACTGAATGATAGAGATGCATCTGAGATGGGAAGAGACTAGAGAGAGACAGAGAAGTTGAGGGAATCATACAGCAGGGCAGCAAGGGGGAGAGCGCATAATACTGCTGCAGTGGGAATGGGGTTCTTGATGGGACTCGCTGGAAGTAGTGGGATGGAAGTTCTTCTCAGGTGCCCACCCATTTTGCCATCTCCCACTCACTGGCACAGTTTGCATGTAACGAGAAGCCACCATGGGTGAATTTCCCTGCAGGGCTTCTTGTTGCGATGGCAGCCGCCATTTTGAATCTTCCGGGCGCAGTGGGGGTGTGCCATTGTGCCATAGCTTCTTGTTACATTCGAAACCAATGATGGTGGGTTGTTGGGGTGGTCGACAAGCCACCTGCAACCCTAAAACAGCCCATGGATTCTGGGGGGCTTGTCAACCACCCCGACACAGCCCACCCTTGTCAGGTTCACACGTAATGAGAAGCTGCCACAGCAGCTTGAATCACCAGCCTGATGCCTGTGGATGCCACAGATCACTAATATGCCACAGTGGGCTACTGTGATTGTGTAAACCAGATCTCAATGTGATGCCATTGTCCAGCCAACTACCACTTCATGTTCTATTCCAGCCGAGGGGCCAGCAAGCCTAGCAGAGTAGATGCAACAGTGACTGGGATCAGACAACACGATAACCCACACTCAAGGGTTGAGTATGGGTTGTCGTTGAGCAACGGGTTGTTGTGTTGCATGACCCCAGCCACACTAACCAACCATAGTTTGTTAACCACAAACAACCCATGAAGAGAACACAAGGATTGTTGATGGGGTGTGAACTATGGGTTGTTTATGGTTAACAAATCATGGTTTGTTAGCGTAGATGGGTTCAGACAACACGATAACCCACAGTTCAACAGTGACCCACAGTCAACCCATACTCAGCCCTTAAGTGTAGGTTATCATGTTGTCTGAACCCAGCTAGTGACCTGGTTCACACAACTGCAGGATGGTTAATAACCCATGGTGGCTTGTTAACCACCCTGCACATGCTGGGGGGATTAGCATAATTACCCTTGGCAGCGAAGCTTGTCATATTGTGCCACCCAGAACCGTTGGGCTGTTGTAGGCTTCTAGGGTGGCTTGTTAACCACAGCAACAATTATGCTAATTCCCCTGGCACGTTACCAGCACTCACAGCAGAGCAAATAAGCCACTGTGGTTTATTTTCCAAGCTGCAATTGTGTGAACCGGGCCAGTAAATCAGTTTGTGGATTGCACCACTTCAAACTTCAAGGTGAGGCTCACATAATTGTGTGTGTGTGTGTGTGTGTGTGTGTGTGTGTGTCTGTCTGCCTGTCTGTTTGTCTGTCTATCTATCTATCTATGCCAGGGTCAAGAATCCTCTAGTCTAGATCAATTTCACACGTGTCACTTAAAAGCATCCTTGAGCCTCCCTCCTGACACTGGAGTGCATGCGTAAATGTTGTGCTCGTATTGGGTGGTTTAAAAAAAAGAAAAAAGAAAAAGATTAGTCAGTGATCATGCAGCACAATGGATTTACAATTGCATTATGATGACTTTCCTGCATTTTCAGTGTCACCTGTGATCAGATGCTTTCTATCTGAAGAACCTTTTTAGTTCTTCCACTTCCCCCCACAAAGAACTACACATTTAAAAATTGCTCCCTTCCTCATTATGTTTTAGCCTCTCCTCACTATACAGAAGTGTCTCTTTTACAGTAGGATGTATTGTCTATTAATGAACGACATCCTGGAATTATCAAATGTATCTATAAAGATGTTAATCATAAATTTATTATTTGCTGCAAACATCGTAATAGCCTAGCATTGGAAGAAACCTATAATCCATATGGTAGAGGAATGGTTGAAGAAGGTGATGGAAGTTGCTAGGATGGATAAACTGACAGCTATAGTACATGGTGGATATGATTATGGGAATCGAACAAATTTCCTTGTTAAATGGCAGCTGTTCTTTATTTATTTTTTAATCTTTATGTTTACGAGGACTAGGTCTCACATGAGAACTGGAATGGGTAGAAGCCATGAATGAGAGAAAGGTCCTTTGGCCATAAATAAAGTTTGACCCCTAGCCACAAGTAGGGCTGGTTTGCACATGCATGCTCATCCTTTGATGAGTATAACATCAGATCCATGTGTGACTGGGCCTCAGGGATGTTGAAGAGTCCTTGGTTTCGAGTCACGAGTCGAGTCACGAGTCTTTGGACCCAAGTCTCAAGTCCGAGTCCGAGTCCTTGGTCCAAAATGGTGACTCATGAGTCACGAGTCACTCCCAAAGCTGACTCCACGAGTCCCTATTAAAATCAATGGGGTTTTTTCCCAACAAAATAAGGCTACTCCAGATGTGTGGCTTAAATAAAGTCTAGGCACAAGTGTGCCTTTTTATTTCAAAACTCTGCAATTGATTTTGGCAAGAACAGACCAGGCAGACAAACCCAAAATAACCAGGCAGGCAGAGGAGGCAGGGAACCCCGAACAGGCAGGCAGAGGCAGCCAAACCCAAAATGTCTGAAAGGTTGCATTTTAGGAAAATGATTTTAAAAAATAAACTTGCTGTACTTCCTAAAACCTATCCATGTTGCATTTGAGGAACACGATTTTGGAACACGAGTCCTTGGTCTCGAGTCCCGAGTCGAGTCTTGAGTCCCATTAAAAATATTGGGACTCGAGTCTGACTCGAGTCAGAGGGGGGACTCAGTCCGACTCACGAGTCGAGTCCTGGAGTCCGAGTCCCCATCCCTGCTGGGCCTGTAACAGCCCAGCAGCACCCTGTTCCATGAGTGGAAAGGGAAACAGGCAAAATAGTCAGTCACCACTCCTTTTTGCCCTTCCCTTTCTGTGGTCTTTTCCACTGCCACCATGTGGAATTCCTTCTTTCTCTGGCTGCCTCCACCAGACCAGGCTTAAAACTATCTGGGTCTCAGGTATCTACTTTAGGTAGTGTTGGGGTTGGCTAGTAGATGTAGGGTGAAGAAAATTTCAGAGAAGTTCTCAATTGTTGGGTTTGGGTTTCTTGTGCTTACCTTGCTGAGGAGGTGGCCGAGGGTAGCGCACAAATGTCTTGTTTTCATTGTCTAATCATCTCTCCAGCAGCCTGCAGCCT
The DNA here is from genome assembly GCA_021292165.1 of Shinisaurus crocodilurus. NCBI lineage: Eukaryota > Metazoa > Chordata > Lepidosauria > Squamata > Shinisauridae > Shinisaurus > Shinisaurus crocodilurus. The sequence continues at coordinate 23,540,641 of CM037881.1, forward strand.
CCTTGACTTCCCACACTACAATGAAAGCCCAGGGGAAGACATCATTACTCCCATAGGGCTTTTTCAGATCAGGAAGCGCAGGCAGTCTGGGAGACTGCAGAGCAATGGAGAGATGTGTAATAGAAAGAAAACACAAGCACAGCACCCTCAGCCTCCTTGAAGTGATTAGTTAAGCTCAAAACTCCCACAAAAATGAATTATGAAACACCCAGAGAATGAGGCAGAGCCATGGAAGCCTCTTTCATGGGGGAAGAAAACTTTCAGGAAATTGGAGGACTAGCTCCAGCTCTTCCCTGGAGCTGGACACAACACCGCCCCCCTCACACCTGCATTGTGGTGTGTGCAAAATGGGCGCCAGGCTGCCAACACAATAGATGCAGTGACAACAGCAACAAAATAATTTTTAAAAAGTCACCAAAAAAGAAAGAAACTGTGCTATAACTCCTGCCAATGGTGAAGCCTACCTGTGAGAAACCGTTGAGAATTTCTCCTCCTCCAGGAGAATTTGGTGACATTGCAGCTCCTCCCCCCCCCCAGTTTCTCTGACCCCAAATAGGGTGGAGAATTTCAAGAGGCCATTGCAAAGCAGGTGCTCTACCACTGAGCCACGGCCCGGCCCTTCCCCAGGTAAAGGTGATGGAGAGCTACTTACAGAACAAAGATTCAGAGCAATTAGTTTGACCCACACACTTTATACCACCGCCAGCTGCTGATCTCAAACCAAGATGCTTGGGATGGATATGCTGACCCGTGACATTGCTTTCTGGGCTGCTAAAACATAGTGAAGAAGGGCTTGGCCCTAGCATACGTCTTTGGAAATGCTGATAAGCTATTGAGCCAGATGAGCTTGAGTCAAACACAGGGGGCAAATCTTAATAAATCCTGAGGCTGCAATCCTACACTCACTTACTAGAGAGAGTAATAAATCCCACTGAAGGGCTTACCTCTGAGGATTGCACCACATGGGGGTCTCTCTCTCTCTCTCTCTCTCTCTCTCTCTCTCTCTCTGTGTGTGTGTGTGTGTGTGTGTGTGTGTGTGTGTACGGTATATATATATATATATATATATGCAAATGTAACAATAAATAAACACCAAGAGGAGGCGGGAAAGGAATAACGTATCATAAAACATATCCATACACAATAATCATTTACATCACTCTTAATTAAAAACAAAAAGAAAACAAAAAGAGGGGGAAAGAAGGATTTGACACATCTATTGCAAATATGCCCGTTAATATAAGCAGTCCATATATCTAGATAAACTTCCATATGAGATGGATGGCTGTAGGAGATACGCTCAAATAGGTGTCATGACATGGAGCTGCTTTTCCACTTTGAGGCCCTGCACCTGGAACCGAAATTATTCCCCCGATCCCATGCTCATGAGTCTGGCATGAAGCCAGTGAGAGCCAGTGTGGTGTAGCAGTTAAAGCAATTGGACTTAGAGTATTAGAGTCCCCACTCGACCTTGAAACTCACTGGGTGACTTTGGGCCAGTGACTGACTCTGAGCCTAGCCTACCTCACAGGGTTGTTGTGAGAATAAAATGGAGAGGAGGAGGATTGTGTATGTTACCTTGGGTTCCTCGGAAGAAAACCAAGATATCAATGTGACAAATACATTGGTCTGGGCATGGATATCTCCAGCCCAGGAATTCCCTCCAGTTCTGGCCAGATCAAAAGAGCACACTGGTGAGGATGCATTGCTGGTTCCCCTTTCTGCAAATTGCTGCCTTTTCAGTCATGCCTTGTTGGTTTCACTTCTGAACAAGGACATCAATTTGCTCTCTTATTTTCCCTGATTTATTACTGGTGGTGATGATGAGGACAAGAAGAGGAGGGGGGGTATTTTACCTCTGGGGTGATTTTTTGACAGGTCAACATCTCCCAAGAGCACAGACATATTTCATTAAGGGGCTATGTTATATATCCATCTCTCCCCCCGTTTTCTTTTAGCTTATTAAATTATCCAGCACTTCCACCCCCCTGCCTTAATATATCCCCAACTATGGCTCTCCATGCATTAAACATGCTCATAAGCAAAAGTTACATCTTGCCGTATGTCCCCCGCCCTTCCCCTCTGCAAGTCAGCCTTGTCTGGGCATCAGCTGGCAAAAGCATCTCTCGCGTAATACATCCTGGAATAAGTTATTAAAGAAGTGGGGCATTGTCCTGTCGTCGCCATTCATACATATGAATGAAAAAGACATTTTGTAAACGGAGTAGTAATTGAACTTGTAAGCCTGGTGCAAGTATAGGCAATGGAGAATGCAATTACCACACACACAGGCTTTTTACACGGGTCGTTCTGGCAAGCAACACAGGAAAGTCTGAGATAGTAAAGAGAAGTCTGGAGGGAAACATGAACCAATAATGGGATGCCAGGAATTAAAAAAAAGAAGAGTTAAAATGTTCTGTTTTGGGAAATAAAAGAGATATCATGGGATCCACATAGGACAGTAAACATTTCATTCTATCTGGCATCTGTCAGCCCTCAGGACTTTTTAAAAAACAAATATGGTGAAACTGGAGAAAATGAAAGAAAAGTGATGGAGACGGTGAAATATTTAGAAAGCTGGAGGGGAAAATATATATCACAGGAGTGGACAATACATAAGAAGAGCCATGCTGGATCAGAGCAAGGTCCATTGAGTCCAGCATTCTGTTCACACAGTGGCCAGCCAGCTGCCCCAATGGGAAGCCTATAAGCAGGACATGAGTGCAACAGTACCCTCCTGCCCATGTTCCCCAGCAACTGGTGTATATGCATACTGCCTCTGATACTGGATGTATACTGGAGTTAGCATAGTGCCATCAGGACTAGTAGCCATTGATAGCCTTACCCTCCATGAATTTGTCCAATCCCCTTTTAAAGCCCTCCAAATGGGTGGCCATCACTACATCTTGTGGAACTGAATTCCACAGTTTAACTACACAGCTGTGTGAAGTACTTCCTTTTATCTGTCCTGAATATCTCCCACCAATCAGCTTCATGGGATGATCCCGGGTTCTAGTATTATGAGAGAGGGAGAAAAATGTCTCCCTATGTACTTTCTCCATACCATGCATAATTTTGAACACTTCTATCATATCCCCCCTTACTTGCCTTTTTTCTAAGCCAAACAATCCCAGCTGCTGTAACCTTCCCTTCATAGGGGAGTTGCTCCAGCCCCTTGGTCATTTTTGTTGCCCTTTTCTGCACTTTTTCCAACTCTACAATGTCCTCCTTGTTTAGGTGCAGTGACCAAAACCGTACACGGTATTCCAAGTGTGGTCACACCATAGAACTGTATAAGGGGAGTATGATCTTGGCAGTTTTATTTTCAATTCCTTTCCTAATTATGCCTAACATGGAGTTTGCCTTTTTCACAGCAGCCGCACACTGGGTCGACATTTTCATCGAGCTGTCCACCACAGCCCCAAGATCTCTTTCTTGGTCAGTCACCACTAGCTCAGATCCCATCCCATCAGCTTATACTTGAAGCTGGAATTTTTTTGCCCCAACCTGCATCGCTTTACACTTGCTTACACTGAACCACATTTGCCATTTTGATGCTCATCCTCCCCTGTCTCATCTCCTTCAACATCGGCTGCTGGAATGGCTGCTGGTGGTGACTGTTGAGGGAGGAGGAACCAAGGGCCCTCCAAAAGCTGGAGAGAATCTTTTGGAGCTCCTCACAATCCCTTTTTGTTTTAATCGCCCTAAATAATTTAATGTCATCATCAGCAACCTTGGCCACCTCACTGCTCACTCCTAATTCCAGATCATTTATGAATAAGTTGAAAAGCATCGGTCCCTACAGATCCCTGTACGAAAGTGCAGAATTTGATGCTTTCTTGTAAATGAAAGGCAAGTTGCTTGTCCTCATGACTGTGAAGACAGGCTTCAAAGTGCATGGGTTTGCTGGCATTTAGGGGGTGGGGTTTCAATGCCCTACATTAGCTCATTGCCCCTCACCACGATTAAAAGAAGCACACACAAAATTCTGTGGCATGTATACGTTTGTATAGGCTTCCCCCCCCAAAGTCACAGAATTCAAGTTTTAATGGTGCAAAATGTGAGTTACCCTAGTGCAGAATATTACAGCACAAACCTAAGCATCTTTCCTCAGACATAAGTGCCACTTAGATCCGGGCCATCTTATACACTGAAGTGGCAATCCTGTACCCACTTACCTGGGAGTGTGCCGGTGCCCCATTGAACTCAATGGAGCTTACTTCTGAGTACACATGTATAGGTTTGTGTTGTTGGTCAAATCCAGTGGTAAAGCTCTTCCTGGACTGAAGCACTTCAGACTGCAGGGGTGTGTGGAAGAGGGATGATCACATTTTCTAATGCTTCTTCATGGTGGTGGTGGTGGAGAGAAATCCTTCTGTGTAGAAAACTAGGAAAATAGGTCTAGCTTATTCATCCTCTGATGTGCTGTCTTTCTATGTGCAGGAAGATTTCCACACACACACATCCCATGGCTGTGCATTCAGAGATGCAACACACCCACACATCTCCTGCAGCATCAAATGATATATGATACTGCAGGGCTGTTGAACCTCTTTCATCCCAAGGGCCGAATTCCATTTCAGAGAAGCCCCCCCCCGGGGGGGTACATTCCAGTGGTGGGCGGGGCTGAAGGCAAAAGGGGTGGGGCCAAAATACCATCATATTTTAGCTTGAAACTCTTGATGCTGGTAACTAAGCCTTAGGAGACGCATTTAAACCTTTTAGAATGGGGAGAAAACTGCAGAAAAGCCAGAAAATGACCAAATGATTGGTGGTTGGGGGGGAAGTGAGTGGGGCCAGTAGAAAGGGACGAGGACATCTGGTGAATGCCAGAGGGCCAAACTGGGACCCCAGGAAGGCCATATTCAGCCCCTGGGTCTTAGGTTCTACACCCCTGGTATACTGGTATAGTCCAGAAGATGTATAAACTGACCCTTACTTCTAGTAAGTGTGATTAGCATTATAGTGAGCCAGTGTGGCGTGGTGGTGAGAGTGTTGGACTGGGACTCAGGAGATCCGGCTTCTAGTCCCTGCTCGGCCATGAAGCTCACTGGGTGACTTTGGGCCAGTCACTGACTCTCAGCCTAACCTACCTCACAGGATTGTTGTGAGGATAAAAAGGGGGAGAGGAGGATTATATAAGCTGCCTCCGCGGTAGGGAGGTGGATGCCCCGATTTTTTGAGCACGTTCATGAGCGTGCGTTCGGTGGCCATACCTTTTTTTGGGGGGTGTTCACGATAACCCCCCACACACACACACACACAAACACACACACTTTTCACAATTGCTTGTTCGCTGGCCCGCCTTCCCCATGAATTCCCAGGACCGGAAGCGACGCAATGGAGCTCCCGTCGCGTCACTTCCAGGTCCTGGCACTGTGTTTTTAACATAGGGTAAACTACCTAAAAACAGCCGCAAATGGCAAATTGCAGCTGTTTTAGGTGGGTTGCCCTGGTATCTACATTAAAAACGCAGTGCCAGGGACCCAGAAGTGACACGATGGGAGCTCTGTCACGTCACTTCCGGTCCCGGGAATTCCCAGGTTGCGGCGAACGGAGGGCAGGTGGGTCGTGCGGGGGCTTGGGGGTTGAACGAGGCAAGAGGTGGTTCGTGCGGTGGGTTCAGTAAGCTGAACGGGGCGAGTTCGCCCCCGTTTGAACCCCCCTTCGAAATTCTCATACATCCCTTGAGTTCCTTGCAGGAGGAAAAAAGGCAGGATATAAATATAAATATAATAAATAAATAAATAAATAAATAGTCTCTCTTTCAACAGTGAGGAGGAGAAGAAACAAAGTCTGAGCTGGAGGGGGCTGTTTATCATAGGAGATGGGGAGGTACGTTTTGATCCAGACAAAGCACTGGTCCTGTGGTCTATCTATCTACCCCAGAACTCTCTATTACTATTAGGGCTAATATTGCATTAGATCTTTCAACCAGAGATGCTATAAAGCTGGGACTTTATTAGATGCGAAGCATGCGCTCTACCACTACACGATATATGAAAAGCTGTTGTGGAAGAGAGAAAGATGTGAGATGGGATTAGAATGACGTCACCGAGAGTTGACGCTCCGTTATCCAGCATTTTGCATGTCCCCATAGGAGCTTCCCATCTGCTCAGCATATATTTCTGTAATGAATCAGTTCTTACGAGAGTTTTGCTGACTTATGGTGGGCAGACATTTTGGGGTGGGTAAAAAGGCTCTCACCGAGCCTGAATCATTCTCAGAAAGACCTTCAAAAATGTACTTTGTGTGTGCACAGGCGTGCACACCATCATCATCAGTCTTGTTTTCTATTCTTTTCAGTGGTAGTTTCAGCATTTTTAAAACAAACAAACAAACAAACAAACAAAAAAACATGGTTCTTTGTGCTGGCCACATGTTCCAGTAAATCAGAGATCACGTAGCCAGCATGATAACATCACTATGCCACACACAGCCATGAAACAAAGTCAAATCAGAGTGATGGTAACATTTCCTGCCTTCACTCTGAATGGGCAAGCATTCTTGTTCTGTTTCCTCCGCCTTCCAACACAATCACCAAAATGAGTGGGGCACATTTCATGTACATAGGATCCCATAGAGTTGGAAGCGGCCTACAACTACAAGGACATCGAGTCCAACCCCCTGCTCAGTGCAGGAAACTAGAGGAGGGGTCTCCCATCCAAGTAATAACCAGGCCTGACCCTGCTTAACTTTCCACACTCAGACAAGTTGAGCCAGCGTGTGTATGTGATTCCTCCCAACCCCCCACCTCCTTCCTCCTTTTATTAGGGCCTATCACGGGGGGGGGGGGAGGGAAGGGGGTGGCCATTTGGCCTGGGCCTCACATTCACAGAGGGTCTAAAATTTAGACTTTTGACGTTATCTCCAAGTGAGGTTATACATAAGGACACAGATACACTGACAGGATTGAAAGAAGAAGACTGGTGTGAATAGCACAATTATACTGTACGACAGTTGACATCTGTGGTGGAACATTTAAAACAGAATTAAATCCATAGATTATGAGTGACACACATAGTCCGGGTTCGCACGTCACTTTAAACCCACAGAGGTTCTGAAACCTCTGCGGGTTTAAAGTTGCCCCAGGCCCTGGCTGTGCCTGACTAATGCCTCTCCTCTCAGCCCTCCCATCGGTATCCCAGGGGACACTGCGGGATGACTGAGGGAAGCAGAGCAGGGATGACAGTTGGCAAAAAGTGTCCAAGCAGCATTTTTTTGTAAGCTGTCAGGTGCAACCCCAGCCCTTCCCCCCCTCGCACCCCTGTTTCCCACTCATTGTGGGCGCTGCAATGAGCAGAAGCAGGGGGGCAAGGGGGTCTGCCACCCACCCCCTTCCTGCTTGGGAAGGGACGGGCAGCAGACCCTGCTGATGCCAACCCGGCAATCCCTAGCAACGGGGTGGGGTGGGTTTAAACCTGCTGTCGCTAGGGAGCACCCTGGTGGCGTCAGTGATGGCGGTGAGGGGACTTGGCCTTGCCCCCTCACCGCTGCTGACACACTCCTTAGCAAGAGCGGCATCGGCAATGGTGGTGGGGGATGTGCCCGACCTTGCTAAGGAATGTATCGGCAGCAGCGGCCCCTCGCTGCCGCCGCTCCGGTCAACATGCTCCTTCGCAAGGGCGGCTTAAACACGTCCTTGTGAAGGCGTGTGTTGGCAGCGGTGTTGGTGAGGGGTGGAACCCTCCCCCTCCGCCTTCACTGCTGCTGCCCAGGACCGGTGCAAGGCAGTTTGGTGCCCTAGGCAAGATCAGATATTTAGCACCCCCCCTTCCCACTTGAGAGCGCTGTCTTTTTTTCCAAGGCGTTTCTGGCGCCCCCTTTAGCCCTGCGCCCTAGGCAGCTGCCTAGTTGGCCTAATGGTAGCACCGCCCCTGCTGCTGCCCTTTCACCAGCTCAGAGATCGGGCAGGAGAAGGAGTGCGGCAGAGCCCTCCTACCCTTTCCAGCACAGCAGGGGAAGGACAGCAGTGAGGGTGGCAGCGGGTGGGGGGTGGGGATCCGGGGGCAGCCGGCCTCACTTGCTCTTAAGCAAGCATGGCCGGGTGGATCCTGCCTGCTGCCGCCAACACAGTCCTTTTGCCCCCCCCCCCGCGACCTCCTGACAATGCAGGATATTGGCAGGAGTGTAGGGGAGAGTCCGAAAGAACTACGGGGGTGGCAGGGAGGCAGGTGTCTGGTCATGCTTGGTCTCGAGCAAGCACGGCCAGGCACCCGGCCCGGCTCTTGCCCGCTGCAACCACAATCCTTTCAGGGGAAAGGACTGCGACGGTGGCAGCGCCTCCTCTTCCTCCCCAAACCCGGAGTTTGGGGAGGAGCAGGCGGGTGGCAGACCCCGGCTTGCCCCCTGCCCTTGCTAGGTGCAGCACCGGCAGGCGCCCCATCAAGCAAGAGTGGGAGGGTGGGAGTGAGGGGGGGGATTCTCCCTGTCAGCGCCGCACAGACACGCGCTGCACTCACAGGAAGAATGGCCTCTCCTCCACCCACTCCCGGACTAGTGAGATGGTCCACGCGAGGCGGCCTTCTGTGAGTGGAGCCCTTCTGTGCACAGAAGGTCCGTACCTCTCATGGAACGCAGATCCCGGATCCAACATGATGCTTAGCTCTGATGATAGCTGTATCTGGAGAGGGGCAGCATCAGCAACACCTCCTCATATGTGCTTTTCCTTGTCCGGTTGGCCTTCTGCTCCCCAGTCGGGGTGGTAAAAGTTGAAGTTCCAGGCGAGCAAGCCTGAATCATAGAAACCATCTATTTGGAAACGAAGCAATGGCTTCAAGCGGCAGGCAGCACAGCGGGGTGGACCTGGACCATTTGCCTAATGTAGATACCGAGGGAGTCCCTTCTTGCCTAGGAGTTGGCTGTCGTTCAAAGGAAGCTAAGCGTTAAAGGTCCAGGGCCAGAAGAGGGGGAGGAGGGAACCGCTCAGGGTCACGGAGCTTAATCAGTCCCAAATTGATCCGAGATTCCCAGGCTATAATTCTACCAGCAGCAAGGTCTGGCCAAGGATGGAGGGTGGGGGAGGACACTTTGTTGTGCACCACGGAGCACAAATTGCCATCTCAAGGACTGTAATCACGGAGACTGAGTAATAAAGGCTCAAGGAATCCGGCAGCAGACTGAGAGCGGCTGATGGGGGCATATGGGGCCAAGGTCTGTGAGGAGGAGTCCCTGACCTGGAGGTCCTTCTGTCTCAACCCAGGCTTTCCAACAAAGTACACGGCTGATTGTCCAGCAGGGATTGGTTTCTAAACAAGAGAGAGATGACTTGTTTCAAGCCATCCTGAAAACCACACTGAGAGCCAGTGTGGCGTAGTGGTGAGAGTGTTGGTTGGACTGGGACTCGGGAGATCCGGGTTCTAGTCCCCGCTCGGCCATGGAACTCACTGGGTGACTTTGGGCCAGTCACTGACTCTCAGCCTAACCTACCTCACAGGGTTGTTGTGAGGATAAAATGGAGAGGAGGAGGAGGAGGAGGAGGAGGATTATGTGAGCCGCCTGAGGTTCCTTGCAGGAAAAAAGGCGGGGTATTAATATAATAAATAAACAAATAAATAAAATCCCTTCTGTTCTGACCCCAAAGACCTGCTCTCCCTGCCGACTCGCTCTTAGGTGAGTCGGCAGGGTATTAATATAATAAATAAACAAATAAATAAAATCCCTTCTGTTCTGACCCCAAAGACCTGCTCTCCCTGCCGACTCGCTCTTAGGTGTGTGGCAAGCTAGCTGCGCTTGTACTAAAGTGGCAGGGGAGGACCAGCATATGCTCAGAGGGCACTTCCAACTGCGTTATCGCTTGATGCGTTCCAGAGCTGAGCTTTGCCATGAGTAGTAGTCAGGGCCAGTATCAGGGGGTTGGCATTGTCGGGCACCCGCCAGGGCGCACACCTCCTCAAGGGGCCCGCAGCCCCACTGGTCCTGATGCCTTTGCTCTTGCCACTGTTGCCTCCTTGCCTATACTTGCCTACAGGCAGAGCACAACTGAGTGCCAGGAGCAAGAAGAAGGGCAAAGAGCAGCGGCAGCCTTACATGCCCCTTTCCCCTAAGCAGCCATGGGAACTGGACCCACAGAGGCAGAGGGAGAGTGAGTAGGTGATGGCAAGGGGGCCACTGGAGGTAGGGTGGCCACTTACACATCACCCCAATAGAGGAACTGCACACCCCCTCACCAAAAAAGAGAGGGCAAAGGAAGACACAGATTTGCATTACATTTGCAAATGCTAATTCATATGTATAGATGCGTATTTAGAGAAAATGACTGTAACTGAAATAGAAATACCATACATTTCCCTCCATCGTGGGGAAGACTGTGTCCAGGAGACCTGTGTGCCTGCTCAGCCTGTTGTCTTGTCTGGTGGTTTCCCGACTTTTGTGCATTCCCCCCCCCCCCATTCTAAAAGGTTGAGATGCCTCTCCCAAAGCTTAGCTACTAGCAGTAACAGCTTTAAGCTGCAATATGCTGGTGGGTTTTGTTGCATTTTTGGACTAGCTGCCTTTGGCCCCACCCGGTGTGTGTGTGCTAGGTACCAAAAAGATCTGGGGCTCAGGCCCACAAGACAATTTTTATTTAAAGGGAAAATTTGCATATGCTAATTTGTATATGCTCTAAGTCTCTCTCTCTCTCTCTCTCTCTCTCTCTCTCTCTCTGTGTCCTTAAAGACACCCCTTTTTGTAAAAAGGGATGTATGGACAGGGGAGAGGAGGGCATTTGATTTCAGAAAAAAACCTCAGGCAGAAAGATTCAAGGCGGGGGGGGGGGGGCAGGACGAGGTGAAGAAGCACATGTGGGCAAAAAGCCAGCTAGTCCAGGGAGATCAGATGAAACAAAGGTCATTAGGGCCCAGTACTTTAATTTCAGTAAGTGCCCATGGACAGCTGTGTGGTGGGGCAGGTGGCCTCCCAGAGATTCAGGGCTCCAAATGAAAGATTCGGGGCTACAGCCCTAGTGGGCCACCCCCTAACACTGTCTTTGGCTCCACCCACCACCAGAATGTGGCCCCTCAGGACTTCTCCAAAATGGAATCAGGGGCTGAAAGAGGTTCCCCAGCCCTGGTGTAAATAAAACAAATATTACAAAGATGCTATGGATTGGATCCAGATTTATTCATCCTTAGAGCAGACCCATTGAAATCAGTGGGACTTAAGCTAGTCAGGCCTGTGGCTTATGCTGGCTCAGCTTGTCTGAGTGTGGAAAGCTAAGCAGGGTCAAGCCTGGTTATTACTTGGATGGGAGACCCCTCCTCTAGTTTCCTGCATTGAGCAGGGGGTTGGACTCGATAGCCTTGTAGGCTCCTTCCAACTCTATGATCTATGAAATCTATGACTAACTCACGTCCCATTCTGCTCTAAGTAGTACTAAATCTGGATCCAACCTCATGTCTCCAGAGGGCCCCTTGCCTCAAAGGAACTGAAATCTGGGCAACGCTGCTGCTAGATCTTCCCACTGCTCAGGAAAGTGGTGAGCATGTAACAATATTGTCTAAATTAAATGATCTGAAAAGGATGGGCAGTGGCGGAAGATTTCTATTCCTCCTGGAAGCACTGAAAGACTCTTGATTTTAATAGGCTTAGGCACACCTAACCTGACACTACAGAAGATTTAGTCTGTTTCTTGTCTGAACCCCTTTGAAGTGAGTTATTTATCCATTTTCCTTTTAAACAGGTGTGGGGTTATTTAATTTCTAAGGGCACAATCGATCCCAAATTAAGCACTTTTCAAGTGCCATGGATTTCAACGAGAGAATTATTAAGCACATGCTTAAATCTTTTCCATTGCTATAAAGGGCAATGAAAAGAGCACACATTTGGCTGGATCGTGCTGGGTCTACTGTTCTTTGTTTTATTTAGGTTTCCCTAAATAACACAGGTTCGGATGTATTAATAGAGTCAGCGTTGCTTAGTGGCTCAAAGAGGTCTGGGAAGTTCAAATCTCATGTGAGTGAGCCATGAACTTGCCAAATGGTCCAGGCAAATCAGTCTGCCCTCAGCCTCCTCAGCAATATGGGGAGAATAATACTCTGACCTGCCTTACAAGGCTGTTGTAAAGATTACTGAGATGATGATGTGTGAAGTGCTTGGAAACAAAAAGGGCTGTATAAATGATAATGATGGTTATTAATCACCTTGAGCCCTGGCAAAGGGTGGCTGTGAAGGTTATACTTTGGGATGGGAAGATGTCATGGACCAGGAGCACCCTGTTCCATGAGTGGAAGTGGAAGAGAAAACAGGCAAAATACTGTGTCCCACTCCTTTTCACTCTCTTTCCTGTGGCCTTTTCCATTTCCACCAGGTGGAAGTCTTTAATTCTTTGGCTGACTTCACCAAAACAGCCTCAAGCTCTCTAGGTCTCTGTGAGGGATTGAGGCCTACTCAGGCTTGAGTTTGTTGAAGCCTGAAGGCCCAAACACTTCCCTCGAGTAGTGAAGCCTGAAGGCCCAAACACTTGGATGGGAGGGGGAGTTTGAGAGTTTTAAGTTACCCAATAGAAGTTAAGAATTAGATATCCTATTCAAAGGTCACATGATTATAACCTTCCATTCCTGGGAAGGCTATATATGTGGGGTGTGATCAGCTAGTAGTCAGTGTGTGCTGGGAGAGAGCTGGAAGCAGAAGCACAGAAACAGCAGAGAGAAGCAGAGAGAGAGAAAGAGAAACTGGCTGCATAGGAACTAGGTAGTCTGAAGTTATACTAGAGAACATTGGATTGTTTGTTTGTTTGTTTTATTTTATCATACCTTGCTTTTGGATTATAACCACTCTATTAAGTAAAAACCCTAATATTATAAGTAAAGTGCTGTTGTTTACCCTGGAGTTTGGAGTGACTTATTCACCACGTCTACAGCCTACACCCACGTTACTGGAAGCAGGCAAAGGACTTGATAACCTAGAGAGGGAGAGACTTTGGGAAGAGGCAGAGATCTCCCAAAGGCAGATCAAGGGGTCCCTGCAGTAGCGGAACCTTGACAGTCTCAGGCAGGGATGTTGAAGAAATCCGCAATGGATTCAAATGAGATCAGGTTTCTGTGAATCCGACCTACAGATTCTTCAGGGGGACGGGCTTTTCCAAAGTTGTGTGGATTCTGTTGACTTGCAGATCATGTTTGTTGTTGTTGTTGTTGTTGTTGTTGTTGTTGTTACTTTTGGGGGTGGTTTGTGCAAATGCACGAATGTGCATGAGCGCAAATGCATGTTCGCAAATGAACAAAATTCTCATTTAAAAAATCAATTTCTGTCAAGGAGTGGACAGTGGAATGAAAGAGGTCTGACAATCCACTAAACACAGACGGATCGGATTTAACAAAATCTATGCATCCCTATCAGGTACCTACTTTAGGTTATGTGGGTTTGGATGTTAGGCATAGGGTGGGTACCCAAAGAAAAAAGAGACCACATAATTTAAAACAACAAGGTTTAACGTTTTCCATGGAAAAAATGTCAATAGGAAAGAGGCCTTTAAAATTTAAATGGAGACACACACCCTTTGGCTGAGGACATCTCAAGTAACAGTGTGACACTTCATGTAGAGTGCCCATGTGTCCTATTTTACAGAGGACTGTCCTCTATTTGAAGGGCTGCCAGAGGAATGTCCTCTATTTATCATTTATGCATTTTTTATTAATATTTATATACTGCTTAATATTAAAAATCTCCAAGCGCTTCACATACCAATATTAAATATCACATTTAAATACGGTATTAAAACACTGTTAAAAACAATTTCAACTACAACAACAAAATAAATATATTTAAAATGCACTATTAAAAATAATTTAAAAACGACAATCCCAGTACCGAACAATACAAAAAGCAGTAAGGTGGAGCTGTATATGATCAATTGCAATTATTTACAAGCCAGAGAAGGCCTGGGTGAGCAAGTGTGTTTTCAGAAGGCATCTGCAACTACCACATTTTCTGCCTCCCAAACTGCATGGGGGAGGATTTTCCAGACGGTGGGCACCACCACCGAGAGGGCCCACCTTCGAGATATTATATGGCAACTTTCTGTTAGTTGCAGAACGATAAGAAAAGCCTCTATGGAGATCTTAACGGTCGGCTGGGTATCTATTTGAAGGCACTGTCTATTTGAAGACCTGTCCAGTCCAAGTCTGCTTTAAAGATAAAGAACCATCCGAAGGGAGAGGCAGCACACTGTCCATCCGGTCACAGCTTCAAGGGAAGGGCCTTAAAGGTGCACATTAACAGCACTTGGACTAGGTTGGACAGCTCCTTGTGGTCCTTCAGCCGGCAGGCAAACGTGTTTCTATTCAGGCAGGCTTTTACCATCTATGCTCGTCTGTTCGCTAAAGGGGATTTAATTGGTTGAGTGCTATTTATTTCTTTTATTATTGTGTTTTTAATTTATATATTTTATGTTATGCTTTAATTCAGATTTTGTTTTTATTCCATATTTTATTGTTAGTTGCCTTTGAGTGCCATTCTTTGGCAGAAGGGTAGGATATCAGAGGCGGTGTTAGGAGGTGGCCCACTAGGGCCGAAACTCCAAAGCTTTAATTTGGAGCCCTGAGTCTCTGGGAAGCCACCTGCCCCACCACCCTGCCATCCATGGGCGGTGTTGGCGGGTGGCTCGCCTAGGCATGCTCCCTGGATCTTTTACTCCCTAGTAATTGTGTATGTTTGCAGCCTAAGAGCATTGGGTTATTGCAGTCCAAACTACATTGCCACAATCTCCCTTGCCAGTATGCCATGTTCAGTTTGCAATTAAATGGTAAATGTTTAAGGTGCCATACAGTTTTCTGGTGGTCCCAGGCACTCCATCCTCCCCATCTGGATTTGGGCTGGAAAGACAAAGGAAAAGTGTGGGTACACGAAGGGTACATTTTAAGCAAGCACAGTTTGGAACTAGGGATGTGTGAGGAGGATTTCGTTTGGGGGGGGGCGTGTGTGTGTGTGGAAGTCTGGGAAACTTGCTGGGCTCGACCCCCCCGAACTCCATCCCACCTACCTGCTTCCCTGGCTTGACTCGTGTTCATCCGGCTGAGCCGGGGAAGCAACTTCTGGGTTCCTGGCGGGCTACTTTTTATGTAGAAAATGCCATAAGATACGCCAAAAACAGCCGCAATTTGTGCAAGTTATGCAAATTGCAGCCGCTTTTAATGTATCTTACGCCATTTTCTACGTAAAAAGCAGCCCGCTGGGAACCTAGAAGTCTGCCGGGCGTTTCGGCACATGTCCACTTTTGGCCCAGCTCGGCCACCTCTATTTGGGACATCGCACATTTCTGTCCTGAAAGCAAGCAAGAGGCTAATTACTTTGACTTCTATAAAATTTAAATTAGAGCAATTACGGTATTTCTAATTATGTATATATATTTACATATGCAAATTTGTGTGATTTTATGTCCTGTGGGCCTGAGCCCCAGAACCTTTTGGTACCTAGTGCAGCCCCTGCGGGATATAAATTGATTAAATAAATAAATCTTCCTCTAGTGGGGAAGGACTGTGACCAGTGACCTGTATGTCTGCTGTCCAGGTGCTAATTGTTTATGGCCTCTGCTGCTCCCTTCTTAGGGTTCTGTATCTTTAAACTGGACTTGGAGCGGACAGCCCTTCAAATAGAGGATGCCTTACAATAGAGGACTTCCTCTGTAAAGTAGGACATATGGCCATCTGAACCAGCATCAAAAAGGTGAAGTTCCTGAGGAAATGTTTGCCACCTGTTTACAACCCCCCACACCTCCTCGGCACCAGGTTATAGAGCAGATGATGAGTTTGTTTGTATCTTTCAGGAAGACTATCTTAGCTCTAAGCTCCATTTCAAGATGGAGGGCGCCTGCCTTTGATCACATTCCTGAGTCAATTCAGTGTCACTCGCTGAGAAGAGTGATAGGATCTCCGCCGCTTTAACAAATGTCCACTTGGCTATGCCAAGAGCTTTATCTGTGGCAGACTCAGGCAGATAGCAAGCACATAGGTGAGCCCTGCTCTAGATCTCAAAGAATTATCGCTCACTGACAAAGCACAGGATATTCATCTGCAAAGTAAGCTTCCTCTTTCTCTCTTTCTGGGGCTCTGTCCCCTACAATTGGCATTCCTTCCTGTATTTCAAGAAGCAAGGGCCTTTCTGAACAGTTCTCCCCTCTTCCTCCTCCTCCCTCCTCTCTCCCCTCCGTGTGTGTGTGTGTGTGTGTGTGTGTTTGAGAAAGAAAGAAAGAAAGAAAGAAAGAAAGAGAGAGAGCGCGAGCAAAAAAGCGCAATCTATTGATGTCTGAAATCCTGACATTTGGATTTTGGTACAAAACCAACACCGGAGGCCATTCTCCTCTATCTTAGAGCCATTTCACACATCCAACAGCAAGAATCCTGGGTTTGTTACCATTCTACTCAACAGGCAAACACAGCAACACCTGTATGATACATGTTTTTTTATGACACATGTTTATTGTGTTTACCCAGCAAGGCAGACATACCTTCAGAGAGGAGCAGGTATGGGGTTTTCAGCTTCAGGGCAGGTATGGGGTTTTCAGATGTAGTGATAAATTTTGAAGTGCGGGCACTCATCTTGACAGTCCCCATCGCCACAACTCCAAGGAGAGTCCAAGAATGTATCAATCCATGTAAAAGAAAATCTGTTCTAGCAATTTTCATCTCTCTACCAGGAGCAGGTCTTCTGTCAAGCGAATGGGTCTTAACTGCCCATTCAAAACCAAGTCCACCCCAAAATACTGTGCATTACAACAGGGGATGATATATCGATATATTGGGGAAAATAATTTCCTCCTCAGCTATGGTGAGAACTGCAGCTAAACTCAGAGGGAATAAGGAAATCCGAGGGGGGTGGCAGATGACATCAGGGTCCCTGTGCATCAAAAAGTGGTGGTGCTGCATCCCTGTGAGCCCCGGCACCACTACACCACTGGACAGCCCCTGCTTCTCACCCAGCTTCACTCCTCAAGTCAACTGACTCATGCACAGCCCATGGGTTGAAAATGCCCCCATGCTCTGTTCACTTGTTTTTACACACACACACACACCATCTGGCCAGTTTATCTACTTCATCATTTCTTTGGGATTTCATTTTCTCCCCCCCCCCCACCTTTTAAATTAAACATTGAAGTTAGTTCTGGTGGGGAATGAGTATTGGATTGCAGCCACAGCATCTTATTATGTTCTGCAGTGATCATGAAGGCGTAATAGCAATCATTTCTAAAATCCTCCCCAACCAGCTCATATTGGAACAAACATTCTTTCTCCCCATTCCTCCCCACCAGCCCACCCCACCAATGTGTGGCCCTTGCACATTCCCAATCAATACTCAGTTTACAGACATAGAGAATCAGAAGCTCCAGACTATGTATAGACTCCATTAAGCTGCCAGGCTTAAGAGAAGCTCTCTCTGGGTTACTGAATCCTATAGAACAGCCTTTCCCTCCAGATGTGTTGGACTATAATCCCCATCATTCCCAGCCAGGTGACTGGGGATGGTGCATGTTGTGGTCTGACACATCCGGAGGGTGTTGGGTTGGGGAAAGCTGCTGTGCCACAAAGCAGGCCACACTGCAGCCGCATGTAGCAAAGCCCTATCTAAGGACCCCCATCTCCCTTAAAGAAAGCACCTGGCGGGGGGCGACGACGGCCACAATTTGCAACAGGGAAGGGAGGGGAGGGAGTGCTTAACCCTTGCCCTGCTTGTCACTTTTCCCTTAAAATTCTGCCCCACAACTGCTTTTATCTCCATCAGTTCCCCTGATGGGTGCTTCTTTGGGCAAAAGTGGGCCTGGAGCCCTGTGAGAGTAAAGACCAGCTAGGGGAGGGGCTTTTTTTTTTTTTTTTTTTAGGGGAAAATATTTGGGTGGGGAAGGGTGAAGCATTCCTTTCCCTCCTATCTCTTCTCCAATGCAAACCACACCGCCTTGAGTGCACTTTGCCGGCTGCCGGGGTTTTGCTACACATTGCTGTGGCTGCAGTAGTTGCCCCTGAGTGTGTGAATGATGACAGCTTGATACTGTTTGGTGGTGTAGGAAAGGCAACTCTGCACATGGTCAGGAGTAATTTGCTCCAGGGCTCAGCCCCGGTACTTAAAGCAGATTCCAGCGCTAAGCCATGACACAAAGTAATTCAGCTCTCTTCCCGATACGCTACTCCTTCTGGCCAAGCTGGATTATCATACAAATCTCCACACTTTACAATAAACACATCTTTTAACATGTTAAGAGGGGCAGCGGCAGGTGAGTTAGGGGAGCAGGGAAGGAGCATCATTATGATTGTCTGGAGCCAGCTGAAAGGAACAGTGAGCTAAGTACCAAGAACAATGCTGTAGAATCAAGGACAACGTTCCAACAATCAGCCCAAGAGGTCCTGATCAGCCTCACACCTCTTGTGATTCATGAACTATGTTTTTGGTCTGCATTCACATGGCCGCAGAGAGAGCAGTGTTACGCAGAGGCAGCCTCTCCTGACTGCTAATTTCACACTTCTCAAATACAGATGCCCTCTCAGCTCATTCCACAACAGGAAGGATTCCGGTTTACCCAGGATGCTGCACTGCAGCATACATGAGTCTCATGGTTAATCCAGACCTCCACAGAGTTACAAGCATTATTATAGTCCCCGAGGTGTTTATAACTCTTGTGATGCCATTGTAATTGGTTTCTGAGAGGCCTGAAAGTAGCCTTGGGAGGTGACCCGGTGGTGCTACCTTTACAATTTCCAGACTGTTGGGGTGGACTTGCCTCCCTCCTGCATGACCTCCAATGTTCTCTCTGCCACCATCACCCCACCCCAGGAAACACATATTTAAAATGATCTCTGCAAACTCATGTTGTTTCAACCTATAAAATTCTGCCAAGGGTGGAGGACAGAGAGCTGTTTTGCCCAGGGCGTAATAGGACTGTTCTTGCAGCTGAGCTATTCTGTTTGCTTTCAAAGAAAGCCCAGAGCAAGCGTCGTTCACTCTGAATAGCAATTTGCTAGGATATCTGTCGGTCAACTTGCCGAGAAGGGCCAGCAACAGTGGGCTGATGCTCCGTTCCGCTGGGCTGCAACAGTCACTCCCAAAACTGCAGTGCTAGGGCATTGATCATGTGCCACATGAGAACCGCTGGTAGGCCTGGCAACATTAACTGATTCTTTATTTAAAGCCCCTGTGAGCCCACAGCACTTGTCCCCAGAAGAGGCTGCCCATAGCCTCTTCTGCATCAGTCATTGCTCTGGCCATGTCTTCTTCCAGGCAGCCTCTGTTAAGAATGAGTAATTCTGCCCCATCTGTACATCATTTGGATTATCTGATCACTCCTAATGCTAGGAGTCCAAGCAGAGTTACCTATTCACAGAGGAGGGTGCCCATCGCATCTCTGGGTAAGTAATCGCTCAGAGCTTGCCTCTTTCGTAGGAAGCTGCTTTATCGCAGGTCAGATTCTTTGTTCTCTTAACCCAGCACTGTGTAGTCTGACTGGCAGCAGCTCTACAGAATTTCAAGCAGAGGGAGGACTTTTCCATCACCTACTTTTCCATCATCCAATCATCAGGAGATGCTCTGAACCGGAACTCATGCAGCAACACAAGGGGCAGCACCTCCAAGGTAGGTCATTCTTTCTTAACCATTAAGAGGGGGCAGTCCCTTTGCATCATCAGCCGCCTCCCCCACCTGTTGGGTGGAACATGGGGAACACTCCTTGCTTCAGTCGGCACAGGAAGGACACACTGGGGAAAGCCCCGGGAAAGGACTGGAGAGTCCACACTTACTGCATCTCCTGCTTAAAGATGTCATGATTTGTGTGTTTTTTAAAGTGTGGATTTAGTTAGGACCATATGAAAATGGCCTTATAACCAGTTGGTTCATCTGGTCCAGTATTGGTCCATCTGGTCCAGTATTGGTCCATCTGGTCCAGTTTTCCAACTGGCAACAGCTCTTCAGAGTTTCAGGCAGAGGCCTTTCCCATGGCCTGTTACTGGATCCTTTTTACTGAAGACTCCAGGGATAGAACCTGGGACCTTCATAGATTTCATAGGATCATAGAGTTGGAAGGAGCCTACAAGGCCATCGAGTCCAACCCCCGCTCAAGGCAGGAAACTAGAGGAGGGGTCTCCCATCCAAGTCATAACCAGGCCTGACCCGGCTTAGTTTTCCACGCTCAGACAAGCTGAGCCAGTGTAAGCCACAGGCCTGTATGCAAAGCATGTGCTCTACCACTGAACTATGGTCCCTCCCCATAGACCAACCTTCCCCAACCTGGTGCCCTTCAGATGTCTTAGATGTCAACTCCCATCAACCCCAGGCAGCATGGCCAACAGTCAGGAATGTTGGGAGTTGTAGTCCAAAACATCTGGAGGGCACCACGTGGGGGAAGGCTGCCATAGGCAGAGTTTTTATTATATATTGTTTCTCCTGCTTTTTTCTTCCCCCATCCTTTCATTTGTCCTCCTTTTCCACCTGCAGTAGAACTACATATCTACCACAAAGCAGGCAGTGGCATCACACGCTGACCTGGCTGTTCAAAACTGACATCCCCAACCTGAAAACTGGCAATCCAGTTTGACAATCCCATTTGGCAATCTAGGGTAGAGCTTGGGATGGGTGAACCTATCTGTTTCCAGTCCATGCCAGTCTCACATTTGTTCATCCATAAATCCATTCCGTCTCATTTCTGCATTAATCTGTGGATACGAAACTGCCTGAAAGTTTGCACTTACAAATACCTATTTTTAAATGTATTTTTATCCCAAAATAGGCATTTCTAAATCTTCTATCAAAATACGCATTTTGATAGGTGTTTTGAGCTGTGTTGGAACATGCAATAAGTGTGGAGGCTGGTGGATAACTTAGTTTTGATCTGTACATTAGTCCTCTGTGTGTGTGTGTGTGTGTGTGTGTGTGTGTATGCATGCACGTGCATATCAGGTTAAGTCATATCAGAATTCACAAAGACTTAATTCCTCATGTTTCCCTAGGTGGAGCCAACATAGTTGATGGAAGGCAAACTTGCACAGGGACAGCCCTTAGAGATCTATGCAACACAGGAGTTTGTAGTCTCTGCAAGGAAGTTTTCCTCTCGTACTGCTTTGGAGCTTTGAAAAGGACATGTCAGACCTTGGCATTCCAAGCCAGCAACTATATCCCAGTTATAAACTTGAATCTTTCCCTGTGCCAATAGCTGGGTTCACACATAACGCCAACCCATGGTATGGGTTGTTAAATTCTGGGTTGTCATGAAGTGCGAACCCAGCTGTGCTAACAAACCATGGTTTGTTAACCCTGGAGAACCCATGGTTTGTTGTTCAGTTGTGAATTCTGGGCTGATTAAACCATGGGCTGTCATTACCTGTGAACCCAGAATGGTGGGTTGTTCATGGGTTGTTTCCCTAGGCTAGAGAGGCAGTGGGTAAGAATGGTAAAAAACAAACAAACCACCAACCACTCTAGACACCGGTCTAGCGCCACAAAGGCATTCAGGATACAGGGAGGGAGTGGGGGAAAGAGGAGGGAAACAAGCAACTCAGAGACTGAGAAAACAAACCATAGTTTGTTCCATCATCTGCCAGCCAAAACCTGCATAGGACAACAAACCACGGATTAACCATGGGTTAAATAAACCATGGGTTAGCTGTTATGTGCAAGGCAGGTCATAGTCATTCATTGAACCAAGAAGGGCCCAAACTCTGTCCAACCTCAACGAGATCGTCTTTATTTGTCACTGGTAAATAAGTAAAATAAAATCAATACAAAAATAAAAAAAGCCCACCCCACCCAAAGAAGCCCCAAACCTGATCCATGCGTCATCAACCACAGGAGTAGAGAGAGGGAGAAAAAGAGAGAGAAAGAGAGAGAAGAAATCTCTTTGTTTTATTATGTAGAAATAACGGCATCACGGAATTTTCCCAGGCCACAGAGTTTGCAGGCCACAGTGCCCCCACTACCCCCAAGGATAAGAGAGAAAATGAACAAAATGACAACTGAAAGAGTTCAGGCCTCTTTTAGCTCATGGCATTATAACTCCCCGGAAGTCTTTATGACGTGGAAGAGAGTCACATTGTAGATGACCTGGTGGCCATTGTTCCAGGTGTAGAGGACCCTCTCTCGGGGGTTGTAGTCCAACATGGATATGTGGGAATACTGATTGTGGAAGGGAATATCCGTGTACTCATAGGTAGAAGTGTTTGTGTAGTAAGCAAAATAGATCTTGGCTCCCTGCCAGGTGTGAATTTGTCACGTAGAGGGTCCCGCAGATGATGAAGGATTCACCTGCGCTCCGCTTGGGGTAGCCAGTGTCCCAGCTGCGGAGGATCTCCAGGGTGATGGGGTCCATCCTGCTTACCACAATGTTGCCAGCATTCTGGTTGGTGGTATAGACGGCCCAGAGTCCGTTCTCATCCACCATGAAGTCGATGTCCGAGAAGCCACCCCAGGAGTACGGGAAGGTGTTGTTGTACCCGGCGGTGTTGAGGCTGCGCTGGACGACGACACTCCGAGAGCGGAAATGGTACTTCACCACAATGTTGCTCTGGTACTTGTTGTAGTAGAGGGACCCGTTGAAGACCACGTGGCCGGTACCGGCCCAAGGATGAGGCAGCAGGTGCTGGACAAAGTTTTGCCCCATGATGAAGTCGTTCAGGGTGCGGTACTCCAGGACACGGCGGCCTTTGTAGTAGCCATCCATGTACCAGACCTGAGGAAGAAGGCAAGGGAAGTTAGAATGGGCTCTTCTGAGGCTACTCATATTGGAGAGCCAGTGTGGTGTAGTGATTAGGGCATTGGACTGGGACTTGGGAGATCTGGGTTCTAGTCCCCACTCAGCCATGAAGCTCACTGGGTGACTTTGGGTCAGTCACCGGCTTTCAGCCTTCAGCCTCACCTACCTCACAGGGTTGTTGTGAGGATAAAATGGAGAGGGAGGAGGACCATGTAAGCCACCTTGGGTTCCTTGAAAGAGGAAAATAGGTATAATAATAATAAATATTGGGTTCATTCACATGCTTATTATATGTGTAGCCACAAAAAGAGAAGGGCAAGCCTGAGTTATTTTGATGCCCAAAGCTGAACATCTCAATGGCACCTTTCCCACAGTAAAAAATATATATTAAGGCTGCAATCCTATGGTCCCCAGGAGGGCAACCCAGGGACCATAGGGCAGCCTGGATCTCCCCTTCCCTGGGTGGAGAGGGGAGGGACCTAACCTCAAAGGCCCCCTCCCCTGTGGAAACCTCTGTGACCCTTGCCTCTCCAGTATCAAAAAGGGGGCAAATTGGAGGCATGCCATGAGCAGAACACATTAGGCTTTGGCAGTGCTTTTTTTCTGGAGAAAAAGGTACCGGAACTCTTGGGTTACATTTCCTCGGGAGTAGATGGCGATTAAATTGTAATGCAATTATTAGAAGAAAAGGTGCTGGAACTCAGTTCCTGTGAGTTCCACCAGAAAAAAAGCCCTGGGCTTTGGATCCGCAGGCACGGGGGAAGAAATGGGCACCAGCTCTGGAAGATGCCTTGAACTGAGTCAAAAGCATCTTGCCCAACCTTCCCAAATCTGACACCCTCCAGATGCTTTGGACTGCAACTCCCATCAGCCCCATCCAGCGTGGCCAATGGCCAGGGACGATGGGCATTATAGTCCAAAATATTGGGAGGGTGCTGGGTTCGGGAAGGCAGATTTCTTGGCCAATATTGTTTCCCCTGACTAGCTACAGCTTTCCAGGTTCTCAGGAAAGGGTCCTTCTCAGTTCTGCTACCTGAGATACTTTTGAACTGGAAATGGACCTTCTAGTAGAAGCATGCATTCTACCATTGAGCACTGACCACTTTCCCAGCCTTACAGAATTTATCTTATCTACTGCATGGTTGTTGAACCTCTTTCAATCCCTAACTTATTGAAGTCTTCATCAGACTCCAGCAAAAAGAGGATCTGCATGTGACATCTCAAGCAAAAAATAAAGTAAAAAAATAAAGTAAAAACAAGCAAACACCCAGTAGAGTTGAGTTTCAGCATGGCTGGCTGTTGCAAGCACTCAGTGATAACAAACCATGGTGAACAACCCACAGTTCACAACCCAACAACAAACCACAGGTTCTCTTCATGGGTTATCCGTGGTTAACAAGCCATGGCTTGTTAGCGCAGCTGGGTTCAGACAACACGATAGCCCACATTTCAGCAACAACCCACACTCAATCCGTACGCAACCCTTGAGTGTGGGTTATTGTGTTGTCTGAACCCAGTCGTTGGGGGTTGGCAGCACTCAGTACTTAGTGTGAAGGTGAGCCAAATCTTCCCCAAATAATAAAGCAAAGTAGGAGGAAACTATTATTAAACAAAGGTTTCTGGGCCATCAGTAATTAGTTTGGCATGACTGGAAAAAGGCAGGCTAGTATTCTGGCTCTGAGGCCAATCAACACACATGCATGAATATCTCGTCTCAAAAGAGGAGCTTATCTAGTTAACTGTAAGTTACAAATAAGTCCTGTCCACCTACGCACAGCTATGCTAGCCACTGTAGAACACTAAAGGCCCGAAAGGGGGGGAAAAAGAGGAACCAACTATCCCACTGAAATTGCTAGTTTCTATGCAGAAATTGTAACTGGGAATATTCACTGCATCTCTAGCAGATTCATCTCTCAGTTCTGCTTCTTATTGTGAGAATTTATTAAAACACACACACACACACACACACACACACAGTGATAGATGAATCTGCAGAGTGCCTGAGGCACTCATACCCTTCCCCCCCCCCCCAGAAGCGAAGGTCTAGCACAAAGGGAGACAGATTGTTCTTTGCAGCAATTTATACAGGTAGTAAATGGAACACAGGCTTTAGAAGAGAGAAGGCAGGGCCAGCACCAGCCCTGCTGAGAAGCCAGCTTCACCGGGCTTTATCTCAACTGTAATCTGGCAGCCATTCCGTCAGGATGCAGCAGTGGACTGCAATGGACTGTCCATTCCATTGGCTCAGCCAAGAGACCACCATTTTTTGGCTCCTCCTCTCTTGGAACAGTTTCCATTCCAGCCAGTCGTGATCGGAAGACAGGCAATGTCCATCGACATTACAGCGGGTCATTGTAAGAACTGTGTAACATTAAAAAAAAAAAAAAATAGTGCCTGCATTTTCTTATTTTCCTTTCCCCTTCCCGTCCCACTCTTCCATTTGTGTCGTTTCTTTTTATTTCTTTTTGTGTCGTTATCTTTTTGTTCCATTTTACATCGTAAGCCTGAAGGCAGGGGCTTGTCTTGTTTTAGTGATCTGTAGGCCATGCTGGGAGCCTTTCTAGCTGAAGAGTGGGGTATGGATGCTTTAAACAAAAGAAAGAAATGTCAGGCTGCAGTAGAGCAAGACTCCGAAGAGATGCATCTGGCACAGCCCATACTGAGAAAGAATGAAGGACAAAGTCTTCCTACATCCTGGAGTTTGCCCTAGCAATCATGTTTGAGACTGGCAGATAGCCAGGGATTTCCTTCCTTGTTAGCGAGGGCTTGGGTGGGTGGAGGTGGTGCTTTATCGATCAAAATGGCACCATCTCATTTATGGGGCGAGTGGGCAGGAACGGCAGTTGACGGATAGGGATATCTTAATGCCTAACAAACTGGGAGGCTTCACACCTCTCAAGAAAAGGAGCTGACAGCTCATATGTCATTGGCCTGAGATTTAGGGGATAGCAATCAAGGGCTTTGAAGCAAGAGCAAACTTCGCAGTAGTGCACTCCCAGATGGAGAGGATGGGAACAAGTCTTTTCATGAGATGCTGCTGCCCAGGGGGTGACCCAGATGCAAGGGAGGGAATTTCTGTACTGTAGGTCAAGGGTGGGCAGAAAGTAGATCTCCAGATGTTTGGGACTTCAACTCCCAGCATTCCTGACCATTGGCCAGACTGGCAGGGGCTTCTGGGAGTTGAAGTCCCAAACTTCTGGAGATCTATCTACCCCTGCTGTAGATAGAGCTTAGCAGCTGTGCTGAAGAGGGGATTTTGGCACACACAGCTAGTTCTACCCTCAGTTCGTTGTCAGTACGCAAGAAGCCAGACTATTAACATGCTCATCGACAGCTCTCTCCAGCGCTCTGACCAGACACCAAAGCTCCACCACTAGCCTCAAACGTTTGCAAAGGAGACAGGAAGCCCTGAGTGTATAAATTTTGCCGGAGGCTTCTTTGCTCGCTGCCTGACATCGGGGCTCAACGGAGTAGCCCCCGGGGTTCTTTGCTGCTCTCTTCCCCTTTCATTCTTCTTTAAACAATTAAGCCCATTTGATGGAGCAGCTGACACCTCCTTTCCTCGGATTAGCTGGGTTCAGTGTCTACGCTGAAGCCTTTCTGTCTCTCAAAAGCTCAGGGCTACCTTTTGAAGTTTAAAATAAAATTCACTCATAAAAAGTGAGGGTGGGGGGAGCCTGCGTAATATGTGAAATAAGGTGACGTGCATTCCAAGGCCCCGGGAGTCAAACGTCAGCTAGAAAGAAAAGATTGCAAAAGTTTGCATGATCACTCCAAAGTCACTCAGGTAATAGGGTAGGATTGAAGATGACATAGGGTGCAAAAACTGTGGTTGGCAACAGGGATGATGAGCCTGTGACCCACATGGGAAGACCCCATCCAGCCTGCCAGCTTCCCCTGCCATATCTCCGATCACTGGCTGGGTTCAGACATGATAACCCACAGTCAAGGGTTGAGTATGGGTTGAGTGAGGGTTGTCATTGAACCGTGGGTTGTTGTTGAAACATGGGTTATCGTGTTGTCTGAACCCAGATGAGATAACAAGCCATGGCTTGTTAACTATGAACAACCCATTAAGAGAACCTATGGTTTGTTGTTGGGTTATGAACTGTGGGTTGTTCACCATGGTTTGTTATCTCAGCTGGGTTCAGACATGATAACCCATGTTTCAACAACAACCCACGATTCAATGAAAACACACACTCAACCCTTGAGTGTGGGTTATCGTGTTGCCTGAACCCAGTCACTGATTGGAGATAAGGCAGTTTCCCTGCTCCCCTCCCATGCTGCATTGCAGCTTTTTAAAAGCCTCCATTGGTTCCCCACCCTTGGTTTACAAATCAGCCATGGGCACATTTGACTTGCAAACTGGCAGGCTTAGCATTAGCACCCAGCACCCTCAGACAGCTGCTGTGGCCCCAACAGGGTTCAGTAGGGCCTGTCAGTGCTGACTTCTGTCCAAGGCCACCCACACCTGATGGCGTGGTCTGAGAGCCACCATTTTACATTTTCCATAGTGCCCTGGAGCAAAACCACACCAGGGACACTGTGGGGAATTTAAAATGGTGGCTCAAGCCACCCACCACTGCCGTACACCTGTGGCTCAGGGCCACTGACAGAAGAGGGGAATCGCTGGAGAACATTTGCTGGGGGCCTCCTCAAGCCTAGGGCCAGCACCTTGGTAGTGTGTATGCTATTGGGGGCTTGTATGCACCTTGGAAAGGCATGGAAATCACCATTTCCGCCCACTCTCAATCAATGGAGAAGGAAAATCTGGAATGTGATGCTGATGAATAAGATCATCAGCTTATAAAAAAAAACTTTGGGAAGGAAGAAATATCTCAATAGAAACTTTCCAGAGTAAGTGGACTTTATTTACCCAGTTTGGGAACCGATAAAAGCTTAATAAGCAAGAGCCAGTGTGGCATAGTAGTTAGAGTGTTGGACTGGGACTCGGAAGATCCAGGTTCTAGTCCCCACTTGACCATGAAGCTCACTGGGTGACTTTGGGCCAGTCACTGACTCTCTCAGCCTAACCTACCTCACAGGGTTGTTGCAACAATAAAATGGAGAGGAGGAGGAGAATTATGTAAGCCACCTTGGGTTCCTTGCAGGAAAAATGGTGGGGTATAAATATAATAAATAATGAGCTAGCATTAATGGATATTTTGACTGTGTTGTAAGATCGGTGCTGGATGTGAGTGTACATGTTTTGTTTTATGAAATACAAGACAGAATAGATAAGAAGTAGGGGAAAAAACCTAGGCCCAGCCCTGAGAAGAAGGGGTTGGATCCAGATGTAGTCATACTTAGAGTAGACACATTGAAATCAATGAGACTTAAGTCCTGGCTAACTTAAGTCCCATTGATTTCAATGGGTCTATTCTAAGTATGACTACATCTGGATCCCACCCAAGGCTTTTTAACAGTTACAATTGTCATGTTTTGGAATAGTGTTTCTGTCATAAAATTTACCACTACACCACTGAGGACACAAATGTGCAAAGTTGATCACGTAGGACAGAGATTTAAGAAAATGAGCAGTGGTTCAAAACTTCACTTCAGCCACCAGCTCTCATTGGGTGGGGTGGCCTTGGACATCCTCTGTTCTCTCGGCCTTAGTCCCCATTTGCGGGATAACAATACTGGTCTACCCTTGAGGATTGTTATAAAGATCACCATGATCACATATGTGAAACACTTTTTGTACTTAATATTTATTTTAAAAGTTTCTTCAAAAGCTGGTAGATGGGTTTGGGACATGCTTGAGGTCTAGCGATCTCTGAAACTGAGATGTTTTCTCTCAGATCAGATTATCCAGGGCAGGAGGGGTACAGAACCTCTTTCAGCACAAGGGCTGAATTCCATTTCAGAAAAGCTCTTGGGTGGGGGGCTGCATTCCTGTGGTGGGTGGGGCTGAAGGCCAAGGGCCAGGGCCAAAAATACAACATAGTTTAGCTTCAAGTTCTTACTGAGCCTTAGGAGAGGCATTTCGACCTTTTAGAATGAAGGGGAAATGTGGAAAAACTGGGAAACCATGAAATGATCAGCATTTGGGGGAAAGGGGGTGGGGCCAGGGTAAGGGATGTGACCACCTGGGGAACCCTAGAGGGCCAGATAGGGACCTTAGGTGGTCCAGATTTGGTCCACCAGCTTGAAGTTCAACACCCCCAATCTAGTCCAAAAATAGTCAAAACTTGGACTTGTGTTAAACCCAGCTCTTCGCCCTTGGGCAACACACACATTCACACACACACACACACACACACACGCACATGCACACACACACACACACACACACACACACTGCAACTTGCACTTAATCAGAACCATGGACTATCTAGCTCACTCTGTTATCTGTGATCCCTTAACTGGAGATACTGGGAGACCACAAATACACATCTTGGGCTTTCTGCCATTCTAATCTTTTCACTCAGCTTTATGTTGCCAAGAAGTTCAACTGTGGAGACTGAGTAAACATACCCCAACCTATACGGATGATTTATGCTTGTTTTATTAAATGTTTTCTCTCCTTTAATTTACTGAGTTAAAACACATTTTCACTCTTTTCTGCTGATCAAATGCCTGAGTAGTTTTTAATAACCAAAGAAACGTTGTGATAGCAAGAGGCGGGCAAGATTGATTTCACACTTGGAGGATGATCAGACAAAGTTCCCCTCCTTGGTCTCTTTTGGAGAGCTGGGGATGAAGTGTGTGAGGGGGATGCTGTTAGTTTTACTTCTCAATAAATCATTTGCTATAGAGCCACAAGACTTTGCCAAGTCCTTGAAAACTGGGAATCTGTAACCCTGCAAAAGTGTGGAAGGACTTGTACCAACTGATATTCACGTTTGTAAGTTGAAGTCTTGGTTCACGCAGGAGCCCATGAACAAGGCTCTCCATGATGAGAAGCCTCCGAGTGAGTGTAGCAGTTAGAGGTTCCAACAGCTACTACAGGAACTGGCAGAGAGAGCCCCCTTCCAAACCCATTTCAGTATTACCACAGGCCACCCTTCCTGAATCAGCTTCAAGGTTCTTCTTGGACTTGGAGCAGTATTAAGGAAGTTACTGTTCAAGTCCAAGGAGGGAAAGAGGGTAAGCTAGTGATGAGAGAGGATCAGAAAAGGCCCTTGGCAGGTAGCCGTAGCAGCTGTTGGCACCCCTAGTTGCTACAGTCACCCAGAGACCTCACCATATTGAACTGGAGATCAGCTTCTTCTTTAGTTAACTTGAAAGAAGTAGAGCAGGTAGAATGATACCTTGGATTTCAGGGCTGAAAGGAACCCTACTGTCATCTATTCGAACCCCCTCCTCTGAAGTATACAACTTGGGACTAGGGTGTTTTAAAGACCTTATTCTCCCATATGAGCCTGCCCGGGTTTTAAGATCCTCAGGAGAGGCCCACCTCTCAGTCCCACCACTTTAAGAGGCATACTTGAAGGGCTCTTGAACAGAGTTTTTCCTGCCCTACCTGGAGATGCTGAGGATTGAACCTGGGACTTCTGGATGCAAAGCATATTCTCTACTACTGAGTTCAGCTTCCCCACAACACACACACACACCCTTCTTCTCTTCCCTCTGGGTTCTCCCCATCTGTCTAATTTTAGGCCCTTGTTTTATAGTCTTTTTGTACAATTATATTGTTAATCATCAAATCAGCTCCTGATATGCAAGAGCTGAAAAACAATGCATCTCTCTCCTATGCTTGGGCTCCTTATTCCTACACTAATTTCCAACCCATTAACTTTTCTGCTATCCCATTTTCAAATTTTGCCTGTAATAGGGGTACTGTACTTTCCAGGGACCACACTGGCCACTTTCAAGCCTCGACATTTCTCGCAGAGCATCAATTAAGCTGAGTTGCAAAACCAATATAAATTAAGCTGTAAAAGATGCTGACTTAGGAATCATATACTCCTGCCGGGAAATGATTACTATATATATGTGTGTGTGCGTGTGTGTGTGCACGTGTGTGCGTGCGCGCGTGTGCGCGCGCGCGCACACACACACACACACACACACACACACACACGTGTCTTTGGTACAAAAATGCACATACATTAGAAAAAAGTGCAGACAAAATTGCATTATATCAATGGAAAAGTACTTGGAAAATGCATATATCTAGTAGAAATATGCACATAAATCTGTATATTTGGGGGAAATGTGCATAAAAATACAAATTTCCTTTAAAAATAAGAACAACCCTAAAACACACACACACACACACACACACACATCAAAAACGTATGTGGAAATGGGACGGAACGAGCTCAAGCTGAATAATCCAAAAGTCTTGTTAAGAACAAAATTGACAGATTCGTCCTTCCCTACATTCCAGTGTGACCAAGAGAAAGAGCACAGAGAGATGCAGATAGGGGCAGGCTCTGTTTTCCAGAACCACTCCCAAACCCTCCTTTATGAAAAGGATGATGATAGAAGACCAGTCCTTGAAGAGTACGACAGGGAGGTAGAAGAGAATCCCCACACCTTCCCACCCCACAGCCCTCAATCCAAGCCAATGCCTCCATCGCGGAGCTGCCTGCCGGGCCCTTCTCTCCCCTTCATTCAGCTGGAGCAGAGATGTATTGGAACAAGAGCTGCATGCAAATGGCCTCTTGAAATTCTCCACCCTGTTTGTTGGCAGAGTAAATGGGGGGACAATTTCACTGAATTTCTCCCAGGGGAAGGAGAAATTCTCCAACAGTTTTTCTCACAGGTAGGTAGGGCTCACCATTGGCAGGGGGTTGTAGCACAGCTGCTTTCTTTTTTCCTGAAGGTTTTTCATTTTTATGCTGCCACCAGAAGTGGCAACAGGAGCAAATGTGTCGGCAGCCTGGTCACTGTTTTGCATCCTTCACCCAGTGCCATTCAAGGGCACTGTGTGTGTGAAGGAGGGCGATGGTGATGAAAATTTGGCAGTGGCCAAAAGTGCAGTGTTGTGTTTTCTTTCTATTATACATCTCTCCATTGCTCTGCGGCCTCCCAGAATGCCTGCACTTTCTGATCCGAAAAAGCCCTATGGGAAGAGCTACCTCATGATGTCTTCCACTGGGCTTTAAATGAAGTGTGGGAAACTGAGGAGGCTGCCGGCTGCCAGAGAGATGAGTGTACAATGAAAGACAGGATATTTGCGCACAACCCTCGGCCACTTCGTAAGTAAGGTAAGCACAAGAAACCCAAGCCCAACCCATGAGAACTTCTCCAAAATTTTCTCCTCCTTTGAATTTGTACTCCTATGTACTCCAGTTGCTGGAGAACATGGGCAGGAAGGTGCTGTTGCACTCATGTCCTGCTTGCGGCTTTCCCATGGGCAACTGGTTGGCCACTGTGTGAACAGAATGCTGGACGAGATGGAGCCTTGGTCTGATTCAGCATGGCTCTTCTTATGTTCTTAACTTCTTTTCGAAAGCAATTCCTTTTCTGCCAAATTGAATGAGAATGGTCGGAAAAAAATGTGGGAGAAATTTTCGGCATAACACTAATCGGAACCAATGCCAGCCCACACTGCTCAGAGGGCCAAGGGAGGAAATCCTGCACCATGCACAGCCGCACGCCACGACCTCCAATGTTGAGTCCAGTGCAGGCCTGAGGCAATGCCAGCCTGTCTCAGCAATTAGCAGAGTGAGGTGGTAGGGGGTGAAAGACACATGCTCCTGTGCTGCAGGCACAGACCTTATTCCTCCCCTCTTGACTTGGGCTGGAGGTGGGCTGGCAAGGGGAGAAGAGAGATGGAAGGAGAGAGGTGTGGACTGTGAGGTCACACAATAAATCTGCAGGCCGTGGCTCTTTCTTGCAAAAGTGCCCCCGCTCCCAGGCATCAAAAAGCAGCGAGTGAGTCAGTGCTGGAGTCAAGGGTAGGCATGGTCGGGCACCTGCCAAGGGCCCACACTCCAGCGGGGGACCTCATAGGAGTTGCTCCTCCTCCTCTTTACCATTGCAACCTGCTTGTTCACCTGCCTTTCACTTTGGCCCAGGCAACAGTAGGTGGTCAGAAGGAGGAGCAGGAGATGCCGCTGCCTACTTGCCCACTGGCTCTCTGCCCATGTCAAGCTAGCAAGTGGTAACAATGATGAGAAAGAGAAGGAGGAGCAAGAGCAGCTGGTGACCATAGTAGTGAGAAGGCAAGCTCCCTGAAGGAGAGGGCCCACTGAGGGTGTCTTGCCCAAGGGCCCCTCAACACTTGGAGCCAGCACTGGAGTGAGGCCACTGTCCCAGAGTTCTCCTCCTTTCCCCAAGGATTCCAGTCCCAACTTCCCTACCACCCACCACAATATTCTCTTCCATTATCTTGTTATCTGCATTTTCTCCATTTTCTCCATTTTTCTTTCCTTTGTGCTGATGTTCTATTTTGCAATTAGGATAGAGACATATGCCATGTGGTGGTGGTGGTGTCTCAAGCGTCACACCCCCTGGTAAGCTTCCCACTCAGGCTTACACTGATGAGTAGAATTTGTGCCTATTAAGTCAGGTTTCACTTGTTAGATCAAATAACCTGGGAAATTTATTCTATTTGCATTGCATTTAAAAGAGCTCTGTTTTCTGGGTTGCAGAGTCTTGGCTTTCAGCCGACAGCAAATGAGTAACCCTGATTACAAGCAGCTCCCAGGTCTCACGCACTCACCCGGCTGTCAGAACTTGGGGCCATGGTGTCCGTCATCCAAGAGCCAAATCTGGATCCAGACGCCCGGATGGTGATGGGGTTGCTCACCCCTGTAAGCTTTCCACACCCTGAAGTACAAAATAGAGAAGGACGAGAAGTTTAGAAGACAAGAGATGAGGGAAGAGTTGGAGGCAGATCTCATTGGTGAAGGGGGGAAACAGTGTGGTCCGGTAGCTGGAGCTTTGCCTACAGACCCAAGCTCAAATACCCATTTGGTGATGGGTGCCCTGAGCAGTCATGGAGAAGTCAGTCTCTTGTCTCTGTTCCTTTGGTAAAATCCGTGAACTTTTTATCTTCTGAGAAAAGGCCAAGCTAGATTATCAGCAGCCACATGCAAGGTGTTTGTCTCTGGGCTGGAGTACTTCAGACTGCAGGGGGGAAATTGTCACATGGTTGGGTTCTTGATCCCCAATCTGCCTACCCCCAACCAGGTCCAGAGAAAGTTGCCAGACTCAACCTACTTCCTTAGCTGCTTTGCTCTCCCAGTGGACTCCCCCCCCCCCCAGTTTAAGGGATCCATCCCTTCTGTTGATGGTATCGCCCCAGCAACAGGACCTTCAATGTTCCAGAAGCCAAAGACCTCATCAGAATTCCTTATCCATGGCAGAGGCATGGAGTGGCAGGCGACCACAAGGATCAAATGCTTGAATTCCCTCCATGAGTGAACCCCACTCCCCCACCTCCCTGCAGAAGCCCTCTTTCCTCCAAAGGAAGCTAGGCAGGTGGCTACAAGAGCGAGTGGTGGCACCCCACTTATGGAATAAACTCCCCCGTAGGGATGTAGCCAAGCAGCCCGTTGGACAGGAGCAAGGCCCGAACTGGGCCTGCTCGTGTCCGACGGGCTGCTCGGCCACCTGCGCGGGCTTTACCTGGGCTCTCCGTGGAGCAGAGAGCCTTCCTCGCTGTCTGATGGGTCCCGTAGCATCACTTCCGGAGCGGAGGAAGTGACGCAACGGGACCCTGCTCCATCATGCTGGACCCCACGCTCTGTCTGTTTTTGGCTGGGGAAACCAGGGCAACAGGGCTGTTTAACAGGGGGTCCAGCGCGACGGAGCAGTGGCTCTGGTGGCGGCAGCGCGCAGGACCAGGTAGGCGGTGAGGGGGGTCCTGGCGGCAGTGGGGGGGGTGGGGTGGCCGCCTGCCGGCGGGGGGGCCGTGCGCAGGGGGTTTCTCCGGCGGCAGCTCGAGTGGCGCAAGTGGCGCAGACAACGCTCTGCGCTGCTCTGAAGAGCGGGATCGGGCCGCCGCCGCTCGTGGAGGGGTCCAGCCCACTCCAGGCTCGGCCCCACCACGAAGGTTCACCTAGCACCTATGTTGTTATCTTTTCGGTGCCAGGCAAAGACCTTTCTTTTCTCCCAGGCAATTTAGAGATCTGGTTCTAGGTTATTATGGCTGTTTTATTGATTCCTGTGCTGTTGATTGTTTGCATAATATTGTATTTTATTCTTCTAAATATTTGTATTGTATTTTATATTTTTAACTGTTCTATGACATTTTAGTTTTTTAACTGTTTGTAATCCTCTCAGAGAACGTTAGTTATTGGGCAGATTGGAAATGTAACAAGTAAATAAATAAATGAACACACAGAAAAGTAGCATGTCAGAGAAAGTATTCTAGCCTCGCTCCCCCCCCCCGGCATGCTTGTTTTTGTTTTGTTTTTATACAAGGGAGCATCCAAACATTTGATCCTGCCCTTGCAATCTGAAGTGGCACAGTACTAGCAATAAATATTGACTGACCTTAACAGGATTGTTGCAAGGTTTGCTGCGCTAATATATGTGAAGTGTTTTGAACCAAGAAAACACTATATCATGGATAATGGTGAAAGCAGATTATCTTTGACCATTTTCTACTCTGGTGTTTTTATACCTCTGGAAGTGATGACTTCTAAAGCTGTGTGTGAGAGAAAGCGGGGGAGGGGGGAGAATCCTCAAGCAAATGTTCTTTGTTTGCAAAATTCAAATTTATATTTTCCTAATTCAGGGGTGGACAACCTGTGGCCCTGCAGATGTTGCTGGACTGCAACTCCCATCATCCCCCACCATTGGCTATGCTGGCTAGAACTGATGGAAGTTGTTATCCACCCACTTCTGGAAGCCCACATCTTCCCATCCCTGTCCTAAATTATATATTTATAAACATATTGGAGTTTTTTCACCATTGCCTATTATGGATGTTCTTAGACTTAGAGGTTTTAAAGATGAACAAGGCCCGCACTGCATTTATCAATGTGATACCTTATCATGTATTGCCTTAATCAACATCTTGTTGATTAAGATGTTGCTACATCAACATCTTGTTGATGTATTGTTCATCAACAAGAATCAGGTTTCCAAATTTATGAAGCAAAATTCCAAAAGCACCCTTTGAAAATGTCAGAATTCCAAAAATGCATATCTGAATTAGTTAATTCAATGTTCTGAATCGCCCAGAGAGCTTTGGCAATTGGGGGGTATAGAAATGTAATAAATAAATAAATGATTTTTTTGCTGAGGAATTTCATGTTTTTACAGAATTTTGTTTTTGTTTGAAGGCCCACTCCCAAACTGCTGAGCAAACTCCCTTCTCCTTTTCTCTGTGCCTTTACTGCTGGGCTCTATCGGTGAGGTGGAGGCAGCCTCCTAGGTTGCAGGGTCATTCTGTCAAGGAAGGGTCGCTGAGAGCTAATTTCACACAATACACTGTATGCTTCTGAGAAGCCTTTGGTTCTTGGCTAAGTGATCATCTCAGTGCCAGCTCCAAGTTTTTGAGGCGATTGGGCAAGACACCCTCAATGAGTCTATCTCAGTGTGTCGACCTTCTCACTGCCATGGTCACCAGCCACTCTTGCTCCTCCTCCCCTTTCTCATCATTGCTACCACTTGCTTGCTTGACAGGCAGAGAGCCAGTGAACAAATAGGCCGTGGCATCTCCTGCTCCTCCTTCTCACCACCATCATCGTCTGGGCCAGAGAGAGGCAGGTGAACAAGCAGGCTGCAATGGTGAAGAAGAGGAGCAACTTCAGGGGCTCTTGTCAGTGGGCCCCTGATGGGATGAGGGCCCTCGGCAGGTGCCCAACCATTCCTACCCTTGATGCCAGCCCTGGATCATATGACTGTATCAGCACACACCCAGGTCACCGATAATACGACATTCGCCATGCTGATTCTCCTCCCCATATTTCCAGCAGTTTTGCAGTAATGCAGTCAACATGGGTTGGATTGCAAGCTAGACGAGTGGCGAGTCCTCTGAATGCCCCTCCCCCTGCTATGTGCACCCCGGTGATGTTCTGATGTCCCTGCATTTTAATTTTTGTTCTGCACAGCCATGAGGCCCACATTATTATAACTGGCAAGGTATCAGCAGTGCAGCAAACCAAGCTGAGCTCATGAGCCCAGGAGAGCTCACGGCAGCTGCTGCCTGGAAAACAAACCCCCATATGGTATAGCAGCTAACAGAGGCAAAAACTTGCTCCAGATACCCCCATGGGTTGCATTTAGTTTTCTGCATACAGAACTGGCTTTGTCCTTTATAAATGCCCTGTCAAACACTATCCACATGACATCCTTCTACATATAACAGAACTTTTGAAAATGCCTTCAAACATGCAGCGTCGGCAAAAGCCCACCAGTCCTTCCAGGATGGCACCACTGCAAACAACAGCTGGTGGAGCACATGTTTAGATGGTCCTGCATGTGAAGAGCTCCCTGCCTAGGGAAAGCTAAGGTTTTAGCCTAGCTTCCCCTGGCATGATAGCTAGCTTTCCATGAGCTGGGAGTGTATATGTGCACGGAAAAGCATTCAAACTCATGGTTTCCCCACTTTCACTCCGATGTGGTACATTCCATGATGGACAGTATGATCATGTAATATTGCTACATGATTGAGTAGGATCTGTAATGAGACATTTTGAGAAGCCCTGTCATTCACAGATGGATATCCTGTGGGTAGAGTTGGTGGGTCATTCAATGAGTGCCCTCACTAAAGCAAGCACACGTTCCTAAACTAGAGAGGCAGTTCGGTCTTCTGGAGGCACTGTGTCCACTGCAGCTGAGCCTAAAACAGGAGAAGGCAACCTGTGCCTTCCAAATGCTTTGGACTACAACTCCCATCAGTCCCAGCCAGCATGGCTAATGGGAAGGATGACTGGAGTTGTTGTCCAAAACAGCTGGAGGGTGCCAGATTGCATCCCTGCGACCTAAACTTCTCCCCACCCCTCTCTTTTAGTTTTGTTTTCATTTTGGCACCTCTCCTTTGGGGGGGTGTGTGTGCTTTCTGCTGCAGCCTTGACATTTAATCTGTTTTTTAAAACCCACGTCCTGGCCATGAGAAGGAAGTGTGCAGCATTGCCCCAATGATTGCAGATAACTGTGTGGGCTACAATCCCTGAACGTGTCTGATGATCACACTTGGGGAAGCCCTCCGATCCCAAGTGAGCTGCAGCATAGGCAGGAGTCCTTCTATTTCAAGGATAGGGAGGGAGCCTGAGTAGCTCTCCAGATGTGGTAGGACTACAACTGCTACCATCTCTGATGGGAATTGGAGTCCAACAACAAGATCTGGAAGAGCAACAGAGACTCCGTACCCCATCTCTATATGTTTTCCAGGGCTGCCGGAGGTGAAGCACAAGATGGCACCCGCCCTCCTAGTCCATGTATAACTATCCATGTAACTATAAAGGGCATCAGGAAAGATGTACCCCTTTCCCCTTTGAAGCATGTGAGTGAAGACTGGAAAAATATGATCCTCCCATCTTCATGTGAGCCCCCCGTCACCGGAAAACCACCCTAACAAGTGGCAGGAGGAGCAATGGTACCTCCCCCAATATGTGACTCAGCTGGAACATAGAAGGTGCCCTATTATCTACCTTGACTGTCAGTGGGTCTCCGGGGTTTCAGGCAGGATTCTTTCCTGTGCTCTACCACTGAGCTATGGTCCTGGCCTGGATGGTTTACAGGTGCTGTGCTAGTTTGTTGAAGAAACTACAGTGCTTACGGTGAGCTTCTGAGGTTGGAGCGCCCTTCCCATCCAGTGGTAGGGCTTGGCTCATGTGGCCTTGCACATCAAGCCAGTGGGGGTTTTATGGGTCAAGGAAGGGTTCCTTCAATGTTGAGCCCCAAAGCTAAGGCCATGCAAGGAACCAGTACGCTGTAGGCCACCTTTCCCTGATGTGGTGCCCTCCAGATGTTTTGGACTACAACTGCGATCATCCCTAACTAGCCATGCTGGCTGGGGCTGATGGCAGTTGTAGTCCAAAACATTTGGAAGGTGCCATGTTGGGGAAGGCATAAAGAGATGGTTGGAAAAGGTTTTCCCAGTGACATCCAATGCTGACAATACAAGCAGTCCCTGGGTTACGAACGTCCGACTTATGGACAACTCATACTTACGAACGGACCACCATAAGTTAGGGATGGGCGCCCAGCCTGGCACCCGAGTCGTGGGGTGCTCAGCCAGCGTTCCCACCATGCGAGCCAAGCTGAGCCTTTGGCAAGCGCCAGCTGAGGCGCTCGCTGGACTTCTGGGTTCCCCGGCTCTACATCGTTTACGTAGAGTATAGTGTAGTATACGTAAAAACGGGTGCAATTTGCATAAATGCCATTTTTAGTGTATACTACATACAAATCCAATTTAAAGACAGACTTAAGAACAGATCTCTTCTGTAACCAGATCTCGTCTGTAGATGAAGACAAGTGCAGGGATGGAGGAGTACAGAGCCCAGTAGGGAAGTGGGTTGATACAAGCTGTGTGCTCCTCAATTTACCTTTATCAAATGCATTCACTGTCCTCTCTATCAATGGTGCACACTCTTGTCCTCCATTTGTGGCACACACCGTTATTTGGCTTGATTGCAGGCTGAAATTCTATGAAATTTAGGTCTCGGGAGAAATTGTGCCGGCTGATGCTTCTGCTTTCAACACTGTGTCTTCCTTACCCTTTTTTCGTTTCCTTTTTTCATTTGCCTAAAGTCTTCTGAGCTTATAGTAGGGCACTGTTTTATTTAATCTTGTAAAGTGTCATGCACACTGACAACTGTAACAATAACAATAATAACAGGGCATGGGTTTCCTACCTCGGCTCTGCCGCAGGCAGAAGGAAGGAATCACCACCCACAAGCAGCTCAG
Organism: Shinisaurus crocodilurus; assembly: GCA_021292165.1. Taxonomy (NCBI): domain Eukaryota; kingdom Metazoa; phylum Chordata; class Lepidosauria; order Squamata; family Shinisauridae; genus Shinisaurus; species Shinisaurus crocodilurus. Next base: position 23,580,053 of record CM037881.1, read on the forward strand.
AGCTGGAGAGCCCTCAGTATGGTTAATCCGTAAACCAGATCATCAGCTCACAAGCAATGGGAAGTTGGCTGTTACAATGAATTTCTGCTGCAAAGAGCAACCGCATCCCTCAAATTTCAACAGCCCAATTCAAATCTCCATTCTCTCATGTTTTTCCTCCAGATGGAATAGATCAGCTTTCCCCAACTTGGTGCCTTCCAGAAGGTTTGTACTGCAACTCCCATCATTCTTGAACATTGGCCATGCTTGCTGGGGCTAATGGGAGTCATAGTCCGAAATGTCTAGCGGGCACTAGGTTCGGGGAAGCTGGAATAAATGTTCACCAGAATCCAAAATCTGGCAAATATCCTGAGTCTACCTGAATCTATTCTCAATTCTTGAGAGACAATAGTGTGTGTGTGTGTGTGTGTGTGTGTATACACACACATATATATCAACCTGATAAAATGTCAATATCTTGAGACCTCATGTTTCAGGAACCTGAGCACCAACATTTGGATTTTCCAATTGCAAAACCAGAGGGGAAATAGTATCCCTAAGGAAATCTACCATCCCCCCACCCAAATTTTAATTCTCATGGGAGCAGATTACAACACAGATGACCCAGTAGAGGATAATTACTTTCACTCTCCAATCTTTTACTTGTACATCACCACTCTCCATCAGCAAGATGATATGGGAGAAAGTTCTTTCAACAGCCAAGCTATCTAAATGGAACCTCTATGTTCAGGGGTACTATACCTGAGAACTAGATGCTGGGGACAAAAGGGGACTGTTGCATTCATGCTCTTTTTGTAAGCTCCCCAGAAGCATCCAATTGGTTACTGTTGGAAACAGGATGCTGGGCCAGATAGACTTGTGGTCTAATCCAGCCCTTATACTTTTACAGTCTTAAACATTTTGGCACCCTATGAAAATTATTAAAATGATGCCACTCTCTTTCTGAGACAAGACAAGCATATCTATCTATCTATCTATCTATCTATCTATCTATCTATCCATCCACCCACCTACCCATCCATCCATTTATAGTATCTATCTTTTTAAAGCCAAAACAGAGAAGGATGAGCAACCCATTACCGGTACTTCCTGCTTATCAGCAATACCTCATTTCTCTCATTCACAAGCCAGAAGCACCCTCTAGGGGGCACCCTTGCCAGGCAAAAGGAAATGCAGCTAGATACCTTCCCCTCTCTACATGTTTGGAGAACATGACAACCTCCTTTTGTTCCACTCTGTTTTTTGCCCTGGAAAGCAGGCCCCCTAGTAGACATAATTTCTAGAAGCAAGAGAGCCTGAGAATGAAATCGAGGACATGTTTGGGCATGTCTGCATTGTTTTTGTGGATGTGTAGATCTGCACATCTGCAAACCATGTGGCAGTCCCTAACCCAGAAGCAAACGACAAAAACAAGAAAATAGGGCAACCAAGAAAGAGAATTCTGTCTTATGGTTCAGACATAATGTAGGTCCCCAGAAAATATGCTTATTGCTCATAAGCATATGGACTCTACAAATTTTCTTATGAGATTGCACCGAGACTCACTGCATGCCTAAAGGCTGATTCATGCAATCCACTTAACCCGGCATGCAGAACCCTTGGCCCGCAATGCTCCTTAATACAGCCCACGAGGCCATTCCCCATGGGAACACCCCCTCTCCCAAACCATGCCCCTTAACCTTTGATCTAAGCCATTGTCTTGAGGAACTGCTGTGAGAGAGTGTGTGTGTGTTTGTGCATGTGTGTGTTAGAGAGAGAGTGTGTGTGTGTGTGTGTATGTGTGTGAATGGGTATGTGTGTGTAAATGGGGTGAGGTCAAGCACATTGGGGGCTGTATGCCAACCACTTTGGGCTGTGGCCCAGTCTGCTGCTAGTAGGCGGCCCCTGAAATGCTCATCTGGAGCCAATTTGGCCCACGGGCTGTAAAAGTTCCCCTACTCTTCTATGCAGGGCCGGTGCTACCATTAGGCCAACTAGGCAGCTGCCTAGGGCGCAGGGCTAAAGGGGGCACCAGAAATAGGGAGGGAGGGCTCAAGTGGGAAGGGGGGGCGCTAAATATCTGATCTTGCCTAGGGCACCAAACTGCACCAAACTGCCTTGCACCGGCCCTGCTTCCAGGCATTGTATTATTCACACACAGCAGGCCCTGCCTACAACATGGCACAGATATCAAGGGAGCATGGCCAGCAGCACAGCCACACTTCCTCTTCAATGCATGAAAGCACTACATTTGTTATCAATATAGTGATATTTATCTACCACTTCCAAGTCGAAATGAATCCCGAGGAAACAAATCCCATCGAATGGATGAAAACTGTTTCCGGGGAACCTGCATTTCATCTCCTGCCTGCCTCTTTTGTTCACTAGAAGAAAGAAGCAGGTGGGTGTTCCTGGAAAGTGCTTGTAGCCCTCACATACTCCCTCGCCGTGCCCAGTGATCCTGGCTCTATTGCTAGATCTTGCTCTGGGGAGAATAGCCACTGCCAGAGTGAGCAAGTTAGATTTTGCACACACTCTCTTTCAAAGGCTGGGTGTCACTAAGCCAGCTGAACCACACACACCCACCCAACACCCCCACACGCACACAACACTTTTGCGGGACCATTCAGCCCCTGTGAAAGTTGGGGAGGAATATCTGTGACTTTCAGGGGTGGGGTGGGCAAATTCAAATAATTTTCAGGTGGGGATGGGCTTACCTTAAAGACAAGGTGGCTGAGGGTTGTTGCTGTTGTTACCAAAAGCAACAACAACCCACCCCACTCACATTTTGCTAGTGCAATGGCTGTTCACAGCAGCACAGTGGCATCCCCTGTGTTATTTTGGACAGAATGCCCCATAACAGCCTTTGCCAGCCTGCCCTCCAGATGTTTTGGACTAAAACTCCCAGGATTCCTGATCATTGGCCATGTTGGCTGTGGCTGATGGGAGCCGAAAGCCAATACATCAGGAGGGCACCAGTTTTGGGGAAGTGCTGTCCCATGGGAACGACGCTACATCATGACATGGAGTCATTCTCATCCCTCCACTGCCAATACAGGTGGGCCATAGATAGGTAGCACTTTCAGCCCTCCTTTACCACAGTGCCACGTCCAAGGTTCCAAGATGGCTTCCCACACTGGACATGTCAAGGTGGTAAATGAGGGTTGGAAGTGCTCTTCATCTGTGGTCACCTGTATTGGTAGAGATGTATGAGAAATTAATTTCAGTTCATTTTTGATCAGGATGTAGCCAGTTCACACCTTCTGGACTGAAGACAGATTCACACACAATCTGTGGTCGAAGTCCATAGACTTCCAAGCTTGCAATGAGATCCGCGGAACAACAACAAAAAATGTGTTCGACAGCATGTGTACATTTGAAGAATGTGTACATTTCAAAGGAGACTCCCCCACCCCACCCCGATCCAGAGGCCAATGAAGTCAGAAGGAAGCTTGAATTCATGTACTACCTCACCGAGAGGATAGCGTGTGAATTGGCCCAAAAGGAGAGAAAAGGAGCCACAAGATTCCCTACCTAGCTTCTGCATGCAAGCATGTAAGCGTGCTTCCAGGACCAGGACCCGCTGCTGAAGCTCCTCGTAGTCATAGGCGCCCATCTCTTCCTGGATCTGCAGCAGGCTGCCCGAGAGGTTCCGCACTTCCTCTTTGAGCTGCACGATGGTCCGGGTGTCTGACTTGTACTGGTCCAGCACAGGGATAAGTGGCATCAGCTCCGTCATTTTGTCCTTCAGTTCCTGCCAACAGGGAAATGAGAAATCCAATGAAACGGGGGGAGGAGGAGAAGAGAAGTGTTTCACCCTTGCAACTTAATCTTTGGCACTCTGCTGCTAGCGACATTTCATGCATGGGGGATGCATTGACTTAGAGATGCGGGAGAAATCCATTCAGTTTGCATTTTAATTTAGTTAACTTCATACGTTAACTTCATACGTTTGAACTACAAGTCAAAAACCAAAACTCAGTTATCCTTTGAAATTCACTCTTCCCTGAATTTTGTCATGGAGTTCTCAATCAAAAAAATCCATACAAAAATGCATATATTAGGGAAAACAACACTAAAAAATGCATTATATCAGGGGAAAACTGTATATTAGGCAACAATGTGTACAAAAATGCATGTATAAGGAGAAATGTGCATTAAGATTGAGAGCCAGTATGGTATAGTGGTTAGAGTGTTGGACTGGGACTCGGGAGATCTGGGTTCTAGTCCCCACTCGGCCATGAAGCTTTCAGGCATCTTTTGTCCCGTCGCTCATTGATGGAATCAGATCTTGTTTAGGAATATACAAATATTGTGTTCCACTTGCACTAATGCACATTAGTGCTAATTTGCACTCGTGCTAATGCACATTAGTGCTAACATGCATCAGCACTAATGTACATTAGCGCAAGTGCAAATTTGCACAATTCCCCCCCCCCAAGTAAAAAAAACTGGTCCACAAGTCCACGGAATCCACGCGACTCAGAAAAAGTCGGTCCGCTGCAGAATCCGCAGGTCGGATTCATAGAAATCTGAACTCATTTGAATCTGTGGCAGATTTCTCCAACATCCCCAGAGCCTTCTACTTTGGTCTGAAGCAATTCCAGATACCGTTAAGAAAATATTAAAATATTTTTTTAAATAAACATTGGAAGGAGTAGGATGTCTTATTGGGCATCAAGGAAAGTGTCTGGGGGAACATTGGTATCTGCAGGCACCACATTTTCTACTCCTGGTTTACAAGATGATATCCCCTTGGAGACGGAGACATTGGCATGAAATGGGGTATAATTTTTCAGGAAGCAATTGTACGCTCAAAGACCAGCTTGACACCCACTGCCTTTCTGAATGCATCCAGAAAAGTTGTACAACCAAAGGAGCAAAACCATGAAAAGCCCACTATAATTTCGTATCTGACTTGAAGATTGAGACAGCAGAATGAGAGCTGCTGTTTATACTCAGGATACCATTCTACGTAATGGGGCGTCTCTTCTGGCGCTGAGATATCACAATGAAATTTGGTATGCATGTTTACAATCCTCCATTTGAAGTTTGTACACCAAGATTATTTATTTATTAAAAAAATGCATTCCCCCTTCATACAGTGGTCTCTAAAGTGGCTAACTAACATCGATAAAATTGGAAACACTATTAATCCAATTTAAAAACAAAACAAAAAAGGGATCAAAACAGCAGAGAAAAATATTGACAAAGTATTAGGCAACAGAGAGATGGACTGCATTAGAAATCAAAGTAACAGAAAGCAAAAAGCTTGACGGAACAGGAACATTTTCAGTCAGTAGTGGAATGCCTGCAGAGAGGGAGACAATCTGACCTTTTGTGGCAGGGAGTTTCACATTGTGGGTGCCATGACAGAAGAGTTGACTCCCCACACCCATTTCACAGAAAAGGGAGAGAGATGCATAATGCATTCTAGTGCGGGTTGGGCAGACTGCAGGCTTGTAGAGTCTTCTTTGTATTTCAGCACAACCCTGAATCCACTAACTGGAGCCAGGTGCAAAACAGAGACTCATGCAGTGGACATATGCTAAGAATTAAGGCACAGGGTGCCTCTGAGCCCATGCTCAGCCCAGGAATTTGTGATCAGTACCAGAACCAAGCTCACAAGTCCTTTCATGCACAAAAAACACTTCTGGTTTCCACAGAAGCATTATTTTTCAGCAACCTAATTTAAGAGGGAATAGCTTTCTTATCGTTGCTCTAGTTCAACAGTTGGGAGTCAGGAACCATGGCTGATTTACTGCAAATCACCCAGAGATCGACTAGCAGATCCCCACCTATGTTCTGCCCACCCCTGTTCTAATGTGCTATCCAAAGCCCCTTGAACATGGTGCTTAATTAGTTCAACTAGAGAAACTCTCTGGAAAGATCGAGGACAAAATGTCATGTGTGATGAAACACACTTCTTTTTGTCTGTCTGTCTGTCTGTCTCAAACCTATCCTTGGGCCTTGCTCAAACTCATCTAAGGCACAATCATATGCATGCTTAGACAGAAAAATGTCTTACAGCTCCCAGCATTCGCCAGCCACACATGCTGGCTAGGGAATACTGGGAGTTGTCGTACTTTTTTTCTGTCTAAATTTGCATAGGATTGTACCACTACTGAATTATGATGCACCATCTAACTCATAGCTGAAAGCAGCACGCATACATAGACAAAATGCAAGCACAAAATTGCAGCAAACTGCTGTGACTGGAGAGGAATATAGCACCAAAAAGCAATATTGCTGAAAACAGGCAGTAGTAAGTCACCACAGTCCATGGCTTTCTATATGGAAGTCCATCTCGCACTGGAGAGCCAGTCTTACTGCTTAGATTGGGGAGACCTGGTTTCTTCTGCCCTATGCTCAGCCATGAAGTCCCCAGTGTGACCTTGGGCCAGCCACTCTCTTTCAGCCTAACCTACCTCACAGGGCTGTTGTGAGAATATAAAGGGATAACGCAGTGCATGCTTTCCCGAGCTCCTTAGAGGAAGAGTATGGTACAAATGGGGGAATTGCACTTACTAGGCTGTCCCCAGATGAGGAAAAGCCTTGCACATGAGCAACATATGCTGGGCTGCCCCCAGGGTTGAGGAGGCCCTTGGCAAAGTGGTGCCTACTGGGGCATCCATCCTACAATGCTGGGCCCCCATAAGGCAGGCCCGCTGATTGGCATGACATTTACACACACCAATATGTATGTGTAAATGCAACTTTAGAAATAATAACTATAATTTAAATAGAAATCCAATACATTTCAGCATAGTGTAGGAAGACTAACCAAGTCACCTGTGTGTGCCTTGTTCAGTCTGCCGTCCAGGTGCTATTGATGGGCAACTTCAAGGCCCCTGGTGCTCTCCCTTCTTATGGTTCTCCATGCTTTAAACCAGACTTGGACTTGCCGCCCATCAAAGAGAGGCCACACCATCATATAGAGGACTGTCCTCTCACAGCTCTTCAAACAGAGGACTGTCCTCTGCAAAGTAGAACACCTGGCCACCCTATCAGGATGAGGGGGCGTGCTTACTTTGGTGGCACTGTTGGCTCCGGTCATAAGTCATTCCCTGAAACTTCCAATGCCCTGGAAGTTGACTTCCAGGGCATTGTGGAGGATGGTGGGGAATGGCAACCACCACATTTTGTTTGTCTCTGTGGTGTGTGTGTGTGTGTGTGTGTGTGTGTGTGTGTGAGAGAGAGAGAGAGAGAGAGAGAGAGAGAGAGAGAGAGAGAGAGAAAGCCACTGTCCAGGAATGCCCCGGACATGAACTCAACTTCTGGGGCATTGCATGTGTGTGTGAGAGAGAAAGAGGAAATGGTCACCTCAAAGGTTTCTGTGACAGTGGCCGTTTCCCCCCACAATGCCCCAGAATTTGAGTCATCTTCTGAGGCACTGTCAAAAAGAAAAAAGATAGCTGTCAAGAGCCAGTGAGTCTCTCCCCCCCACACACACACTTTTCAGAAAGAGCCCAGGGAGGTGTCAGTGATGGGTGGTCTCCGCTAGGGCACAGGGTCCCTGGATACTAGGTGCTGACGGCCATCCTGACCTTTTGTGTTACCAAACTGTGGCACAACCTCAGCCGGCTTCCCGGAGACATGGCATTGTTCTCTTTCACCTCCCCCTAATGAAGATCAAAGGGTTTGTTGTACTGTTGTTTACCACCGGCCCCATTAATGATGACAGAGTGCCTGGAATATGGTTAGGAACTCATCAACATGCACCAGGCATCCTTTGCCTCCTGAATCCAAAGTTAATAATAATTATGATGCTCAGCTAACTCTGCTTCTTCAACGCACTTTAAGAGCACCATCTAATTGCTCACTACAGCCCGGAATAACATTCGTTACATTCCTCATTTGTTCGGGGTGGCGAGCGGGACTCAGGCAAGGAAAGGCAACATCTACGGTTTCGAAGGATTAAAAATGGGGATGTCAAAGGGTTAGCACTGGAGTTTTATAGTCACAGGGGAGGCCGGTGACTCCTGTGTCAGTGGGGCTCCTTCTCCATTGCCATCTTTTTATTTGAGCTTTATAGGAGCTACCGATGGTGCCGAACTCCATCCCCAAAATAGGTTCACCACCACCACAGGAGCACTATGGATAGCTCCTATAAAGCTCCAACAAAAAACATGCAATGGATAAGGAGCCCCACTGACACAGGAGTCACCAGCCTCCCCTGTTTATAGATATTTACCAAGAGATCGCAAGTATCCCACCACTCACCACACACTTTTTCTTTCTTTTCTTTCTTTTTTTGTTAATGGGCAGAAGCCCCATGCCTTGAACAACTGCATCATTGTGTTGGACATTCTGGCCCAAGCACCATCACAGGTCAGCTGCCCCTGTCACCAGCTTGTGAAGCAACCAATATCTGGAGCAGAGGAGGCAACCATCTGGAGGCAGATTGGGGGCCAAAACTAGATGCGGTGCCATGCACTGCTCTGAAGATCAAAGGACTCTTTACAGCAGGGGTGCAGAACTTCCTTCAGCCCGAGGGCTGGACTCAATTTTGGACAAGCTCTTGGGGGCCGCATTCCAGTGGTGGGCAGTGCTGAAGGCAAAAGGGGTGGGGGGGCCGAAATTCCAAAAATACCAGCATATTTTAGCTAAAAGCTCTTACTGCCAGTAACTAAGCCTTAGGAAGGGCATTTCAGACTTTTAAAATTGGGGGGGGGTGGAATTAGTAAAAGTTGGGAAATCACCAAACAATTGGCAGTCGGGGGAAGGGGGTGGGGTGAGGGGAAGGGGAAGAGGTGGAGCTATCTGGGCAACTCGAGAGGGCCCCCAGCTGGGCTGGATTTGGCCCACAGGCCTAAGGATTTTAATCCTTTCCTCCATTGGCCTTTCAGATGCTGTCTCTCTCTCTCCTGCCCCCCCAAGGAGCCAACAGCAGCAGCGTCTGAAAGAGTGATATTTATGAGGAAAAGGGCCAATGAGGAAAGGGTTAAAGACCTTTTCCCTGATCTTTAAAGGTGGCTCTCTGGGATCACATGATTGCCAGGACTATGTTAAGTCCATGCAATGTTAAGTCTCTCAGCTTGAACTATTTGCAATTCCCTCCTCCAGTCAGTGGTTCCAGTGGAGAAAGGTGCGGGAAATCGATCCCTGGTGCAGGCTGGGTGGAAAATAATGTGAACGGAAGGGGAAATGATAAACAGCATTTAAAAGTATGAAATTTCTAAAATTAACGTTGTGAAATTATAAAACTAAAATGATGAACGTATAAAATTAAAAGCATGGCATTAATTATGAAATTAAAATTATGAATAGCGTGGTAGATGGAATTCTCTTTCTCTTTTTCTCTCTTTCTCAAATAACCATAGAATCTGAGAAGGGTCACCTTGCTGGAATGGCGGGGGGGATGTGAGCCAGGTTTCTGCCCCCAAACACTTCCATCCACTGATCCACAGCATGCTGAGATGCTGCGCATCCTCCTGCCTTGCGCTGCTGGGAGCCTTCACAGTTTCAGCCGTCTGACACCCAAAGGTGAGACGCGATGCAGGTGCCAGCTGCCACTGGCCTTTGGCAATTCCTGTGCCGTCTTCTGAACTTTAAAGGCCAGAACTCACTTGCTGGGGAGAGCCGGCTGTGTGTGGCTGATGGCAAGCTGAGAGTCTTAAAGGCAGGAGAGAAATTGCTGCTGCATTTTTTATGACCTTGGCTGAGAGTGAAAAGGGGGAGCAGGTCGTGAACAAAGAGCAGCCAAGGAAGGGCAGGCTTTGCAGGAGAAAATGCAGGTGATGTGGAAGGGGTGGCGGCGGTGGTGAACAGCCTGCTGATGCTTGCGCACATAGCGAGGAGGGCTCCAAACAAAATGGCTGGATGCGATTGCAGAGAAGAAGGAGGGCAATGGTGGCTGCACATGCACCGTGGAGGTCTTGGCGGCGCATGTGCATGGCAGGGTGCAACCCTTGTAGAATGTGGAAAAAACACGGAAGAAATCCTTGTGTGGTTAGCACAGCGAAAAGTGCATGTAAGTGTAATGAACAGGACCAACGGTCCACAAACTTCGTGAATGGTGCTAGGCTGGCTCCAGGATCTTGAGGGACCCCTGGACAAGGCACCCTCAGTGGACCACCTTAATCTGGAAAGGAGAATGCCCTTACATTGTCTCTGACCTTCTTGGATGGCAGGCCATTTGCCCTAGGGAATCTTTGGGCCCTGGGGAATTGAGGGGCCATGTGTCCTACTTCAGAGAGGATAGTCCCCTATTCAAAGATGCTCTGTTTGAAGGGCTGTCTGTCAAAGTCTCGTTTAAAGATAAAGAACCATCAGAAGGGAGAGCAGAAAGGCCTTCACGTTGCTCGGCAACCATTAGCACCTGTACAGCAGACTGAGTGGCAGGCACATGGGTCACCATATTGGTGAGATGTAGTTTTTCTATTTAAATTACAATAATTCTTTCCAAATTTGCAGCAATGCATATAAATCAACATATGCCCATTTTATGTAAATTTGTGCACTCTTTTTTGATGATGTATTTCCTATTTTTTGGTGATGTATAAGTGGCTAGCTCTTATGGACCAGGACCCTGAAGCCTCGTCTTCAGGGGAAACCTGACCCCTTGTCCTCAGAAGAAGAGGCTCCAGAGCTAACAGTTCAGGCAGAGGATTCGGTCATGGAATAGTGTCACAAGGCTTCCACCTCACCAGGACCTAGTTCTCCAGAATGATCCTAGGGGTCAGAGTGGCCGGGTACCGGCTAGATGGGCAATTTAAAAATACAATAAATAAAAATAAATAAATAAATCCAGAGAAGGTTGAACTGCCATCATCGGGCTCTGAAGCCTCCAGCTATGAGGCCCTAGCAATGCCACAGCCAATCCCACATCATTGCAGCATGTGGTTGCTAAAACAGACCAGGACCCTTTAAGAGACAAAGCTTCCATCAGCGTGGGGGTAGGACTAACCAGCCTAAAGAAGCCAAACTCTTATTTAAGGCTCAGTCTTGATCTGCTCCTTTTTGGAGCAACACAGAGACAATATTGTCTGGTTTCTAGCCCCACTTGGAGCTTTCTGTTGTGCTCATCTATTCCTGTCTGGCTTTCTTGTAAAATCTGATCTACTCAGATGCCTGCTAGAGATCTAACCCCTAGTAGAACCCTGCAACCCAAGCAACTGCAACACTGAGCAATGTGAAGCCCTTGCCATAACTCAAGCAGTGCAGGCAGGAGGATCCATGGCCTGAATAGTACACTGGCAGAGGCCTGCCCTCAACATACGGTAATTACGTAAAGCCATTTTTCAAATTTTAGTTCCCGAGGAGGTAATACCTAACCAAAAATATTGCCACGGGCATCGTGTCTTGAACCAGGAACTTCATAGTCTCAGGACTATATGTGTTCATGCTCCAGATGTCTATTCAGGCCCAGCAGAAAACAGGATGGGCAGCAACATCCCTTCTGACCGGTAGGCAGCAAGAGGCCTCTGGATAGATACTAGGTGTCTGGTCTTCTGCCATTGCTTGGCCACCAGAGCAGTATTTTCCGCTAGTTTCTAGGACCTAGGTCCTTAGAGAGCCAGCATGGCATAGTGGTTAGAGTGTTGGACTGGGACTCGGGAGATCCAGGTGCTAGCCCCCACTCTGCCATGAAGCTCACTGGGTGACTTTGGGCCAGTCAGTGACTCTCAGCCTAACTTACCTCACAGGGTTGTTGTGAGGATAAATGGGAGAGGAGGGGGATTATGTAAGCCACCTTGGGTTCTTTGCAGGAAAAAAGGGTGTGGTATAAATATAAATAAATAAATAAATAAGAGTTGGAGAATACTTATACTCCAGATCTGATTCAAGGTATGACTATCCTGGCCCTGACAGTTACCATAGCTCAGTGATAGAGCACATGCTTTGTGCAGAGGTCTCAGATTCAATCCCCAGCATCCCCAGTTTTAAAAGGGTCAAGCAATAGGTCATGGGAAAGACCCTAGAGAGCTGCTGTCAGGCAGAGTAAACAATACTCTTCTAGACATTATTTTAAATTCTTTTTGTTGTGCGCTTTATCACTGGTTTTTTTGTTGTATGTGTTTGCATTATATACATTGCTCTGAAAGCTTCAGCTATAGGAAGACTCATAAATTCTATTATTATTATTATTATTATTATTATTATTATTATTATTATTATTATTATTCTAGATGGATAAATAGTCTGACCTGCTATAAGGCAACTTCTTATCTTCTTTGTCGTGTGTGTGTGTGTGTGTGTGTGTGTGTGTGTGTGTACAAATAACCAGTGGAGGCTGCGGGCTCCAATGTCAGTGGGGCAGTATATCCAGGTTGCAGACCAGTCTGCACTTTTAAGGAGCTTTCCATGGTGCTGATCCTAGGGTAGGGATAAAGTTCACCACCATGGACAGCTCCTTTAATGTTCAGGTTAAAGCCCAGACAGAGTAGATACCCCGTCCCACCAGCCTCCACTGCAAATATCGAAGAACGCTAGTCCTTGCAAACATTAGAACTTACTTAGATGTACATTTGCTCCTGAAGATGTTCAGATTCAAGCGGTCAGCTGCTGTGGCTGCCCCAGGATCGGTGTAATTATGAAGAAGCACTCTAGACTGTTGTGTCAAGGAGCAGGCTGACTCATCTACCAGGCAGCGCATTTACTTGAGCACAAGGGCTCTCTCTCGCTTGCCACTTCACATAGGACAGAGACAAACAATGGACAAAGGGAACCAAACAAGCATCGCTATAGCACATTTCAAGTGTTCACAGCACTTCACATCACTCTCCCTGTTCATGGTGGAGAAAGGTGCAGTGCAGCGCGTGCTTCCATGGTGCCTCCAGGTAGGACTGGAAAGGCTCCCATCTGAAGCCCTGGAGAGCCACTGCCAGGCAATATATCAACGATAAGGAGCTAGTAGACGGACCAGTGTTCTGACTTGGTACATAGCAGGTTCCTAATAAAAATGGCACCTCATGTGTGGATGTGCTGGGCTTCAAACTGAGCTCGGGCAGTGGGCAAGAGTGAACAAGGGGAGTGATAGGTATGAGGGACGGGGAGGGAAAGTATGTTGGAAAATCTTCTTCTTGTTGTTTTTTAAAAGAGCCATCCTGGGGCGGGGGGATCAAAAACTATCTGAGCATGCATGCTCAAAAGGAACAATGGTCACTCAAGGCAAAGCTGAGGGTTAAATTCCATTAATAGTACTGGGAACTGCTGATGGGAACTGCTCAAGGTAAGATGACTGTTTTTATCTTGTTTCTCTTTGTAAATCGCCCAGGGAGCCTTTTGGCTGATGGGTGGTGAACAAATATAATAAATAAATAAATAAATAAATAAAGCACAGACACAAGAGGCAATACAAAACAATGGAAAGTGGAGTCAGCTAAGCAGAAAGCTCAGTTTATTCAGTTTCTACTCAGTTACATCATATAACGCTGGAGGGGCAAAGCGACAGACTGACCCATCTACTCAACCGACCCTCGAAAAAGTAGTCTATTTTCTAAACCATTTGGTGATTTTTCTCAAAGGGAAAATGGAGAACATAGCAGTGAAAAAAACTGGAGCATGAATGTTGACATTTCTGACCATGTGCAGAGGGTTAAATTACGCTAATAGTACTGGGAACTGCTGAAGGGAAAGGAAAGAAAATGAGCAAAAGGGAATCTGATGGCAGGAGGGGCGTGCAAAGAGTGAACATGGGGATCATACTGAATGGGAGAATGGGTCTGAACAGGAGTACAGCAGATGGGAGGAAACAGTGATGCAGACTTAGGGATGGACCCTGGTGCCCAAATCCAGGGACTTGCAGCCCAGGGCGGGGAAGGGGGTGGCAAATGACCACTCAGAGAATGGCACGTGATGAATGGCACGTAGTGGTGAGAGTGTTGGACTGGGACCCCGGAGATCCGGGTTCTAGTCCCCGCTCGGCCATGAAGCTCACTGGGTGACTTTGGGCCAGTCACTGACTCTCAGCCTAATCTTCCTCACAGGGTTGTTGTGAGGATAAAATGGAGAGGAGGAGGAGGATTATGTAAGCTGCCTTGGGTTCCTTGCAGGAAAAAAGGTGGGGTATAAAATAATTAATTAATTAATTAAATAAATAAATAAATAAACAAACATCAGGGCAGCAGAAGCAAATTCCATTTTATTCCTGTAGTCAATATGGTGCTATGATTTAAGTGAGTTTAAAATGTGAAACTGCACCTGCTCAGAGTATTTTTTTTTAAAAAAATCATGGTTGGCAAACTGTATTTCATTTGTTTATTGCTCTAACATCTCAGGAATGCAGAGGCAGCTGCAAAGCATGGAATGCTGGTCGGGAGCCAACGGAAACATTCGCGGTTTGCTTCACAGCTGAAGTAATACACATGGTTCCCTAAAGGAGTCCCCTTCAACACCATTAAGTCCAGGGTCTAAAACTATCCAGCGGCACCAGTGGGAGGAAATGATTATGTAGGGCATACAGGCACTCCACTGGACTTCCTGTTCACCTGCAGGAACAGGAAGTAACAAGATACAGAGGAGAGTATACAAAGTGAACTGAAGGAGTAAACACAACATTTGCAGGGGAGGCTGGTGACGCCTATGTCGGTGGGGCCCCTTATCCGCTGCAGCTTTTATTCTGAGTTTTATAGGAGCTGTCCATGGTGCTCCCTGGTGGTGAACCTATTTTGGGGATGGAGCACAGCACCGTGGACAGCTCCTATAAAGCTCAGAATAAAAGCTGCAGTGGATGAGGAGCCCCACTGACACGGGAGTCACCGGCCTCCCCTGAATATTTGGTGAGTGAAATGAACATGTAAAAAAGTTAATATGTGACTCCATGCCAGATAGAATTAGAAAATAGCAATGATAAGGGGGAAAAAAGTGCTTCGGTAAATCCACAGGGTGGGGTGGGGGAGTCAGAAAGAAGCAGAGGGCATACCAAAAATAAAGGAAAGAGCAGAAACTTAGCGAAGCTATCGAAACTGTAGAACCTAAACATGTTAAGGATAAAATATTGAAATAATGTAACATATTTAACTAAGGTCTGTCTGGCAAGACAGAAAATAATATATGTATTTTTTTAAAACTACTAATTTAAGTACCATTGATTTCAATGTGTCTACTTGAATTATGTTTAAATCTAGATCCAACCCATTATACGTTTATTTATGCATTTTTAAAATATACTAAAAAACAAGATCAAACATTACAGATCCCTGTACTCTCCCCATACAGTAAAGATGTGAGACATGCAGGATGAAATATGTACATCTTTAGCGGGAGGTAGTCAAAGTGAAAAATGCATTTTTAAGTACCGGAATTTGAAACAGGTTTATTCGAAAGCCTGAAAAGACCAACTGATGTCCTTAAAGGTTTGAGCAACACCATGACATGGATACTAAATGTGCAAACCTGTGCATGTCTATGAATCATGAGTAAGCCCTATTGGGATGAATGGGACTTACTTCCAAGAAGACAGGGGTGCAGTCTCACTGTAAAACCCCTCTGCATACTTACTTGGGAGTAAGGCCAGTTGAACTCATCAGGACTTACATCGGAGTAAACATGCATAGGATTGCCCTTTTTTGGAGGAACAGCAACACAATGAGTTTTAAAAGAAATATGAATGAACAAATACATGTATAAAAACAAGTCCCATTTAGAGAACAAGTGGGACCTGCTGCAACAAAATATTGCGGGATGTCCTCTTCACCTAACAGTAATGTTGTTAGTAATGCAGTAGTTCATAGTTCAGGGTTCCATCTGCACCCTCACCTAGAATACTCCATTCCATTCCCTCCCCAATTTTGTTTTCCAATTGACAGTCAACATTCCATGACAACTAAGCATGCTCAGTCCTCATTGAGCAGTTTGGAGAGTGGTCTAATTTTTTTTTTTGTACTTCTGCAATCCTTGAAGTTCTTCCAAGCATACTGATACCTCCCCTCTTGTTTTTCAGTTGTGCTCCAGTCCTGTTAGCACTCACTACCTGAGTTTGCTATTAGAGGGAATGATACACTGCAATGTTCCACATTTCATTTGACATAAAATGATGATATAATACCTCCTTAGAGATAAGGGAATGATCTCTGATATGGTTACCACTGTGGGAATGGCACCAGCCCAATACTGGAGACAAATGAAAATATTAACCGCTCAAGAATGGCTAGATAAAAATGTGGCGATATGGCCCGATGACAAAAACAAGTAAATATCTTCACATTGAAGAAAGATGTAAATTGGATGGATTTATTAACCATTGTAAAGAAGGAAGGTGCCATGCTTCTATGCCTCAGCCACTGCCTTCTGTTAATGTGTAGGGCCCTGTCCCTATCTAAACAGTCTCATAAGGAGAGAGATGATGATGTGTGTGTAAATGCTGAGCTCTCAGAGCTCAGCCAGAACCCTGCTTTGCTGTCACTAGGCAGGGCCTTTCTGGGAGATGGGAGGAAGGTCTGTCCTGTTGGAGAAACAACTAGATTTGTTGGTCCCTGCCTCCTGGACAGTGAGAGATGCCCCCCTCACAAAGTTTTGGAATGCCCTCCAGGAGTCAGGAGACAACTACACTTCCCAGGATTCTCTGAGTGCAGACATGGCAGTGACTGTGGTGGTAAAACCAATATATGTTTTTGGTACAGATATACCTTAAGGCAGGGGTGTTGAACCTCTTTCAGCCCGAGGGCTGAATTCCATTTCAGGGAAGCTCTCAGGGACCACATTCCACTGGTGGGTGGGGCCGAAGACAACAGGGGATGGGGCCAAAGGCAAAAGGGGCAGGGCAAAACACCAGCTTATTTTAGCTTAAAGCTCTGACTGCCAGTAACTGAGCCTTGGGAGAGGCATTTCAACCATTTAGAATGGCGGTGGTGGTGGTGGTGGAATTGTACAAATGCTGGGAAAACACTAAATGATTGGTGGGAGGGGAAGGGGGTGGGGCCAGGGGAACAGGATGTAGGCATATGAGGAACCCCCAAGGGTTGGATTGGGACCCTAGGTGAGTCGGATTTGGCCCCTGGGCTGGAGGTTCTGCACCCCTGTCTGAAGAGCTGCCCTAGGCTTAGAAGCTATATTTTCAAGTAGGATCCACTTCCATTATATGTGGAATGCATCTGCTTTTAATATGGGGGATGGAAAAGGCTGCTGCTTGTGCCTGGCTGGGATAGTTGTCCCAGGTAGCGAAACCCCTTTGAATTGAGGTATAACTGTGTAGGTTGCGGTCTGAATGCCGGGGGCTTGGACCTTGCCTCTGCCTCATCTTGTGTCCTGCTAAATGTTTTTACATGCAAGCTAATTAGCATCCCGATTGCATGGCACTGAGCAACATCTGTCGAATGGCTTCCTCTCCACCACCAACCGCCGGCACCGTACCGCTAACTGTCAGTCTGGGTCACAGGTCACGTCTGCAGTCCCAGTGGCAAGTAGCAGCATTGACCCAGAGTGTTGGCAGCTCGGAACGGCTCCATCCTTTCTAATTAGCTTGGCAATTCTAGGCCAGAATTGTTACGCAGGCAGACAAGGGACATAGTGGCTTATATTTTGGAGCTGTCCAACGGATGGAAACAACGGGTGCCTTCTGACTATGCCTAGAGACATCGTCAGGATTGCTGGCCTTAGTTTAAAAGGCGAAATGTGGAACAAAAAATGTCCAGACTAAACAAAAAAGGGGAAGATGACAATAATAGGGTTGAGGAGCAGGAAAAATGGAGTCAACGAAAAGGGGGTGGGGAGGGAGGGATAACCACTGCACAAACAAGATCAGAAACAAGGAAGGGATAGGAAAACCATATACAATTGTATAAAGTGAAAGGCTGAACAAATGGGACATGCCAGTGGGAAGAAAAGGTTGGAGTGGAATACATCTTAGCATCAGTTTCAAGGGTGAGACCCAAACTGGCATAAGGGGTTGGCATCATTGGGCACCTGCTGAGGCCCACAACCCAGCAGGGGGCCCACTACTGACCACCACAGCTCCCTGACCTTGCTCTTTCTCCTTCTTGCTGGTGCTACCAGTTCCACTGCCCTCTCCAAACATGGAGCTATGACAAGAGCAAGGGGAAGGAGCAGCAGCAGCCTTGCCCTCTCCTTCTGGGCAGTGGTGCAGATTGGGCCCAGAGAGAAAGGGGAAGCAAATCATCATGATCGGGTAGGCTTGAGATGGGGATGCAGTCCTGTAACGCTAGACGAGCCTTCCCCAACCTGGTGTCCTACAGATGTTCTGGACTACAATGCCCATCAGTCCCAGTCAGCATGGACAATGATCAGCAGTGGTGGGTGTTGTAGTCCAAAACATCTGGAGGGCACCAGATTGGGGAAGGCTGTGCTAGACAAATAACCACCCAGGCACAGGAGATTGGTACTAGATGAAAGCAGGAGAGATCAGGTAAATCATGGTTAAGTAGAAAGGATGAATGAGAAGATCATAAGCTACTGATAGTTAGGACCACAGTGGAAGCTTAGCTGGCCCAAGTTGTTTATATAGGTTTACAGACCAATCAGAAGGCTGGGCTGGGAGCCAATTGGGTACTGAGAAAGAGGTTGAGGAAGAGGGGAAAGGTGAGAAGACTGTACTGCTGCAGAGGTCACCTCCCTTGGGATGGCTGAATAGCATTTTTCCGGACTGGGATCAATCACTGCCTTGAATCCTGAGGGTCTCTCTCAGGTTCTGGTGCCACATGAAGCTGGCCATCTTTACACAGAGCAGGGCTCCTCCTGGCAGCCCATTTGTCGAGGACTGGCCCTGAACTGATCATAACTTGGCATGCACTTGTATCTATTGTTTGTTGGCATGCATGACGTATTAGAGGGGTAATCATAGACTTTGGCAGCCCAGGTTTTCTAATCAAGAGAACTTCCAAGGGGCCACCCCCATCCCAGCTGTCTCTGGAATGCTGTGGCACTCTCCGGCTTGCCGCTCCCTTCTCAACCATGCACCAACCAGACGCCCATTATTCTCAGCAAATGTCTCTAATCACCGTGGCGGGGTTGAAAAATTACCGGGAAAGGTAATTGAATGGCAGAGGGCCCAGAATATGGATGGTCTGTGTTCATTTATCAGCAGCACCGATTCCTCCTTTGCAGGTGCCTGGAGGGGGGGGGGAACAAAGGGGCTTGTTGATTTGCTGGGATTTTAATTGCAAATATGATGCTCTTCTGGCTGATTCATGAGTTCAGTTTGCAGGCAGAGACTACTGAGAGCAACTGGCTCCGAGGCCAAGCAATCAGTTCCCTGGCTCACCTTCCGCAGCATATGCCCTCACTCTCGGGAAAGGCCAGTGTGAAATTGCAGTAGCCAAGCAAAATGCCAGTTGCTGCTAAAAGACCCAGGAAGAGACACTAAACCATGTCTATTGCTATTCAAGGGCCATGAAACTCACTGGGTGACTTTGGGCCAGTCACTGACTCTCAGCCTAACCTACCTCACAGGGCTGTTGTGAGGATAAAATGGAGAGGAGGAGGATTATGTAAGCCGCCTTGGGTTCCTTGCAGGAAAAAAGGTGGGGTGAACTATAAATATAATAAATAAAATAATAAATACTTTGCATATTTCAGGTAGACACCCTAAACCAGGGCTCTCCAACCTTGGGTCCCCAGATGTTGCTGGATTACAGCTCCCAGAATCTCTTGCCATTAGCCATGCTGGCTGGGTATGCTGGGAGCTGTAGGCCAGCAACATCTGGGGACCCAAGGTTGGAGAGCCCTGCCCTAAACAAGTAACACACGAATGCAGCAAACCAGCAGTACAGTTAGGTAACGTTAAACTCTGAACTTTCTTGTCTTACAAGCACCCACCACCACCATCACCACCCTCATTAGATGGTAACATATATTCATTCATTTAGTCCAAAATATGACAAGCCAGCCTTGTTGCATTTGAAGGGCCCAAACTGCTCGTTCTGATGAGTGGGACCCTGGACATCTGCCCCAAAGTCCTGCTTGGAAGGCACTGCTGCAACAAACACATGTGTGGAAACAACAGATATACTCATTGGGAAATTGTGGTTGACTGCAGTTCCCTGCTGAGTGTCTAATCAGTGGCAAATCTGGGTTTGCCTATATGTAATGCATGAAGTGGCCCGAAGATTCATTAAGCATTAGCAACCTGGCAGGCATGGACTTTGAGGCACTTTTTGCCACTGTACCAAATAAGTAAATAAACCCCAATTTCTTCTCCAAGGATGCCCAGCATCTGTGCCAAGAAAAGGTCAATTGATCTGAATGACTTATGTAGAAATATATAAGAGGCAGCTTTAATCAGGCATGTCTGCTTTGATGCACTCCTAAATCATTGGTAAAACACCAGATCAAAAGAACCCTGATGCAATCAGTCCCTCACCAAATATTCCTGAGCAAACTTAGTAGTCAAGGAGTAAGAGGTGAGGTCCTCTTACGGATCAGTAACTGGTTAAAGAACAGAAAGCAGAGAATAGGAATAAATGGTAAATTCTCCCAATGGAGGGATGTAAACAGCGGGGACCCACAGGGATCTGTATTGGGACCAATGCTTTTTAAGTTATTCATAAATGACCTGGAATCAGGAGTGAGCAGTGAAGTGGCCAAGTTTGCTGACGACACCAAATTATTTTGGGTGGTGAAAACAAAAAAGGATTGTGAGGAGCACCTCCAAACTGGGAAAATGGGCATCAAAATGGCAAATGAGGTTCAATGTACACAAGTGTAATGAACATTGGGGTGAAAAATCCCAGCTTCAAGTATAAGCTGATGGGATCTGAGCTAGTGGTGACTGAGCAAGAAAGAGATCTTGGGGTTGTGGTGGACAGCTCAATGAAAATGTCAACACAGTGTGTGGCTGCTGTGAAAAAGGCAAACTCCATGTTAGGCATAATTAAGAAACAAATTGAAAATAAAACTGCCAAGATCATACTACTCTTATACCCTTATACAAATCTATAGTGCGACCACACTTAGAATACTGTGTACAGTTCTGGTCACCACACTTATGTAAAAAAGGACATTGTAGAGTTGGAAAAAGTGCAGAAAAGGGCAACTAAAATGATCAAGGGGCTGAAGCAACTCCCCTATGACGAAAGGTTACAGCAGCTGGGATTGTTTAGCTTAGAAAAAAGGTGAGTAAGGGGAGACATGATAGAGGTGTACAAAAGTATGCATGGTGTGGAGAAAGTGGACAGGGAGACATTTTTCTCCCTCTCCTATAACACTAGAACCTGGGGTCATCCGATGAAGCTGATTGATGGGAGATTCAGGACAGGTAAAAGGAAGCGGTTCTTCACACAGTGTGTAGTTAAAGTGGGATCAGGTGTTAAACAGGGATGTGTTATCGCCCCAACATTATTTGCCATTTTCATCGCCATGGTTTTACATCTTGTCAAGGGGAAACTTCCCACTGGTGTGGGAATTATATATCGAACAGATGGAAAGCTTTTTAATCTCAGCAGGCTGAAAGCAAAAAGTAAGGTAATTACAACCTCCGTTGTGGAACTTCAGTATGCTGATGATAATGTGGTCTCCGCACATTCAGAGGATGATCTCCAAACTATCCTAAATGCTTTTGCAGAAGCATACGGAAAACTTGGTCTCTCACTTAACATCAAAAAGACCAAAGTGCTTCATCAGCAAGTGCAAGCTAACCCTTTGGTGATGCCATCTATCCAGCTTGGCGGGACAATCCTGGAAAATGTCGATCATTTTCTCTATCTTGGCAGCTATCTTTCTGTTACACCTAACATCGACAGTGAAATCCAGCATCGTTTGAGCTCCGCAAGTGCCGCATTTTCTCGAATGAAACATAGAGTGTTCGAGGATCGGGATATTTGTAAGAAGACCAAAACACTGGTTTATGAAGCCATTGTATTACCAACTTTATTGTATGCCTGCGAAACATGGACTATCTATAAACGTCACTTCCACCTCCTTGAAAGGTTTCATCAACGTTGCCTCCGGAAAATCCTGCGAATTACTTGGGAAGATAGACGAACAAATGTCAGTGTACTGGAAGAAGTAAAGACTACTAGCATTGAAAAAATGATCCTTCAACGCCAACTTCAGTGGACCGGTCATGTTGTTCGAATGCCTGACTGCCGTCTCCCAAAGCAGTTACTTTACTCCCAACTCAAGAATGGAAAGCGGAATATCGGTGGTCAATATAAGAGGTTTAAAGATGTTCATAAGGCTAATCTAAAAAAATGCAATATAAACATCGAAAACTGGGAAGCTCTGGCCCATGAACGATCTAAATGGAGGTTGGCCTTTCACAAAGGTTCCATGGACTTTGAAGAAGCCCGAGTGCAAGGTGAAAGGGAGAAACGTGCTAAGCGAAAAGCACGTCAAATGAATCCTTTACAGGACCATCTCCTATCTGGTAACCTGTGTCCTCACTGTGGGAAGCTGTGTGGATCTAGAATTGGCCTCCACAGTCACTTACGGACCCATCGCTAGAGTCTACACAATCTTCTTTAGAATTTCCTCCTTTTATCCCGGAAGACAATCTTACTCGGTCACGAGTGATCGCCTGATGATGATGATGATGATGGCATCTGACAACAGGCACTAAGATGGGACAAAAAAATCCTCTGATCTCACAGTCAAGCACTGTCAATACATGTTAATGTTCAAGAAAGTTTGTTGAAAATAATACCAAAATGGTATCCAACTCCAGTGACCATAAATTTAATTTACAGCAACTTAATTGGGCCTCGCTGCAGAGGTAGTGGTGAAAAAGGTACTTATGTACAGAGGTGGTGGGGCTGCCTCTCCACTTGACAGCCTATTGGGATGCAGTCCTAAAGTCAATCAGAGAAACAGAATTCCCCTAGCTCACCTCAAGTAGTGCTTCTGCATGCATACTGGGGACATTGACATCTCAGAATTAACTGGAAAATGCTAGGATTTCTGTTAGCAGCAGCCAAACAGATGACTGCTAGATTTTGGAAAGCTGAAACAATAGCCCTATGGTGGATAACTGGTTCTCTAAAATCTGGGATCTCATGCTCATGGAAAAACCTCCTCAACTATTAAAGGAAAGCAAAGGCACTTGTGTTGCCCATAAGTAAATGCCAAAATCCATATTACTGTAATACCTTTATTAGGCCAACCAAAAGATCACAAAAAATGTGAAAGCTTTCAAGATCTCCAAATCTCTTCATCAGGTAAGATGGTATAAAATGCAGGTGGTGGGGAAAGAGAGAGAGAGAGAGAGAGAGAGAGAGAGAGAGAGAGAGAAACTGACTTGATGGTGATGTCACTTTGTCTGCATGTTCAGAATCCCAGGATGGAACCGGGGAGGAGGCTCTGCAGGTCATGTGATAGTTTCAGGAAGGACTGCAGCTCCCCCTGGGGCTGCCAGGAGCCAGAAAAGGGGGAAACGTTGGATCCTCCATTTTTGGAAATATAAAATCCAGCTGTTCTCAGAAGTGTTTTCCAGTGGGACTTTCTCCCAATATGGTGCCCTTTTATCGCTGATGTTGATAGTAACCCAGAGAAAAGTTAAACTTTTCAACGTCATGAAACAGTACTAATTATCCAGTGAGAGCTGCTTTCTCTTTCGTTTGGTTTTGGTTGTGGCCAGGTCTCCCTACCTCTTCATCCCAATACAGCCGGCTGCTGGACTACTTCCTGTCAACATTTTGATTGAAATCACAGCTCCATTTACCTCCTCCCCCACTTCCTCCTCCTTCATAAATTGCGTTATTGGTGATTTGAGCAGTGCCTGCTTAGTCAGCCCCTCAAACTTCCCCCACACCCTAGAGCAGCTGTTCATTGGGGAAGGTGCCCTGTTTCTCCCTCCCCCTTGTGCCCTATTTCTTTTTGCCATCCCTTGATTTCCCAGCAGGGGTCCCCTTGGGCCGTACTCCTGCTTTATGGACTGTGTTGCCCAGCAGTCCCAGGGGCCCACAACCTGCATGCTATGATTAAAGTCAGCCAAGCTGTGTTTGCTACAGTTCTGACACTTAATCAATGTCTCGTCTTCTGCAGCTGTCAGGTTCGAGGCTGCACTGCTCATGCTTACATCTCCTTTGGCTGCATTTCACAGCAAGGAGACGTGCCAATTCCCAACACAGCAACAAGCTTTCTGTCCCTCTTGGGGATAATTCAGCAGACTTTGAAATTCCCCAGATACCCTGTGCACCCACAGTTCAGAGAGAGAGAGAGAGAGAGAGAGAGAGAGAGAGAGACTAGAACCCTCAAGGAGTCCCTGGGTACCCAGACACATTCACTCCAGAAGGAAACATTTTCCCAATCACGGGCATGACGCATGACCAGTGTCACCACAGTTTCCATTTTAATACAAATCTGACTTCCAGCTTGATGATCTAGAGCAGGGGGTGGAGCATCTCTGGCCCATGAGCTGGATATGGCCCACAGGGCCTCCACGTCTGGCCCATCAGCCTCTTCCCAAGCTCTCTGCCCTAGCCCCACTTTCCCTGCCACTGAGCTGTAATCTCCGATCAGCTGAGAAGAGGTGGGGGCAGGAACGGTGCAGGGCTGTTTGGCACCCTAGGCCAAATTATATTAGGCGCCCCCCCTCGTGCCGTGGGGGGGGGGCTCCGGAGCAAAGCAGCCCTGCTCTGCAACACCCCCCGCGCGCGTGCGCGACCGCGCGACCGCGCGCCCATCCGCCAACCACCTACCTTCCCACCGCCCCCGCTGCTGGCTGCTGCTGCCGCCGCCTCCTCCTCCGACGCGATGGGACCCCGCGCTTTGCGACGGGAAGGTAGGTGGTTGGCGGGCGGGCGCGCGCGCAGTGGGGGGGGGTTGCGGCGGCGGCGGCGGCAGCCGCCGGCAAGCGGGCGGGGAGGCGCGGCGGAGGCGGCAGGCAGGGCAGGAGCGCGCCGGAGGCGAGGAAGGGGCGCAGAGTTTGCGCCCTCTTCCGCCACGCGCCCTAGGCAGCCACCTGGGTCTGCCTAGCGGTAGCGCCGGCCCTGGGTGGGGGGCAGGAATCACTGGACGGTGAGGTTAAACCTCCCCTCCCTACGATCCCCACTCTACTGCTCAGCTGATCAGAGGTTGCAACTCAGCAGCCAGGAAAAGGGAATGAGGCTCAGTCCTACTGTTGAACTGCCCGTAGAGGGAGAGATCACTCTCTTCCTCTATAGGCAGCTGTCTCTCTCTCTCTCTCTCTCTCTCTCTCTCTGTATGCTTTGGCCCTGCCCACCATGGGTATGCAGCCCCAACCACTTTTCCCCAAGGAAATGTGGCCCCTTGGGGGGTGGATGTTCCCCACTCATAATCTAGAATGTGGCTAAGGGCTACCACATACTCTCCAATATTTCACAGATGAAAATAGGGACACACATGTGAGTTTGTAAGAGGTATGGTTAAGCTACATGAAGGTGTGATCAAGAGGGTGTGGCCAGGCAACATGAGGGTGTGGCCAAGGGTATGGCCAGGCTACCAAAGGGCATGGTAACCTTTGGTAACAAAAGTTATTAGAGGAAGCACACAAAATCTTATATATTATAATTATTAGATTATTATATTATATATTATTTTACAATATTTTATAAGTGGCTTTTGTAATATTTTTTTTACCTTACTTAAACCCTTAATTGATGATATCTGGTGTTTTTCCTGGGGGTGGGTGGGTCAGTGCTTGCAGGGCAATCTCTTTCATTTTGTTTTAAAATGGTCAGAATTGGCACAAATTCAACAAGTGAAGCTTACCCACCCACCCCACACCCCCAAACATGGAGCTTCAGAGAGAAGAGGAAGTTTCTTGCATTTCCTTCTGACACTGTAAACTCACCTGTTAGAGGCACAGAGTCAGCTCTGTTAGGAAATAAAATCTTTGGCAATATAAAGATAGGAATCATGTGATAAATTCCCTCATTCACCTCTCCCTCCCTCTGTCCAGGCCACCAGGTGCAGCCTCCTTTTCAGCAGGTAGAGCACGTGTGCGCGTGCACACACATCCTCCCAGTGTCTGTCTCTCCGTGGAGCTGTTCGAGCCTAAAAAGATCTATACTTAAAGGGGCCATGCCATGGGCAAAATTGCAGTTAAGCTTGCAGTTTTAGCTCAGCTGCGATTTTGCCCATGGCATGGCCCCTTTAAAGAAAGTTTAAAAAGTTTAAATTCAGGACTCTGCATGACAAAGTGAAAAGCCGGGATGGCTTAAGGGTTTTCGTGACAGTCCCGGGATTTTCGGGGCAGTTGGAGACGATGCTACCAGGAAGTGTCTTGGTAAGGAGAAGCCTTCTATACAGAGAAGACCAGCATGGCTACCATATGCTACCAGCATGGCTACCATATGTTGCTGAGGCCTGTGGCTCACGCTGGCTCAGCTTGTCTGAGTGTGGAAAGCTAAGCAGGGTCAGGTCTGGTTATTACTTGGATGGGAGACCCCTCCTCTAGTTTCCTGCATTATGCAGGGGGTTGGACTCGATAGCCTTGTAGGCTCCTTCCAACTCTATGATCTATGAACTCTATGCTTTGAACTGGAGATGCCAAGTACTGAACTGGGGACCTTTTGCATGCAAAGCATGTACTCTACCACTGAGGCACAGCTGAATCATGGAATTTGCTACCGCAAGATGTAGTGATGGCCACCAACTGGGATGGCTTTAAAGGGGGATTAGACAAATTTATGGAAAAAAAGACTAGCAGTGTGCTGAATTTTTCAATCTGTTTATTTTTGACCATTCTTTAGGGGGGAGGAGCAAAAAGAAGCTGCACCCGAAAATTGTGGGAAGGGGTGAGAATTTCGGAGAAATGTCACAGGGTGCGGGACCTTCGGTGATTACCTTACTGTAAGGAGGTGGCTGAGGGGTATGTGCATGTTTCCTTTTACCATCTTCCTTCCTCCCCGTTCTGTCCTTGCAGCATCTCAGGCTGCTTGCACTTTCTGGAAAGCCCCCGAGAGGACTTAGCCAGGACTTACTTCCTTGGGGTTTCCCAGTGCTGCTGCCTGCTAAGGGCCTGAAAGCTGAGAGTAGTAGTAGTAGTAGTAGTAGTAGTAGTAGTTAAAAGAACTTTTAACGACAACAGCGACAGCAAAGCAAAACCAAAAATGCCTCTCTCAGCTTTCAGGCACTCAGGAGGCAGCAGCACTGGAAAGCCCCAAGGAAGGAAATTCTCAACACCCCAATGAAAGAAGCAGAAAAACGACTGCCTCTTTTGCAAGGAAATGAAGACCTTGGAGAAGGGCAGGAAAGGTTTCGGCACAGCACTAGATAAGGCTACCAGTCATGATGGCCACGTCTTACCTCCAGTATCAGAGGCAGTATGCCTCTCAAACAAGAGAGGAAAGAACAGCCCAAGAGGGCCATTGCTTTAGTGTCCTGCTTGCGGGCTTCCCACAGACATCTGGTTTGACCACCGTGGAAAACAGAGTCCTAGACTAGATAGACCCAGCAAAGCTCTTCTTAAGTTCCTAGGCCTTTCCTGAACTCTACCCTCTTCCCTTTGAACTGAGCTCTCAGGGACAGCAGGAGATTTAAGAAGCAGGGTCTGCGCCTCACACTTTTGGTGAAGGGGTGTCTGCATCCTCCTTAGGCAATGTGTCCCATTTTAAAAAACACCCACCTACAAACTGGTAAAAAAAATCAGAATTAAATCGAAGCCAAGAAGTACCAAGCAAGAATCCATATATAATACAACAACACACATTTTTTCAGCACATTATAAAAAACGCTGTTTTCAAATCAGTCGGTAAACAGATGAAGTGGTGGTGGGGAAATAACTTCCTACTTGTCATTCACTAAATGTCTCTACCAAATTATCCTAAGTAAAACTGACCTCCCTTAATATGATGCTCCACTCTTGAACAGCTCTCACAGTCAGTGAAGTACTTCTTACTGGTTGACTTAATTTTCGTTCTTCTTTCTTTCTTTCTTTCTTTCTTTCTTTTTTGGCTTTCTTGGTGACGAGTGTCACAATATGCAAATCTTGCAAATGTATGCAGATTTAATTGATTAGTCAATTCAAACTCATACAGTGACAGCCCTAACTGGTATTGATTGCACAGTTTGATTAGCAATTCATTTCTCTTTCCACTCTGCCCAGTGCTCAGAATGATTTGTTTTCTCTACATAATCACTTGAGCATTGAGATGGATGTGATCAAGGAGAGCCCATATCTAAGCACAAGGCAGGTCCCCTCCCTGCCAGCTCCCCATACCCCCCCAATCAATCCATGTAAATTAGATCTGCCTAAAGCACTGCTTTTTTATTATTATTACAACCACCTTTATCATGATCCCAAGGTGGGAAATTGCAGAGAAAATATGCCTTCCCCCCATACAGCCAGTCCCAACGGTGAGTCACTGCATCTTTATAAAAGGCTGCTTCTTTTTTAACAAGGATCAGGCTGACCTGAAACTAGATGTTATGGCGATGGTGTGGCTGATAGAGATGGACGAACGAGCAATGTTCGAGATCGCTAGGATTCTCCAAACGTTGCGTTGCTGCTCGTCTCGTGCCCAATTCCTGTTCGTGTTTGAGATCTCTGCTCACTCTGCGCAAACGCGAAAATTGCACAAATTGGGCAGGGGTCCAATGTGAAATTTACAGGAATTTTTTCCCCCAGATTTGCGCAACTTTCTCCCCTAGACTAAAGTGGGGCTTTCAGACTGCAGGGGAGAATCTCTGTAAATTAGGAGATTTGCACAAAATCAAACAGGGAAAGCTGGCAAATCGAATGTGAGCACGCGTCCGGCAATTTGCGAACATTTTCACCAGACACGTGAGTCACGATCACATTTGGGGCTTTGAACAGGGCACGCACACACATGTTTCGAAAGGAAAAAAACAGAATTCTTATGCATCTCTTTTCCCCACAACTCCTCCTTTCTCTCTCCCTTGGTGACATGTAGTAACCCAACATACAAAATATGACATCAGATTCATCCCATTATGGGTTTCCCTGCACCACACTCTGCAGCCAACCAGGTGGGTTACTAGTCACAATGGCTACATATTGCCTCCAGGAACAGAGGCAGCGTGCCTCTAAAGGCCAGTTGCTGGGGAAGAGGAGTGGGAGCGGTGGGTGCTATAATTGCATACTCTCCAATTGCCCCAAATTTGCCTGGACAGTCCCGCAAACACAAGTCCCGATTTGTTATGCAGAGCCACACAAATCCCCCTGCCTCCTTCTGCAAGCTATTTCGCTTATCTGGGATTTTGCCCATGGCTCCTTTAAGCAGGAAGGGAACAGACTGAGGATCTGTGTGTGAGTGTGTGTGCGCGCGCTCTACCTGCTGCCTCTGACCAGGCCCCCAGGGTAAGTAAGACCCATTGAAGACATTTGTACTTACTTCCGAGTAACTGTGCATAGGATTGCACTGTTTGCTTTCACTTAATGCAAGTTAGTTAAATTCTATAAGATTATTCCAGTTTAAGTGTTTCTTTAAATCTAAATTGTGCTAATAGGGCCAGTGTGGCGTAGTGGTGAGAGTGTTGGACTGGGACTCGGGAGATCCGGGTTCTAGTCCCCGCTCGGCCATGAAACTCACTGGGTGACTTTGGGCCAGTCACTGACTCTCAGCCTAACCTACCTCACAGGGTTGTGAGGATAAAATGGGGAGGAGGAGGAGGATTATGTAAGCCGCCTTGGGTTCCTTGCAGGAAAAAAGGTGGGGTATAAATATAATAAATAAATAAATAAATTTAAACTGGAGCCTTTCCACAATAACAAACAACACAGCTATTCAGCCCCTCAAAGTTACTCCTTGTGCTTAAAAACCAGAGGTGTTGGAGCAAAACGCTGAAGGGGCTCAAAACCCCAATGTGTCTTTTTGTATTTTCCCCCACCCAAAAGCTCCCCCTCCTCCACATCTCCTCCTTTTCTTCTCCTTCTCCAACTGCCCTGAAAATGTGGGACCAATCCTGACAATTTTAAAACAAAAAGAAAGAGATTGCCCTGCAAGCACTGACACCCGCCCCGCCCCCCATGAAAAACACCAGATATCAACAATTAAGGGTTTAAGTAAGATTTTTTTTTTTTTTACAAAAGCCACTTATAAAATATTATAAAATAGTATATACTATAATAATGTAATAATTATAATATATAAGATTTGGTGTGTTTCCTCTGATAACTTTTGTTCTTGACCATGCCCTTTGGTTGCCTGGCCATACCCTTGGCCACGCCCTCGTGTTGCCTGGCCCCACCCTCTTGATCACACCTTCATGTTGCTTAACCATACCTCTTACAAATTCACACGCGTATCCCTATTTTCATCTGTGAAATGTTGGAGGGTATGGTGCGATTGTGCTCATGTCCTGCTTGTGGACTTCCCAGTGGGGCATCTGTCTGGAAAATCTGGGAGACAGGATGCTGGACTAGATAGGCCAGGGCTACAGAACCTCAGGCCTGGGGGCTAAATCCAGCCCACCTGGAGTCCCAATCTGGCCCTCAGGGGGTCCCACCCCCTCCCCCTGGCTCCACCCCCTTTTCCCCAACCACCAATCATTTGATGGTTTCCTGGCTTTTGTGCATTTTCTCTCCCTTCTAAAAGGTTGAAATGCCCCTCCTAAGGCTTCATTACTAACAGTAAGAGCTTTAAGCTAAACTATGCTGGTATCTGGGGGGGGGGAGCTGTCCCTTTTGCCTTTGGCCCCACCTACCACTGGAATGTGCCCCCCCCCCACAACTTCTTCAAAATGGAATTCAGCCTTTGGGCTGAAAGAGGTTCTGCACCTAAGATAGGCCTTTGGTCTGATCCTGCAGTGTTCTCCTTACGTCCTTATGGTGCTGAGGGTGGTGGGGGTGGTGAATGCACAATGGTCACAGCCTGGTTTTAGTTTTAGTTTACTAGACATTACAGGGGAGAGAAAAGAAGAGGTGATGTGGGGCTGCTGGTTTTGGTAACAGACACGCAGTTTTTGTAACATAGAATTTCAAGGACAAATTACATGTTAGACACAGACGTGTGTGGCAGAGCCCTATTTATTTTAAATGAAAGGCAGCCTCAGGAGGCTATGAGATTGAGGGGAGAAGTGGTGTGTGTGTGTGTGTGTGTGTGTGTGCGTGCGTGCGTGCGTGTGTGTATGTGCATGTGTGTGCATGCATTTAACCCTCTCTCCACCCCTTTTCTCATTCAAAATCACATTTCCCTCTGTGTGTGGGGGGTGGGGGGTGGTGGTCAGTGGGAATATGCAAAGTGACACTTGCCCCTCAGGCTCAGTCCAAGTTCAGAGAGAAGAAGAGTAAAACCCAACGGCTGAGAGTTGACCTGTTCATTTGTTCATCCCATTTCTGTCCATCCCTATGCGGCCTGCCTTTCTCTGCGATGAAGAACTTGAGGTGGGATATACAAGTCCCTCAAAGCATTAATTCGAAACAAAACAGACCACAAAACCCTCAAGAGGGATACCTGTTCTAACTCAGATTTTACAAACCATCTTCACACTGTTCCAAAAAAATAGGATTTTGGGGGGGGGGGGGATAACATATCTATGCTCCTCAAAAGAGTGACCAGGGATGGAGACAGAAGGAATCTCCCAAGGACTCATCTGGATCCAACCTGGAGGGTAACTAGTTTTCTGGAGACCTCACCCTCACCATTCCAAAATAGCTTGTCCACAAGTCCCATCTTGTGGGCTGCCCCCTCATCAGCTCCCAATCCTGCTTTTCCCCTTTCTGGAGTAAAGATTACCTGCTTTCCTCAGCACACACACACACACACACACACACACACACACACCCTCCCCATCAAACAGCAGTATGATGGACAACATCCAGCCTTTTCACATACCCCACTGACTTTTTAAAAGTGGGGACTTTCAACCATAACAAAAAAATTCCAGGAACCCACCACCCATAGACCAGCCCACCCAAAATGGTCATGCAGGAGATGGTGACCTGAAGGCTCGAGTAAGCAAAAAGTTACCTGGAAACTTTTGACATTCAGGTTTTTCTGACTCTCTGTGGCCACTTTCAGCCTGGAATCCAGCCCCTTCATCAGCGACTCAGTGTTACGGACATACTGCAAGTCCCGGTAGGTCCGAAGGTCCAGCACCTCCATGGACTGGGAGATGTTTTGCACCTGCTCAATGAAAAAAGAATAGAGAAATTAGACACACTGCCTATGGGATAGGTGGAACCTAGATCACAGAGTCATACAACTACAGATAGATAGATAGATAGATAGATAGATAGAGTGAAGGAGGGGGATTCGGTAGCTACCATGGTGGTGATGGTAGTGGTTGTGCAGAACCAGGGAAATAGGCCTTCTTGGTGATGGCACCCCAACTGTGGGATGCTCTTCCCACTCTGAGCCCACTCTGTTGTCATTTTGGTGCTAGGCAAAAAGCTTTGGATTTCCCTAGGCATTTTTTTAAGTATATTTGATGTTGGCTTGATGTTGTTCTGCACCATTTTAGATGGCGTGGCTGCAATCCTAAACACACTTACTAGGGAGTAAGCCCCACTGAAGACAGAGGGATTTCATTCTGAGTTATCACACATAGCATTGGACGGCGCAATGATTTGTTATTATTTATCTCGCATCATCGGCATGCACGGTGCTTGACGGAGTATAATAGGGCAGGTCCCTGCCCTCGGGGGGGGCGGGGGCTTCCAATCTGAAATCTGACACAGAAGATACAACAGAAGAAGGGGAGGGAAGGGGAAGTAGGGGTAAGCAGGGAAGCAATAGGCAGTTGTGCCCATTGCGTGTGCTTTAAATTTGGCTGCCAGCTGAGTTGCAGTAGGGCACAATTTTTAAAAATCTGTTGTTGCTTTTATGATTGTATTATTGCGTTGTTGTTGATGAGGTGGGTGCCTGTGGTAGGGGAAAGGCAGGATATAAAGCTTACAAATAAACAACAACAAAAAGAAATGCATACAGACAGACACATATACATGTGGGCAGGGCCAGCCCTGCCATTAGGCAGAGTGAGGAGATTGCCTCAGGCGGCAGATGCTGGGTGGGGCGGGGTGGGGCGGGGTGGGAGTGGAGTGGCAGTCAAGTGCTGGAGAGCAGAGCTGTACGTGAGCCACACAGCCTGCCTTGCACCTCCTCAGCCAGCCTCCTGCCCTCGGGTGCAATGGAGGCAGCCAGCACTGAAGTAAGGTTTGACTGCCACTGCCAGTCCAGTCGGCTTTTGTGCATGGAATGGGAATGAGCGGATGCCATCTTGCCCTTCGCCTCAGGTAGCAAAGTGTCTTGAGCTGGCCCTGCATGTGGGGCCTGTGAGGAGCTTGAGGGGGGAAAGGAGGGTGGTTATTTTGGCCTTCTGTCCCTCGCCTACCTCCCCCCTGGAGTCATTCTTCCCTAAGTGGGCAAGGGGACGCTGGTGACTCTTATTTCAGTGGGGCTCCTTTCCCATTGCAGGTTTTGCAGCTTTTATTTGGAGCTTCATAGGAGGTATCCATGGTGCTCCATGGTGGTGAACCTATCTCGGGGATGGAGTTCAGCCCCATGGATAGCTCCCATGAAGCTCCAAATAAAACCTGCAAAACCTGCAATGGAAAAGGAGCCCCACCAAAATAGGAGTCACCGGCCCACACGGCATCCTGTCGTGATGCGATAGGATGCCGGGCTTCCGCAGAGGTCTCTTATCCTGCCTCATGGTGGGGTCAGGGTGATGGATTAGATTGCCCCTTTGGGGCCTTGAACCCATTGTGGGTGCTTTTTCTGGGATGAAGGAAAGCAAGCAATAACCCAAATACCGAGCCCCAGCCAGCCAAGGGCTTGTGTCTGCATGTGACTCCCTGCTGGTGGTTAAGGGCGGCATGCATATGCAACCCTCAACCACAGGAAGATTTCTTTATTTTATTTTTTGCAGGGGGAAATGTTAACTTCAACAATCTGGGGCAAAACTCAGGTGTCTGTGCCACTGGCAGGGATGTTGAAGAGTCCTTGGTCTCGAGTCACGAGTCGAGTCACGAGTCTTTGGACCCGAGTCTCGAGTCCGAGTCCGAGTCCTTGGTCCAAAATGGTGACTCACGAGTCACTCCCAAAGCTGACTCCACGAGTTCCTATTAAAATCAATGGGTTTTTTCCCCCAACAAAATAAGGCTACTTCAGATGTGTGGCTTAAATAAATTCTAGGCACAAGTGTGCCTTTTTATTTCAAAACTCTGCAACTGATTTTGACAAGAACAGACCAGGCAGACAAACCCAAAATAAAAATAACCACGCAGACAGAGGAGGCAAGGAACACCAAAGCAGGCAGGCAGAGGCGTTTGTCTTGGACAATTCAAACTGTGGAACTGGTTAAGAAGAGACCAGGCAGGCAGAGGAGGCTGGGAACCCCAAACAGGCAGGCAGAGGCAGCCAAACCCAAAATGTCTGAAAGGTTGCATTTTAGGGAAATGATTTTAAAAAATAAAATCTTTGCCGGCGATCGCACTTCTCTCCACTCCTTCTGGCACAGCCCAGGGATGTTGAAGAGTCCTTGGTCTCGAGTCCTGAGTCGAGTCTCGAGTCCCATTAAAAATATTGGGACTCGAGTCCGAGTCGAGTCAGAGGGGGGACTCAGTCCGACTTACGAGTCGAGTCCTGGAGTCCGAGTCCCCATCCCTGGCCACTGGTAGAGATCTCTCCTACTTTGCTGGACCTCACCATTGCCTGCCCTTTGGGCCCATAATATAGCATTATATTCCCCAACCTGGTATAGGGGTTGGTTCCCACACCTTTGCAGATGTGCTTCAAGAAGACACAGGAACCGTTTCTGAGTCAGATGAGGAGTGGAGGGAGGAAGATGCTGCTGAGGCATCAAGGGCACGGGAGCTGGAGACAGGGGAGAATAGCAGCAGGAGAGAGGAGTGTTGTGATATGTTATTAGCTGCAAGCTGGGAGTATTTGTTTTCATATGTTTGGGAATATTGGGAATATTGGCTGTTTTAAGCAGTTTTGTTTATGTTTGGGAAAAGACTCAAGCCTGGGAAAAGGTCTCTGAGAACTAACGGACCAACTGTCACGTGTTTGTTTTTCCTCTGACGTAGTGAACTGCTCCAGACAGAATCCATTTTAAAGAAAAAGACTTTAGCTTTGCTCTTGTGTTCTTCTTCGTCTTGTTCTTGCAACTGCTACAATGTAACACTTTGTATTGGTGAAGTGAAGTATTACTTCTCTCCACTGGACTAATGCTTGCTATGCATTTATACTCTGCACATAGACTGTATCTAAAAAATGTATACTCTGTAGTGCTTACTTTAAATAAGTAAATAAACAGGTAGAATAGACCTGTTGCTGTTACAGAGTGTTTCCTGTGTCCTATATTAATCTGCAATTAGAGTGGCTGAGCTGCTGGGTCATTACAGGGTCTGCTGCTGTGTAAGAGATTCTCTGCTGCTGTGTGTAAAACGTCTGGCAAGGCTAGCACACAGATTACAAATCTCTTTCAACACCAACAAGGAGGTCATCCAGTGCAGACTAATCTCTCAGATGACGGCCAAGCAGGGCCCTTGGAAACTGTGGGAATGCAGGCTCCCAACAAAGAGAAGGAGGGGTGGGAATCAGAGATCCAAGGGTTAGATGTCAGATGAAAAGGGAGGCGCAACACACCATAACCTGGGCACTCTTGTCTGGCACCCAGCAGAAAGACCTGCCTTGAGGGCCGGCCGGGCTTAGTAGCCTACTCAGCTTGAACCAGAAGGATTGTAGCAATCAGAGTCAGTTTTGCCTCAAGTTTCTTTCATGATGCTTTAACTTAGCTAGCTCATGAATGCTTCCTGATCTTGTATTATGCAAAACTTGTGTAGATCTTTTGTCTCCATTGATTGTATGGAGTTAATGTTTGTAGCCTGAAGCGATGCTTGCTTGCTTATAAGTTCTGCATAATAGAGCTACTTGACTGGAATCATAACTTTCCAGCTGGACTTCAGAGGGAAGCAGAGGAAGCATCCGACACCTGGTGCCTTCCAGATGTGTTGGACGGCAACTTCCAGCATTCCTGACCATTGACCATGCTGGCTGGGTTCTGATGGGGAGTTGATGTCCAAAACATCTGGAGGACACAACCAGGGTTGGGCATGGCTGATACAGTCAGACAGAGAGAGTTTATTTTATGTATTAGAAAAGTGAGACAAGAAAGGCTCATCCATCCACATATTTCCAAGCCCCTCTGTCATCTCACACAGACCAGATTGTCTTACATTTTTGCTTCGGCGGACACACAATGAAGTCTCTTCGGGGAGCTGAGCTGGAACCTGCAGTCTGTAGCACCAGCTGGAATTCGAGCTCCTTCCCCCTGCTTTGCACCCATGAAATATGGATGATAATGTAACCAGACTGAGCTGAATACTGATTAGAGCCAGGGAGAAGTGGAGAAATAGACTGCCTGTGCTTACCTTTGAAACCTCTTTCAGCCTGAGGGATGGATTTCATTTTGGAGAAGGTCTTGGGGGCACATTTCAGTGGTGGGTGGGGTCAATGACGAAAAGGGGGTGGGGCCAAAAGTATCAGAAACACCAGCATATTTTTGCTTCAAGCTCTTCCTGCCAGTGACTACGCTTTTGGAGAGGCATTTCGACCTTTTGGAATGGGGGGAGGGAGTTTGCAAAAACCAGGAGACCACCAAATGATCAGCGACTGGGGGAAAGCATCCAGGGGAAGGGTACCTGTGTTGTGACATTTAACAAAACAACAGCTGTGGCACAATTGTTTTCATTTGGAAAGGTACAGAATGGCTGGGAAAACAAATCATGTTGAGTCTGTCACTACTGTCCTGTTCTCATGGGGAAAGTAGGTGGAAAGAAATACGAGCTGATCACATGGTTTGTACTTTCTGATGACGTTGTATGATTTGTTAGGTTTCGTTTTCTGGAGCCATTTTTAGTAGAGAGATGGATTGCTTCTTTGGTTCTTCTCTCTGATGCTCTGACTATTGAATGCTGGACTTATTGCAATCATATAAAGTCAAATGCTGGGGTGGACTTGCTCCACTGGACAAATGCTTATCTGCAACATTGTAATGTAGGAGATTGTATACTCTGTAGTGTTTACTGATGTAGAAATAAACAGGTAGAAAGAAACCTGTTGTAATCTACGGAGTTATTTCCTTATTACTGAAAGCTGCTGGAAGAGCTGCGAGCTGGCTGAAATCTGAGACGCTTGGAATGCTGCGAGGGGGGAGGACAGGTCTGGAGCTCTGTGTGTATTTCATGGGCCAGTTACACACACAGAACAGGATCTAAATCTTCCATCTCACGCTCTGCTTTTTTCCATGAGGCCAGGGGGCCTACAGGGTGGATTATAAGCCTTCAGGGTGTAGCCATTGCCCCCTTCAACCTGGCCATCTAGGGAAACTTGGGAGGGCTGGATTGGGACCCCAGGCAGGCCAGATTTGGCCCAAGGAAGGGCCCTGAGGTTCATCACCCCTGTTTTAACAAAAGGTGTTGGGATTATGATGGAGCCCCCAAAAGGCTGCCCTAGAGGGGGAGAACCTTACCTGAATTTTGGCCCCATTGCATCACAGCATCACAAGCCTCCAGGAGAGGGGCAACACTGGCATGCAAAGAAGCCATATTGTTCACCAGACCCATATGACTCCACTGATGAGGAACTGATACAAATTGGTCCCCGGGGACAAACTAGACATTATTTACCCAAAGTGTGTGGCTGCCACCAAAACCAGTCATCATGCAGCTAGTTAATTTCCCCCTCTGTCTCTTCAGCAACAGCTCCCCTCTTGTCCTGATGTCACAGTGTTCTGGGATTCCCTGCCCCTTCCTCCACATCACTGGCTGGTGATGACAGGGGCATGGAAATGTGGGGCATTGTGGCATAGGGGTCAGTTCTACTAGACCCGGCCTTTCCCAACCTTGGGGTCCCCAGATGTTTGACCACACTGGCTGGGGATGATGGGAACTGCAGTCCAACAACATCTGGGGAGCCTAGGTTGGGGGAAAGTTGTTATCCCAACAACAACCCGTGGTGAACTGCTGGGTTGTTTAGCCACTATACAACCCAGCGCTCCGGGTTTGGAATGACATGCTAAGTAACCAAGATTTCATAGATTTCATAGATCTGATAGAGTTGGAAGGAGCCTACAAGGCTATCGAATCCAACCCCCTGCTCAACGCAGGAAACTAGAGGAGGGGTCTCCCATCCAAGTAATAGCCAGGCCTGACCCTGCTTAGCTTTCCACGCTCAGACAAGCTGAGCCAGCGTGAGCCACAGGCCTACAATGGAGCTGATCATGGGTTGCTAAGGAAATGTGGAAGTGGTGGGCGTGTTGCAGGCAGCACGCCTGCTCTCTACCAAGAAGATTGAGCGGTTAATTAGTGACATGGTAAAGAGATCCTGTTGTGATGAAAGCAGTTAGGCATATTAAAAAAAATCCTAATTAATCCAGTAGAGGGAGATAGCGCACATGACACACTGGAGACTGAGATCAGGACAAACATTTAAATTAGAAGAAATCAGGCATCAACCTAGCTTGGTCCGCTACAGGGAAGCACAGCCACAGTGAAGGGGTGCAGGT
Organism: Shinisaurus crocodilurus; assembly: GCA_021292165.1. Lineage (NCBI taxonomy): Eukaryota > Metazoa > Chordata > Lepidosauria > Squamata > Shinisauridae > Shinisaurus > Shinisaurus crocodilurus. The sequence goes on from CM037881.1 coordinate 23,618,306, forward strand.
TCTACACTATCATCAGGGTGTCAAACTGTGCTATCGGAATAAATTTTGCATATACGTATTTTAAAGTAATTTATTCTGTTCTGCTAGCAAATGCTGTAGGAACGACACAGAGTACTGAAGCCCCCACTCTCTGACCACTGGAAGTCCTGCTTACACACATACACACCCCATGCATTTGCATTAGGCATCACCCACCCCTCAGCAAGCTTATCCCCACAGTCACAGGGACTAGAATCTTGCATGTATTTACATTTTAAAAATGAAAGATGTTTGGGTTCTGCGGCAAATATAAGATTTTGAACTACCAGCACAGTGCAACAGGGGCTACGTAAAACCATGGCCACAGTCTCTCAAAATATGTTTCATAAGGAGTACAGTTTAGAAAGAATTGCTCTATATTCTTCAGTTTGAGGTCTCTAGTCCACATGATCTCACTAGTTCCCCTGATCAAAGAAACAAACATTCAAAAAGTGATGATCAAAATCCAGAGAAAGTCACACTTACAATACATTATAATCAGTGGGCAAGTGACAGTACAATCCTATGCATGTTTAGACAGAAAAACATCTTACAACTCTCAGCACTCCCCAGCCAGCCATGCTGGCTGACGAATGCTGGGACCTGTAGGACTTTTTATCTGTCGAAACATGATAAGATTGTGTCTTGTGTGCCTGCAGACTAGGCTTTTATCATGCCATCATCCTACCTAATTCACAGAATTTTATGGGGGGTGGGGGGGCAGACAACATCACCTTGTGTGGCGTAGTGGTGAGAGTGTTCGACTGGGACTCGGGAGATCCGGGTTCTAGTCCCCGCTCGGCCATGAAACTCACTGGGTGACTTTGGGCCAGTCACTGACTCTCAGCCTAACCTACCTCACAGGGTTGTTGAGAGGATAAAATGGAGAGGAGGAGGATTATGTAAGCCGCCTTGGGTTCCTTGCAGGAAAAAAGGCGGCGTATAAATATAATAAATAAATAAATAAATAAATAACCTTCCCGTATTTCTATTCCCCCCCACACACACACACACACTTCTTCCATCTTTTTCTCTTTGCACAAAGAATCCGTCAAGGAAGAAAAAGCAGAATACACAATGTCTTTTGATTGGTAATGTTAGCAGCCTCCTATCCGGCAGTGCTGTAGCTTTCTTTGGACTGGGCCAGGAAATCATCCTCAAGTGACCTTGGAGATGATGACTATAAGAAGTTTGGCATTTTAAATTTCTACAAATAAAGATCTCCACAGTCCATCCTGACCTCCTGGCAGGGCTGGTGCTACCGTTAGGCCAACTAGGCGGCTGCCTAGGGCGCCGGGCTAAAGGGGGTGCCAGAAACGCCTTGGGGGAAAAAATACAGCGCTAAAATGGCTAAAATGCATATTTTACCAAGTTTGTTTTACCAATCATGTCCTGTGGCGGGGAAGAGGAGGCGAAAGAAGCGCGCCCCTCCCTCTCTCTCCTCCACCTCAGGGCTCAGTCTCCAAGCTGCTGCTGGCGGAGGCCAATGATGGGAGGCTGGTGAGCGGAAGGATGCACCTGCAAATACCTCCTTCACCTTCCCAGGCGGGTGCGTAGCGGTGGAAATAAGGCTGGACGCACCGCCCGAGCCTTATTTTCCCGCCTCACCCCCTCCCCACCTTGTTTTCGATTTTCGATTTTCCTACCGTGTCCGCTGCGTTCGGGACCTGGAAATGGGCCCTGCGCAGGTGCGGAATGGTCCCGTTGCGTCATTTCCGGTCCCGGAAGTGACGCAACGGGACCGTCCGAGGAGCACGGTTCTCTGCCGGATCGAGCGGCTGGGGCAGCTCTCCGCGGGGTGCGCGAGCCGCCCCGAAGAACCGGTAAGACCTCGCCGGGGCGTGAGCGGGGCCATGTTCGGCTTCGTTCTGCCCCGGCGAGGCTCGATTGAACAACTATAGGTGGGCAGCAGGAAGGATGCACCTGCAAACACCTCCTTCGCCTTCCTTCCCTCCGGCGCGCGCCTCAGGTTCCTCAGCTCAACGTCCCCTGAAAGCAGTTATATCCAGCAACCGGGGAGGGAGGGAAAGGTATTTTAAGCTAGCTGGGGCTCCAATGTTTTAATTATTTACCATGCTGTTTCTGTGTTTTGGTTTTAAATGCTTTTAGGATGCAATCCTATGTGTGTTCGGAGGGGGGGGGGACTCCATCTGCCAGCTCCCAGGCCGGGTCTACATGGAGGCGCGGCATGGCTGCTCGCTCGGCCGGCGCCTCACCCTGCTGCGCCGGCTCCCAGGTGGCCGCTCGCTCTGCTGGTGCCTCGCCCTGCTGCGCCGGTTCCCGGGCGGCTCCACATAGCGTGGAGCCGCCCGGGAGCTGGCGCAGCAGGGCAAGGCGCCGCCCAGGCAAGCGAGCAGCTGCGGCGGCACAGCCGCTTGGGAGCCGGTGCAGCAGGGCGAGGTGCTGCTGGCCGAGCGAGCGGCTGTGCCACGCCTCTACATGGAGTCCGGGAACCAGCGTAGCAGGGTGAGGCGCTGGCCGGCGAAGCGAGCGGCCGCCCCGCCCCTCCACGTGGAGGGGCAGCGCAGCTCGTTTTGCAAGACCTCGCTCGTTTATTAAGTCAAAATTTATTTAAAAATTTTGCTCGTCTTGCAAAACGCTCGCAGACTGGGTTACTCGCAATCCAAGGTATTACTGTATAGGCCAAACCAAACAAGAGGTCTGGCTTGGAAGAAGCTGCCAAGAAGCTATATGAGCTAATGTTTTGATTTTGGGCCTAGGTTGCAAGCAAGCATCAGCCTGACCTAAGAAAAGAGGATATCCACAAAGATAGGCTATGGGTTCATGACCCAGAGAAGTCTAACCACAGAGAACAAGTTGGGAAATTTCTGTAGAGTAAACAAGACATCAGCAAGTGCAAAGGAAGATATGAAAGCAAGAGGGAGTTACTTTGATTATGTGGAAGGGTCTTTGAGGAGGCTAGAACACCCTATTATAGCCAATCAGAGTATAGTTACCAATCACATCACATGTCATGTTCAAATGTAAAACTATAAAGTAAAGGGAAAATACTGGGTGGATTCGCTCCTGGCAGGGGGTAACTTCTGCTAGAAGAAAGCGGTATTGGTAATGTATGCACTATGTTTTGTCTTGTTTTCTCTTTCTGTTTTAAACTTTGACAACAAGTACCATGGTACCATTTTCTTTCTATACTTTTTTTTTTTAATGTATTTTTGCTAAGTTTTAAGAATAATACAAACAAAAATAAATAACCTAACAAACATCAGGGGCAATTTACAGCAAATCAGAAACAATATATGTTCCATCAATGATTGAAAGTAGATCAAGTTCATTCATCTAAAAGTCTTTCCAGGGCGTACCATGCATATTTGGTGGGTTTTGTTCTTTTGCTTCATTTCTTACCTAATCTAGGAAACAGAAACAAGAGCTGGCAAAAAGTGTATGTGTCCTGTTGTCCCCCAAGTACTTTAATTTGGCTAGTGAGCCTTTCTATTCTTGTCTTAACTATATTTGCTTTTTGTTAATAAATGCTTTAAAACTTAATCTAAGTATATGAGCATCTATTCATCAAGTGATGAATATTCTTCCTTGCACCAAGACAGGCGACATCTCTAACCCTAAGCTAAGCTATCTGGCAAGTAAAAGGGGCTTGCCACAAGTGGCCAGACAGTTTGATTAATTGGATAAAATAGATATACATTATTCCCTTCAAACTGGCAGAGTCCCTTTTGCCATTTCAGAACATGTCCAAGCTATGCAGCTGCTTTGGTGAGAGAACCTGCCAAAGGTGGCTTATTCTTCTGCGAAAGGATAAGAGGCATCAATATGGCAAGGCAGATGAGACGCCTCCATGTCAGCTGCTGCCAAGTTGTTTTGTGCTTGGGGAATTTGGATTTTCATTACCAGAGGGTAATCTCATTTGAGGGTCTTAGCCAAAAATCAAAGGAAACTGGCTCTTAGAACATGTTCTACTGATAGTTGCACTGGTATAATCTTCTGGATACACTCCCCAAGCCCACATCAAACTCAGAGTTACCAGTTCCCATCTTCTATTATCAGCCTGGCACAACATGGCACCCTCCAGAACCAGATGGTTTGGACTACAGCTCCCATCATCCATTGCCATGGGCCATGATGACTGGGACTGATGGGAGCTGCAGTCCAAAACATCTGGAGGGTGCCAGGTTGGGGAAGACTGCTTTATATGGTTGCCATTCATTCTTAGACTTTCATAGACTTTCATAGATCATAGAGTTGGAAGGAGCCTCCAAGGCCATCGAGTCCAACCCCCTGCTCAGTGCAGGAAATGAGAGGAGGGGTCTCCCATCCAAGTAATAACTAGGCCTGGACCCTGCTTAGCTTTCCACGCTCAGACAAGCTGAGCCAGCATGAGCCACAGGCCTCTCACCTCCAGCTGGCCTGGACTGAGGAGGAAACCCAAACTCTGTGGATCCCCAAATAACTCAGGACTGTATTCCTCATAAGCATCAGTTCCTTTCTCATCTAGTCACACACTGCAGCACAATGTCCATAGCCCCAGGTTAAGAGTCATTGCGTGAAGATATTTGCAAATGCAATTTGCTTGCTCAATGGCTGTGTGTGGTGGCTCGGTTGCCGCATCAGCCAACTGCACCAGTTCCAGCTGAACAAACAGTTAGGAGAGTTAGTTGAAGCAGCAAGGGCATAGAAGATGACATCTCTGGTAGGAGATACACCTAAGCCTGCAGTCTGATTTATGCAGAATGTTGTCAAAACAGTGACGAGTTCGGAGAATTATGCCAACAGTGTTGTCAAGACTTGTAGGCCGCAATCCTATATGTCCAATCTTCCCCAACCTGGTGCCGCCAGGTGTTTTGGACTACAAGTCCCATCAGTCCTGGTCTGATGTGTGGTGAGGGATGATGGGAGTTGTAGGCCAAAAACATCTGGGGACCCAAGGTTGGAGAACACTGCTGTAGAGAGCCAGAACACAAACAACTCTGGTCGCAAACAAATGGTTAAGTAGGAGCAGCAGAAGTAGCTCCCCTCCGAGTGAGTGAGAAGAGCAACTGAACAGGGAAGGATTTGCTAATGCAGTTGAGAGAGGGTAAAATAAGAACCAACCACAGCTGGGAGATGCAACTGGACAGGTTCCCGTTCAAGATATAACACAAATGAATACTGTGGGGCGATGATTAACCATGGGTGCAGGTTGCCAAGAAAGGGGTGTGGAGAATCTCCACCCCTTTCCACCTCAAATCAAGATGAAACAGCCTTGTAAAAGACACACTTTCTGATAGAGTCAGAGACTGGAAAAAGCAGCCAAGAAGAGGTCATCCACCAGCTCCTCTATCCTCCCACCACATACTGAATTCCAACAGATAATTATTGGGCCGTTCAGTCAAATGCAGGGACACTTCATACAGCCATTTGGGCAGTTTCAGAATCAGTGTTGTGCTCACAGAACTTGTTGTCCTCATGGTGCGGTGATCATAGGAAGCTGCCTTATACTCAGTAAGACCATCAATCCATCTAACCCTGTGTTGCCAGCCCAACACTGATTGGTAAAGGTTCTCCAGGGTCTCAGACAGGATTCTTTCCTAGCCCTTCTTGGAGATTCTGGGCATTGAATCTGGGATCTTCTGCATGCAGAGCAGGTGCTCTACCAGAGAGCTATGGCTCCTCTCCATCTGGCAGTTCCTCGTGAGTGCAGATCCATCGGGCAGCCCAGGCCGGGCTCGAGTGCTGCTTCTGATTCCCTCAACATGTGCTCAGCATAGATCTATTCCAGGGCTGGCCCAAGAGACATTCTGCTGCCTGAGGCAGACCAGCTCAGGCCCAACCAGCTGCTCTGCTTCCACCTTACGGTGTACCAAACTACTCTGCAAAGCATTGGAAGAACTGGATGAGATGGTCCCAGAGAACCCTATAGGAGTCCTACTGGCTGCTTTGCTGCAGTGGCAAATACTGCTGTGGCAAAGCAGAACTGGAAGTCCTAGAGTTCTAGGCAACCACTCCGCAACCAGCAGGCACACCTACCCCTGGCATTCTCGCTAGGTCAGGGGGCAGGCAGACAGCCAATGGCGGTGGGGACGGGATGGGCCTGTACCAGGTGGTGGCAGTGGGGTGGGTGGTCCTGCAGGTGGCCAATGGCAGCAGTGGATGGGTAGAGGAGCATTCTTCCGCCTCTCTGTATCCAACTGAGCCAAGAGGCTCAGCTTGGCTCATGGAAGGGCCAGCCCTGGTCTGTGCTGGCTGAAAACCACCCAGATAACAGTTTTGCTATGAGTATCACAACCACAATCACTCCTGTTCTGCTCTCCTCAAATGACTCTATGAATCCACTCCTAATTCGGTTTTGGGGCACTCTCGTCATAAATCGCTAGTGAAAAGTTCAGCTGGTTCTGCATTACTGAGGCATCTAGCTGAAATTACTGTCGTTTGACTTATATGGTAGTGGGAACTGATCTGAACTCAAGTTTCGCAGCTGCCCTACATAGGACAGGCTTCAAGCAGAGGCTGCCGGAATGGCCCCTATGGGAGAGGAGTTTCCCCTGCTGTAATTGTAACATGGAGAGCCTCTCCTTCACATCCTCCTTCTGCATCATGCAGAGATGATCCATGTCAATCCAGTAAGTTTCTGGATGAGTCTAACACTGGCATGGATCAATTCCTCATCATGCAGTCCCACTGTGATGCGTGAGTCTGGCAACAGATGCCTGCAGGGACTCAATTTCCAATTTTTATTTATTTAAAACATTTTTATACCACCCTCTAATTCAAGATTTCAAGGGCAGTTTACAATAACGAATAAAAACACAATCTATATGGATGCATGTATTGTGGGTACCACTATTCTCCTGTTACAAAAGATGCACATGCTCATATACAAGTATGGGTGTGTGTGTGTGTGTGTGTGTGTGTGTGTATAAAACACACGTTACAATGGAAATTAGCCCTATTATGACCAAGACATGGTACCTCCCAGCTTGATTTCTTATTGTCTGGCATGGGTGATCTATCATATAGGTAGGGTGGTCAGGTGTCCTCTTTTACTGGGGCCAGTGCTCTATTTGAAGGGCTGCCACTGCCAGAGCACTGACCTCTGTTTTGAAGGCCTCCTCTATTTGAAGGGCTGTCCAGGCCAACTCTGGTTTAAAGATAAAGAGCCATGAGAAGGAAGAGCTGGGCCTTGGAGCTGCCCATCAACTTCACCTAAACGGCAGACTGAGCAAGGCACACAGGTCACCTGGTCACCGTTTTCCTCACCATGGTGCAATGTACTATATTCCTATTTAAATTATAATAATTATTTCTGAATTTGCATCTATACATATAAATTAGCATGTGCACCTTTCATGCAAATCAGTTTCCTCTTTTTTGGTGGTGCATGTTCTCTTTTTTGGCAATTCACAAGTGGCCACCCTACATATAGGCCTATGTCTGTATGGTAGGTTACCACTGTTGTGTTTGATGCACTGTCAATTTGCACTGCATAGATTGCATTTGCATGTCATTATTACTTTCTCTCCCCCCCCCCCCCAGTGCTACTGTAGCATTCTGTTTTCACAATTGATGCTTTGGCTGTTTTGCTGTTTTTGTTTTGCACTGTCCTCATCCATATAAATATGGAATACAAAATCCATATCAGCTAGAATGCACATTCAACTTACTTAGGTTGCCATCCTGCACTCACTTACCTGGGATTGAGTTTCACTGAACACACTGGGGCTTACGTCTGAGTAGACAAGTATAAGATTACACTGGAGATCATAGAATCATAAAAAAGTAGAGTTGGAAGGGGCCTACAAGGCCATCGAGTCCAACCCCCTGCTCAGTGCAGGAATCCAGGTCAAAGCAGAAATCCCTGTTGCTGTCTAGCCTGCACTGTCCAAGTTCTTAAGTGACACATTCTAGGTCCCAGGGCATGGTCGGAAGGCAAGCAATACAGCAGCCTCACTGCTGCTTAGCAGGTGTAGGTCTGGTCAGTGCCGAGATCGGTGACTGCCCATATACACCGCCTTGAGTTCCATGATGGAAGAAATGCAGGCTATAAATATAACCTATCATAATAAAAGAGGATGTCGGTCTGTCTGTCCATCAGTGCCATAGTGCCACGACTCTGAAACCTAGACACTTGAAACTCAGCATGCATACTAAGGGGACGCTAGGGGTATGCATCTTGGGGTTATTTTGTTTTTAAAACAGATGGAGAGAGAAATCCTATGGTTCCTGGGCGAGTGTCCCAGGGACCATAGGATGGCTCAGAAAACCTCTTCCATGGTCGGAGACAGCACTCCGACCTTGGAAGGGGGAGCTGGAGATCTGCCCCCCCCCCCACTCTGTCCTGCCCCCTTAAAGCTGGCACAGAGAGAATCTCTCCGAGGTTGGAAAATCAACCTTTGAGGGGGAAAGGGGGGGCGTTCCGGTGGGTGGAGGGGGAGGAGACTGGAGAGGACAAGATACGATTTCTCCTGAGCCAGCCTCTTTCCCTCCCACTCTAATGCTCCCTCATTGGATAGCCAGTGTTCTCCAACCTTGGGTCCCCAGATGTTTTTGGCCTACAACTCCCAGCATGCCCCAGCTGGGGCATGCTGGGAGTTGTAGGCCAAAAACATCTGGGGACCCAAGGTTGGAGAACACTGGGATAGACTTAAAAAGCCCATCTAGAGAAAATAGAGGAGATCGGAGGACGGGAAGGTGAAGATCACCTCCTCCACCGCTCCTCCTGCCCTGCCAGCTTCAGCCCGGCAAGGCATAGGAATCCCAGAAGCCTCCAAGTTCAAAACCTTCTGAGCAGTGACGGTGCAATCCATAGGATTGCGCCCTAATTCATTTAAAAATGATTTAAATGTGTCTGTGTGGTGGAAGCCTGTAGTAACATCTCTAGCCATTAGGGGCAGAGTTCCCTAACCAGCCACATAGCTTTGCAGTCAACACTGATTCAAGCATGGCTGGCTGGGGAATGCTGAGAGTTGTTGGGGGACTTTTTTCTGTCTAAACTTGCATGGGATTACACCCTTAGTGTCATCTGGGAAAAGAAGAGCATCTGGAAGAGCATGCACATGGCCCCCTGCATCCCACCAACCCTGACCATAATGACCCCTCCCCCTTGCCCCCATGGCCTTCTCTGAAGAGTCTGAACATCTTGTTCCGGAGTCAATTCTTGATTTCTCGGCTTCCTATTTGGATCTTGGCTACTCTGCAGCCCTGGTGGTGACCTTAGCATCAATTATTCTGTTATACTCTCTTCTTGGTTGCCAGACCACCCACCCACCCCCTCTGCTGCGCTGGGGTTGCAGAGCATATTTAGGACAATTATGTAACAGGCTTCCCTCAGCACATATAGCATTCAAAATAACGACTTTCTTTCAAATCACTCCAGCTGTTATTTGCTTTATTTTCTCCCCCCACCTCACCCAATCACTCAAGTGCACCTTCTTTTACCCAAACCAGGCAATTTTCCTCTTCAATTCCATTCAGCACAGGCAGGAAAGTTATTTTGTTTCGGGGGCCTGCCTTAAACAGATGCGATGGCAAGCCGCGTTCTTTTAAATGGTTATTTATTTATTAACATTGCCCTTGCTGGTACTTTAAATTATAGCCATGGATGTGGCCTCTGAAGGGAGTTGTTTTAGAGGCGTCTTGCAGCATGTTGTAATAAAAGTTTAATTGGCTCCCAACCCCAACCCCTTCCTCTGTGTGCGTGGCAGCGTGCACACGCCCATGTGTGCAAAAAGCCAAGTAAGAAAGACAGGAAGTGCAGCTTGCCTGTGGACAGGGCTGACATCAAGGGCAGGCATGGTCGGGCACCTGCCGAGGGCCCACAACCCAGCAGGGGCCCACTGTCAAGAGCCCCCATTGAGGGTGTCTTGCCCAAGGGCCCACAAAAGCTTGGAATTGCCACTGCCTGTGGACCCCCCTCCTGTGATGCAGTCAGAGAAACAGAGAGCCATTAAAGCACATGCCCACAGATATACGCATCAAATAATAGTATGTGAACATTTGGCAAAGACCTTGAAATCAACATCAATGGCAGGGGAAAAGGCCTACTTCCTGTGTTCAAGCTTTTAGAATGCCAGGGTTCAACCCAAGAACATGTCAGGTAATCATACGGGGATCGCCATGTGCAGAGAGAGCAAGTCCATCCCTACTAAATAGCTACAGTGGTCCCCTTTACATCTAAAGAGTACAGAGCAGGACTTTGAAGGGCAGAGGGGATGTGTCAACCAAGGTCATCAATCCCAGGTGCAACTTCCAAGAGCTGGGTTGGACCTTTGTTCCTTGTGAGTCAATGTAACACTGTGGGAAAGCACAGGCCTTCTGGTCTGGGGTCCTTGTACAGTGGTGTAGTGGAGCCAGGTGTGGGGTTTGGGCCCAACGCATCTGCAGATGCACCCCAAAAAGACATGAGAACTGATTCTGAGTCAGATGGGGAGGGGGAGGGCGAAGGCATCGTAGAGGCACCAAGGGTGTGGGAGCAGGAGACCAGCGAGACCAGCACAGAGAGAGAGAGGAGGGAACCCAGCTGTCGCCTAATCTTTCAGGTCAAGTTAGGCCTTCTGATCCCATGAGAATTCAGGCTCCTAACGAAGAGGAGGAGGGGGTGGGAATATGAGACCCAAGAGTTAGGTATCACATAAAAAGGGAGGGGTAACACAAAGTCATGAAGCACTCAAAGAGAATTGCAGCCAGGGAGGTGACCCCGTAGAAAGACCAATCTTGAGGGAGGGGCTTGGTCACCTGCTCAGCTTGAGAAGGGCAAGTTGTAGCAGACAGTGTCAGTTTCATGACAACTCTCTTTCCTGATGCTCTAACCCAGTGTTCTCCAACCTTGGGTCCCCAGATGTTTTTGGCCTACAACTCCCAGCATGCCCCAGCCAGTGTAGCCAAAAACATCTGGGGACCCAAGGTTGGAGAACACTGCTCTAACCCAAAGAACCAAATGAAACTGATGAGGCACTGTGTTATGCAAAGCCTGACTAGAACTTTTGTCTCTTTTGGATGCAAGAAGATATTGCCTATAGCCTGAAGTAATGCCTCCTTTCATAATAAATGCTAATGACTAGTCATAGGACCTGATAGCTTAACTACAAAGAGAACCAGGGGCCAGACACTCGACACCAGGGCTCACGGGGATGCAGCGCCAGCACTCTTTGATGAGCAGGGATGCTGACATCATCTGCCACCCCGCTCAGAATTCCCCTTTCCTTCTCAGCTTGGCTGCAATCCTCATAGTAGCTGGGGGGGGGGATATGTTTTCCCAGCAACAATACATCATCTCCCACCCCCCCGGTTGTAATGGAAAGTATTTTGGCCTGGTGTCCAATGGGCAATGAAGACCCATGAGCTTTACAAAAGACCTGCTCCTGGTGGAGATGGAAACTGCTAGAACTGATTTGTCGCTGTGGATCAAGGCAGCTGCGTGAACTTTTGGACTCCCCGTGGGGGTGTGGCAGTGGAGGCTGTCGCGTTGAGCACCTGCACTTCAAGCTGTACCACTGCACCACTGTCCTCACAGCTTTATGGTGGCTGTGCCTTTATACCCTCCCCCCCCCTGTGACTTGCCCCCACCCTTCCCTGTCCCAGTATAATTATGCCTTCCTGTCAGCTGACTTGGGCAACTGAGCACCGCTCTTGTGCATCTCACACTCGGATCCTCAATCTGCTCCCTTCGTGTTATGCTCCCTTGACACTGCAAGCCTTTCTGTACCTCTCCAAGCCGCTTTCAGTTAGAACGGGTGGCCATGTGTCCTACTTTAGAGAGGACAGTTCCGTATCTGAATGGTGGTCAGAGGACAGTCCTCTATTGGAAGAGCTGTGTCCAATCCAAGCCCAGTTTAAAGAACTGTAAGAAGGGAGAGCAGGGAGGGGCCTTGAAGTTGCCCATCAACACTTAGCACCTGGACAGCAGACTAAGTAGAAACACAGGTCGCCTAGTGGTCACAGTCTTCCCCACTATGGGGAGAAGTACTGTATGTCTATTTAAACATCTTTCCAAAATGGTGTGGTTAAGGCAGGGCTCTCCAGCCTTGGGTCCCCAGATGTTGCTGGACTACAGCTCCCAGAATCCCTTGCCATTAGCCATGCTGGCTGGGCATGCTGGGAGCTGTAGGCCAGCAACATCTGGGGACCCAAGGTTGGAGAGCTCTGATTAAATGAAATAAATAAATTAAGAGCATAGTAATTATTTCTAAATATGCATGTACACATATCCATTAGCATGTGCACATTTCATGCAAATCTATGCATAGATAGATTATGCATAATCTACGTATAATCTGGGGTCCTCTTTTTCAGGTGATGCATTTTCTCTTCTTTTTTTCGCACTGTGGATGCGGCCACCCTACACTCTGCCCCCTCCATGTTATGATTTCTTCACTCCCTCTTCATAGATCATAGAGTTGGAAGGAGCCTACAAGGCCGTCGAGTCCAACCGCCTGCTCAAGGCAGGAAACTAGAGGAGGAGGGGTCTCCCATTCAAGTAACAACCAGGCTTGACCCTGCTTAGCTTTCCACGCTCAGACAAGCGGAGCCAGCCACAGGATTCATGCTCTTCCTCACTGTCGGTACCGCTGTCCTTCTCCAGAGAGCTTTCAGTTAGAAGCTTCAGTTCAACTCTCCAGAGAAAGCCCTCGGCTCTTTCCATTATGCGACAGTACGGTTTGAGACTTGGCATTCTTGTTACAGCAACTGAAGGCCACAAAGGCTAACTGAAGAGTCCTTGCTCCCTAAGAATTTGCTGGTAGATCTGATGATCTACTGCCTGAGTACATCTGAGTGCTCCTTCTCCATGAGGCAGAACAAAGCCACTGCCTTAAGCAGCCCGTTTGGGGCAACGTTATTATAAGGCAGCAGGTTGTCATTAAATTAAATTTAACTTTGCTCTTCCACACATACTCTCATTCTTTTATAGGAAATGTAATGATTTTGTGTTATAAAAGTGATTTTAAAGTGACGGAGAGGGAGCACAATGTAAACCAATGACTTTAATTGCGCTGTTATCCCTACAACATGTGGATTCAGGTTGGGGGGTGGGGTGGGGAAATAACTTTCAGCCAGAAGGTCGAATTCAATTTTGGAGAAGCTCTTGGCGGTCACACTGCAATGGCGGGCAGGGCTGAAAGCAAAGGGGACAGGCCAAAAAGCAAAAGGGGTGGAACTAGAATTACAAAAAATACAAAAGCACCAGCGTATTGTAGTTTAAAGCTATTGTAGCTTAAAGCTGCCCATCACTAAGCCTTAGGAGAGGCCTTTCAACCTTTTAGAAGCGGGGAAAGACTGCACCAAAGCCAAGAAACCACCAGATGACTGGTGGTTGGGGGAAAGGGGGTGGGGCCGGGGGGAAGGGGGTGGGGCCATCTGAGGAACTGCAGAGGGCCGGATTTGGGCCCTGGGCCTGAGGCTCCGCAACCATGATTTAGGCACACTGTCAATTTTGTGGAGAAACAGGGCACGCCAAATGGTGGTGGTGGTGGTGGTGATGGTGATGGGACACATCCTTTGTATTTTCTGCCTCGTGCACCCAAATGGCCTGGGCCAGCCCTGTGGGATTTGCTGTGCATGTAAACAAGGGATGAGGACCGAGATGTCAAGGACATCAACCATGAATCATCAACAGCATTTAATACACACACCTGCACCCCGATGGTGTAAACAAGCCCTGAGTGAACCCTCTGTACATTGCCTCTAATCAGCGACGGCTCCGGCTGAGCTTCCTAGTTTACAGATCTATGGAGAAGAAGGCAGGCAGCGTCCTACCCTTCTCTCTTCCCTTCCAGGTATTTCAATCCTAGTCAAGGTCAGGCAGTGACTCCACTGTCACCCGAGCCCTGCTGGTGCTCAAGGGAAGATTTATAGCCATGTTATTCTGCAACATCAGGACGCACAATGCTTTTCTCACCAGTTCCTGCTAAGAACTGCCTGTGTGACTTTCACTAAGGGGAGCGGGGCTGCCATTTGGCGGGGGGGGGGAGATTTATTTTGGGCTGAGTAAGACCCTACTGCTGGGGTGGGCAAGGTCTGGGTGTCCAGGGCACAATTTTGCCCAACACTCCTGAACGCACAGGGGGGGCACAACACCCCCTGCCCCCCCCTGCCAAATTTGCCGCCGAAATTTGGCTGCCTGATGGGAGGAGCAGGAAAAGAATTGGAATTTGCTGCTGAATCTCCACAGCGGTGGCAAAAAAAAAAAAAAAAAAAAAAGAGGGCTTGTTTTTTTCTGCTGTGCTGCTGAATTTAGGTGGCAGACTGTGTGTGAGCGGGGAGGGTTGCTTCCATTACCGCTGCAGCAACCTCAGCGGCGCCAGGCAGTGGGGGCCTCGCAGAAGGGCAGGGGGGTGCATGTAGCCAGGGGAGGCTGGTGCCTCCTATGTCAGTGGGGCTCCTTATCCATTGCAGTTTTCATTCTGAGCTTTATAGGAGCTATCCACAGTGCTGAACTCCACCCCCAAAATAGGTTTACCGCTGTGGCGCACCGTGGATAGCTCCTCTAAAGCTCAGAATAAAAGCTGCAATGGATAAGGAGCCCCACTGACATAGGAGGCACCAGCCTCCCCTGCATGTAGCCCTGCTGCATGTGGCTGCCTTTTGCTTGGGCCCAATCAGCTCCCTACCTGTGCAGTGAACAGTGTGCGTGTGTGTGCTGTCACACACCGTCCTGTCATATGGCCCTCAAGCTTGCCCTCCTTTTTGGAGCTATGGGTGTGCTTACGTAAGGTTGGGGTTTTTCTCTCTCTCTAACCCAGGGCTCTCCAACCTCGGGTCCCCAGATGTTGCTGGACTACGGCTCCCAGAATCCCATGCCATTAGCCATGCTGGCTGGGTATGCTGGGAGCTGTAGGCCAGCAATACCTGGGGACCCAAGGTTGGAGAGCCCTGCTTAACCCTTACCCTTACACCTCTCACACTGACCTTGGGATTTCTATTATTATCCCTACCTTATACTTCTTTGACCAAATATAAAGCACAGCTTCCCACACTGGTTGCGTCAATAAACAAAGCAAAGTTTATTCTAAAATACAACTGTTTCTTGAAATAAGTTTCATACGTAAATTTCAGTCAGTATTAATTAATTTACTATCCTATTCTATTTCTAATCCGCCCCATACCAACTGTTCCCAAAATATTAATCCCTGCACTCACTAGATAATCTCCTAGCAAACTTAATCCAGTAGTCTCTCCACACTCTCTCTCCAGCCAACTCCACTCTCTCCAAACAGCATTCTAGGGGCTGCGTAAAGAAACATCTCTTCCACTATGAACCTCCATAGGATGTAAGGTGGGTGCTGACTGAAGACAGGGCCTTCTCAGAATTGGCACCCCATCTTTGGAAATCCCTTCCGAGGGAGATTCATTCAACACCATCTTTTTTCTTAAGCTTGGCACCAGGTGAAGAACTTCTTAATTTACCTGGCCCTTTTACAGTTAGTTTTTAAGGAGTGAGTTTCTGCTCTGGAATTACATCAGCTCGGCTCTGTGTTATTTTATGGTTGTGCATTGCTTCTATGGTTCTATGGTGTTTTTGAATGTTTTAGTCTTCTGTAAGCCACTGTGAGAACTTGGTTGGTTGAAGAGAGTGCAAAGCTGTATATAAATGAGTAGCTTGGTGGTAGAGCACATGTGCTGCATGCAGAAAGTCCCAGGTTCAATCCATGGCACTTCTACTGCTGAAACCTCAGGGACCAGGGGCCAAATGTGGCTCTCTGGGTTTCCCCAGAGGGCCCCGCCCCTTCCTCTGGCCCCACCCCTTCCCCCAATCACTGATCATTTGGTGGTTTCCTGGCTATTCTGCAGTTTTTTCTCCATTCTAAAAGGTTGAAATGGCTCTCCTAAGATTCAATTACTGGCAGTAAGAGCTTGAAGAAGCTAATCTCTGTTGGTATTTTTTGTACTTTTGGTCATGCCTCCTTGCCTTCAACCCTGTCCACCACTGGGATGTGTCCCCTGACCAATGGGTGATTCTCAGTATCAGATCATTTTCTTTCTTTCTTTCTTTCTTATTTATTTATTTATTATATTTATACCCCACCTTTTTTCCTGCAAGGAACCCAAGGCGGCTTACATAATCTTCCTCCTCCTCCTCTCCATTTTATCCTCACAACAACCCTGTGAGGTAGGTTAGGCTGAGAGAGTCAGTGACTGGCCCAAAGTCACCCAGTGAGTTTCATGGCCGAGCGGGGGCTAGAACCCGGATCTCCTGAGTCCCAGTCCAGCACTCTCACCACTACGCCACACTTTCTTCAGAAAGGGATTCACATAAGGCAGCCACCATCAAGACAAGCAATGTATATGTTGGATGGATCAGCTCATGCTGGAGTAGCCGACCTTTCTGGAAAATGTGCCGCAAGTCAGGGCCATGTACAACATAGTACTGCTTCTGCATACATTTTTTGAGCACGCATGCTTTGGTGTGGCTTTGCTGCTAATCTGTTGAGCCAGAGCGTAGCAGATGCATAAGCCTGATTCTGTGGCATGGCCAAGTATGCTTCTGCTCACAAATGCCAAAACCCACACACACACACACACCCTGTGCCATTTATGGCACCTATGCCATACATATTCGTGCTGTGCTGAAAATTTCTTCTTCTTCTTCGTCTTCGTCTTTTTCTTCTTTTACAATTCTCGTTCAATTTAATGGAAAAGAAATTGCTTTCGAGAATTCTCATGGGTTGAGTTCAGGGTTCTTGTGTTTACCTTACTTATGAGGTAGCCAAGGAACGTGTCTGCGACTGTCCTGTCTTTCATTGTACAATTATTTCTCTGGCAGCCTGTAGCCTCCTTGACTTCCTGCACTTCAATTAAAGCCCAAGGGAAGACCTCATAGAATCATAGAATCATAGAAAAGTAGAGTTGGAAGGGGCCCACAAGGCCATCGAGTCCAACCCCCTGCTCAACGCAGGAATCCAGGTCAAAGCATCCCTGACCGATGATTGTCCAGCTGCACCTTGAATGCCTCCAGACTGGGAGAGCCCACCACCTCCCCAGGTAGTTGATTCCATTGTCTTATTGCTCTGACAGTCAGGAAATTTTTCCTGATGTTTAGGTGGAATCTAGGTTCCTGTAACTTGAGCCCATTATCCCGTGTCCTGCAAACTGGGATGATCGAGAAGAGATCCTGGCCCTCCTCTGTGTGACATCCTTCAAGTACTGAAAGAGTGCGATCATATCTCCCCTCAGTCTCCTCTTCTGAAGGCTAAACATGCCCAGTTCTTTCAGTCTCTCCTCATAGGGCCTTGTTTCCAGTCCCTTTATCATCCTTGTTGCCCTCCTCTGAACCCTCTCCAGTTTGTCTACATCCTTCTTAAAGTGTAGTGCCCAGAACTGGACGCAGTACTCAAGATGAGGCCTAACCAGTGCCGAAGTAAAGGGGAATTGTCACTTCCCGTGATTTGGAAGCTATACTTCTATTAATGCAGCCCAAAATAGCATTTGCCTTCTTTGCAGCCACATCGCATTGCTGGCTCATATTCAGTTTGTGATCTACCACAATTCCAAGATCCTTCTCACTTGTAGTATTGTTGAGCCAAGTGTCTCCCATTCTGTAACTCTGCATTTGGTTTCCTCTCCCTAGGTGCAGCACTTGGCATTTATCCCTATTAAATTTCATTCTGTTGTTTTCGGCCCAGCGCTCCAGCCTATCGAGGTCACTTTGAATTTTGTTTCTGTCTTCCAGAGTATTAGCTGTTCCACCCAACTTTGTGTCATCTGCAAATTTGATAAGCATTCCCTGTACCTCCTCATCCAAGTCATTGATAAAAATGTTGAAGAGCACTGGGCCCAGGACCGAGCCCTGTGGTACGCCGCTCGTTACTTCTCCCCAGTTTGAGAAGGAACCATTGATAAGCACTCTTTGAGTCCGATTCTGTAGCCAATTGTGGATCCACCTGATAGTTGTTCCATCTAGCCCACTTTTAGCTAGCTTGCTAATCAGGATATCATGAGGCACTTTGTCGAAAGCTTTGCTGAAGTCCAGATATATGATGTCCACAGCATTCCCACAGTCCACAAGGGAGGTTACTTACTTGATCAAAAAATGAGATCAGGTTAGTCTGGCAGGATTTGTTCTTGACAAATCCATGCTGGCTTCTAGTAATCACTGCATTGTTTTCAAGGAGCTTGCAGACTGACTTCTTTATAATCTGCTCAAAATTTTTCCCAGGGATTGATGTCAGACTGACTGGCCTATAGTTCCCAGGTTCTTCCTTCTTGCCCTTTTTGAAGTAATTCAAAGTAATGAGGTAATTTCTCACATAGGGCTTTTTCAGATCAGGAGGCTCTGGCAACCTGAGAGGCTGCAGTGCAACAGAGAGATGTGTAACAGAAAGAAAACACACACAACACACACACACACACACACACACACACCAGCCTCGGCCACCTCACAGTTATTACGTAAGCTCAAAAATACCACCAGAATAAATTCAAAATAAATTATAAAACATCCTGAGAATGAGGCAGAAAAATGGAAGCCTCTTTCATGGGGGAAGAAAACTTTCAGGAAATCAGGGGGCAGATTTTGGCACAGCGCTAGCTCTACCTCTTCTTCCCTGGAGCTGGACACAACACTGCCCCCATCACACCTGCACTGTGGAGGATACAAAATGGGTGCGAGACCACAAACTCAGTTGATGCCATTGTCACTTGCATTGGTAGCACAAAGAAACCCAATTACCCTTAGGAAAAAAGAAAGAAGTTGTGCTACAACAACCCCTCGCAATGGTGAGCCCTATCTGTGGGAAATTGTTACCGGTAGTAATTTCTCCTCCCAGCTTCTCTGCCCACAAATAGGGAATAGGATTTCAAGGGGCCATTTGTGCACAGCTCTAGCCATAGGACTGGTCACCCAGGATTGAATGCGACAATCAGGGAGACATCCAATGCCGCATGAGAAAACTTCCGCTCACACAACAGGACATCCGCTTCCTCTCCTCCTCCCTGTACCGCCGCCTGTGCCCCCAGTTGTTCTTGTTGTTTTTACTTTGGGGGGGGATTTCCATAAGTGTGCACATGTGCAAGTGTGCATTTGCAAACAAATGAAATTCTTGTACAAAAAAACCCCCAATGCCATCAGCGAGAAGACAACGGACCAAAAGCTGCCTGGCCATCTGTAATTTATTAATTTATTTATTACATTTCTATGCCACCCAATAACCAAACACAGATGGAAACAATTTAACAAAATCCGTACAGCCCTACCCGTGCTCAATAGCTAGGATCAACAATGGTTTCTCCTTTTCTTCCTGACACCTTTTAAACAGCAAAAACTTTATCCTAGATTTCATAGATCATAGAGTTGGAAGGGGCCTACAACAAGGCCATCGAGTCCAACCCCCTGCTCAATCTAGAGGAGGGGTCTCCCATCCAAGTAACAAGCAGGCCTGGCCCTGCTTAGTTTTCCACGCTCAGACAAGCTGAGCCTCTTTTTTTCATATCCCCGCCCCCGCAACTCCCCTAGGTTAAACATAACCTGATCCTTTAGCTTATTGCTGTATGTTTTCCACAGTTCTACAGCATTTGGGATAAAGTTCAGAATTCAGCATTCTCTGACTCCAAGTATTAAATGGAGGGGAAGGACATATAAGTTTCTAGCTCATATTGTAGGCTTGGAAGACCTCCCCAAAAACCTCCAATATAATTCTACAGATCAAATTAAAATCTTTTTATTTATTATTTGAAATTATTTTTAGGCCACCTTTAAGAGTAAAAAAAAAAAAAAGGTAGGAAATATGTATAGACATATTTCCTACCTCACCCACCCCTCTATGAAAAGAGTTGGCCATTTCTCCTCTTTTCCTGCAGACAACCTACTTTATAAACAAAGCATTTGCATTCACAAGACGCCTGAAAAGAATATTTTGTCATTATTTCGCTGTGGTGTGTAGGGAGGGTGAGAGAAAAAGGCTGGATGTAAGCTGGGAGCAAACAAATCAAAGGGTGAGAGGATCATGCCACAGAGAAGGAACAAAGGGATGGGGGGGGGGGATGACTGAGAAAAGGAGACCGTCTCCAGTATTGACATTCAACACAGATAGTGTATGGAAAACAGCAGATCTTTCAAGGGAGAACCAGATGCAGAGGGTGTGGAACACCTTTTATTTATGATGATGAAACTAACACATCCGGACTGAGAGAAGGAAGAGAAACAAGGAATCCATTTATGGGGAAATGGAATAGGTTTGTTATTCACGAAGATCTTTGCTACAGACAGAACTTTTCATCAGATGTGACGTTTCTGACAATTATGTGAAATAATGTATGACACATAGGAGACATCTTGCTATATCATGATTTATTGGCATCCGGCTGTATTATGATTTGCTGTTGTGTGTGTTTTTTTTTGCATTTGATTACAATCCAATGGTTTATTTGGTTTCTGTGCCAGCTGCACCCTCTCCTGGAGAAGGAAAATCTTGCCACAGCCATCCATGCTTTGATAATTTCCAGACAATGTACCTGCAATGTCTGGGCTCTTTCTGAGAAGCGTTTGGAGAAACACAGCTGGTCTAGAACACAGCAGCTAGAATATTTTACCAGGACTTGCTGCCATCAGCAGAGAATGTTACACCAGTGTTAAAAGGACCTCACTGGCTTCCAGTTGATATCTAGGCACCATTCAAAGTGCTGGTGCTGATCATTATATCAGGTGTAGGCAACCTCCCTAGCCAACAACTCCCATAAGCCCCAGCCAGCCTGGCTGATGGTCAGGGATTCTGGGAGTTGTAGCCCCAAAATTTCTGGAGAGCACCCGGTTGCCTACCCCTGGTCTAAACAGTATGGGTCTAGGCTGCCTAAAAGATGGCCTTCTCCTATATGCTGAGATAGTTGTTAGAGGCTCTACTCCACTGTCAAATGTGGGACAGGCCTGGTTATTACTTGGATGGGAGACCCCGCCTCTAGTTTCCTGCACTGAGCAGGGGGTTGGACTCGATGGCCTTGTAGGCCCCTTCCAACTCTATGATCTATGAAATCAGGAATGGGGTTTCTTTTCTGAAGTGATGCCTAGACTCTGGAATACCATCTCCAGAGAAGCCTACCTTGCCCCTCCTTGTCCTTCAAGTGAAAGCAATTTCTGATCCAGCTAATCTTTGAAGGGGTGGGAGTTAAATGGCCTCTGGAAGCAGTCTGCTGTTTTGTGTATCATATTTTAATTGGTCATATTTTAATTGACATTTTATTATTTCTTGTTCTGTGATTTTATTGTATGTTCATGATCTAGGAGCCTTTGAGTAGAATGGCAGAGTTATATATGATCATATGTATACACACACCACAGCTATGCAGATGGGCAGCAATCCTATATGCGCATACACAGGAGCAAGTCCCCACCCCCACCCCCCAGTCCTGATCAGGATCAAACCTCCCACCCCATGCTGGCAATTTGTGGGAAAACAGCAACACTGCACTCAAGGGCAGAAGTATGCAGTTAAGGCTTAAGCCATTTTAACAAGAGACATTTAGTGTATCTCCTTTCTCTCTCTCTCACTCAGGAGGGAATTGCTTTTTCTGAGATTGGGATCTATTGGTAGATCTCTGAGAGATTTGAAGTAGATTGGCAAGGATTTCTGACTCCCTATTGTTTAGCAGTGGCAACAACAAAATGACTGCCAGTGCCACCCCCTAAATCATCCTGCTGAAATGAAGAAAGCTGGGTGTAACCAGGAGTGGATCTTTATCTGGAAGGACAGTGAGCTCCATTTAGTTCTGGGGAACAATTCCTGGGCTCAGAATTATGAAATTCTTTTGCACCAGGCTCTGGTTGGTGGATGTCAGGGTAAAAAAAACAAAATAGGTCCCAGAAGCCTGAAACCTCTCCTTCCCTGATTTAAAAAACAAAGAATGTTTCCCCCTGTAGAACAATTGCTTTATTCATAGGCAAATGTATGCAGACAGAATATATTAAAACTCAGGCAATGCATCAGTGGAAGTCCTCTTTAAGATAAGTGTGTGTGTGTGTGTGTGTGTGTGCGCGCGTGTGCACGTGTGCGTACACAATTTTTTTAAAAAAAAATGTGGAAAAGGCAATGCCAGAGAGATCCGCAATGTTCTTTTGGGTTCTTCTGGGGTGGGGGTGGGGGGAGGAAACAGCGGGAAGTGAAATGGTTGATATTCAACACTGAGGCTGTGTGGTTATGCAAACCTATATAGCACCATTTGGGCTGGACTGGGTTTCCACTCAGGAGGAATGGTTCTTAAATCTTGTTGCATGGAGGATCCCTATTCTATTCTAATTGTTCGTTGCACACCACCACACATGCCTTAGAAATACACACATTAAAGCTGTGCGCAAATGACCTCAAAATTCTCCACCCCATTTGAGGGCAGAGAAATGGTGTGTGTGTGTGTGTGTGTGTGTGTATGTAACTTCACTGAATTTCTCCAGGGGGAGGAGAAATTCTCAACAGTTTCTCACAGGTTGGGCTCACCCTTGGTAGGGGTTATAGTGTAGCACAGCTTCTTTCTTTCTTTCTTTCTTTGTAAGGGTTTTTTTGGGGGGTGGTGGTGCTGTCACTGCAAGTGGCCACAGCATCCACTGTGTCGGCAGACTGGCCCCCATTTTGCATCCACCACAGTGCAGGTGTGAGGGGGGCAGTGTTGTGTCCAGCTCCAGGGAAGAGGCGGAGCTACTGCTGTGCCTAAATCTGTCCTCCGAAATTTTTGAGTTTTCTTCCCCCATGAAAAAGGCTTGCATTTTTCTGCCTCATTTTTGTGGTGTTTCTGAGCTTACCTAATCACTACAAAGCAACCAAGGGTGCTGTGTGCATCTGTTTTCTTTCTATTACACATCTCTTTGTTGCTTTGCAGCCTCCCAGGCTGCCTGCGCTTCCTGATATGGATGAGGCATATGGGAGGAATTACTTCATTCCCCTGGGCTTTAATTGAAGTGTGGGAACCCAAGGAGGCTACAGGTTGTTGGAGAGATTGTACAATGAAAACAGGACATTTGCACACAACCCTCAGCCACCTCCTCAGTAAGATAAGCACAAGAAACCCAAACCCAACCCATGAGCATTTCTCCAAAATTTTCTTCACCATTGAATTTATTTTTGAGTGCAACTTCTTTTCTAGCAAACTGAATGATAATGGTTGGGGGTGGGGAAAGTGGGAGAGATTTTCGGCCCAGCACTAACAGACATACACACCTTTCTTACCTAAGAACATAAGAAGAGCCATGCTGGATCAGACCAAGGGTCCATCTAGTCCAGCATTCCGTTCACACAGAGGCCGAGCAGCTGTCCACGGGATCCCACAAGTAGGACATGAGTGCAACAGCACCCTCCCACCCATCATGTTCCCCAGCAACTGGAGTACATAGGCATACCTGATGACCAATGATGCAAAAGCTGGCTTGAAAGGTAGGTTTCCATATTAAAACTCTACTGCTGTGCTTGTCCAACTTGATGCCCACCAGATGTTTCGGACTACTCCCAGGATTCCTGACTAGGCTGGCTGGAGTTGATGGGAGTTGAAACTGAAAATATCTGGAGGGCACCGGGTCTAGGGTATTGGGTGGCCAAACAAAATCATACTGGAGGTAGCATGCAGCCATCCTTGAGTTAGGCCATTCTCTATAGCTGTCAAGCACACCTGACAGCAACATGCACACACCTGCTAGGGTGGCCACTTACACATCACCGGAAATGAGGACAGAAGAAGACACTGATTTGCATAAAATTTGCAGTGCTAATTAATATGCAAAGTTAGACCTTATTAATATAATTTTAATAGGAATTATATTAATAGGTATAAATTTGCATATTAATTAGCATTGCAAATTTTATGCAAATTGGTGTCTTCTTTTGTTCTCTTTTCCGGAAAATCCTGCAAATTACTTGGGAAGATAGGCGAACAAATGTCAGTGTACTGGAAGAAGCAGACTTCTAGCATTGAAAAAATGATCCTTTAATGCCAACTTCAATGGATCGGTCATGTTGATCGAATGTCTGACTGCTGTCTCCCAAAGCAGTTACTCTATTCCCTACTCAAGGATGGAAAGCGGAATATTGGTGGTCAGTATAAGAGGTTTAAAGATGTTCTTAAGGCTATTAGGCTAATCTAAAAAAAAATCCAATATAAACATTGAGAACTGGGAAGCTCTGGCCCATGAATGCTTTAACTGGAGGTTGGCCTTTCACAAAGGTTCTATGGACTTTGAAGAAGCCCAAATGCAAGGTGAAAGGGAGAAACGTGCTAAGCGAAAAGCACGTCAAACGAATCCTTTACAGGACCATCTTTCATCTGGTAACCTGTGTCCTCACTGTGGGAAGCTGTGTGGATCTAGAATTGGCCTCCATAGTCACTTACGGAATGTACTGGGAATTGTGGAAGATGATCGAGGAGTACAGGAGTGTTGTACAAAGTTCTGCCTCTATGCTCCGGGCTTGATTTAAAAAGCTAAAGTTTACTGCGCTGTGCTATCAGCAAATGGCCTTGGCTACTTGGCTGCTTGCCAGCCTGATGCAATCTTCAGCAACTTACCGGCGTGTGACCTGGCTGTGGGCCAGAAGAATGACATTGCAAACTGTGGAGAAAGACTGCAACTGTCTTTCTTGGCGGGTTCGGCCACTCAGGGGTTAACCCGGACTCAGGTAGCCCTCTATCAGCGGTACGCAGCTCTCTGGCAGAAGCCGCGACCAATTATAACGCAGGCAAAGCGAGGAGACCGAGTTTTGAATGGACGCTACTACACTGTTATGGGTAAACAGAGTTTAATGGAGCGTAACAGAACATATACAAAGCACCACACTAAGCACACACCTACAATTGAGCTGGTAGCGAGCCGCAAAAGCAATACAGACAGTCGTACCTGAAATGCCTTGTTCCTAGAAAGTCGCTTAACTCCAAAAGGGCTGTTCTATGTTAGCGTTGTTCACTGGGAGCTCCCCCAGGGTTGAAGGTGGTTTGACCTGAGCCATGGACCTTGCAGCTTGCTGCCTCACGACCAACAACCCTTTTCCCGCCACTGACCCTGGGCTTTATACCCTCCGTTGGGGCCCCTCCTTCTTGTCGTGCCCCCTCCTGGCACGACTGGTTTTTCTTGTTTGCCCGGCACCTAGGAGTCTTTGGCTGTTCCTTTCTTCCATCCAACACCTGGGAATGAATATTCCACAGCTCCTTCGGCTGCCAGACCAGGGACTTGCCAGGGGGCATGTTAATGACTCCTATTGTGATTCTTGGGTGTCTGATGCTATCTTGCGGTATGTGTGCATATACGTGTGTGTGTGGGGGGGGCTATGGCTTTCTCTTCACACAAACAGCGTAGGTGCTTTCAATTAAACACGAGATCTGCAGCCCATGAAGCTTGGTGCTAGAATGGTATTTAAGACTAGCAAATGCAGACTGAGGGGTGGTGTTTGATAGTGGTGGTTGGTAGTTGTGCTTAGTTGGTTGGTTGTGTTGAAGTGTGCTGAGAAGGAAGGAGAGAGATCCAGGAGCCGTTTGGCTGCCAGCTTGAAGAAGGACAAAGAACCAGCAGGAGCCCTGACACAGACAGAGGGGGAGAGAGACCTCAAGGCTGAGCGACTACAACAAGGACCCAACTGATACTGGAGGCAGAGCTTCTTGACTGGTTGGTTGGTGATATTGTGGTTGCTGCCTGTCCAAGGACTGGGGGTCTTACTGGGGGACTTGGGATTGTTGTACTCTGTATAATAAGGATCTTAACTCACAGTAAAAGATGTTTGGCTTGATCTCCCTGGATTTATTATGGCATGAGAATTCATTAAAGAACCCCTGCCAAGTCCTTTGGGAAAACATTTGGCAGAGCACGGACCCATTGCTACAGTCTACACAATTTTATACAATTTCCTCTTTATATAATTTTCTTTTTGTAATTTTATCCTGGAAGACAATCTTACTCGGTCACGAGTGATCACCTACTACTACTACTACTACTACTAGGAATACACCATAGTGTAGAGGACTGTGACCAGATGACCTGTGTGCCTGCCTGCTCAGCCTGCTGTCCAGGTGCTAAGTGTGGATGGGCAACAAGTTCTGATGGTTCTTGATCTTTAAACCAGAATTGGACCAGACAGCCCTTCAAATAGCGGACACCTTCAAAAAAGAGAGCCCTCTCAGTTAGAAGATTGCCCACTGTAAAAGAGGACACACGGCCACCCTAACACCTTCAAGGAACATCTGTTTGTCTTACCACCGGAGTTTCAGCAATCTCTGCCTCAGCGTCTCGCAGTGGTGTGCGCCTCGTTTAGCACATTAAAAGTCAGGATGAGATTACAACAAGCATTAAAACCAGCGATAAAAGCCAGGATAAAACCAATGTGCCGTGTCCAGGGCTTTGTGAGCCATAAAAGGTTTTAAAAGGCAATTTAGAGGGGGGAAATAGGTATATTTAAGGCAAATCCTATGTTTCTCATAAAAGGAGTGAATGAGGGAGAGGTTTGGCATGAAAGAGCCTTAGAAATGTGGCCATTTTGAAGTTGCAGTCTCTCATTTCTTTCTTGTTCCTCCATGTTAAACTCAGTTCTTTCTGGATCAATGAAAACAGAATCAAAACAGCCAAAGGGGCTTTGGGAGATAGGAACTCACTCACATATACCTCTGTCTTTTCCTTAATAGTACACCTCTATTTTTCCCTTAGCTCCCAGACTGTGACCAGGTGACTTGTGCACCTGCCTGTTCAGTCTGCTGTTCAGGCAGGGCCGGATTAAGATAGGGGCTATTGGAGCTGCAGCTCCAGGCCCCTACCACAAAATAGGCCCACAATGCCTGGACCCACGGCGCGGAGAGCCGCAGAGAGAGCCACACGCGCGGGAGGAGAGTGGCGGCGGTCTGGCAGCCGCCGCAGCGTCCCGCAGGCTCTGCACATGCGCGGAGCCAGGAGAGTGGGCGGCGTAGGGCCCCGGCGGCGGTGGTGGCGTGGCAGGCCTGGGCAGGACAATGGCGGTGGTGGCATCAGCGGCAGCTGTGCCCGGAGGCGGCGGCTCTAGTCCCAGGAGCCCTGTGGCGGGAGGCGGCTCGGCGGGCACGGCAGCAGCAGCTGGAGCCTCCGCCACCCCCTTGTCCGTGTCGCGGCGCAATGACGGAGGTCCCGCCAGCAAGTTCTGGGAGAGCCCGGAGGCCGTCTCGCAGCTGGACGCCGCGCGGGTCTGGCTCGGCAAGCACAAGCACTGCAAGAAGGTGAGGCCGGACCTGGTTATTACCTGTTTATATGGTTTATGTTTATTTAAAAATGGTTGTTGTGAATGTTCTATTTATAACGGTTTTATTGAGTTAACAAGCTTATTGTTTACAAAAAAAGAAATATTTTCAATATGTTTCTGTTTTGGCACTTTCATGGTAATTAAAATATTTAATTTGTTTTAATATAAAATTGCGTCTTCATTTTATTTATTTCCATAAAAAGGCCCACCAAAATCCTCCGCACCAGGCCCATAATGCTCTTAATCCGGCCCTGTGTTCAGGTGCTCACTGTTGATGGGCAACAGTTCTGATGGCTCTTTATCCTTAAACCAGAATTGGGACAGGGCAGCCCTTCCAATAGAGGGCAGCCCTCTGTAAAAGAGGAGACACATGGCTACCCTAAATTCAACATTCTCTACGTTACAGTTGCCAGGTCTCCTGAGGATCAGATCTTGAGATTGACTGGGCAGATCCCAGAACAAATGTTCTGTGTTCACTTTATTATTGGTATTGCTTGTTCTTACAAGTCCCTTGCCATTCAGCAATACTGGCACATACGGTATATCAAATGCCTACAAATCAAGTCCATTCAATCCAGTGTTTTATAGCTTTTAAGCCATTAGACTATGACTGGGAAGTTGTGGGTTCTTCTCTTATTATGATTTGTATAGTGTTTTGGATTTTCCTCCATCTTTATAAAAATGGAGATTAGTGATCTGTATTTAAAAAAAAGAGAGAGATTAGTCTATTTGAATAGTGAAAAATAGTATTCTGGGTTTGTTTGCTTTTTAGATGAGCCATAAAGAGAAATGTTTGTAAACCACCCACCACCCACACTCTCTGTGTATCTGTCTATCTATCTATTTGTCTGTCTATAATTTTAGAGTCATGTGAATGTGTAGTGACAAGGAGTTTTTGACTAGTGCAGGTAAGACAGTCTTAATTTTAGGCAGCGGTGGTGTTTATTCCATTTTAAATGTTTATAAATACATTCATGCATGAGCTTTTATTTAGGTGTTCCATTTGTGAATTTCCTTGAGTTGAAAGCTGGTAATGCATTTGTGAATGGATGCAGTTAATTAGTCAGAGTCCAAGGTATTTTTGTGTGTCTGTGTGTGTGCAGAATATTTTAATGTCTGTAGTCCGTGTTATAGGAAGGAGTTCGTCTCTGAAACGTTGGGTGGGTGGCACACAACAAATGGGCAATTTTGCATCACTTTTGTTTCTTCCCTTCTGACCTTAACTTTTTCCTGGCCTTTCTGCACCCTTTCCAATTAAAAAAAAGGTGCAGACCAGGAAAAACAGAAACCCTTCCCGAGAAGACGTGCTTCTTTCCGTGCTTCTTTCTTCGAGGGAGATTTCCTCAGCAGCCCTCCTTCCAGCAGACTCCAAATCTATCTGGCCACTCTCAGCAGGTAAGATGGGGTGTGGGTAGGAAGATTTTTTTTCCCCCAGCCTGCCAGGAGGAGCCATTAATCCTTTAATCTCCAGGGTGCACTTGCTTGCTCCCTTTCCTGATCCCTCAGCATCCAGAGAATTCTCTCTAGCATTCACAGCTGCCCATAGCTCTCTTTCCTGCCTCAACAACAACCTCCCTGCCAGAGCAGTTAATTAAATGTCAACTCCTTCTAAACAGCAGTAGGAAAGAAAACATTTGTGGTGGGGTGGAGGAGGGTGGGGGATCGTTTATCCTTTTATTTCTGACCCACAGTAGCCCTGCTACTCCATCTAAGCCGAGATAGGCCAGGATGCTATCGGCTGTCCAGGTAGAAGTGGAAACAGCTTTTCTTAGCACCCCCATAACCCCTTGCTGCCCACAAAGACCAACAAATGGAGAGGAGGAGGATTATGTAAGCCGCCTTGGGTTCCTTGCAGGAAAAAAGGCTGGGTACTAAATATAATAAAATAATGAATGAATGAATGAATGAATAAACAAACAACAATCTAAATTAGGGTGCAATCCTATGCATAATTAGCTAGAAAAAAGTCCTACAATTTCCAGCATGCCTCTGCCAGCATGGCTGGCTGGAGGGACGCTGGGAGGGAGTTGTGTAGAACTTTTTTCTGGCTAACTATGCATAGGATTGTGCCCTTAGATGGGACAAGAAATAAACATTAGAAGGTTGGTACAAAAGGAACAAACATAAGGGTCAATGAATGCCCACTTAAAGCATCTGAAGAGGTTTGTTCTGCAAGTACCATGCACGACACACTTGTTTGCAACACGGAAATTCTTTGGATGTTCCGGGGTGATAGGGAATAAAGGTGGGTGGGGCAGGAAGCAAGGGAGGGGCTTGGTGAAGTCACAAGATGGGGCCTCTTGTGATGTCAATGGGATGCCAAGTCAAAAATCTGACATGCGCCAGAAAGCCAGTGTGATGTAGTGGTTAGAGTGTTGGACTGGGACTCGGGAGATCCGGGTTCTAGTCCCTGCTCGGCCATGAAACTCACTGGGTGACTTTGGGCCAGTCACTGACTCTCAGCCTAACCTACCTCACAGGGTTGTTGTGAGGATAAAATGGAGAGGAAGAAGAAGATTATGTAAACTGGCTTGGGTTCCTTGCAAGAAAAAAGGCGGGCTATAGGTAAAATAAATAGATAGATAGATAGATAGATAGATAGATACATGTGGTTTGGCCAGGAAGCATTACTCAGCAGTAACGGGTGAATCTAGGGATAAGCTCCCCAGCCCCAAGTATTGAGGTTTTTATCTTTGTCTGGGGTGGGGGAGAAAATAGAAAACCTCTTATGAATGATGAGCAATATACGGTATATAAAAAACACTTTTCCCAGCTCCATATTCTTCTCTGTCTCATTCACATCACCCCAAACTACAGTCTTGAGGATTCTTTGGAGGAAAGCAATGCCAGCTAAAGTGATATAAAACTGATTGCATTGCATAGCAAACATTTTCCCTGAATAGGTGTGTCTTCATTTATTTTGCTTTTTTATGCCTAACATTCACAGGGATCAGGGCAGCATCCCTGTTAGATCTGTGAAATCATTACTGTCTCAGCCGTTGCACTTTTAAGTTCCAATGATCAATAGCGACTTCAGCGCAGTCTCGCCCTTAGCACCGAATATATCCCTGTGATTTGTCTCATATCCTGACCTGCGGGCCATGAAGCCAAATCTCTGCTGAGAAAGTGAGCTGCTTTCCCTTCTCAGCCCCATTAGGGGGACACGGAATGCATGCCAGAGATGCTGCCGCCGCCTGACTCCTGCTTCAGTGTTTATTGTGCGTTGGCTGCGGGTCCTTCTAGCATCGCTCCAGCCTCATTGAGCTCAGAGAGCAAATACTCTCAGAGTGCTTGGCTGGCCAACTTCTCCCTGTCCGGCGTTTTCAGCCATGTTAACACAGCCTGAGCTGCAAGGCAATAACCATATGTTGTGCTCGTGCCCATGCACTTATGACGTCCTTCTGCCATTTGAACGGCCCCAAAGAAGCAAGTGACAAATGCCAGAGAAAGGCAATAATGCTGCTAACGGGAGCAAAGTAGTAGCTATGCACGATAAGCGTGCATGAGAGAGAGAGAGAGAGAGAGAGAGAGAGAGCTAGCACAAGGCTCTTGCATACAAGGGTAAATGCAAGCAGGAAAGGAATGATAGAATGGCATGCAGAGGAGAGGCTGAGTTTCCAGAGTACGTCAGGCTAACATATATTGTATTATATTATATATCACTATATTAATATATAATACATAATACAATACAATAATCTTGGAAATAACTAGGGTTGTGGGGTGGGGTCTTTTTTTTTGGTAAAAAATAAATAAATACATATTCTTATATATTACCAGCAACAACAAAAATCCATTAAAATTCATGCATTCCTAACCAACATACAAAGCCCAAAGTTTGAAAGGATTGCACACATGCGCGCAAATTCGCAAAACGAATAGACAATAGGCAAACAACACGTATATCAAATAATTCTCTCTTAGAGCCATAGCAGTTATAAATCTAAGCTTTTGCGACAGCAGCAAAGAGGCCTTACCTTTGTCTTAATGCCCATCTTAAAATATAGGCTCATGGAAAATATGGACTCCATAAGGTTTTGGAGTGTGTGTTTCCAAAACATACTTCCTCCAGCCTGCCCCTCGGCACACCCCATCTGGCCCTCCCCCTTCTATCCCATCTTTTTTCATCTGCAAAGGCGTATATCGATAAATAGTATAAAATAAGAGGAACATTTAACATTTTATTAGCTCATTAATATTTTATTATATATACTGAAATACGATATTCCAGTATGTTAGTTTTTCACAGTTTGGTTTTTTTGTTTTGTTAATGACACTGCAGGGGGGGGGCTGTTTTGCCATGTTTTCAGATGGAGGAAATTGCTTGGGTTTTATGCTACGGCTGCCAACACCTTTGATTGCTTTTACCATGCAGATCATGTAATTTTTATATGCTTTTATTTAGGTCAGAATGAGAAAAGATGAGGGGACATGGGGCGGCTGCTGCTGCTGCTGCTGCTGAAGGCAGCAACCTTACTCTCCAAAACCAACACCACCAACACCACCACGGCCACCTGTGGATTGCCAAAAGAAGAGGACAAAAGAAGGCACAGATTTGCATATGCTAATTGATATGTATAGCTGCAGATTTAGGAAGAATTATTATAATTTAAATAGAACTATAGTCATGCCTTGGATTGAGAGCATAATTCGTTCCGGAAACGTGCTTGTAATCCAAAACACTCTTATATCAAAACAAAATCCCCCCCAAAAAATTTGTACAGAGATTTTTAATTTAAGCCATACTACAGTACTTGTATTGCAAGACGTCGCTTGTATATCAAGTAAAAAAAATATTAAATAAATATTTTAAAATTTGCTTGTCTTGCAAAACGCTCTCAAACCAAGTTACTTGCAATCCAAGGTATTACTGTACAGTACATCTCACCATAGTGTGGAAAACTGTGACCAGGTACCTGTTTGCCTTGCTCAGTCGGCTATCCAGGTGCTCACTGGTGATGATGGGCAACTTCAAGGCCTGGCTCTTCCTTCGAATGGATCTTTATCTTTAAACTGGACTTGGACCAGACGGCTGTTCAGATAGACTCTGCAGTCTTCTCCAACCTTGGGTCCCCAGATGTTTTTGGCCTACAACTCCCAGCTACGCTGGCTGGGGCATGCTAGGAGTTGTAGGCCAAAAACATCTGGGGACCCAAGGTTGGAGAATACTGAGATAGAGGATGCCTTCAGAATAGAGGTCACTACTCTGGCAGCCCTTCAGATAGAGGGCTGTCCTCTGTAAAAGAGGACACGTGGCCACCCCACAGTGCCCACCCTTCCAGATAATGTCTGGAAACAGAGAATGCAAGATATTTTTATCTGCAAAATGTATTGATCAATGTTTTTGTGGAGAAAAGCCTGCACACACACACACACACACACACACACCTCTGTTGTGATATGTATCACATTACCAGCTGCAGCACATTGTTTACACATGGTAGGGACAGAGTGGCGAGGTAAACAGGTTTATTATGTCTTACTAGAAACTGTGGTTTCTGGACTGTGAGAACTGTATGAGCTAGTCACATGGTTTGTATGTTCTGATGACGTGCTAACTTGTTTTTCTGTCTGAAGCCATCTTAGAGAGAGGCAGGACTGCTTTCTCTCTTCTTCTTTGTTTTTTTTTTGCTGGGCTTTTGTTACTGCAACAATGTAACGCCTTTGCTGAGGTGGAGTGAAGCTCAACTTACTCCACTGGATGTAATGCTTGCTATGCATTTGCACTCTGCATATGGACTGTAACTAGGAAATGTATACTCTGTAGAACTTTACTTGCTAAGTGAATAAACAGGTAGAATTAGACCTGTGGTGTTACAGAGTGTTTCCTGACTCCATGAATTTATCTGCAAATGGAGAAGCTAGAAGCAGGTCAGATTACAAAGCACGCTGCGGAAAGGGGGGAGGTCTGGAAGATCTGTGTGTGGAATGTCTGAGTTCGGCTAGCACACAGAGACAGGATCTTAAATCTCCCCACGCACACGCACTCTGCTGCTTACACTGACACGCACAAGCATCATCAACCTCCTCATGTGTGAACCGGCTGGAGGCTGGGGGGGCGGGGTGTGCATGGTTCCTCTTGATGGCCCCTGGCGTCTCAGTGTCTGCTAGGCCCTTTGGCATGCAAATGGGGTTCAAGCCCTGTAGTCATGAGTCACCCCTCCCCTGCCTGGCCAGGTGAAGTTCATCCTGATTGGCTAGAGGCAGCGGAGCTACAGAAAGGAGGAGGGGAGGGGGAAAGGTATATTGCCAAGATGTGGCTTTTGTCTGTCAGTCGTCGTGTCGTTGTTGTGGATCATGGCAGCAAGCTGCACGGAGGTCCAAGCCTTCGGGCTGGCCTCAGGATCCAGCCCCAGGTTGCTCCTGGTGAAATTAGGTGAATGAGGGCTGTGGCAAAGGCAAGCCCTGAGGAGGGCTACCCATCTCGGACCTTAGGGTGGGTGTGGTAGTCTCCTCGGTGGCAGGGCTGTGCTGAAACCAACCCTGAAGAGAACCGGCCCCCAGGTAACTAGTGTGTGCCTGGGAGATATAAGGAATCAGTTTTTGTTATTTTGTAGCTCTATTGTGTATGTACCAAAGCGTCTCTCTATTTTGTCTCCTTTCCTCATTTCCCACCTTTTGTTGTAAAATGCTACCTGAATAAACCTTCTTGGTTTTTACCCCACATGGTGTTTGTGGTTGCTCTGTGGTTCAGCTAAATCCAGGGTACAGTCAAGGGCAAGTCCCTGGCAGAGATTCAAGTAGGATTGCAGAGCTGAGGCTGGCAGTCTGGCACCTTGAGATCTCTGGGGGTCTTTTGGGTAGGAAAGGGTGGGTTGGCGGGCCAGCCAGCCCCCCTTCCTCCACAGTTTTCATGGCAGCCAATATGTTTTCCACTATGATAAAGAATCTCCAGAAGGGCTCGGGCCTTGAAGTTGCCCATCAAAAGCACCTGGACAGCAAACTGAGCAAGGCTTATAGGTTACCTGGTTACAGTCTTCCACACTGTGGCAAGATGTCCTGTATTTCTATTTAAATGAGACAAATTATTTCTAAATTTGCCTCTATACATATACATTAGCATGTGCAAATTTCATGCAAATTGGTGCCCTCTTTTTTTGTGATACATGTCCTCTTTTTTTTCTTTTTTTTTTGTGATTCACAAGCAGCTTCCCTAGCACTGGTGCTATCTCAAACCCCTCTAACCTAGAAACAATGAGGACTAGAAACATAGTTTAAACACACACATAAGCATTCCCAAGATCTTGCATGTGAATATTCCATATGGGCCACATGTTGCCCATCCCTACCCTATTCTGAAGCTTTCAAAGCAACACGAAAGCAGAGCTTGGCAGGCTCTTCCTGCCGGCAAATTCCCTTGCGGAGGGGCCCGTGGTAATTGCAACGGTAAATCTGCGGGATCCTTATTTGGCTAATAAATACTGTATTTGCACGTGCGAAGTCAATAAGAAGCCGTCTTCTTTTTGTAATAAGATTTTAACACAATTAATCTCGAGGAGGGGGATTTACTGCTCATCCTGCCATGTGGCTGTTCCGTGTGGAGCAATAAAGGCTCCATTTGCATCTCATTAAGCGGAAGAAGGTGAGACAGAGGAAGCTTCCATGAGTTCTCCTTTGCATCCTAAGAGGCAGAACTGTCTTTGGGGGGGGGGGAACACAGCACACAGGAAGGATCAAAGCCTCTGCCTTCCAATTAAATGTAGTGGGAGCAAAGGGCTGTGTGTGTGTGTGTGTGTGTGTGTTTGAATGTGAGGAAATGCAGTTATTAAAAGGGTTTGTTGCGGGGGACAGGCTTCTTACCTAAATGAACGCAAACCTGCGCTAACCAGTTGAATGCATTATTTTATTTTATTTTATATGTTTCAGCAATAGGATGGTAGGCCCTGAAACAGATGCTATTGCTTGATTGATCTGATGTATTAAGTTTATATACCACCCAACTGGCTGAAGTCATCCGGGTGACTTGCAATCCATAAAGCTTTCCACTCCCTGCCCCCTTCAAAAAATCATTTTTAATTTCTTAAAAAACTGAAAAATGTTAGGATGCCAGCCAGGTTCTCCTTCCTGTTCTTGAACCTGCTGCCCATCTGGGGTGGGGTGGGCAGGAAGAGAAGGAAAGAGTTGCTACCTGCCCGTACCCAATCTTCTTTTATCCACATAGACCTTTCCCCTTTGCTCTCTCTCTGGGCCAGTTCATACGACCCGGGCAGCGAGCAGGCGAGGCACCATGGGGCCGTCCGCGGGGTCCGGTGGAGTGCCGCAGACGACTTGTGCCCCGCGCGCGTGGGCGGACCCCGGTGGAGCCGGCAGTCCCCGCACCGCAGTGCGGGCCTCCCGGCGCTAGGGGGCGGGGGCTCGGGATGCCCAGAGGGGCCATTTGCCCCTACAGGCCGGAGCGGCCGCAGCTCCGGCCGCTCTGGGCTGCCGCCTCTGTGCGGCCATGGGAGACCCCCCCCCGTGGGACAGCCGGCCGCTGTTCGCACAGCAGGGTGGCCACACGCGGTAGGGGCTTACCCCTCTACCACCCATGGTGACTTTCCATGCTTCCCGCATGCGGCCGTCCCACGGGGGCACCCCCGACCGGCGTTCGCACGACACGGGAACCGCGGGGGGCTTCTGCTCCCCTGCGGTTTCCGTGTCGTGTGAACCGGCCCTCTCTCTCTCTCTCTACTACCAGCCTCTCCCCTCACTATTTCTCTCCCCTCTACCTCTTTGTCTTGCTATTTCACCCTCTCTCCCAGTCTCTAGCTTCGCTGTTACTCTCTATTCCCCACTTCTTTACCTTGCTGTTTCTCCCCCTTCTAGCATTGCTCTTTTTCTTACCCTTCCCAGCCCCTTCTCTTGTTCACACACACACACACACACAGCACCTTCTTGGGTGGGGGCTCTGATGGCAGAAGAGGAAGTAGGAGCGTCAGGTTGGGAATGGTGTGGTCAGCTGGGGTTAAGGTACGGGAAACCCTTCCTTTCCTTTCCTTTCCTTTCTTTTTGGATCTGGGGGCATTTTCCTTTCCTTTGGAGCTGGAGAAAGGTGTGTGTGTGTGTGTGTGTGTGTGTGTAGGATGAGAAGAGTAGGTAATTCTCATGGAGTTCCATACCCATTGAAGGTTGCATAGGATTGCAACCTTAAATGGGTATTTTGCTGTGCTTCTGTGGGGTCATAGATTTCATAGATTTCATAGATCATAGAGTTGGAAGGAGCCTACAAGGCTATCGAAGTATGTGGCTTGGCTTTGGTTCCTCTGCTTCTGCTCAGTTACTTGGGTGAGTTACTTGTCTTTTGACTGGCCAAGCCTCCATGGTAGTCGTTATGTGACTAGCCACATCCTCTGTGGGAGCCATTTTGGGGTGGTGC
This sequence comes from Shinisaurus crocodilurus, assembly GCA_021292165.1. Taxonomy (NCBI): domain Eukaryota; kingdom Metazoa; phylum Chordata; class Lepidosauria; order Squamata; family Shinisauridae; genus Shinisaurus; species Shinisaurus crocodilurus. The sequence continues at coordinate 23,654,780 of CM037881.1, forward strand.
CCACTGCAGTCTCTCAAATTCCCAAATGTGCCGGGTCTGAGGAATGGTGGCATCAGAGCTCCCAGAACAATGGGGGACAAAGTCCTTTTCTTGTGAGGCAGATGGATTTCGCAAAGCCAAAGAGAATAGGGGAGAACCTTCACAGCTAGTACGCCCATTTCAGATGCCAAAGAAGACACAGCCAGGGAGCAGAGCTCTGAGCAACAGCACAGTGCAGGTGAAAGCCAGTGTTGTAGAGTGGCTAAAATGGCTGTGAACTAGGACTGGGGAGATCCAGGTTCAAATCCCCACTCAGCCATAAAGCTCATGGGAAGACCTTGGCTGAGGAGCTCTCAAGCCTAACCAACTCCCACAGAGATCATTTTTAGGGGGGGAAGTGGGGAGCTACTCTTAGCTCCTTGGAGGAAAGGGTCACCAAGAGTCATTGTTCAGTCAACAGGATCGGACCCCATCCACATTCCAAGTCAGGGGGTACAAGTCAATTCAGATTGGATTAAGCCAAACTATTTACCAGTCTGGGGTGGGGGGGAATGGTCCAGTTTCAGTTGATCTAAATCCAATTTGATCCTGGAGCCTGGAGGAGCTCACCTACAACTACCAGGGAGGAAGCCCTGTCGGCTCAGAGATGTGAGTAAATTGTGAACAGCACAGGAAGCAGTGAAGGAACAGGGGTGCCGTGTCGACCCCCTTCCAATCCAAAATGGACACAACTCCTGCAGCATTGGTTGGCACTCACCCCCCCGCCCAGCACATCTGGAGGTGTCTAGTCCCTTTGAGTCACCCCCACCCCCAGATAAGGAACACATCCCTTACTTTTTCCATCAGCTGCCGTAGTTGCCGGCTGCGCAAGTCCCGTGAGCAGGTGCCTTGGACAGGGATGACAGCTGTGCACAGACATTTGCCATCGGGAGCCTGAGCAGAGGTGTAGACCTGCCAACCTTCATCAGGGCTCTGGAAGAGAGTCTGTAGAAGAGAAAAAGAGCACACGGCATTGAATAAAAGGTTCAAGGATTGCACCCAATCCCCAACTGTACAAACTGACTCTCCCCAAAAAACCAAACCCTGAGAAGACTGTTATGTCTGCACTGCACATTTAAACCAGTTTCAGATTTATTTAGGTACTGTGCCTCCCAAGCAAAGAAAGGGCTGGGGATCTCTAGTCTTCCCCACTATGGGGAAATTTTATTTATTTATTTACTTTATATCTCACCTTTCTGCCCAAAAATGGTGCCCAAGGTGGAGATGATGTATTGTTATTGCAATGTGGTGTAGAGGTTAGAGTTTTGGACAGGGACTCAGGAGATCCGGGTTCTGGTCCCCACTCAGCCATGAAGCTCACTAGGTGACTTTGGGCCAATCACTGACTGACTTATAGCCTAACCTACCTCACAGGGTTGTTGTGAGGATAAAATGAAGAGGAGGAGTATGTAAGCTGCGTTGGGTTCCTTGCAAGAGGGGGGAAAGGCAGGATATAAATGTAATGACAAATAAATAAATTTCTATTTAAATTGAAGTCATTATTTCCAATTTTTCATTTAGACATAGAAATTAGCATATACAAATTCTATGCAAGTCCACATCCTCTTTTCTGATGCGGCCATCTTACTTCGTGACCTTGGGCCAGTCACCATTTTTCAACCTACGCTACCTCAACAGGGCTTGATCCAAGGATGAGACAGGATCTTTCCTATGAATGCCACCTTGATCTCTTCAGATGAGTGACAAGATGTAAATGTAATAGATAACCATACTAATATTAATTTTTTAAAAAGATACATTCAGTGCTGGTCTAACACACTGACTGCAAGGTGTAACCATCAGAAACTATATTAATTAGCTTTCAAACCACGTGGCTTCACTAGAAGGACAATTGAAACTGAAACGGATATATCAGTCCCAAGCTCTAAACCAGGTGTGGGCAACTTGTGGGCCCTCCAGATGTTTTGGCCTACAACTCCCATCAGCCCTAGCCAGACATAGTTACTGGTGAGGCATGATGGGAGTTGTAGGCCAAAACATCCAGAGGGCCACAAGTTGCCCACCCCTGCTCCAAACACAGAGCCTTGGCCAAGGGGGAATGAGGGAGGGTCAAGTCACAGTGAGCCTGATTATCTGTCAGATGCACCGTGGGTTGTTCAGTAAACAACCAGCCCACCGTGGCCTATTTGCAGGGTGGCTTACTGTAACATGTGGATGTGCCCAATAAGGAGCTCCTTATTTTGGAGCTCCTCAGGTGGCAACCCTAGTCTCTCTGTGCAGTTTGTTTCATGTAATTCATCTAATATGAAATGTTAAGAGGTTTACCGTAAATATCTTTAAAATGAATGTGCAGTAGCACGTTTTGAAAGAACAGGGCACCACCTCTAATCCAAATTGATACAATGGTTGGGGAGCGGAGCTCTTAAGCCTGCTCCTTGTCAGGTTTCCCTGAAGGAGAAACCGAAGAGACTTGAGAAACCGGGCTCCTCCTATGCAAAGGCCTGTTAAAGGATGTGCCATTTGGCTCAGCTCATCTTCCCCAGCTTCGCAGCCACCCACATCACACATGGTATCTCTGTAAATATTTGCTGACTGACTGAGCCATCAGACTAATGAGGTACTGTTGCCAGCGTGCACACCTCCCACTCCCTCAGCTTTGTGCAACTGTGGACATGCGGGGAAGTCTAAGCATTTTTTAAAGCACGCAGAAATGGCAGTTATGGAGGGAGCAAACCTACGGCCCCTAGACCTTGTCTGAGGGGCCACTGTGGATAGTGGGGATTCCACGCCTCCGAGGTTGGAGACAGCGTTCACACTTCAGAAGGGGGGGAGTCAGAGATCCACCCCCCCTCCACCGCCCCCTCGTAGCTGGCGTGGAAAGAACCATGCCGGCTGTCCTCCAGAGTCAGAAAATTGACCTCAGAGAGCAGGGAAAGGGGTGTTCCCGTGGGCAGAAAGCGGGGGAGACCAGAGAGGCCTGGGACACGCGTTATCCTGAGCCTCTTCCTGCCTCCTTCCCTCCCCTTCTGAATTGCCATCACTAGACGGGCAAAAAAGCCCATCTAGTGAAAAATGCAATGCTCCGAGGATGGGGAAGCGCCAAAGATTGCCTCTGCCACTCCTCCTGCCCTGCTGGCTTCAGCCCAGCAGGGCACTGGATACACATAAGCCTCCGAGTTCAGAGGCTTCCGTCTCGCGAGGGCACAACCCATAGGATTGCACCCAAAGTTATGTTAATATGCTTCTTACACTTTAAAAAAGAATACCTCTTGATTATTAGGGCTGTGCCATTTTATTTTTCTCTTTCATAATTCCATTTGTTTCCATAATTAAAGACCTCATTCATTTCATTATTCATCCATTAAAAGCATGTTTGATCTGTTGTTCATTTGTTAAATTCACAAGTGTTTCGTTCCATTCGTTTTTATTTCCCTCTTTTTAATTGTTTGATTATTTATGAAGGTACTGTTGCACTCATCCCCTGCCTGTGGATCCTGTGGGCAGCTGGTTGGCCATTGTGTGAACAGAATGCTGGACTAGATGGATCTTTGGTCTGATCCAGTATGGCTCTTGTTATATTCTTAGGTTCTTAACTCTGTCAATTGGACTGCAACCTCCTTATACCTGAGTTTAGGGGGTGCAGCTTAGGGGCTACAGGGCAGGCTGCATAGCACCCACAGCTCTGTCCTCCAATACCTCTCTGCTGCCCACCCCCCAGCATCTGCTGCCTGAGAAAGCTGCCTCACACTGTCTAATGGTAGGGCAAGCCCTTTGAATGGGTACTATTGGGATAATGAAACTCCATTCATACCCATTTGTTACTGATGGCATTCATTTTGTAACAAATGAAAACTGAACTGAATGGGGTCCATTCAATTCAATTTTTCATTCATAACTAAACAAGTGCACACACACACACACACACACACACACAATGAATGCCTAGATAACACTCTAGCAAAATGGCTGTTGTTATAATGAGTGGGATATATACGGGGGGTATATATATTGCTTGAACACCTAGAGCAGGTGTGCACATCTCCCTTTAGGCCCCCTGTTAGTGAGGAGTAATTACATTGTCACTAAGTACAAGGTTTTCCTTCCCCCTTCCTTTGCCACTGGAACAAATGGCAAACATTCATTTATATGGGAAACAGTAAAGAGATGCATTCCCCCATAGGGGTGGGGTCTATACCAACGTTCCCTGCCTCCACTGACATCAGTCATTATGAATAAAGACAGGGCTGTGGCTTATGCTGGCTCAGCTTGTCTGAGCATGGAAAGCTAAGCAGGGTCAAGCCTGGTTATTGCTTGGATGGGAGACCCCTCCTCTAGTTTCCTGCATTGAGCAGGGGGTTGGACTCGATAGTCTTGTAGGCTCCTTCCAACTCTATAATCTATGGAATCCATGATTTTGTTTATTTACATAGCTCTACCTTGGGTTCTGTTTCTTGGTCACCCTGGCATGTGACAGAATGTTGGGAGAGTGGCATGGAACTTTGTCCAGCTGGTAGATCACCACACATTCGCTCGAGTATAGAGCGGTGTCCTACGAAGCTCACATTTTGTTCTTTAAAATAAAAAATAATCTATCCCTCATGGTTGTGGAAATGGCACTTGGAATCGTGGGCAGGGGGTTCTGAGAATTGCGTAGGAACTGTGATTATTGCAGAATAAAAGGGTTTGATGGAGCCAAGGAGGAGAAAACCCTCTGGCACAGTGCTGCTCGGTCACTAAAGCTTCCTGTCTGCCTGAGCGCTTCAGGGGTATGGGATGCCCTGGGGTTATAGGCTATGAGAGCACCGCCTGTCACAGCAGTTTCATACTAAGCCGGCACTGCCTGCCCCCTTTTTTTCCTCTTTCTGGAAGGAGGTGGCACCCACAAGGCCACCTCCCCCTTCCCAACCCACGCACGAATGGGGACGGCGTTTCTAAAATTCACTCGGTTCCTTTCGCTAACTAAATATGGAGCTGCAAAGGCTATTTTTAGCTCCCGCTTGCCCTGGGACATGCCAAATGCACGTAATGAGTTGTGGCGTGACCTATTCTGTCCTCTCCTGTTAAGTTGTGAAGCTTCATCAGCCATTTGGCTGTCTTCTCCTCCCTCCCCCCCCCCCCGCTCCACCCTGAATCCCATTTCTGTTTCTTAAAGAGGTGTCTGCTAAAGAACTGGAGGGGGGGCAGAAAAGAGAGGGAGAGAAAGAAAGCCCAGCAAAACTCTTCTCCCATGCAAACAAGAAACAGCCGTGTAGTCCAACGGGGTCCATTGATCCTTCCTTTCCACCCATCCCTTCATGCAAGAAAATCGGAGAAAGCCTCTTGGGAAACAGAGCAGAAGGAGCAGCCCTTAACAGAGGGAGGGGCACAGAGGGTGGACAGAGAATGCAAACTAGGTCAGACCCTTGTTAGCCAGTCTAACATTCTCTCCTTCTGGATGCCGTATCGCAACCTGCCCTTAATTTACATTCAGCGCACATTAGTGAGAATCAGCAAACGATGCCTTCCCACTCCTAAGCCATAGTCGGCCCATAACTCCTCACAGCATCCCCCCCCCCCGATTTGAGTTGGACCAAATGCCATCTGAAGAGTTTACATCCTCAGAGATGTGTGCATGTATAATGCATGCTAAGCAGCGTCAGGCCTGGTTATTACTTGGGAGTTTCCTGCATTGAGCAGGGGGTTGGACTCGATGGCCTCGTAGGCCCCTTCCAGCTCTTTGATCTATGAATCTATGCCTCTGGGCTCGCCCTGCAACCACAGGATGTGCTACCTCGAGTACAGAGTGGTGTCCTACGAATCTCACATTTGAGTCTTTTTTAAAAAAGTTTCTATCCCTCATGGTTGTGGAAACTGCACATGGAAATACGTGGGCAGGAATGGTGAGCTTGTACAAAGAGGCACAGAGAGGATGAGCAGGACTTTCAATTTGTTTAAACAGCATCACACTACCTCCATGCATGATGTTGTGCTGGCAGTAGTACAACATTAGTCCTTGTCCGGTTCATTCTCTCACTTAGAGTGCAATTCTATACATGTCTACTCAGAAGTAAGACCCATTGACTGGGTTCAGACAACACAATAACCCACACTCAATGGTTGAGTGGAGGTTGTCATTGAAATGTGGGTTATTGCTGAAACATGAGTTATCATGTTGTCTGAACCCAGCTGCGCTAACAAGCCATGGCGTGTTAACCACAAACAACCCATGAAGAGGACCCATGGTTTGTTGTTGGGTTGTGAACTGTGGGCTGTTCATGGTTAACAAACCATGTTCACTAGCATGGCTGGGTTCAGACAACACGATAACCCACATTTCAACAACAACCTGTGGTTCAACGACAACCCACACTCAACCCTTGAGTGTGGGTTGTCGTGTTGTCTGAACCCAGCCATTGAATTTAGAGTGGCTTACTCCTGGGTAAGTCAGTACAGTATTGCAGCCTCAGTTGAGGAAAAGGAATGTTTAAAAGCCTGTTTAAAATGCTTTACCTGTGGCAGGGGGTTGGACTAGATGGCCTCCAAGGTACCTTCCAATTCTATCATTCTACGTGGATGGTATTGGTTGCCAGTTGCATGCTTGTAATGTAGAATGGTAGCTTCAGTTGCATAGACTTCTTGTGTCTATTCTAGCAAAGAGACAACAAATCTGCGACTTAGGTCCACCACTCAGCCCCTGAAAGCCACCCCGCTCCAAGGGAGTGGTGAAGCTGGAACTAACCACAGCATAGGATACCATACCATATATATATATATATATACACATATATATATATAGCCTAAATAACACATTTGTTAATGCCACGGCCCTTAAAAGCTGTAATTTCCTGGCATTTTGAAGTTTGAGTGAGCGTGGAAAGCCCTTAACACAACATAAACCGAAAAGGGTTTTTTATTTATTTATTTAATTGAATTATAAGAGCAAAACAGAGCTAAATGCAGCATGCATCGCCCGCCCCCGCTCCCCAACCACTGTATCAATTTGGATTAGAGGTGGTGCCCTGTTCTTTCAAAAGTGCTACTGCACATTCATTTTAAAGATATTTACGGTAAACCTCTTAACATTTCATATTGGATGAATTACATGAAACAACCTGCACAGAGAGACTAGGGTTGCTGCCACCTGAGGAGCTCCAAAATAAGGAGCTCCTTATTGGGCACATCCACATGTTACAGTAAGCCACCCTGCAAATAGGCCACGGTGGGCTGGTTGTTTGCTGAACAACCCACGGTACATCTGACAGATAATCAGGCTCACTGTCTGTGACTTGACCCCCCTGCCTCATTCCCCCTTGGCCCTCTAGCTCAGTGTTCTCCAACCTTAGGTCCCCCATATGTTTTTGGCCTACAACTCCCAGCATGCCCCAGCCAGCTACGCTGGCTGGGGCATGCTGGGAGTTGTAGGCCAAAAACATATGTGGACCCAAGGTTGGAGAACACTGCTCTAGCTGGTCTCCCAGTGTCCTTCGTGGCAGAACCCGTCTTGTCTCCCCCTCCACGCTCCCATCATCCCCCTTTTCGTTTGCCACTGGATTGTTGTTTTTTCAGAGCCTTAAAAAAAAAAGTGCAATTGGGGTTGCGTGTTGTTGTGTGTTTTTTACTTGGCCCCCCTAAGAATTGCACAACTGTGTTTGTCGTCGTCGTCGTTACTAATATTTGTCGGTCTTTTTTGCAAGTGTGCAAGCGCACTCTTACAGCTGTCTGATATGGGTGGTCTTGCCCGGTCAATTTCCTTGTCTGTTTCAGCGGTCAAAGGGAGCAGCGAAGTAGAGTAGGTGACAGATTGACAAGGCGAGACTGCATACAGAATAATTTGCACACAGTTGCCAGGGACAAAGTGCTAAATTGCCAATGGAAAAGCACCAGTAAAGGTGGAAAAGGTGGCAAAGGAAGGTGAACCAAAAGGGAGGACAGAATATCTAGCAATGTAATCCTCTCACTTTTGAGTACTGAACTGACACTTCTCGGTATCCTCCACCTTTTCGACGCGTCCATGAGTCCCGAGCTACTCCAGAAAGGGGAGATATTAACTCTCTCCCCTTTTCAGAGCAGTTACGTCAGGTGCTCATATTTCCCCTCCAGTCACTTCCCAGCTTTGTGTACATTTCTGCATTTTATTTTATTTTTTTTAGAACTGTCAGGGAAGCACAGTCACTGCAGCAGTAAGTGCTCCAAAATGTAGTGCAGCCTCGTAACAACATAGGCAACAAGGAATTCCATGCTGCCGAGTGCAAGGAATTCCAACCAGGCAAGTGAGCAGGCTCCCTCCTCCACCAAACCACTTGGTTTCCATGTTGGCCATAGTGGAAGTGAAGCGCTTTCCTCCCCACTGAGCATGGCGGTCTGGTACAGCAGGGAGGGAGGGATCATTCCACTCGGGGGCGGCATCAAGGGCAGGCATGGTTGGGCACCTGCCAAGGGCCCACAATGAGCAGGGGGCCCGGTTAGAAGAATCCCTGGACCTGCTCCTCCTCTTCGCCATTACAACCTGCTTGTTCACCTGCCTCTCGCTCTGGCTCAGACAACGATGGTGGTGAGAAGGAGCAGCAGCAGCAGACGCCACTGCCTGCTTGCTCACTGGCTCTCTGGCTGTCCAGCAAGCCATGATGAAAAAAGGATGAGGAGCAATAACAGCTGATGACAATGGAAATGAGAAGGTAGACTCACTGAGGGAGGGGGCCCACTGAAGTGTCTTGCCCAAGGGCCCTCAAAAACTGGAGCTGGCACTGACTGGCTCCATTCCTTTTCCGCCAGGCTGCTAGGACTCCATGCTGGCTGGTGGAAGTTGTAATCCAACACATCTGGAGGGTGCCAGGTTGGGGAAGGCTGGACTAGAGCGTCAGTCTAGGCCTGGGGAGACCCAGGTTCAAGTCCCCACTTAGCCACAAAGCTAATTTAGTGACCTTTCCTTGAGCCAGTCACCAGCTCTCAGTCTATCTCACAGAGTTGTGAGAATAAAACAGGGGGAACCATGTATACCGCTTTGATGGAAAGGTGGAATATAAAATGTAATAAATAAAATTGTTAGATCGGGGGTGTGTGAAGAAGTGTGGCCTGGGGGTGGAGTGGGGGGGGATGGAAAATGTCCTTCTCTTGATCATGGCTTTCTTCTTCTCCTTCTACATTCTTATATTTAGGAATGCAAGTATTTAGTTGATAGTTAGGCTTTGATCCTAACTAGGCTTCAACAAATGGGAGGGTTCCTTTTATTCATGGTCAGGACTAAGTTCCAACAAAGGATCCCACCGGTGGAAGTGTGGGGGAGGCAATTTTTAGCAATTTCCCCTTCCCCTGCATTGGGTCCATAGGGTGGCCATGTGACCTGTTGTACAGAGGACAGACCTGCATGTGAAGGGATGCCAAAAGACCATCCTCTATTTGAAGGCATCCTCTGTAGTCTGTTTAAATGGCTGCCCAGTCCAATTCTGGTTGAAAGAGAAAGAACCACCAGAGCTGTTGCCCATCCACACTCAGCACCTGGACAGCAGGCTGAGCAGGCAGGCACACAGGTCACTCTATGGCAGTGTTCTCCAACCTTGGGTCCCCAGATGTTTTTGGCCTACAACTCCCAGCATGCCCCAGCCAGCGATTCCTCATTGGAGGCTATTCTCCCCTCACCTGATAGTCTCTCAGAGGCCTCTCCTACTATGCCAATCACCTCCTTGGCATTCTCCTTCTACACCTCTATTTATTTCACCTGGCTCTTCCCCCTTATTGCTTTTGTGGCTCCTTTTGACTCGCTTTTTAAATCCTCCTAGTGAGCCAGTCAGTGTCTTTCCTTTCCTTTAGTACCTTCTGGTCTTTGTTCTTTTTCTTGTTGCTTCCTCCAGCCAGTCTTCCTGAACCTCTTTGCTCCTGCTTCATCCTCCTTTCCTCTCCCCTGTGCTTTCAGCATTTGGCCTTTTATCCTCTGCTTTTGGGAGGTGGCCGTAGCTCAGTGGTAGAGCACTTGGTGTGCATCCAGAAGGTCCCCAGTTCAATCCCTGGGATCTCCAGGTAGGGCTGGGGGGGGGGAACTCCTGCCTGAAACCCTGGAGAGTCACTGCCAGTCAGTAGCAACAATACTGGGCTAGAAGGACCCACGGTCTGCCTCAGTATAAGGCAGCTTCTTATGTTTCTGTGTCCTGCCTCTTCCCCCAGAGTCCTTGGGCCATTTAAAGAGCCCTTGCCATTTTATCCTCTGCTTTTGAGAGGCAGCCATAGCTCTCCTTCCTTCTGCTCAACTAGACCCACCTCTGTCTTGTTTCTGCTTGTGTGTGACCGAGAAAACATGGGAGCTTGTATAGCGACCCCCGGTGGCTCCTCAGAGTCCCCCCAGCCCTCCAGAACAGATTTTCAGGGGAGGCGGAAGAAGACAGGTGGAAGAAGGAATTGGTGAAGGTCACCCCCACTTTCTGCAGTCAGAAGTGCTGTCAATGGAAGCAAACTCAGGATCACAATCATAGCTGGGGTTTGTTTTTTTAACAGTGGGTGGGTTGTCACAACAAAAAGCTAGACACACAATACCTAGCAGATCCACACTTCTAGCAGTGAATTTTAAAATCGTGCAACTTTACATAATGGTAAATAAATGCAGTCCTTGTGATTACACAGAAAGGTTTTTTTTTCTCTCCTTGCTTTAATAAATATTTCATGCCTAACCCTGAAAAGAAAAGGGGAAAAAAATCCACTTGGAGCCTTGAAATGCATCTATTTTCTTTTCCTTTTTTGTCATGAAAAAGGTAATGGTTTACTGGGGGCAGGGACACAAAAAAACCTGAGTGGGGCTGTAAATGTATTGTTTGCTGTGGGGTATTGAAGTAGGTTGGGTGAATAATAGGTTTAAGTAGTTGTATGTTTTTCAAAGGAGGGCTTTTCTCTCTCTCTCTCTCTCTCTCTCTCTCTCTCTCCCCCCCCCTTTACCTGTGTTTCCATATTTGTGCAGATGAAAGCGAAAGCAAAGCACTGCTTTGAGAACAAAGTTACAAAAATTTAACACAGAGAGACACACAGAGGAGGCAGCTTAGCAACAAGGCGGCTTAACAGAGCCGAAACTTTTCTGTGCTTTCTATTCTCCCCCCTCCCCAGCTGCTACTGACTCAGCAACGCTGTGTGCAATATTGTCCAAGAATATTCACAGTTCCGTTGCACTCCGTGGTCTTTCATTTCCCTATCCAACAACCCCTCACCCCTTGCAGAGGAATATGGAGATTCTCCCTTTCGCTACCAAGATGCGTGTGCCTGGTGTCTATAGCTCCCTTCCTGCCTGCCTGCAGTGTTTTTTTTTAAAGTCCAATTTAGTAGTTATGTAGATTTCTGGCTGGTTTCTTCCTTTCCTCTCCACTTCTGCAGCAGTGTTAGTATCAGGTTTTTGAGGGCCCTTGGGCAAGATACACCCAATGGGTCCCCTCCCTCCGTCATCATCATCAGGCGATCACTCCGTGACCGAGTAAGATTGTCTTCCGGGATAAAAGGAGGAAATTCTAAAGAAGATTGTGTAGACTCTAGCGATGGGTCCGTAAGTGACTGTGGAGGCCAATTCTAGATCCACACAGCTTCCCACAGTGAGGACACAGGTTACCAGATAGAAGATGGTCCTGTAAAGGATTCATTTGACGTGCTTTTCGCTTAGCACGTTTCTCCCTTTCACCTTGCACTCGGGCTTCTTCAAAGTCCATGGAACCTTTGTGAAAGGCCAACCTCCATTTAGATCGTTCATGGGCCAGAGCTTCCCAGTTTTCGATGTTTATATTGCATGTTTTAGATTAGCCTTATGAACATCTTTAAACCTCTTATATTGACCACCGATATTCCGCTTTCCATCCTTGAGTTGGGAGTAAAGTAACTGCTTTGGGAGACGGCAGTCAGGCATTCGAACAACATGACCGGTCCACTGAAGTTGGCGCTGAAGGATCATTTTTTCAATGCTAGTAGTCTTTGCTTCTTCCAGTACACTGACATTTGTTTGTCTATCTTCCCAAGTAATTCGCAGGATTTTCCGGAGGCAACGTTGATGAAACCTTTCAAGGAGGTGGAAGTGACGTTTATATATAGTCCATGTTTCGCAGGCATACAATAAAGTTGGTAATACAATGGCTTCATAAACCAGTGTTTTGGTTTTCTTACAAATATCCCGATCCTCGAACACTCTATGTTTCATTCAAGAAAATGCGGCACTTGCGGAGCTCAAACGATGCTGGATTTCACTGTCGATGTTAGCTGTAACAGAAAGATAGCTGCCAAGATAGAGAAAATGATCGACATTTTCCAGTATTGTCCCGCCAAGCTGGATAGATGGCAAGTGCAAATGCAAGCTAACCCTCCCTCCGTAGGCCTACCTTCTCATCACCAATGTTACCAGCTGCTATTGTTGCTCTTGCTACTCGTCCCCTTTCTCCTCATTGTCAGCACTTGCTTGCCTGAGAGGCAGAGAGCCAGTGAGCAAGTAGGCAGTGGCATCTACTGCTCCTCCTTCTCACCACCACTTTCTAGGCCAGAGCAGGAGAACAAGCAGGCTGCAATGTTGAAGAGTGGCAACATATGTCTGTATAATGGCATAATGGATATGGGCCGTTTTATCTTTGATCCCTTTCCTAATGATCCCCCATGTGGATTTTCCCATTTTCACAGCAGTCGCACACTGGGTTGACTGTTCTCATCAAGCTGTCCACCGCAGCCCCAAGATTCCTTTCCTGGTCGGTCATGGTTCGGGATGCATGAGAATTTTGTTTTTGCTCACAAAACATGTGAGTATGCCCTGTTCGAAGCCCTGGACGCAAGCATGTGCCCACTGAAAATCGTCACAAATTGTTGGTTAGAAAATGTGTTATTTATTTTATTTTTTCTAAGTGGAAGAGGTGGGGTAACTTGCTAGGCATTGAGAAAGTTGTCCAGGGGTGCAGTGGTGCCCGTGGGCCCCATAGGTGCCTACCCCTGTAAAACACGAACCAGATCCTTCCATTTCCACACGTCTCCGAATGTTGCAATGCAGTTTTCCACTCCAAGAAATGTGTCCACTAGGGAAAATCTCATACAAAAAAATATGTACATTTGGGAGAGTGGCATACATAAAAAACATATGATTTTTTATGTGCGCAAAAAGGAGTAAGAATTTTTCATGAGAACTTTAAAAAACATTTGCAAACCAGTGCAGAATCAGAACAGGAGAAACTTGTACTTGAAAAAATGCAGATGTTCTAGAATGCAAAACAGATAGATTTCTCCATCCCTATTTTCACACAAGGGGTGTGTGTGTGTGTGTGTGTGTGTGTGTGTGTGTGTGTGTAGATCCTGGGGTAATCAGGTTAAATGCAGATGCCAAATGTGCAGATGGCAGGGCGCACAGCTGGTGGGCACATGAAGAGCGGGGCTAGCTGGTGCAACCCTGCGACCCCCCCCCACATGCTTTCAAATGCATAACGCCGGGGGGTCCGAATTTTCCCCATTTGCAACCTTGAACAGGAGTTCATTTTTAAAAGGAAAAAATGTTTCCACATTCCCGAACGTGCGAAGATGTTCGAAAAATGCGTATTTTTAAAAAAAATGTGCACCTTGAAATGCACATTTTTTAAAAAAAAACACAACCAAACAAACACGTTTCCACTCTTTAGTCTATGGGGGAAAGCATGCACTTTTGAAAAAAATGCAACCAGAAACACACACTTTCCCCATTCGAGTGAACCAAATAAACATGTTGCAAATGAAAACAGGAGTGAGCTGAACAGAGGTTCAAAGTGAAGTTCGGAGAATTTCGGCAAGCCCGAGCATCTCTGGTCCTCCCATCTCTACGGGCCTGGCATTGCACAGTCATATGTATCCCCTGGAATCCTCAGACAGCATATGCCCACTGTAGCTTTCTCCTCCCTGCAAAAACTGTTCCACAAACAGAGCCAGACATGATCCCCCCCCCCAAACACAGTCTTTGTAGGGACATTTATTTCACATATGCTAATGCCGAATGTGGATTTTGCTGCAGGAGTACGGACACTCTGCAGAAGGCGCGTTTGTCAAAACCTGGCAGTATGTTCTCGCTGTTCTCCCAGGCACGTCAGTGAAGGCAGGAAATATTGCTTTTGTTGTGAATTAGAGTAAAGCTCTTCTCCCCCACTGCCTGGGCTTTTTTTTTCTTTTTTTTTTTGACGCTGCAGCTGTGGAGATTCTGTTTCCTGCTCTCATACTCACGACCTACCAATTATGGTGGATGCGGCAAAAATGCTCACATTCTTTTGAAAGACACCGGTGGGGGCCAGGATGGAGGAGTGGTGGCTAAGAGTGTTAGACTAGGACTGGGGAGACCCGTGTTCAGATCCACAGTCAGCCACGAAGCTCACTGGGCGACCTCAAACTAGTCCCTATGTCTCAGCCCAACCGTACCTCGTAGGCTTGTTGTTAGGATAAAGGTAGCGGGGAGACACATATCTATGTATACCACCTCGAGATCTTTGTTGGTGGTAGAAATATACTAATTGAAGCAGGGAAAGAAATTCGGAGGTGCCATAATGCAAGTAGCCCTGTTTTCTTTTTTAATGGAAAATTTTGATGGAGAGTTGAAATATATGAAATACTTACTTTCTTAGCCATCCTTTCCCTACTTGGAGAACATGAAATTGATCGTGCATAATCTAGCCCTACAGAATATTGTATTGCTTAGTAGGTTTATAGCATGTAAAACTTTAAATCAGGGATGTTGAAGCACTTTCAGCCCGAGGGCCGGATTCCATTTCGGAGAAGCTCTCGGGGGCTGCATTCCAGTGGTGGGCGGGGCAGAAGGAAAAAGGGGTGGGGCCAAAAATACCAGCATATTGTAGCTTAGAGCTCTTACTGCCAGTAATGAAGCCTTAGGAGAGGCATTTCAACCTTTTAGATGGGGAAAGAACTGTATAAAAGCTAGGAAACCAGTGATTGGTGGGTAAGGAAAAGGGGGTGGGGCCTAGCTATCTGAGGAGCCCTAAAGGGCCAGACTGGGACCCTAAGCAGGCTAGATTTGGCCTGAGCCTGAGGTTCTGCACCCCTGCTTTAAATGACTTAGGGCACATATGGGCACAAGGCGTCATTCAACCCTCCGAGGCCTTCAGTGCAGCCCCCCTGAATTGCCCCTGTCACAAGCCCACCACTTAGAATCATGGAGTCATAGAATCATAGAGTTGGAAGGGGCCCATAAGGCCATCGAGTCCAACCCCCTGCTCAACGCAGGAGAACAGATGTGCCCAGGCAGTCCCCCATCCAAGCACTGACCTGGCTCATACCTGCTTAGCTTCAGCACATGGCCTGCATTATGTGCTCTCGACGCCACCGGCCTGCAGATGTTCATTGGGCTGGGGGAAGTGCAATTGTACTGGGGAGCAGCAGGTGTGCAAAAATGACCCGTCCCACGCACTGGTTCTCCCTACTCAAATTGGGCTCTACCCAGCCTGCGAAGCAACTGTTTGTCAGACTGGGAGGTGTGCCATTGTTAGGTGGAGGATGGCATGCACGGAGGGTCATTCCACCGTGCCTCCTCTCCAGCACAATCCTGCTCCCCGCAGTGTTTTCCAGCAGCTGTAGGAGGCATAAGAAGTGGAGCAGGCTGGGCTCCGGCTGGCTGGATGCATGTGTGCATTTGTGTCTGTCCATGAGCGAGAGAGAAAGGTGGGATAGGGAGTGCAGGTCCCACCTGATGCCAGCTCCAGTCACGCCCACCACTGGTGCATGCTGCCTCTGACCCACTGTCCACTGCTGCATGGGGTCCTCGGGGGCAAAAAGGTTGCTCCTTGCCTAGTGGAGGCTGGTGGCTCTAATGCCATTGGAGTGGCGTATCCACTCTGAGCTCCAGGCTGAGCTTTTAAGGAGCTATCCATGGCACGGAACCCATTTTGGGGACAGGGTTCAGAACCATGGATAGCTCCTTAAAAGTTCAGCCTGAAACCCAGAGTGGATACGCCGCCCCACTGACATTGGTAGCTACCAGCCACAACTGCACTACTGACTTGGGGCATGACCTGGTCTGTGCCCCTGTGCATAGTACTGTAGACACATAATCCCTGCACAAGCATACATCTCAGTGATCCTGGCAGGACGTGCCAATCAAGGAGCACCTTCATTTCATTCAGTCCAATGGACACCTAGGTATTCCTCTGCAGGGTGGAGCTCTGAAACAAAGCACCATTCTGCAGCTTTGCAGCAGACGTTGGTGAGAATGGAGCTGAATGGCTTGCCCTCTCACCAAGAAACCTCCACCCATTCTCTTGACCATTGGATGCGAACGGGCCCGTCACAGCCAAGGACAATACAGATGGAGCTTTCACATGACCGGATGTGACCTGGAGGCACAATGGAGTCAGCTCACATCCCACTCCCATTTACCGAGGCCTCCAAAACACAGAAGAATGAGCTGACAGAACCCTGATGTGAGAGAGGGAACTGTACCACTTCAGAGCATAGGTGAGAGGGTGCCACTATTAAAGGAAAAAATTATTCTGCAGCCTGAAGTGGTACAGGCCATTCTACCACCTCAGGACTCATTGCGCTGCAGATGTAGAATAATAGAAAAGTAGAGTTGGAAGGGGCCTATCAGGCCATCGAGACTAAGCCTGTCACTAGTCTAAGCCTGTAGACTAGGCCCAAATTTTGAGCAATCAAGTGATGAGCAAATCAAGTAATGCATGGAGTCTGTATGAGGGAAGACAACTGCTAATTTCTGCTACTACCTACAAGAGTTACTGGCATTTCTTTATTAATACCAAGCAGCAAGGCCGGGAAATAAACAAATTGCAAACATCCCAGGCATCCATATTGCAAATATTGCTGGCTTATCAGAGTTTCCTGCTAGTGAGGAGGAATTAAAAACTTGTTTTTTTTCTTTCACCTCTGCAAACTGGTATAACCAGATTCCAAATCAGATTTGTGTGTGCGTGCATGCGTGCGGTGTGTGCATGTGTGTGGGTACAGTGTACAGAGTCCTGTGCATACAAAAGTCACAAAGAATAATGGGTATAATCATTGCCTCCAACACAAAAGCAATTCAGTGCCTCTGATGATTCCAACATGGTTCTGAAGAACAGGGGAGACAATTCTTTCTGAGGCAAATTCCTTTGCTAGTAAAACACAGTTGCTTTCAAAAAGGTGCCTGGCCTACCAATTCCCCTTGGGGCATTTTAAAAATGCTTTCGTAGGAGGAGGTAGCAATTTCATACACTCAAATCTTTTCTGGCACATAAACTGCACACGGCCCGAGGGCAAGCCGTCACTAGCAACAACAACAAAAAAAACTTTTGAATCAAAGTCCAGATCATGCCCAACCCCCTCCCCGTTTTACATTAATAACACTGATAAGCTATACACATCGCATTCCCAAAAGCTTCAACTACAAACTATTCAGGGCACAACTGTACATTACAAGGCAGACACAGGGTTTTTCAAAGCTAACATGGCCGGGGGATATCTGGAGGGGAGAATCAGTAGTCAGGAGGGGGGATTAACCCTTCCCCTGCGCACCAGCTGTTTTCTGCTCTTTCCCACTCCACAACCATTTCCCCCCTAAAACTGAATATGAGCCTGACTGAGGGGAGGAGTGAACGCCCAGAGGGAGCACTTTTAGGGGAAAAATGAAAGGGCACGGGAAGGATTAAGCACCCTCTCCACCCACTCTCCAATTCAGATGTTTCCTCCACCTCCACATTCATGTTACCTGAGCGACTGTGGGGTTGTGAAGATACAACAACTATCATCATCATCATCATCATCATCATCATCATCATCATCATCATCTCTACTCGATAGCCAAGGCTCTCATGGTGGCTCACAAAAAATACACATCACAACACAAGATAACACAATGCAAGATAATAAAAACATAATATAAAATCGCTAACATACAAAATTTAAAACAATTTAAACAGCTAAAAGATACCGAACCTGATAGAAACAACTGACATCATCATCATCATCAGGCGATCACTCGTGACCGAGTAAGATTGTCTTCCGGGATAAAAGGAGGAAATTCTAAAGAAGATTGTGTAGACTCTAGCGATGGGTCCGTAAGTGACTGTGGAGGCCAATTCTAGATCCACACAGCTTCCCACAGTGAGTACACAGGTTACCAGATAGAAGATGGTCCTGTAAAGGATTCATTTGACGTGCTTTTCGCTTAGCACGTTTCTCCCTTTCACCTTGCACTCGGGCTTCTTCAAAGTCCATGGAACCTTTGTGACAGGCCAACCTCCATTTAGATCGTTCATGGGCCAGAGCTTCCCAGTTTTCGATGTTTATATTGCATTTTTTTAGATTAGCCTTATGAACATCTTTAAACCTCTTATATTGACCACCGATATTCCGCTTTCCATCCTTGAGTTGGGAGTAAAGTAACTGCTTTGGGAGACGGCAGTCAGGCATTCGAACAACATGACCGGTCCACTGAAGTTGGCGTTGAAGGATCATTTTTTCAATGCTAGTAGTCTTTGCTTCTTCCAGTACACTGACATTTGTTCGCCTATCTTCCCAAGTAATTTGCAGGATTTTCCGGAGGCAACGTTGATGAAACCTTTCAAGGAGGTGGAAGTGACGTTTATAGATAGTCCATGTTTCGCAGGCATACAATAAAGTTGGTAATACAATGGCTTCATAAACCAGTGTTTTGGTCTTCTTACAAATATCCCGATCCTCGAACACTCTATGTTTCATTCGAGAAAATGCGGCACTTGCGGAGCTCAGACGATGCTGGATTTCACTGTCGATGTTAGCTGCAACAGAAAGATAGCTGCCAAGATAGAGAAAATGATCGACATTTTCCAGTATTGTCCCGCCAAGCTGGATAGATGGCATCACCAAAGGATTGGCTTGCACTTGCTGATGAAGCACTTTGGTTTTTTTGATGTTAAGTGAGAGACCAAGTTTTTCGTATGCTTCTGCAAAAGCATTTAGGATAGTTTGGAGATCATCCTCTGAATGTGCGGAGACCACATTATCATCAGCATACTGAAGTTCCACAACGGAGGTTGTAATTACCTTACTTTTTGCTTTCAGCCTGCTGAGATTAAAAAGCTTTCCATCTGTTCGATATATAATTCCCACACCGGTGGGAAGTTTCCCCTTGACAAGATGTAAAACCATGGCGATGAAAATGGCAAATAATGTTGGGGCGATAACACATCCCTGTTTAACACCTGATCCCACTTTAAATGGAGCACCATGAGCCGTTGTTGTCCAAAACCGTTGCCGTCATGTTGTCATGGAGAAGTCGCAAGATATTCACAAATTTATTGGGGCATCCAATTTTCAGAAGGATAGTCCAGAGAGCTGTACGGTCTACAGTATCAAAGGCCTTAGCCAAATCGATAAATGCCATATAAAGGGGTTGATTTTGCTCCCGGCATTTTTCTTGGAGCTGACGTGCAGTAAAAATCATGTCTACTGTCCCTCTAGAGGGGCGGAAACCATATTGAGTTTCAGGGAGGATCTCTTCTGAAATAGATAGAAGACGGTTTGCGAGAATCCTAGCAAATATTTTACCTGCGGTTGCTAAGAGAGAAATGCCCCGATAGTTTCCACAGTCTGTTCTATCACCCTTCTTAAAGAGGGTGATAATTATGGCATCCCTGAAGTCTTCTGGGATCTCTTCTCTTATCCAGATTTTTTCGATGAGTTTATGAAGATGTTGTACAAGTTCGGGGCCCCCTTCTTTAAAGATTTCAGCAGGAATCCCATCTGGTCCACTAGCTTTGTTGTTCTTCATTTGATTAATGGCTTTTTTTACTTCATCCAAAGTGGGGAGTATTGCAAGTTCCTCTTTAATTTGTTTTTGCGGGATTTGCGAAAAAATCTCATTATCCACCTTAGATTTACGATTTAAAAGGTCATAATAATGCTCTTTCCAACGCAGTGCAATAAACTCTTTGTCTTTTAAGAGTTTGGTGCCATCTTTTGATTGTAAAGGGTTTGTACCATAGGTTTTTGGTCCATAAATGGCCCTTGTGGCCTTAAAAAAGCCCCGTGCATCATGGGATTCTGCAAGTTGTTGAATTTCTTCAGCTTTCTTTTTCCACCAAGCGTTCTTAAGTTCTCTTGTTCTTCTTTGGACCTCAGCCTTTGCGCTAGCGTAGGTTTTTTTCTTGGCAGCGCAGTTAATATCATTTTGCCATATTTGGAAGGCTTTCCTTTTTTGGTCAATTATATATTTAATCTCATTGTCATTTTCATCAAACCAATCCTGATGTTTCTTAGTTTCATATCCAATAGTTTGTTCACAAGCTGCAGTAATGGAGGTTTTCAGCTTAGACCAGTGGTCCTCAATGTTGTCAGGAGGTTCCGTAGGTAGATGTTCCTTAAGAAGTGATTGAAGACGGGTTTGCTTAATAGGATCTTGAAGGGCGTGGATGTTCATTTTACGCCTTGGTTTCCTTCCTTGAAGCCTACGTTGGGGAGCAATGTTGATAACCATTGTGGACCGGATTAGTCGGTGGTCTGTCCAGCAGTCGTCAGCACTCACCATGGCCCTAGTAAGAAGTACATCGCGGCGATCTCTAACACGGACAATTACATAATCCAGAAGATGCCAGTGCTTTGACCGTGGGTGCTGCCATGATGTTTTAAACTTATTCTTTTGTCGAAAGAGCGTGTTTGTGATAGTGAGATTATGCTCTGCAGATATAGACAAAAGTAAGAGTCCGTTCGGGTTGCTATTACCAACTCCGTCTTTTCCAATAGTTTCTGGCCATAAATCAAAGTCACGCCCGACTCTTGCGTTAAAATCACCCAGGAGGATAATTTTATCCTCCTTAGGTATCTCTGACAGGAGAGTGTCCAACTGGCTGTAAAAACTTTCCTTGATGTCATCATCAGCATCTAATGTTGGTGCATAAGCGCTCAAAATAGTTACCTGTTGGTTATTGGCGAGCTTTAATTGAAGAGTTATCAGGCGTTCGTTAATGCCAGTAGGAACTTCTGACAAAGAGTTCACTAGTTCATTTTTGATGGCAAAGCCTACACCATGTATTCGTCGGTCCTGCTCAGGTAGTCCTTTCCAGAAGAAGGTATAACCTCCTTTTTCTTCTTTCAGCTGTCCCTCTCCTGCCCTTCGAGTTTCTTGAAGTGCTGCTATGTCAATTTTAAACCGTCTCAGCTCCCTTGCAATAATAGCAGTCCTACGCTCAGGGCGTTCACTATCTATGTTATCCAGCAATGTCCGTATATTCCATGTTCCAAAATTCAAATGTCTTTTTCGACCGCTAAAATGGTGACCCCACTGGACGCGGTAATCCAGTCAGGGGAGAAAGAGGTAGACTATGTTTAGGGCACCTTTTCTAGCCCCCTCCCCATACGGGGTGAGCAGAGTGGATCCTAAATAGGGCTGCTCAGTCATGGATACAGCTGCCGAGCTGCTCGACTACCTCGTTCCTTGAACAGGGCGACTGAGTCTGCATCCACCGCCCATGTGCTGGTCCATGACTAGGGGCTTCCAGATTCACAGTCCTGCCCCCGTTGCCATTCGCCAGTCGCCATGGGACTTTTTTGTTTGTTTGTTTGTTTGTTTGGTTGGGTTGGGTTGGGTTGGGTTGGGTTGGGTTGGATGGGTTGGGTTGGAAGACGCCTGTGCGTGAAACTGTTTTATGTGGGGAGATCGGTGCACAACGAATCACCACACAAACTTGACAGAGTACGGCAGAGATCCAATGGCACGGTTACCCTGACGATTGGAAAACCATTCTCTGCTGCAGCCTTCATCCGCCTTCACAGCCATTGTAATTTAGGTTTAAATTATCTTCCGCCTGTTCTGCCGTTGAGGACTTTATGTTTTGGATCGTTCTTTGTCTGGTTCCTCTCCCCGGACCTTACCGCCATGGGTGACCCTACTGGGAGTACATAGCTCCCGACGGCATTGCTCACAGGATTATGTCACAACTGACATAAATGCCCCATCATATGCCATCAAATGCCTGGGAGAAGAGGAACGTCTTAACCTGGCACTGAAAAACGACAGTGTTGGCGCCAGGTGACCTCAGTGGGGAGAGCATTCCACAATCAGGGGGCCACCACTAAGAAGGCCCTCTCCCTTGTTGCCGCATTCCAAGCCTCCCTTGGAGGTGGCACTCAGAGGAAGGCCTCAGATGTTGATTGTAGTGTCCGGGTAGGGCCAGGTCGGGAGAGGTTCACCATCAGGTATTTACTTATGTAACTTGCAATTCTGCATAAGGATGGACAAATCTGTCCATTTCAGTTTGTTTCAGCTACTCATTTCCCCCCCAGTCTTAAGCTTAATATATCTCTAACTTTGAGAATTTTAAAGAAAACATTCACCTGAAAATGTGTACACATTTTGGGGCACATTTCTCCTAATATATGCATTTTGTACCCTATTTTGCCTAATAGACACATTTTTGCAAGCAATTTTCCTAACATAATGCATTTTTTTAATACATACATATATATATATATATATATATATATTCACTAATGCACACATTCTTGTATGCATTTTTTTAAAAATGGGGAACTGCATAGCAAAATTCAGAGAAGTGCGAATTGAGAAGGGTAACTGAGCTTTGGTTCATGTATTGGTTCAAAAGTGTGAAATTTGGTAAGTTCTCATTAAAATGCAAACTGAACAAGTTTCTTTCCCCCCAGCCCTAGCTTTGTACCAACACCACGGAGCTGGGGCTACTGACCGATAAGAAATTCTAGTTGATCCGTCAGTTATTATCCAGTTGATTCACTCATCAATTAAATTGAAATGTGCACAGTACTAGAATCTCAGATTAGGTCAAATTTATGCTGGCGCAACTGTACTAGCAGAAAGTAGAGTTGGAAGTAGAGTTGGAAAAGTAGAGTTGGAAGGGGCCTACCAGGCCACTGAGTCCAACCCCCTGCTCAATGCAGGAATCCAGGTCAAAGCATCCCTGACAGATGCTTGTCAAGGTGCAGCTGGACAGCCATCTGTCAGGGATGCTTTGACCTGGATTCCTGCATTGAGCAGGGGGTTGGACTCGATGGCCTTGTGGACCCCTTCCAAGCAACTCTACTTTTCTATGATTCTATGATTCTAAGTAGACTCCCTGCCCATTCCCACGGCAGCCTCTCCAGCTCCCCCCAAAATGCTGTAGAGACAGGAGACCTTGCTGAAAGGGATAGCTGTGGTGGTGGTGGGGAGGAAGGGATCCCCAAAAATCAAGTGGAGGGAGCTTCTGCAACCAGAGCCCTTCCTCTCGCAGAAGGGAGATCATGGATCCAACACCTCAATATACAAGGAGGTGTTTGTTCGGGTCCTGGAGGAAATGCAAGATCAGTTAACTATTAAATAAACAAAAACTATCACTCGTTGCCAGAAGGCTCTCTTAAAAAATAAATTAAATTGTGCCCTATTCCAGGTCCAAAACAGTGGCAAAAAAATAATAAATAACACAACGAGGGTGTCTTTAAACTTGCAGCTGTACCGATTAAAAGTTTGCCTTCACCAGTTAATCAGTCCAAATATGCAATCAACCTGGAATGCATGGGTTAGCCGTTCATTTCAGTACCACAGGCAACCTTTTGAGGCAGGCGGCATCACAGATAATATGCTCAGTGTGGGCTGTTCCGTGTGGGTTGTTCCTTTCCTGAAGCCACCCCACCCCCCACCCCATTTGCAACACGTGAGCCAGCAACTTGTGCCATTTCCCTCAGCCCGGCATGGAAGAAAGAGGCTGGCAGCCAGACAGAGAAGAAGCCCCGAAGTCAGCCTGGCCTGTCAAAAGCCAGCTATGCTATAATGAGAAAAGGGCTGGCTTGAGATTGGCAACTGGAGAGAGAGACAGGCAGGAGATCAAGAAGCTGCGTTTATCCTCATTTCCATCACCATATGCTCCTCTGGAACAATTTCCAATGCCAAAAGGATTCTACGGTGGGAAGTGGCGGGGGAGGGGGGAGGATACTTTTATATAGACTACCAGCTGCTTACATTCCTGCGACAGCCCTTAATGCACACTCCTCTTGACGTTTGGATGGAGCAGCACACGGGCAGCTCAGAATCTGTGCTACTCCGAGAACGGCATCATGAAAGACTGAGTCGATCTTCATCCTCCATACCTGGAGGGTACCAGGTTGGGGTACACTGGTGTGTAGACAATACTGGAGTAGATGGGCAAATAGACTGCCCTGGTATATGGCAGCTTTACCCATACCCATTCTTGCCATTAAAGCTGTGAGAGAGGAAGTACAAGCATCTCTCTCTCTCTCTTTGTGGTTCTAAGAAATGTGCAAAGGGAAAATTCATGTAACTCTCCAACATCTAGAGTTGCCACCCCCAGGAGAGGCTGGCACTGGTGACTCCTATGCCGGTGGAGCTCCTATGCCGGTGGAGCTCCATTGCAGCTTTCATTTTGAGCTTTATAGGAGCTGTCCATGGTTCTGAACTCCATCCTCAAAATAGGTTCGCCACCATGGAGCACCACGGATAGCTCCTACAAAGAGTCCAAATAACAGCTGCAATGGCTAAAGAGCCCCACTGGCATCGGAGTCACCAGCAGCCTCCCCTTGCCACCACTATTCCACCAAAAGTGAAATTCAAGCTGGATCCCCTGGAAAGACAAAACATTAGCAGGAATGTTCTTCTCCTTCCACTTCCTCTTCTTCTCCTTCCAGATTTTATTTTATGTAGGGCACACACAACCCTATTTTTCTGTCTAAACATGCATAGGGTCGGACCCTTATTTATTTAAAATATGTGAGTGCCACTTTTCTACTATAAAATATCCAGAACAGTTGATACAATTCAACATAAAATAACAATAAAAACATGAAAAACTTTTCAATTTAAAAAACAAAACCAAAACCTTAAGCCATCTTACATTGTACAGTAATACCTTGGATTGAGAGCATAATTCGTTCCGGAACCGTGCTTGTAATCCAAAACACTCTTATATCAAAGCGAGTCTCTGGCGGGCGTGAGCGGGGCCGATTTCGGCCTGCTCCGCCCGCTCGAGGTAAGCGGTTACATCCCTACGAACTACTTGTCTTGCAAGACCTCGCTTGTTTATCAAGTCAAAATTTATTTAAAACATTTGCTTGTTTTGCAAAACGCTCTCAGACCAAGTTACTTGCAATCCAAGGTATTACTGTATACAATCAGAGGAATTTGACAATTTAAAAAAAAACCCAAAACACTACCAATCACTCATGAAAAGCATCGGCAAATTAAAAAAAGAAAAAAGGTCTGACCTCTTGCCTAAATGATAAAAGTGTTGATACCAGCCAGACCAACCTGAGGAAGGCACTCCTGAATTGGGAAACCATGAATGAAAAGGCCTGCCTATCTTCCGAAGGCATCCAGTGTAGCGTGATGATAACAGACAGGTGGGCTCACAGAGGAAGAGGCAGCCCCCGCTCTTGGGTCTCTAACAGGTAAATATCTAAACAGGGAATAGATATACTTTGACTTGAGTACACATATATCCAATGTCAGCGAGGCTGTGTATCCACTCCGAATTTTACTCTGAAGTTTTAAGGAGCTATCCATGGTGTTGAACCCTGTCCCCAAAATAGTTGCAGCACCACAGATATCTTCTTAAAAGTTCAGAGTGAAATCTGGAGTGGATACACAGCCCCTCAGACACTGAAGCCACCGGCCTCCACTGCATCTGAATGCATGGACACGTGGATACCGAATGTGGGCCAGCCACTTCCATCTCACTGTCCATCTGGATAGTAAATATCAGGAATACTAAGCAGGAATGTTGAGGGCTGTTCAAATCATTTCAACAAGGCTAGCCTAATTTTCCAAAGGAGGGCTGTGGGCTCTTTGCATCTTTCAAGTTGCCTCCTAATTTTGCTTAGAGATGCATCAGAAGCAAACTTGGATGGTGCTGTGCAGATGAAACATGCCTAGGAATTTTGAGGGAAAGGAAAGAAAGTTTCAATCAGAGTCATAAAGTCTTGCTCTGCCTCAAACATCTACATTATGCCCCATTGTAGAGGCAAGTGAGCTGTACGTGCATAAATAGCTCAAACCCCTCCCGTTCCCATGGGAGAGAAGTGAGAGCCCCCGCCACTATGTATCTCAACACAAGCCTCCTCTTTTGGTTTCTCCTGCGATATGTCAAAGGGACTTTAATTGGGGAGAGCGGGCGGTTTACACAGTGGAGCACGGCCTCCGGTGTAGACACTTTCATAATCTTCATATGACTCTGTTAGAATAAGCAACAGCCATTAGTTAAAACCCACTGTATGGAGCGGGGAAATAACTGGTTGAAAAGCCACTAAAGGAGCAATCCTGTGGCCCCAGACAACGTCTGAAGGGCCATCGGATATTTCAGATTCCCAGACTCGAGGTCAGAGTCAGCACTCCAACCTCGGAGCTGGAAACTGGAGCTCCGACCATGCTCCCACTCGCAGCCAGAGCAGAAAGAACTGTGTCGGCTGCCTCTCCAAGGTCGGGAACCCAACCTTAGAGATGGGTAAAAGGGAGGCATTTTGGTGGGCGGGGAGGGGAGGAGACTAGTGAGGCCAGGATACAAGTGATCCTGAAGTCGCTCCAGCCTCCTTCCCTCCTACATCTAGCATAATATGCAGGGTGGGAGGACAGGGAGGTGAAGATCACCTCCGCCACTTCACAGGATGACCGTAAGCCTCCGGGTTTGGGGGTTTACACAGACATCACATTATAGGCTTGCGTCCTAAATGGTTAATGCACGTTGGGAGCTGGGTTGCTGGTTTTGGTTTTACTTTGGCGTACTTTGCTTTGCCTGCTTTACTTGTAACAAGAAGAAGCCTGTTAATATTAAGTAAAGGTCCAGTTTAAAGCTTGCCATTGTCTTCTGTCTCAAGTGTGGTCAGACAAAACTTACTCTGCAACAGACTCCAGATTTTGAAAAGTATTCTAGAGCAGGGGTGGGCAGAAGTTAGGTCAGGATGTACTTGAGTGGCTGCAGTAGATCAGCAAGGATTTCCAACTCCTAGCTGTTTAACAATAGTAATCTTAAATTATACTGCTGAAATAAAGAAAAGTTGGGGTAACTAAGAGTGGATTTTTGTGTGGAAGGACGATGAGCTCCAATCAGTTCTAGTACTCAAAACAAATTCCTGGGTTCAGAATTCTTTAACACAAGGTATGTGCCTTTTGCACCTGGCTCCAGTTGGTGAATCTTGGGATTCTAATAAAAAAAAAACCAAAGTAGATCTTGCCAGCCTCAAGTCTGCCCATCCCTGTTCTAGACCTTTGGGTTATAGAGAATGCAAACTGAAATGTGTTGACAATTGTTGTCATTTACACATGTCCCAACACATGTCAGGTTTTTGCCATGTGTACAGTGAACTTGTGGGGGCATGAGGACTGCTCCCACTGACCTCACATCTGATGTTGTGTTCTCGACTGGCCTCTGAGCATAGAGCCAAAGGTTCAAAATTATTCTTTATCTTGATGATCTTTTATTGTTTATCTTGAAACTTCAGCCTGTTCCAGCTTTGATGAAGGTGATGAATAATTTTGGTAATTTATTTATTATTACATTTTTTAATCGCCCATCTGGCCAGTCACATGGCCACCCAATTTGTTTGGTTGTTCAATTAACTGGTCAAAGTCTGAAGTGATGCTGATTGGAGATACTATACAGTAATATCTTGGATTGCAAGCATAATTCGTTCCGGAACCATGCTTGTAATCCAAAACACTCTTGTATCAAAGCGAGTCTCTGGCGGGTGTGAGCGGGGCCGATTTCGGCCCGCTATGCCTGCTTGAGGCGAGTGGTTACATCCCTACACTACTTGTATTGCAAAACGTCGCTTGTTTATCAAGTCAAAATTTATAAAAAAAATTTGCTTGTCTTGCAAAACGCTCTCAGACCAAGTTACTTGCAATCCAAGGTATTACTGTATCTTGTAGTATATTAGCTAAATGGCAATTTTGATGGTGCGCAGATGTTATTACTTATTTGGGAATACTTATTCCCAGAGAGATATCTCAAATGTTCAGGCTCAATTAAATTGATTAATGAGATCTCACAGGATTTAAAGTTGAATTTATGGGGAAAGGTTAATACACTCAAAATGAAAACTTTACCTTGGATTGTTTACATTATACTTGGGATTCCTTTATATATACCTGGCAAATATTTTCAAAAGCTCAATGCTTTGTTTCGTAAATTCTTTTGGGGTTCCTCCCTGCCAGAAATATCCTTGAAAAGGATGCAATTTCCAATTAAAGAAGGTGGGTTTGGTTTTCTGGGTCTTGTTTTATATCATTGGACCTATTTGTTGACCTGTACTAAATTTTGGTCTTTTCCAACCTTAGATCAGATTTTCCACCTTGTTCAGGTTTGGAATCTTCCTGTTTGGATCCTCTCTCTAAATGGATGCCATTAGGTTCTCGGCATATTAAAATGGATAGGGTTCCTCCCAGTTATGCTTTTAGAAATGTGTGGCATATGTCATGATAATTACATTTTGATCTATTTTCTCATGCTAAATTGACTCTATGGGGAAACCCAGATCTAAAAATTGGTAAGAAATTGTTGTGGAGGACTTGGAAAGATAAGTTGATTTTTTATCTTGGATCAACTAGTGGGTGATGATGATGAGTTGTTGTCATTATCAGCTTTGGCTTACGCTGGCTCAGCTTGTCTGAGTGTGGAAAGGTAAGCAGGGTCAAGCCTGGTTATTACTTGGATGGGAGACCCCTCCTCTAGTTTCCAGCATTGAGCAGGGGGTTGGACTCAATAGCCTTGTAGGCTCCTTCCTATGATCTCCTTCTAGATCTCCTATGATCTAGATCTATGAAATCTATGGAACTTGCCTGTTATGGCTGAATAGCAATACTTGCTATTGCAACATTTGTTAAAAGCTAGGTTTGGCCCTGCCGCTTTTACAGCTACAGAGTCTCCTTCACTATTGGAAACATTTACTGAGGCTGCTGATCAGTTATATCAGTCCACAATCCATGTTTATAAATACTTATTATTGGTGAATAAATATGATACACAGGGTCTTAGGCAGGAATGGAATAAGGAACTAGATTGTCCCATTTTGCCTAATCAATGGATCATCACTTTAACATCTGTATCTGAAGTATTTATGTATTACAGGTTACACCTTATTCAGCAAAAACTCTTGCTCCGTGTCTATTGGACACCATATATCTTTAATAAGAGTTTGTCTAAGGGCTGGTTCATACGACCCGGGCGGCGAGCGGGGGAGGCACCACGGGGCTGTCTGCGGGGCGCCGCAGACAACCTGCGCCCCGCACATGTACCTCCCTCTTTGGGGGAGAAGGTTTATTATACAGATAAACTTTGTATACAGATAAACCTTCCTAATCACCTGCTCCCATCAGTGGTTCATGCCTTGGTCTCCTCTCGCCTAGACTACTGTAATGCGCTCTACGTGGGGTTACCCTTGAAGACGGTCCGGAAGCTTCAGCTGGTACAGAACGCGGCGGCTCGCCTGATTAAGGGCAGCCGCCGGCGTGATCACATCACGCCAGTGCTTAAAGAGTTGCACTGGCTACCAGTTGCTTGCCAAGCCGAATTCAAGGTGTTGGTTTTGACCTTTAAAACCCTACACGGCTCCGGCCCAGCTTATCTCAAGGAGCGCCTCCAGCAACATCAAGTAGGCCGCTCAACAAGGTCTGCCACGGACGGCCTTCTCCTTATCCCATCAGCCAGAGCAGCCAGGCTGGAGCACAACAGGAGAGAGGCTCCAGCTGTTTTTGGGACTGTTTTTGGGACTGTGAAAAGGCAAGCAGGCTCCCAGAGAGCGAGCGAACAGAGCGAGCGAACAGGGAGAGCAAACAGGAGTTTGGCAGCGGAGTAGTAAAACAACAAGTGCTGCAAGGGAAAGGCGTGGCCTGAGAGCTCATTCTGTTGAGCAGAAGCTCCTGCTGACTGCAACTACCTGGGGCTGATTGCAGCTGATTGATTGCAGGAAGTGGGGCTGATTGCAGGGCGTGGCCTGGGAGCTCATTCTGTTCCTGACTCCCAGCTGAGCAGGAGCACAACAGGAGAGAGGCTCCAGCTGTTTTTGGGACTGTTTTTGGGACTGTGAAAAGGCAAGCAGGCTCCCAGAAAGAGAGTGTGAACAGAGCGAGCGAACAGGGAGAGCAAACAGGAGTTTGGCAGCGGAGTTCGGCGGGGGAGGTCAAGGGGGAGGTCCCTAAAAAAAACAAAAACAAAAAACAAAAAACAAAAAACAAAAAAAAACAAACAAAAAAAAACAAACAAAAAAAACAAACAAAAAAAACAAAACACACACACACACACACATATATATATATATTCTAGGAAGACAGAAACAGAGCACTATGGAAGGAAAGGACTCAGCAGTGGTGGTGACCTGCAAGGGGTGTGCAATGTTTGTTTTCCTGCCGGAGATCAACATGGCCTACACATGCAACAAGTGCAAGCTGGTCACGCTGTTGGAAGAAAAGGTCAGAGGACTGGAGCAGCAAGTGTCAACCCTCAGGAGCATAAGAGAAAGTGAGGAGTTCTTAGACAGAACGGTGGATCTACAGCACCAAAGCACAGTACAGGAGCCAGAAGGGCAACTGCAGGATGAGGCGGAGTCAGAGACTGCAGAGGCAAGGGAAAATAACACAGGGGGAACTCCCTGGAAAAGGGTGACTGTTAGGAGCAGAAGAACTACAAGACACTCTGCGCCTGTGGAAGCAGTGGAGCTATGGAACCGCTTCCATGTACTTGAGGACGAGAGCAGAGGACAGCCTGCAGAGGACGGATTACCGGGCACCCAACGTGACAGCGAGCAAGAGGCTGAGGGTCAGTCAAGTGGAGGAAATCGAACCAAGGCCTACAGCAAGAGGAAGAGAAGAGTACTCGTAGTGGGAGACTCCCTCCTGCGGGGGATCGAAGCCAAAGTATGTCGCGAAGACCCATGGACTCGCCAGGTGTGCTGTCTCCCTGGGGCACGGATTAAGGATGTGACAGAACAGCTGCCGAGGCTCATGCAGCCCACCGACACATACCCCTTTCTTCTCTTCCACGTGGGTACAAATGATACTGCCAAGCGGAGTTACAAAGAAATCACGGCAGACTTTGAAGAGCTGGGAAGGGAACTCAAGAACTTCGGGGCCCAGATAGTTTTCTCATCCATCCTTCCAGTACTTGGAAGAGGCATAGAAAGGGAAAGAAAAATACTCCGAGTGAATGACTGGCTACGAAGGTGGAGCCGACGTGAGGGATTTGGATTCTGGGACCACGGGCTACACTTCCTGGAAGATGGACTGCTGGCAAAGGATGGGTTGCACCTCACAAGGACTGGGAAGAATGTGTTTGGACACAGCATGAGGAACTTAATCAGGAGGGCTTTAAACTGAATCCAACAGGGGAGGGAGACATAAACTCGGGGGTACCAATGGAAGAAGGCCTCTATGCCACAACGGAGAGAACAGCTCCAGCGGTGCCCATTGATAGTCTACCACAAAATGTAGGGGGAAAGTCGGACTATAAAGCACATAGTCTTCAATGTCTCTATACTAATGCCCAGAGTATGGGCAATAAACAAGACGAACTTGAACTCTTGATACATGAGGGCAGGTACGACTTGATAGGGATAACTGAAACCTGGTGGGATGACTCCCATGACTGGAATACAGCAATTGAAGGGTATAACTTGTTCAAAAGGAACAGAAGCAACAGAAAGGGAGGTGGAGTTGCACTGTATGTTAAAAATACGTATCTCTGCACAGAGATACAGGAAGAGGAGCTTGGCAGCCCCATTGAGAGCATCTGGGTTAAAATAAAGGGGGCAAAGAATAAAACGAACATGGCGGTTGGAGTCTACTACCGACCACCCAATCAAGGAGAAGATGAGGATGGAACTTTTGAAAAGCAAATTGCCATTGTTTCAAGGAGGCACGATGTGGTAGTAATGGGAGACTTCAATTTCCCTGATATCTGTTGGGAGACTTATTCAGCCAAACATGGCCCCTCCAAGAAATTCCTGACCTGTGTTGCTGATAACTTCCTCCTACAGAAAGTGGAGGAAGGAACTAGAGGATCGGCTATCCTTGACCTGATTCTAACCAACAGAGACGAGTTAGTGGATAAAGTGGCAGTTTCGGGAACTCTGGGGGAAAGTGACCATGTTATACTAGAGTTCTTGATTCTAACAGAAG
Organism: Shinisaurus crocodilurus; assembly: GCA_021292165.1. Classification (NCBI taxonomy): domain Eukaryota; kingdom Metazoa; phylum Chordata; class Lepidosauria; order Squamata; family Shinisauridae; genus Shinisaurus; species Shinisaurus crocodilurus. Next base: position 23,686,800 of record CM037881.1, read on the forward strand.
CAAAAGCTGAGTGTAGCCAAACACGTACCCTGGATTTTAGGAAAGCCAATTTTAACAAACTCAGAACAATGATTAGTAAGATCCCATGGCAAGTGACTCTCACGAGAAAGGGAGCCCAGGAGGGGTGGGAGTTTTTAAAGAAGGAAATTTTAAAGGCACAATTGCAAACAATTCCCACAAGGAAAAAAGGCAGAGGGCAACAGAAAAAGCCAATGTGGCTTCACAATAAACTCAAAGATGACCTGAAAACAAAAAAGGACACGTATAGGAAGTGGAAGGAAGGACAGGCTACAGGGGAAGAGTACAGGCAGGTAGCACAGAACTGCAGGAATAGTGTCAGGAAGGCTAAAGCTGAGAATGAGCTAAGGTTAGCGAGGAATGCTAAAACCAACAAAAAAGCTTTCTTCAGATACATGCACAGTAAAAGACAGAAGAAAGAACTGGTGGTTCAACTACGCGATGAGGATGGCAAATTGATAACAGAAGACAAAGAAAAGGCAGAAGTGTTCAATTCCTACTTCGGCTCGGTCTTCTCCCAAAAGAGGGTCTATGACCCCCCTGGCAAACCTGAAGTGCAGACTGAAGGGGCAGAATTGCAGCTTGAGATTGATAGGCAAATGGTCAAGGAGCACCTGATTACTCTGAACGAGTTTAAATCTCCAGGGCCTGATGAGCTGCATCCTAGAGTAATAAAGGAACTGGCAGAAGAACTCTCAGAACCACTGTCTATTATCTTTGAGAAATCCTGGAGGACAGGTGAAGTGCCAGACGACTGGAGGAGGGCAAATGTTGTTCCCATCTTCAAAAAGGGCAAGAAGGAGGAACCTGGGAACTATAGGCCAGTCAGTCTGACATCAATCCCTGGGAAGATTTTTGAGCAGATTATAAAGAAGTCAGTCTGCAAGCACCTTGAAAACAATGCAGTGATTACTAGAAGCCAGCATGGATTTGTCAAGAACAAATCCTGTCAGACTAATCTGATCTCATTTTTTGATCGGGTAACCTCCCTTGTGGACTGTGGGAATGCTGTGGACATTATATATCTGGACTTCAGCAAAGCTTTCGACAAAGTGCCTCATGATATCCTGATTAGTAAGCTAGCTAAGAGTGGGCTAGATGGAACAACTATCAGGTGGATCCACAATTGGCTAAAGAATCAGACTCAAAGAGTGCTTATCAATGGTTCCTTCTCAAACTGGGGAGAGGTAACGAGCGGGGTACCACAGGGCTCGGTCCTGGGCCCGGTGCTCTTCAACATTTTTATTAATGACTTGGATGAGGAGGTACAGGGAATGCTTATCAAATTTGCAGATGACACAAAGTTGGGTGGAACAGCTAATACTCTGGAAGACAGAAACAAAATTCAAAGTGACCTCGATAGGCTGGAGCGCTGGGCCGAAAACAACAGAATGAAATTTAATAGGGATAAATGCCAAGTGCTGCACCTAGGGAGAGGAAACCAAATGCAGAGTTACAGAATGGGGGACACTTGGCTCAACAATACTACAAGTGAGAAGGATCTTGGAATTGTGGTAGATCACAAACTGAATATGAGCCAGCAATGCGATGTGGCTGCAAAGAAGGCAAATGCTATTTTGGGCTGTATTAATAGAAGTATAGCTTCCAAATCGCGGGAAGTGATAATTCCCCTTTACTCGGCACTGGTTAGGCCTCATCTTGAGTACTGCGTCCAGTTCTGGGCACCTCACTTTAAGAAGGACATAGACAAACTGGAGAGGGTTCAGAGGAGGGCAACAAGGATGATAAAGGGACTGGAAACAAGGCCCTATGAGGAGAGACTGAAAGAACTGGGCATGTTTAGCCTTCAGAAGAGGAGACTGAGGGGAGATATGATCGCACTCTTCCAGTATTTGAAGGGATGTCACACAGAGGAGGGCAAAGATCTCTTCTCTTTCATCCCAGTTTGCAGGACACGGAATAATGGGCTCAAGTTACAGGAACCTAGATTCCACCTAAACATCAGGAAAAATTTCCTGACTGTCAGAGCAATAAGACAATGGAATCAACTACCTAGGGAGGTGGTGGGCTCTCCCAGTCTGGAGGCATTCAAGGTGCAGCTGGACAGACATCTGTCAGAGATGCTTTGACCTGGATTCCTGCATTGAGCAGGGGGTTGGACTCGATGGCCTTGTAGGCCCCTTCCAACTCTACTTTTCTATGATTTCTATGATTCTATGACTAGGAAGAGGGCCTTCTCTGTGGCGGCCCCCACATTATGGAACTCCCTCCCTAGTGACCTTCGCCATGCCCCCTCCGTGATGAGCTTCCGCCGTGCATTAAAAACATGGCTGTTCAGGCGGGAATATGGGGTGGGTTAGGTTTTTAATGAGAATTTTTTAATATTGTTTTAATTATTATATTTTATTGTGTTTTATTGTATTTTAATTGTACATCGCCCAGGGTGGCCGGGTGACCGGCCAGATGGGCGATTGATAAATGTAATAAATAAATAAATAAATAAATTGGAACCCTCTTTAATATTTACTGCTGTACATGCTCTTTTAAATTATCTGCCTGTTTCCTGGAAGTTAATGCATGGACAGCACAAATGGATTCTCCATGCCCTTTTGATAGCTAAAGGACTGTTATTACAACACTGGAAGTTTAAATGCTCACCTCCTATAATGCAATGGATTGAAGATCTTACAGTGCTTTCAGCATTTGAACAGGTGGTGTATAGATGCCACCTGCAAATGGACACTTACTAGGATATTTAGTCTGCTTTTGTCGAAGTTTATGTATACTTCCTAGAAAGCCATATTTACTCATATATCTTGTATACACGCATTGAAATTGATATATTCAACTTTATGTAGCTACATTTTTTTCTTTCTTCTTTTGTTTTGTATTGTATTGCTGAAATTGTATAATAAAAATAAATTTAAAAACAGAGCCAAATGTCTGGAAAAATAATAAATGAATGAATGAATGAATGAATAAATAAATAAATAAATAAATAATCACCCTGTGCAATTGGTGCTGAGAGCTGTGTGGTTCCATAATACAATTTGGCCAGATGTCTATGTTTTGTAATCCAGGGCTGAGTTCAGAGAGAGCAAAAAGGCACTGATTGAAGCTTCCCTCCTATTGCTTTGCGGAACTTCACTTACCCCAAAGCAACAAGCACTGGCTCAGATCTACCAATGGCTTGCTCTTTGTTCCTCAGCAAAACCTTAGAAGAGCAAGATCACAGCTACAGCACAACTCCAAACTCTTACTCTTTTCACGTCAGAGAACAAAGTGAAAAAAACTCAGATGAAGTGCCCCCCCCCAGTCTCCAGGTGCTCTAACTGGTATCTCCAATCGTCACACACTCCTGACTGCATTGGCATAATGAACTCTCATGCCATCTTTCCCTTGGGCAGAGTTCCTGCACCTTCTAACAGCCACACAGCTGGGAAAAGTTCAACAGGCGCAGCACAGAAATGGCTGCACCTGCTGAATACATACCTGTTCTGCTGCTGGTCAAAGCACAGAAGCCCAGCCAGGAAAAAAAAATATATGAAAACAACGGGAAACCTTATTGTGTGATATAAGAACAAGCATGCTGGATTAGACCAAATCTGGTTCATAGATTTCATAGATCATAGAGTTGGAAGGAGCCTACAAGGGGTCTCCCATCCAAGTAATAACCAGGCCTGACCCTGCTTAGCTTTCCATGCTCAGACAAGCTGAGCCAGCATAAGCCACAGGCCTGTATGTCCAGAATTCTGTTCCCAGAGTGGCCTACCAGATGACCCAATGGGAAACCCACAAGCAGCACATGAATGCAATAGCACCATGCTGCCTCCAATACTGGAGATAATATACAGCCATCGTGACTAGTAGCCATCAACAGCCTTACCTTCCATGGGCAGTATCCAATTGGACACTAGCACTAACGTAAGTTACATTGTGCTTGCGTAAAGGGCCTCCAGTGTAATGCCAATAGCAGTGGAGGTTGGTGACTCGTGTTTCGGTGGGACTGCTAATCCATTGCAGCTTTTATTCGAATCTTTATAAGAGCTATCCATGGTGCTCCATGGGGGTGAACCTATTTTGGGGGGGGGGGTGGAGTTCAGCACCATGGATAGCTCCTATAAAGCTCTGAATAAAGCCTGCAGTGGATTAGGATCCCCACCGAAATAGGAGTCACCAGCATCCACTGGCCAATAGCTTTAGCTGCATGATGGGTTTTCCAGGAGAACACACTGCACCAGTAAATGCTATTGCAAATGCACTAGAGCAGGGCTCTCCAACCTTGGGTCCCCAGATGTTTTTGGCCTACAACTCCCAGCATGCCCCAGCCAGCTACGCTGGCTGGGGCATGCTGGGAGTTGTAGGCCAAAAACATCTGGGGACCCAAGGTTGGAGAACACTGCACTAGAGGTTGCTTATGCTAGTGCAACGTAATTTACATTAGCAGTAGCGTCAAATTGGATACTGACCCATGGATCTGTCCATTCCCCCTTTAAAGGTGTCCATTTTGGAGAGCGGGATTGAACTTTGGGGTGACCAATGAACAGGAGAGGTTAAAGAGAACACCAGGGGCTGGATGGCCAGATGAAGGACAGTGCACACACACCAGCAGACAGTGCCAGCTTCAGGTTCTGGAGGGCTATTGGGCAAGACACCCACAATGGGGGCCCTCGCTCAGGGAGCCTACCTGCTCACTGCCATTCTCACCAGCTGCTCTTGCTCCTCCTCCTCCTCCTCTTTCTCAGCATTGCTTCCATTTGCTTGCTGGACAGGCAGAGAGCCAGTGGCCAAGCATCTGCTGCTCCTCCTTCTCACCATCTCAGTTGTCTGGGCCAGGGTGAGAGACAGGTAAACAAGCAGATTGCAATGGTGAAGAGGAGGAGCAAGTCCAGGGGGATCTTGTCAATGGGCCCCTGCTGGCATGTGGGACCACAGCAGCTGCCCGACTATGCCTACCCTTGACGCTGGCCCTGCCAGCAGACCCAATGTCCTTTCCTAAGCAAGGAACAAGCATCATTGACAAAGACAGATGCAGGAGAAGTTATCACTTACAGGCAAAACCACATGCTAAAATGATTCACAACTCTTTTTTCCCCTGTGAGCCAAGTCCAGAAGAGGAGGAAGAATGGGTAGCTAATCCTCACTCTGATTCCCCCACCCCACCCCCGGGGCCGTTATGAATCATTTGTCCACCAGTCAGATTCCAAAACCAAAAGCAAGCAGCTGAGCCCTCCATTGCCTTTGTGGCATTCTCTTATAAAATGCTGCTGTAGGAGGTGGTCGCAATTTCATACTGTCAAGTCTCTTCTGGAAATAAAGTAAGTGTATGCTTCCTTGAGAAAGCCTTTTGTTTCAATGAACAAACATAAACAAATAAAGAACATGTGGCCCAAGGGCAAGGAGTCACTAGCCAAGAAAACACAACAAACTCTAAAAATCAAATTTGAATACTTGTGGTAGAAAGGAGGCACACAAGGACTGATAAGAAATAAATAACATAAACATTCCAAATCACCCCTGGAAATGACCTGCAGGCCGTGTGTGTGTGTGTGTGTGTGTGTGTGTGTGTGTGTGCATGCGAGAGAGAGAGAGAGAGAGAGAGAGAGAGAGAGAGAGATGCTCCCCCAGAGCTATGCCATGCACCAAGGAGGGTAGAAGCAGTTCCAGTGTAATTGCAGTACAGCCTTCTCCAACCCGGCACCTTCCAGATGAGTTGGACCATGACTCCAATCATCCTCAGCCATGCTCACTGGGCATGATGGGAGTCGTAGTCCCACTCATCAGGAAGGCACCAGGTTGAGGAAGGCTGCTGTAGTGTATTATTTTATGTAACCGTCCTTAAGGATCCTTTTGGATCGAAAAGCAGGGTTGAAAATCAAATATATAATAATAAACTGAGCAGTGGGGTGGGGCGGTATTTGAAAACTGAAGCAGAGACCAGGAGAAAGCATGAGAATTGTGTTGCTGTATCAGAGACCAGAGTCCCCGTAAGCTTGGAGAGGGCAACCTTTGCTGCATGCACCCAATCTCACAGTTCAGGAATCGGGAGGTTTAAACCTCTGCTCCCTGCCTGCTGAGACAGGAGTGCAATATGAATGTCAAAGACTGCACATATGGATGGCTCTCACCATGGGCCGTCTTCCCCATTTAAACCATGCACCCAAGAGATGCTTGGCAGGATGTTGGGAGCACGACTCTGCTCAGGAAGAGGGGCTGCAGGGATGACCCTCCACATGCATCCTCATCCCCTGTTTGTAGGGCTGCAGGCAGCCTGATTGTGCTGGAGAAGAATGCGCATGGGGGATGACGACGCTGCTTGCGCACTCGCTTTCTTCCCCAGCGCAAGTGTGCTCCTGACAGCCTCCCAGAGTCATCCCCACGAACCCTCCCCTCCAGTATAATTGTGGCAGGTGGGGCAGGGATTTGGGGAGGCAGCAGGATGGGCACCCATGGTGGGCTGCACAGGACGCCTTCAAGGGCTGAACGTAGCCCACAGGTGGCATCTAGGAGACACAGACAGACATTGCCTTCGAGCGGCAGCCATTGGCATGGGCCTTCAAAGCACAAAATGTGGGGCATGATGGGAAAAGCCATCTCTTATCTGCCTTCATTAGGGAGGGAAGAACGGAATGAGGAAAGGCCATGGCGACTGGGATTAAGTGACCACTTGGATTATGTGATAATAACCACAGAAAAGAATCAGGTGTTGCCTCAGAATGTGAAGATATTGGATATTAATCTTGAAGGAAAGATATGACAGGATAGGATATACCATCAGATCCATTGGTGGTTCTGTTCTGCTATCTTAAGGGTGTGATACATAAGGAAGATGTTGAAATGGTTATGCATACATTAATAGCAGCTTGTACAGCCATTGCTTATAATTGGGAAGAAAACCAGCTTCCTATTACTTGATGAGTGGATTTCTAGGTTATGGGACATGGTAGATATGATTAAATGAATGTAGTTAAGAGCTAAGGGAGACAATAGAGAAATGTGTTATACAAAAGTGGAGTCAGTCTCCTTCATGGAGGTTGGCCTTTCACAAAGGTTCCATGGACTTTGAAGAAGCCCGAGTGCAAGGTGAAAGGGAGAAACGTGCTAAGCGAAAAGCACGTCAAATGAATCCTTTACAGGACCATCTTCTATCTGGTAACCTGTGTCCTCACTGTGGGAAGCTGTGTGGATCTAGAATTGGCCTCCACAGTCACTTACGGACCCATCGCTAGAGTCTACACAATCTTCTTTAGAATTTCCTCCTTTTATCCCGGAAGACAATCTTACTCGGTCACGAGTGATCGCCTGATGATGATGATGGAATAATAAGGTCCAGGATAATATTGATCCATACATATTGCTGGGTACAATTTAATATTGTTTAATGGGGCTTATAGTGATTTGATTTGCTGGCATAATATTACTATTACAGGGCTATTTCTTACCATATTGATGCTGATCTATTTATATTTTGATTAAGTCTAATACAGTGTATTGGTATTATTTGTGATTTATTTAAAACATCTATTACATGAAAAAGAAATTTAAAAAAAGAAAAAGAAGAGGAAGAGAGATGGAGTTAGTTATACAAGCCATTATTCTGCCAGCCACCGGCCAGTGCTTCATTTTACAGTACCAGTATTCTATCACTACCTACACCTTTCAAGGTTTTCTGTACAATGATGAGCAATTAGAAAGTTGTTCCTTTTGAGATGAAAGCTGGGACGTTCCAGATGCTGTGCTTGTTCACAGCCCGCTGCCTTCTCTGGCCTCCAGGTCACCCTGCCTGTGGGCTTTGGCTCCTTAGCTCTCCCGGCTTCCTCGGTACTCTTTCCAAGCACTTCCTAGTCACCTGCTATCCCGCATCTGCTCCCCTACCCTTCCCTGCTATAGCAGGTCAGCCTTTCTCTAGGTCAGCCTTCCCCCACGTGCTGTCCTCCAAATGTGCAACTCCCAGCATTCCCAGCCAGCATGGCCACTGAGAATGATGGGAGTTGCAGTTCAACACATCTGCAGGGCACTGCGTTGGGCAGGACTGCTCAAGATCCTGTGTAAAAGCCCCTTTCAGAAGTTCTCCATACACGAACAAAATACCAGGCTCAGCTTCTGATCTTGAACACATCACCAGGCCCACCCCCCCTGATGCTCACGTGGACATCTGGAAAGACTGCCGACTTGTGTTCAGCTGAACACATGATCGGGATTCCCGGGTCATACAAGGGCTCCAGATTACATAAGGAATGCCTATGAAGATTTGGCACATAGGCACCCCTTTGCAGAAATCTGCAATCAACGTGTTAGGGGCTAGGCCACTGGCTCACATGATGTTCGGGGTAGCACTCTACGACAACATTCTATTAGAGATTCTGTTGACTGAGAAAGTGGAACGTGTGGCTTCTCAGATCATACATTATTAGATATGGGGAAGTGTGTTCGGTTCCCGCTCCCCCCCCCAGCCACATCTCTATGTAAAAGTTGCAGGCCCTGAAATGAGGACAAGGAGGTCATTGGGAGCTCCCTTACCAAAGCAAAGCAATGCTAAAGCTTGTCCTGCTCTTCCTCACTGTGTGGGGGAAGGCAGGCATAGGGTTAAAACAGGGGTGCAGAACCTCCAGCCTGGGGCCAAAACCCTGCCCTCTGGGATTCCCCAGAAGGCCACACCTGCTGGCCTTGTCCCTTTCCCCTGACCACCGATCATTTGGTGGTTTCCTAGCTTTTGTGCAGTTTCTCTCTCTACCACCACCACCCCCATTCTAAAAGGCTGAAACGCCTCACCTAAGGGTTAACTACTGGCAAGAAGCACTTTAAGCTAAAATATGCTACTATTCTGACTCCACCCCTTTTGCTAGAATGTGGGCCCTGGGAGGTTCTCTGAAATAGAATTCAGCCCCGGGGCTGAAAGAGTTAACCCAGAACCTCTGCGTTAAAGCTTGTTGATCCGTGCTGGGAGAGCGCATGTTGACGCTGGATGTCTCTAGAGCCTATTCCACTCCTGATAAAACCATGGGGAGGACAATGGGACCAATGCACCACCCTGCAACCACCAACAATGGACAGAATTGCCCCCCGCTAATTTATGTCGCTTGGTAGTGTTGAAGGGACCATCCAGGTTGGGGGTGATGCAGGCTTCTGAGATGTCTCTAAACCCCCAACATACCTTAATAGTCATCAGGAGGAGCAGGAGAGGGGCAGACTGAAGGCCTCGTAGATTGTTAGATGGTCAGTTACACAATGCAAAGAAAGAAAGAAAGAAAGAAAGAAAGGCATACATTGCCAAAGAAAAAGATAAAAGAGGGCACAGGGTTGCATAAGACTTGCTAATGCCTATATGTGTAGATGCAACTTTAGAAATAAATGACTATCATTAAAAAATAGATAGAATACAGCTCATCATACTGAGGAAGACTGTGATCAGGTGACCTGTGTGCCTGCTCAGTCTGCTGACCAGATGCTAAATGTTGATGGGCAACTTCAAATCCCCTGTTCTCCTTTCTTACAGTTGCTAATGGTCCTTTATCTTTAATCCTCACCTGGGACTAAACAGACTTTCAAATAGAGCAGGGCTCTCCAACCTTGGGTCCCCAGATGTTGCTGGACTACAGCTCCCAGAATCCCTTGCCATTAGCCATGCTGGCTGGGTATGCTGGGAGCTGCATGCCAGCAACATCTGGGGACCCAAGGTTGGAGAGCCCTGAAATAGAGGATGCATTGAAATAGAGGGCTGTCCTTTGACAGACCTTCAAATAGAGGACTCTCCTCTGCAAAGGACTCCTGGCCACTTTTACTTTTGGATGTGCAGTGTGACTCTTCTAAAATTATCCTTTAAAAATAAATAATTAAGCACTTCCCAATCCAGTAGGGGATAAGGGGTCCACCCATCCTTATAGAACTTATTGTCCTGGTCAAGCAAAAAAGCTTGAGCACGGCCATAGTTTATTATTTATTTATTTTATTTATTACATTTATACCCCGCCTTTTTTCCTGCAAGCAACCCAAGGCGGCTTACATAATTCTCCTCCTCCTCTCCACTTTATCTTCACAACAACCCTGTGAGGTAGGTTAGGCTGAGAGTCAGTGACTGGCCCAAAGTCACCCAGTGAGTTTCATGGCTCAGTGGGGACTAGAACCGGGATCTCCCGAGTCCCAGTCCAGCACTCTCACCACTACACCACACTGGAGGAACATGGAGGAACATTACGAAGCTCTTTCAGTCTAGCCACTGAACTTGCTAGAAGCATCTCCCATCTGTGGCTGTTAGTCACATGCAATGAAGCATGACTAGATAAATAAATGACTAGAGCTGGATCAGGGCCACAGATTTTGTCTCACCATGTCCCTGGTGGATATGTCACATCCTTAACTGGAGGACTCTGTGCAAATGTCTGGCTAGATGGACCGTGTATCCGATTTAGCAAGGCAACGTCGGCTGTGTTCCCATGCAACATTCATAACTAGGAATGGGCCAATTATGTTACCACCAAGTCCCATTGGGCTGCATAGCCTTTTGGTTGGTTTCCTTCAGCCTGGAAAATTGAGGTGTGTGTCTGCGTGGGAGCAATTCCTCCTTTCCGACTCATTCCTGCTGATTTATTCACGCCATATGCAAGTGCTTCTGCACTGAGATGCTTTGCATTTCCATAGGTAATTCATAATTATTAATTATGGAAATCCAGAGCAGAGTCAGCCGTTCATTGCACATAGCCAGGCAAAGATAAACGACCTGATCCCTTGTAACAAGCCCGGGCAGAGACATTATTTCTGTATGGAGTGGATTTAACTTCATGTTTCACATCGGGGGATGGGGGTGGGGGTGGATTAATTGGAAACACTGCTGGATAATATTGACTAGGTACAGTCAGCACAACAGTGGTGAGCAGAATACAGGATGGCCCCAAGAACAAGGCAACATAGCACATATTACAGTGGAGCAGAGTGCCCTATAGCAAAATTGCTCTACTGAAAATAACGATTTATTATTTAGCGGGTACACTTGTATCCGGCTCTTCCTCCAGAAGAACACACAGCAACTTGCATACTGTGATCATCTATGCTGCCATCATCTATTCCCAAAAGCAAAGTGTCAGTATTCCAAACTGGAGCTGTGGCTCGAAGGACAGAATCTCAAAGCAGATTAAAATCTAAGTTAAATCCATCATCATAAAGTGAATGCTCATTTGAATGCTTAGCCCTACGGTCAAGTATTTAATAATTAGTTTTCTGGATCCTGGATATACTTCCCCAAAATCTGCATTTTGCATCAAAGGCCAAGCTTGTAATCAGCCTCTTGCTCACCCGGTCACCTAGGGCATACTAGCTGGAAGGGAGGGTGTTCGGGTTTCTTTCTACCCCATTTGGGACTTTAGTTTGCCACAAACAAATTAAGTCCAAATATGTGTCTAGGCAGGCAAGCGACTAAAAATAATTGCCAGTTGGCTTTAGCTCCCTGCAGAGACAACATCCTTCTATTGTTCTACTAGGAGAGAGAGTTCCAACCAGCAGGACCCACTGGATACTATCCAAGGTCCCACTTTCTTCCCACCTTGATCTTGTTACCAGCTTCTCCTTCAAGCCTCAAGGAAGGACATAATGAGACATGGCCCCAGCACACCTTTCAGTGAAGTGTACCTCCCATGTTAATTCAAACCAGGTGTCAGATATCAAGTTTCAGAATCACTTATTTCAGTTATAGTCAAGCCAACCCCGCCAACCCACTTCAGACTGTGAAGATGTGGGGCATTTCTGAGAGGGGGAAGATTTGAATATAGGTAAAGTGTTCACCCCACTTACTGTTGCTGGCATTCATGATCCTGGCTGTTATAGGGCCCTGTTTCTTCTGCACTAGTTGCATTGCATCCTGCTTCTGCCCTCACTCCAATATGGCTTTAGGATAAAGGCAAATCAGAGTGAATCAAGGAGCAGGAAGCAATGCATCCTGCCCTCACTCTGTTGTCACCTGGGTAGGAAAGAACTTTTACAAAGATGGTACCCAACAGCAGTGGGAGTGCAATTGCTCCTATCTTCAGGATCACATGAAGAGATCATAGCAGCTGTGAAAAAGGTGAGTGGGGGGGGGCAAGTAATGTCAGAAAGCCCTCTCTCCTCCTCTCCCACCACCAATTGAGGCTGGAAAAAAATATTTTATAAAATTGTGGCATAGCTCTACTTTAAATGGTCTCTCAGGTCCTGCAGAAATGGGCAAGATGACAATACCAGCTCAATTAAAGTAGCTATTTTAAACATGTTAGCATTGCACATTGAAGTTCTATTAAAGATTGACAGATATTAAGGTCAGATGTCTTGTGTGAGGTCACTCCACCTACTCTGCTGGAAATCATCAGGCCAGGGAATTCCCTCTAGTTCGTGCTAGATCACTTCACATTCCGCATGGGTACAGAGTGTGCTGAACCATTTCAATTACACATTAGCTGAAGGGCTCGGGTGCCAATGAGCATAATATAGTTAAGACTTTCAATCCAAACAGGGATGATGGTGGTGATGGTGGAGAGTATCTACTAATTAGGAATAAGACATCCTTAAAAAAAAACAAAAATGATCAGGGAGAGAGCTGGGGTCATCGATTCCTTTATATGCCTTGCACATCAAGATCAGATTGTTGGCTAACTGAAATATTGCACTGTAACATTAGAGCAGTGGTGGGGAATGTGTGGCCCTCTAGATTTTGCTGAACTCCAATTCCCATCAGCCCTAGCCAGTATAGCCAATGATGAGAGATGATGGGAGTTGCAGTCCAACAACTGGAGGGCCACACTTTCCAAGACTGTGCATTAGAGGATTAAATGTGCATCTGTTGTGTCAGACCCAAGTACAGACTAGCAAAACAGATTGGGTAAGCCATATAATTAAACAACCAGATTTCACGACCCTTCAGTTCCACAGCTCCTCACAGCCAACAGCTCCAAAGCAGAATGCGAAATCTCCCAAGGCTAGCTCTATGCACCAAGGAGTTTGAGCATGCCTATTTACTTAGTCTTGCAAACTACAAAAGCAGCCTTGCATTTAAGCACTCACCTGATCACCACTGGTGACAAGGTACTGAAAGCAAGTGAGTGAGCAGGAGGGATGGAGCGCTCTGTCCCGCCTCTGCACCAAAGCATAGAAATCAAGCAAGCCAGAGGATTGAAGCCCCCTTCTCACACCCAGCATAAATGTGGCTGCAGGCAGGTCAGCGCTCTCCATGATTCTTTTGCCAGTCCCAGCAGGCTAGTAAAATTGTTAGTAGGCTAGCAACTTGTAGGCTTATTTACAAGACTGTACAAAAGTTACTGGTCTACAAATATATTTTATAGATAGATACATAGATATCACTAGTCTGCCTACCAGTGTGCAACTATGTTTATCATTGACAGCAGTGGGGAAAGGGAACCAGCTATCTTCCAGTTAACAAATCTGGAAGAGATTCCAGTTTGCCACAGGTAACCAGACACGCCTATTTTAAGGTCTGTATTAGCTACTACAAAGGGCTGGGATGGCAAGTAATTTCATTTCCAACCTCTGAACCAACTGGGCCAGACCAGAATCCATGGGCAATAGTACCCAAATACAAACCTTGAGAGTGTATTCTCCAGCCCAGGGGCTCTTTAGGGTAAGTTGCAGAAGCTAGAGACTTTGAGATGGAGTCTGATGTGAGCAGGCCCTGTCTGCCTAGTCTACTTGACTGAGCGATGCAAGGGTCTTAACATTAAGCAAGCCTGGCCAATCAAGAGGCTTCATACTGCCTATCCAATCACAGGGAATGGTCTTGCACACCCCTATTGTCTTCTCTGCCTGAAGAGGGCCCTGAGGCCAAAGCAAAACACAGTCCTAGATGGATTATTAAGTAGGGTCCCACCCTCAGGCCCTAACAATGCTGGTGCAAACTGCAGAGACCCAGACATGAATGAACTCAGGGAGCCGATGATCTTAGATTAGTAGTTGATCTGATTGCTTTAAACACAAAGAGAATAGACTCGGCTGCTATAATTTCTTTGGATGCTGAAAAGGCCTTTGACAAAATTCATTGGAAAATTATTTTTGCTACGTTCAGAAACTTTGACATTCCCATGGAATTTTTCAATTGGGTTAAAAAATTATATTCAACCCCAAGAGCGAAAGTTACGACCAATGTTTTTTCCCCCCAGACTATTTTATACTTGGGAGAGGTACTAGACAGGGATGTCCACTTTCTCCGTTAATATTTGACTTATGTTTGGAACCCCTGGCATGCGCTATTAGAATAGTAGTATTCATGGATTTTTACATGATTCTCTAGAATTTAAAATTATTCTCTATGCTGATGATCTTTTATTGTTTATTTCAAAACTCCAGTCATCAGTTCCTGCTTTGATGAAGATGAATAAGAACTTTGGTGATTTGTCTGGCTATTTAATTAATTGGTCAAAGTTGGAATTGATGCCAATTGGAGATAATACATCTCAGAGTGCATTAACTCAGTGGCAATTTCAATGGTGCCCAGATTTTATTACTTACTTGGGAATACTTATCCCTAGAGACATATCTCAAATATTAAACTTAATTTGAGTAAGTTGATTAATGAGATCTCACGAGATATAGACAGATGGGCATCTCTTAAATTGAGTTTGCTGGGTAAGATTAATGCACTTAATATGAATATAATACCTAGGATTGTATATGTTTTAACTGGGATTCCTCTATTTATACCTGGAAATTATTTTCAAAAACTTAATGCTTTGTTTCACAAATTTTTCTGGGGTTCCTCCTCCATAAATTTCTTTGAAAAGAATGCAACTTTCAACTAAAGAAGGTGGGTTTGGTTTTCCAGATCGCACTTATATCATAGGGCTTATTTGTTGACTAGTTCTAAATTCTGGTCTTTTCCACTTAGATTATCCACCTTGGTCAGTTTTGGAATCCTTATGTCTGGATCCTTGCTCCAAATGGATGGCATTAGGGTCTCGCTACACTAAAACAGACAGGGTGCCTCCTACAATTACAGCAGTTAGAGAGGTGTGGCGTATTATATCTTATCAATTACAGTTCGACTCATTTTCTCATGCTAAACTGACTTCATGGGATAATCCAGATTTAAAAATTGGTAAGAAAATGTTCCTGTAGTAGAGTTGGGCAGACAGGTTGATTTTCACTTTGGATCAATTAGTGAGTGTTGATTATGAGTTTTTGTCATTTTCGGCTTTGTGAACTAAATATAACTTGCCTGCCTCAGCTGAATGGCAATACTTGCAATTGCAACATTTGTTAGAATCTAGGTTCGGTCCGGCTGCTTTTTCAGCTTCAGAGCCTCCTTTGCTATGGATGCATTGATTGAGGCTGAGCAGTTATATCGACCTACAATTCATGTTTATAAATACTTATTATCGGTGAATAAGTATGATACACAGAGTTTTAAAGATGAATGGAATAGGGAATTAGAGGGTCATATGTTGCCTAATCAAGGGAACATTGTTTTTACATCTGTTTCAGAAGGGTCTATGGAATGGATCTTAGGTTATGTCTTATTCAGCAAAACCTTTTGTTTCATGATTATTGGACACCACAGTGTCTTTTTAATAGGGGTTTGTCTAAGTCAGCTAACTGTTGGAAGTGTAATACTGTGAATGCTTCATTTACACATATGTTTTGGCAATGCCCAGTCATTGCTTCTTTTTGAGTTGAGGTTATAGTATGGATAAATCTAGTATTAGAAGGCTCTTTAATATTTACTGATGTACCCGTTCTTTTAAATCAGGGCTCTCCAACCTTGGGTCCCCAGATGTTGCTGGACTACAGCTCCCAGAATCATAGATTTCATAGATCATAGAGTTGGAAAGAGTCTACAAGGCTATCGAGTCCAACCCCCTGCTTAATGCAGGAAACTAGAGGAGGGATCTCCCATCCAAGTAATAACCAGGCTTGACCCTGCTCAGCTTTCTACACTCAGACAAGCTGAGCCAGCATAAATCCCTTGCCATTAGCCATGCTGGCTGGGTATTCTGGGAGCTGTAGGCCAGCAACATCTGGGGACCCAGGTTGGAGAGCCCTATTTTAAATTATGTACCTGCTGTATGGAATTTATCACAAGGACAATGCATGTGGATTTTCCGCACACTCTTGACAGTCAAAAGACTGATATTACAACACTGGAAAGATAAACACTCACCTCCTATAACACAATGGATTGAGGACCTAATAACACTTTCAGCATTTGAGTGGGTGGTATTTTTAGATGCCATCTGTGGATGGATAAATACATAGATATTTGTTCTGCTTGTTCTGATGTTTATGCATAACCATTTTTATCGAGAACTGCATTACTACATACTTTTTGATACTTATGGATATGTATTGCATACATATTTAGTGTAATGGATCCATTTAAAATACTATAAGAAAATTATATTCCCACCCACACCATTTCTATGGAGTTTGTTTTGTTTTGGTGTAATTCACATTTTTTTTAAAAAAACTAATAAAAATATTAAAAAATAAAATAAAAAATGAATGAACTCAGTTAACTATGGTCAAAATATTATGTATGTAGCCAAGTCTCAGGGCCACTTCGTGTGATCAGTGGGATCAGGCAGAAAAGCTGTTCCTCGGCTGTACCAATTCCAAGTTGCTTTTCTGTTCAAGTTGGTAGTTACAGCCAAATGGGAGTTCCAGACAGAGTCCTGGTTTACAGGCAAGAGGTCAGTACCCTGGACAGTTCCAAGTAGAATTCTGGTCAGAGATGAGCAGGCTCAATGTTGCTTCAGCATCAGCCAGTTCAAATCAGTGTAGCTCCACCTTTGTTGGGAGAAGCCTCTTGTAGTTAAAGGGGCCTGGCCTATTTTGGTGGCTACTGACTCTGAAAGCATTGGGGAGCCTACGGCTCTGCTGTAGTTTCCAGGGTGGTGTCCTCAGACTTTGATGACAGCAGCACAGACTCTCAAGCTGTGGACTGGGGTATGGTGGCAAAGTGGGCTCCTCATAGAATCATAGAAAAGTAGAGTTGGAAGGGGCCTATAAGGCCATCGAGTCCAACCCCCTGCTCAATGCAGGAATCCAAGTCAAAGCATCCCTGACAGATGGCTGGGCAGCTGCACCTTGAATGCCTCCAGAGTGGGAGAGCCCACCACCTCCCTAGGTAATTGATTTCATTGTCTTATTGCTCTAACAGTCAAGAAATTTTTCCTGATGTTTAGGTGGAATCTAGGTTCCTGTAACTTGAGCCCATTATTCCGTGTCCTGCAAACTGGGATGATCGAGAAGAGATCCTGGCACTGCTCTGTGACTGACAACCCTTCCAGTAGGGATGTATGCAAATTTTGTTTCAATTCTCAAATCACTTGAAAATGGCCTATTCGCAATCCTGAATACAGAAGCATGAGTGCATTTTCTCTGGAAAATGTTCACAAATTTTCAATCTTGCATTCGTGTTTGCAAAATGTGTACTTGAAAAAACATGCAACTTTCTTGAAATGCACAACTTTAGTGTAGGGGAGAAATTTGTGCAAATTTAGGAATGGTGCAGATCTGACCACTAAACCATGTTAATCTATCTATCAAATAGAGTATTAGTTACACTGTTTCATTCTTAGAACCAGGCTTGCATCTCTTTGTTGAACTAAATTCAGTTTTCATGTTCTTACTTTTACTTTCTTCCTTTCCTTTCCTTCCTTCCTATAGATGTAATGCCTTTAAAATATTCCCATAAAGGATCTTGCTTGCAACCAGCAGCCACGGCAATTTGTGTAATTAATAATATATTTTTTATTTCTTTATTTATTTGGAATATTTATATACCACCTCTCATTTGAACAATTCTTGAAGCAGTTTGAGCTTGAACATTGGACAATTTTGTCTTAGCAAACAAAAATGAAATGTCAGTGACTGATAGGCTGAAGCAAGGTCTGATAGTTACTAGGCAGCCTAGAGCAGTTTATTTCCATCCAGTGAAAATGAAATGCCTATTTTTCATAGGTAGAGTGTAAATATTTATATCTGAGAAATCAAACTGCTTCTCCTTTACGATGGAATGTATATTTATTATATTTTTAATCTGCCCAGTAGCAAACATTCTCTGGGCAGATTACAAACAGATAAAAGACTAAAATGCAATACAAACACTTAAAATTTAAAACACACAGCAAATATTTAAAAGAATGAAATACAATACAAAAACAAACAGCACAGAAATAGATAAATATAAATAAGAACAGCCAAAAAAAAAAAAAAAAAAAAAAAGAACAACCTAGAACTAGGTCTCTAAAATGCCTGAGATAAAAGAGAGAACTTTGCCTGGCACTGAAAATATAACAATGTAGGAACCACACAGACCTCTTTGGGGAGGGCATTCTATAAGTGGGTGCCACAATTGAGAAGGCCCTCTCTCTTGTAGCCACCCACCTAGCTTCTTTTGGCAGGGGCACCTGGAGGAGGACCTCTGAAGATGACATAAGGGTCTGAGCAGTACATATGGAATGAGATGTTCCTTTAGATACTTTGGTCTCAAGCTGTTTAGGGTTTTAAAGGTCAACACTGCGCTCAGAAATGGACAGGAAGCCAGGGCAGCTGATGAAGCACTGGTGCCAGATGATCATATTGGGCAATCTCAGTTAGCAACCTAGCAGCTCTGTTTTGAACTAAGTGAAGTTTCTGAACCATCTTCAATGGTAGCCCCAACAGAAAAGCCTACTTTGACTCTATGTATCTCGTAGATGGCAATGATTCCATTTAGAGATTAATTGTAGGGTTCAAATGGTTAGGTTTAAAAAGAAAGAAAAGAAAATTGATTTATTTTTATCCATCCTGAACCCTGTTCATGGCCTCATCCTCCAAACATGGGGAGCCTGATACCAGGGCCATATGACAACTGCAGGTGAAATGGAAGGGTTCATTGCTCAGCAGAATACATGCTTTCCTTGCATAAATCCCCATGTTCAATCCCTGGCATCTCCAGCTAAAAGGATCAGGAATCTTGTTGGTGCAGAACCTCAGGCCTGGGGGGCCAAATCTGCCCCCCTGGGGTCCCAATCCAGCCCTCTGGTGTTCCCCAGAAGGCCACACACCCTGCATCATGCCAATTTTGCTCCAAGTTCTGTGTTGCTTGGGAACGTGATCTATTCTGCCAATCCAACACCCCAGAAAGGACCACAGCCCCCCTCCCACTCTTTGGACTAGCCAATAAAAGACCTCAGTGCTGTGCCCTTTAAGTTTCATAGTAGATCAATCAGCAAGGCCTGAAGGGAATTCCATGGCCTGTGCCAGGTGGAACATCACACTGAATATTCCTGACGGACCATCCCGAGCACAGTATCTGCACAAGCCAATGAATTCCCTTTGCAGCAATTCCCTACCAACCCACGCAGCCAAAGCATTCTTGTCAAGTTAGTTCTGCTTGCCTTGCCTTTCTCTTCTTGGTGCCGTTATGATGACCCCTGTCCACTGGGAATTGGACTGGGAACTTGCTTTATTGGTATTGATGTATATCTGCCTGTCTGTGCATAGATGCATCAGAGGCTGCATGCATAAATCTATAGCGCAAAGACCCTTAAGCCCAAAGATAGCTCATCGATGCCATCTACCTGGAATCACCATATCTCATCGTAACGACGGTGTAAGAAACACAAATCTGATGCACTGAATGGTACTATTCACTTACAGTGATGACAGGGGAAATTAATATGATGCAGCACCATCAAATAGATATGTCAGGGAAGACTTGTGCTGACAGCTCACTGTCCGTCACTCCTAGGTTTCCAGAGAGCACTGTGCTGTCCTTTCTATTATCTACTGATGTATTGCACCAATCCACTTTGATTGATGAGCTGGGGGAATCCCACGGAGGAGATTAACCAGTTTACCAAACAATGCCATTGCAGTTCACTGCCCACCAGAATCTATGCACAGTGTTGCTGTCAGTGGAACAGGTGGCAGACGGGGTTGAGGGAAAGCGGCATCCGTGTGTGTGCGCGCACTTGTTGCATGAGACCTGGCAGCTGTACAATCAGGACTGTGCATGTAGAGAAAAATTAGCACCACCAAGCCTTTTCCTCTTATCTGTGCAAGCCACACACATTTGCATATTTTTTCTTAATTTGCAGAATTTCACCTGTCGCTGCTAGTCATTGGGGAAAGCAAAGATTTAAGCAAGAGTCAGCAATGCTGCCTTCTGAGTAGGGTTACAGGGAAAAAATTTTAATTTTGCACTTTCAAACCTCTATGCGATCTGGAGCTCGATTATCCTTCTAAGTCTGCAGTTCTCCAGATTTTGCAATACAGTTCTCCAATAAAAACATGCATACACACATGTGTGCATTAGGGGAAATGATGTTCAAAAATGAATTATGTTCAGAAAATTGATTGCAAAAATGTGCATATTAGGGGAAATGCATACAAAATGCATGTATTCAGAGAAATGTGCAAAAAAAATGGTTATAAATGTTCATGTGAATTTTTTTTTTAATTCTCATAGTTTGGAACAAATTTGGAGAAATTCTAAAAGGTTGAGATGAACTGATTGGAAAAATGAGATACTGAGAGAAACCAAAATGACAGACTTGTCCATCCCTTCTTCTGACTGCCCAGTGTATCTCTTAACTGTCGTAAACCACCCAGAGAACTTAGGCTATTGGACGGTATAGAAAATAAATAAATAATAATAAATAATCTCATCATGAACTTCCTACACACATTTTCAAGCGCTAAGAGCGAAAAACATATTCTTTTTTTCTTTCTTTCAAATTAAAGCTGAGGTTTTATGGATATTGAATTGTGTCCACATTGCCAAATTATGTGCTTGGGCAACATTGTGGGATGCATGTTACCTAACATATTGCACTTATTGCACTCACAGGATAACTTGAAAAGGAGAACTTTTAGGGCAGGGGGAATTCAATACCAGGCAATAACCTGCAATCAACAAAACATACTTTTGTTTTACAGACAGGAATCAGGAGTAGGGAGCCCTTCATTCACAGATCTCGGAACTCCCCTTCCACATCAACTGCCAAATGGTTACAGGGTCCCCTATGGGTAGGTGGGCACACTTGGAATTTTGAGTGTCATGGGCACTCTCACAAGATGGCTGCCACAGGGGCCTTGTCCATTCATAAAATGGCTGCCATGGGAGGCATGGTCAGTCACAAAACTCATATCCCAGAAATGAAACTGGTGAGACTAAAAGAAAAGTAACCTGCCCAATAACTTAAGTACAAGGCAGAGGTGGGGTCTGAGGTCCAAGGCACAAAACCATTCTTTTGAATCCAAATAAAGATTGTACTGGAGGGTAGCCATTTACTTTGCAGCATGCCAGCCTCCCAATTAAAAACAATTTTTTTAAAAAAAAATATCTTAATACGATAAAAATCAGAAAGAGGCAGGGAGCCGGGCTAGTGCCAAGAGGGGTGTCTGCAGGCGCATTGGTGCCTGTGGGCACCATGTTGGGGAACCCAGGGTTACCAGATAACCATGTGTTGAAATGCCCAGATGCCCATGTTTTGAAATGAACCTGCAGAATAGACTCTGTGCTGATAACTTCAGGACTGCTTTTAGGATGCAGACCTTGCTGAAGCAGGTGGATGCAAAGCCAATGCACACTGGAT
The DNA here is from genome assembly GCA_021292165.1 of Shinisaurus crocodilurus. Classification (NCBI taxonomy): domain Eukaryota; kingdom Metazoa; phylum Chordata; class Lepidosauria; order Squamata; family Shinisauridae; genus Shinisaurus; species Shinisaurus crocodilurus. Next base: position 23,708,336 of record CM037881.1, read on the forward strand.
GCTTGTAGGCCACACATGGGTCTTCAGCCCACGATGGTGGTCGTCCCCTCCTGAAGTGTGCACAATAGACACAATAAGCTAACAGGCCTGCACAAGAGAGGTTGGGGGGGGGGTTCTATGCAGGACCTGGTGCAAGGCAGTTTGGTGCCCTAGGCAAGATCAGATATTTAGCGCCCCCCCCTTCCCACTTGAGAGCACTGTATTTTTTTTTCAAAGCGTTTCTGGCGCCCCCTTTAGCCCTAGGCAGCTGCCTAGTTGGCCTAATGGTAGCACCAACCCTGGTTCTATGGCATCCACTATTACAAAGGAGACACTTCCCAACATCCAGGTTTAGCACTGAACCACTGAGGTACCCACAGCCAGAAATAAAGAGATGGACACCAGATGTTGGGTGAACTAGGACCACAACTTCATTCAATTACAAACAAGGTGATCTGCAATGGAATCAGCTGTGTGAGCCTATTTCATGCATCAGGGTGAGCCTAACCTGGCCCCAAGTGCCAAGAGAGCCCCAATGCCCATCCCCCGCCTCCAGCCACACCTTCCAGTGTGGAGGGGGTGCCCTCGTGAGTCATAACCCCCTCGAGTCCCAAGATTCCAAGTGTGTGACTCATCTAGGCCCCCAAAAGTCCCCATCTCTGCCCTGGGTCCCACACCCTTGGCTGGCAGGTCACAGAATCCCCTTTCACCTTGTTGGCACCTATGGTGGGTCACCGATAACCGGTGGTGGAGTGGTAAATTTTGAAGTGCAGGCGCTCATCATGACAGCCCCATAGCCAGGCCCCCAAGGAGAGTCCAAATTGCGGGCTCCTGTGTTGACCCATATCAACAAACCCATTCTAGCAGCTTTCATCTCCGCTAGGAGCAAGTCTTTTCTAATATTAATGGGTCAGAACTGCCCATTCAAGTGAAAGCCATCACAAATATTTTGCATTACAACAGGGAACAATAAATTGTTGCTGGAAAAAAAGTCATTTCCCCCCAGCTACTCTGAGAACTGCAGCTAAGCTCAGAGGGAACAGGGAAATCTGAGGGGGTGAACGTAAGAACATAAGGAGAGCCCTGCTGGATCAGACCAAGGGTCCATCTAGTCCAGCATTCTGTTCACACAGTGGCCAGCCAGCTGCCCCTGGGATCCCACAAGCAGGATGTGAGTGCAACAGCACCCTCCTACCCATGCTCCCCAGCAACTGGTGTACATAAGCATACTGCCTCTAATACTGGAGGTAGCATATAGCCAATCAGGACTAGTAATCATTGATAGCCTTCTCCTCCATGAACTTGGAGGGGTGGCAGATGACATCAGTGTTCCTGCTAATCAAAAGGTGCAAGCACTATATCCCTACGAGCCCTGGCTCCCCTACACCACTGCTAATAACTCACCCCTATAATGCCCTACATTCGCTACCCCACCTACGTCATGACCATCCTCACCTAATTAATAGCATCACCACCCACTACAAGCCAAATGTCCCTTGCGAATCAATGCCGAGTAGGTGGGAAAAAACCAAACAGCCTGAACCAATCCAGGTGTTCAGCATAATATTCCTACTCGACTTCACTGGCAATGAGCCACTGCCCACACTGAAGTTCACCTAAGGTGGGAGGGAGGGAGGGAGGGAGGGGGCAGACAAAATGAACATTGTGCTGGGTATGAGGCAGGGCTGGCTTATGAAGCCCTTTAGGTTCCACCCAAACGTCAGTGTGGGGATGTTATGTGCATCCACACACATGACCACAGCAGGCTCGCCTCCCTCTGGGGGTGGCCACAAATACCAATCCCACAAGAATGTGGGAGAAATTTGTCATTTTTTTTTTCATTTTGATTTTAATGCAAACTTACCTAACTACACACTTTGAACCAATATGCCAGGAGTGGGCAACGTGTGGCCTTCCAGATGTTTTGGCCTACAACTCCCATCAGCCCTAGTCAGCATAGCCAATGGTGAGGGATGATGGGAGTTGTAGGCCAAAACATCTGGAGGGCCATGAGTTGCCCACCCCTGCAGTGCACAAACTGAAACTCAGCTATTCTTTAAAATTCTCACCTCCGAATTTTGAAACTGAGTTTTCCAATAAAAAATACATAGAAAAAGATGTAAGTATGTGTGCACATTAGGGAATGTGCACATTAGCACATATTAATGGAAATAATGCTAAAATGCATTATATTAGGAAGATTGCTTGCAAAAAAAAATGTGTATATGAGGCAAAATTGCATATAAAAATGCATGTATTAGGAGAAACATGCCCAAACGTTGTTCAAAAATTCTCACAGCAAATAATAATATATAATTATTATTATTATTATTATTATTATTATTATTATTATTATTTATATGTATTTATCGCCCATCTGGCCGGCAACCAGCCACCCTGGGCGATGTATACAGATAAAAACACAAGATAAAAACAGAATAAAATACATTTAAACAATATAAAATTTTAAGATAATTAGCCCACCCCATATGGAAAGCAAAGCTTTCCCAAAATTTCTCAAACCAAACTTAAGATTGGAAAAACAAGAAGCTGGCATTGACAGACTTGCCCATCCTATGGTAACCTCATGTAATGCATGGGGACCTTGAGGATGAGCACTGGGGTATAGATGCTCCCATAACTAATTAAAAATAATAAAAACAAATGGTCATTTAAGACTGCACATTCCAAGTGCTCACAATGCTTCGTGCAAATGATCTGTAATCCTTACAAACAACCCTATAAGCAGGGCAGAATTATCCCCATATTACAGCTAGAAGGTTGAGGGTGGAATGATTTAATGATGCTAGCTTGTGGCTGACTCGAGATTTGAAATAGGGATTTCCCCACTAACATGCTCATAGGGTGGTGGGGCAGATGGCCTCCCAGAGATTCGGGACTCCAAAATGAAAGATTCGTGGCTCCGGCCCTAGTGGGTCAGTCCCTAACACCACCTCTGTCATAATTCAACATCAAATCCAGCCTGCTCCTAACATAGTCCAGTTTTCTATTCCTTTTTGAGCTAGCCACACAGCGGGATGCAGAGGCAGAGTGAGGCCCCAACATGCATTCACAGCATGGAACCGCATCGCCGGTTTGTTTTGCCCGGCCCTACTGCATTCTCGCCACTTCTGCTGTGGAGCTGTATCCATGACCTACAGTCACTCGTCAGTTGCTGTTAGGCTCTTGTGGGCAGCGTGTGAAGAAGGCTGTGTGTGGCCAACTCTGAAAGCACAGTCTGTCTCGCTTACCGGCTCGCGAGTGAGAACAAGAGGCAGGAAGTGCAAAGAAACCCCGCTTAGCTGCTAAGTGTTGCAAAAGATGTCCTATTGCCATGAGAGGCAATGCCCTTCTCTCCTCCTCCTCCCCAACCACAGGAGCGTCTACACTCTCTAGCAAACTCATGCCACTTTTGATTGCCCAGTATTGTTGCCACCAGCTGCCTTATCACATCAGTGGTATCAGAACTCATGATGATGCCATGTTATCTTGGGCAGGGCCGTAGCATTGTAGGACAGCACATGTTGAAGACCCCTGGCATCTCCAGTTAAAAGGAACAGGGAACAGGTGATGGGGAAGACCCCTCCCTGCCCAATACCATGGAGAGCTGCTACCAGTCAGAGTAGACAATACTGGGCAACATGGAACAATAATCCAACCAGGTATAACAGGGGTGCTGAACCTCTCTCAGCCGGAGGGCTGAATTCCATTTCAGAGAAGCTCTCGGGGGCTGCATTCCACTGGTGGGCGGGCCTGAAGGTAAAAGGGGCGGGGCAAAAATACCAGAATACTTTAGCCTTTAGTTCCTGCTGCCAGTAACTAAGCTTTGGGAGAGGCATTTCAACTGTTTAAAATTGGGGGGGGGGCTGCACAAAAGCCAGGAAACTACCAAACAGTGGGTGTTTAGGGAAAGGTGGTGGGGCCGTGGGAAGAGGGTGTGGCCATCTGGGAAACCCCAGAGGGCCAGATTGATACCGCAGGAGGGCTGGATTTGGCCCACAGGCCTGAGGTTCTGCACACCTGAGGTATAAGGTAGTTTCCTATGGTCCTATCATGCAAATTTCCTGTGTATAATTTATCCTCATCACAAAATCAGAATTTCCTTGGCACGTAATTTGCACCGGAGGCCGGTGGCTCCAATGTCAATGGGGCCTTGTCACCCACTCCAGGTTTTAGTCTGAACTGTTAAGGCACTATCCATGGTGCTGAACCAGACCCCAAAATTAGGGCCAGCACCTTTAAAGTTCAGACTGAAACCCGGAGTGGGTACACTGCCCCACTGACATTGGAGCCACCGGCCACTGCTGGTAATTAGGTTACCCTGGTACAGAAAGATGATGATGATGATGATCATACTGCCCTGTCTGTACTTACTCATTCAGCACTTGTTACCCTTGTCTCTTCCATTCCCCCCTTCTCTTCATTAATTACACTTACCTCTCTTTTTGTGGTCTCCCCACACTGCCAACATTTTATATTGCAGCTTCCTCGGGGCAGGCAGCAGTCCTTTTTTTGTTGTTGCTTATATTACTCACTAGAGCACCATATTCATTACACGAGATTTAAAGAACAGGCCGATCCGACAAAGGAATACAAAAGAAAAAGAAATGGTGGGTGTGCATTTCAGCCTTCCTAAATAAGAGGCTGCGGGGTTAGCATTCTAAAAAAAAAAAAATCAATTCTGGTGGACATATGGAACACGAGGGAGCTGAGCAGGAATTCAGATAAATTTCAGATTCTGTAAATCCAGGCCTAGACAGAAATGACAGGTTCTTCTCCCATTATAAAGACGTAGTGAGCCAATGGCCATTCTGCATGCCTCTCTCTCCCATTTAAAATTTGCAGCATAGGACTATTGGGAGCCAACATTCAGCCTGGCACTGCTTATTGCCAGCTGTTCTGTGGCTGCATCTTAAGCGGGAGGCTAGGTAATAGAACACATGCTTTGCATGTAGAAGATACCAGGTTCCGTCTCCAGTTAAGAAGTGAGGAACTTGGAGCCCTCCAGATGTTGTTGGGCTACAACTCCCCTCACCGTTGTCTACACTGGCTAGGGCTGGTGGGAGTTGCAGTCCAACAACATCTAGAACAGTGTTCTCTCCAACCTTGGGTCCCCAGATGTTTTTGGCCTACAACTCCCAGCATGCCCCAGCCAGCTACGCTGGCTGGAGCATGCTGGGAGTTGTAGGCCAAAAACATCTGGGGACCCAAGGTTGGAGAACACTGATCTAGAAGGACACAAGTTGCAGCCCCCTGAAATAAAAGGATCTAAGGCAACAAGCAGAGCTGGTCCTATGGTAAATAGTGCCCTGCACGAGAAGCATGTTCAGCGTCCCCTTCTCATCATAAGAACATAAGGAGAGCCCTGCTGGATCAGACCAAGGGTCCCTCTAGTCCAGCATTCTGTTCACACAGTGGCCAACCAGCTGTCCACTGGATCCCACAAGCAGGATGTGAGTGCAACAGCACCTCCCACCCATGTTCCCCAGCAACTGCTGTACATGGGCATACATACTGCCTCTTAATATTGCATCAACTTAAAGCCTTCTTTTAAAAAAATATTTATGGTGCTTATAATTTTATAGTATTTGGAAGTGCTTATAGTGCTTGGTTATGACACCTCAAAGTAAAGCCACGTTCCACTGATTTTTATCTAGAATGAATGTCAAACTAGAAATGGGACACACACACACACTAAAGCAGGCCTTCCCAAACCTGGTGACCACCAGAGGTGTTGGACTACAACTCCCATAAAGCTATGCTGGCTGGGGGATTCTGGGAGTTGTAGTCCAATAAGCTGGAGGGTGCCAGATTGGGGGAGGAGTTGTTTTTTGTAGTTAGCAGTAACCAAACAACTTGTTTGGAAGTTTTAAAAAAAGGGTGAAAGACACTTACTGCTTTTTTTCCTTCAACCTAGCTCACTGCAGATAGAGACTCATTCTTTGTTGTCCTGAGCTCAGCTCAGCACCCCCTTCAGCTTGGCACCCAGGGCAAGCCCAAGCTCAACCACCCCTTAGGCCATTCCTGACAGAAAGGCTGGGAAGAAGGCCTCCTGAGACCCAGGAGAGCTCCTGCTGGCCAGAGCTGGTGGTATTGGCTTAGGTCAGGGGTGGGCAACTTGGGGCCCTCCAGATATAGCTGGACACCAACTCCCATCAGCCCCAGATGGCATGGCCAATTGTCAGGGGCGGTGGGAAGCTGTAGCCCAACAACATTTCTTTATTTTATTAATTTATTTATCTCCCACTTTTCTACCAAAAAACGACACTCGGGGCAACGGACAATAAAATCCAGATTTAGAACAGAATCTTAATTAAAACATAATACCTGGAGGGCCACAGGTTCCTCATCCTTGTCCCAGACTGACTAAAGGTCTGACTCACTAGAAATGCAGCTTCACATGTTCAGCCTACAAAAGCTTAGGTTGCATTGAAATCAGTTAGGGAGCAATCCATGCCCCCTAGACAATGTCTGAGGGGCCATAGGATAGTGGGGACAGTGCTCCAACCTCAGAAGGGGGAGTTGGCGATCTGACCCCCCCTCCCCTGCCCCCTCGCAGCCAGCATGGAAAGAACCACTCTGGCTGCTCTCTGAAGTCAGAAAATCGACCTCGGAGAGGGGGGAAAGGGGGCATTCTAGTGGGCAGGGAGGCGAGGAGACTGGAGAGGCCAGGATATGAGTTACTCTGAGTATCTTCCAGCCTCTTTCCATCCACCTCTGTAGCGCCATCGCTAGACAGGCAAAAAAAGCCCGTCTAGCAAAAAATGCAATGATCAGAGGACCAGGAGGCAAAGATTGCCTCCATCACCACTCCTGCCCTGCTGGCTTCGGCCCGACAGGGCATTGGATAAACAGAAGCCTCCGAGTTTGGAGACTTCCATTGTGCAAGGGGTTGAGCCCTTAATCTACTAGAGCTGTCCTTCACATAAATGTATGCTGAAGGTATTCTTGCCAATGCTCTGTCAGGACCCCAGATGCATTGTGGGGTGATTAAAATGGTGGGCTCAGCAGCAGTGCGAATTGCTTTTTTTTTTTTTGCGGCTGTAGGTGCCTGCATCAATGAAGTAAGGGGAGGGAAGGAGAGGCTGTCAGAGCTATGGAGGCTTTGCCTTCACTGCCTGGGGAAGGGAGGGTTTTTCTGGCTCCAGCAGCTCTCCAGGACATTGTTGCTTCCGTTGCCCATGCAGCAGCTCCACCACCCAAAAGAGGGCTTTACTGGTGCCAAAGGCCCCACACAGGAGGGCTGCCATGGGCCCTGCCAAACCTGGAACTGGCCCTGCCACAGTCAGACACACACATCCCCTTTCTATACCTTGGGCCTGTGTGAAGTCATAATCCTAGCCAAAGGGCCAACTTTCTCTTCCCTCCCGGGAGCTGGACTACACACATTCTCTGTTTGACAGCTTCCTCCTCTGTGCACTTAGGAATGCTTGTGAACATTCCATGACATCACAGCCACTCAGCCTACTTGGTTCAGAGACTTCATTGCCACAGCACACACGCAAGCATAAACACACACACACACACACACACACACACACACACACACGGCCATTGCAAGCCTGGCCCTTCTCTGCCTTTCTCCACTTGACTCATGTTTCATAGGGTAATTTAATCCACTTCCCCTTAAAATAGGCCACCTCTGTAACATTTCCTCTGTTTAACAATCAAGCAGGAGATCAGTCTGGTTCTTTCAGCTGTAATGCCTCCTCCCTCCGGGCAGAGATGCTGAACAGTTCCGAGTGAAGTCAACTGGAAACAGAGAGAAGAAGAGACAGAGGAAGAGAGCATTCCTACCCCTCTGCCCACCCACCTTCTCCAGCAGTAGGGAAATGGGACAAAAAAATTAATACCAAAAGGTCATTTCCCCCAGTGCATGGATGTGAACACTGGGCTGCAGGCCCTAGCGAAAAGGCGCCTGGGAAATAGTAATCTCTCATTTCCATTTGATTTCTGGCTGCGACGATGTGCCTGTGTGCAGAACCGAGAAGCGACTGGAACCTGGTGGACTGAAAAAGCCCTAAAGGGGGACTCGGGAAGGGAAAAGATTGGACATGATACAATTTGCTATTATTCTTATTTACCAGAGGGTTGAAGGCTCGACTGCTTCTGTAATACAGAGCTAACCATGTTATGAAATGAGATTTCGAAAAACAAGAAAAAAAAACACCACTTTGCCCCACGATGCTGTAATGTATATGTGCCTCCAATCAGAGGCAGGTTCATATCCCAACTCAGACATTTAGTCACTGGATGGCCTTGGGGAAAATCACTCCTTCTCAGCATGGCTAACCCTAATAGCCAGCCATTTATGGAATCCGTTGCCACAAGATGGGTTGACGCCGGCCACTGGCTTAGAGGCGGATGAGATATATTCATGGAGGGTAGGGCTATCAATGGCTATTAGCCATCACTGACCATATGTACCCTCCAGATTCAGAGGCAGTATGACAGTAAATACTAAAGTTGTGCACAAAGGGCCTCTCAAAATTCTCCACCCTATTTGTGGTCAGAGAAATGGCAGAAAATTGCACTGAATTTATCCAGGGGGAGGAGAAATTCTAAATAGTTTCTCACAGGTGGGGAGCACAACTGGTAGGGGTTGTGGCATGGGCAGTGCTTCAGGTGGCCCTGCCTGGGCCCCAGATCTTCTGAGCTGTGCCCTGGATCTTTAGAGCTGCCCCAATTGCCATCATCTGCCTTAATATGAGCCTGCTTCTGCCCTCTGAGCTCAGTAGCCTCGCAGTTACTAGGAGACCTTAGGACTCACTCCCTTAGCAGACTAATAGGGAGCATAGCATGAAGGCACCAGCCTTTTATACTAAAGGGGAGACTGCCACCTTTCCTTCTACAGTCTGCTCATTATTTTCATTAAGTCCAGAGTCCAAAATTGCCCATCAGCACCACTGTCAACTGGCTTTCTCGAAGTGTGCCTGACATGACTCTGCAGAGACCTGCCCAGCCAACTGCTACTGGGAGATTGCACTTGTGCCCTGGGCCATTGTAGGCAGCGAGGCCCTGACAAGAGGCAGAGCAGGTGCACTGGCTGCTCACATATCAGATGGAGTGCCAGAGGCCTTCCTCATCTGTTGCTTCCTCCAGGGTGGCCCAGGCTCCTTACCGTGGGGGGAAACAGAAGTGGGTTTGCTGGCAAAAAGGGTTTGAATGAGCAGCAGCGTCTGAATTTGGGGCAAGGTAATGTATGAGTGTATGGCTTGCCATGCCAGAGGACTGTCCTCTTTTTGAAAGTGTCCTCTATGTTAAAGGCTGCCTTTTCCAATGCTAGGTTGCTGGGTTTTTTTTAAAAGAACCATAAGGACGGTTGACCATTTGCAGTTAGTTCCTAAACAGCAGACTGAACAGGTAGACACACCTGTCACCTGGTCACAGTCTTCCACAGTATGGTGAGATGTACTGTAAGTCTGTTTAAATTTTAATAATTATTTCTACATTTCCATCTATACATATGAATTAGTAGATGCAAATTTTATGCAAGTCACCATCCTCGTTCTTTTTTTGGTGATGCATTTCCTCCTTTGGGGGGGGGATTCTTAAGTGGCCATGCTACCTCTCCAAAGATCCTGTCCACATCTTCAGTCTGTACCAAGCAGTCAGGTTAGTAGGTCAATAGTCAGGAAGTAGTCAGGTTAGCAATGGATTTTGTCACACTGAAATGAGAAGTGGCAGACAAATAACTGTACACACTCCCTGTACCTCACCCCAATTCGTCACTATCTGCACCTGATTCAGGTCAACGAACATAGCATTGTAAATAGCTACTCTCCTCCTTGTTGCCCTGTAGGAACTGACGAGCTTCAGGACCAAGCAGAGAAGCCTTACCAAATATGGTTGCTCATCTCCTTTTAGGTCACACTCACAGGGAGAGCCAGTGTGGCATAGTGGTTAGAGTGTTGGACTGGGACTCAGGAGATCTGGGTTCTAGTCTCCGCTCGGCCATGAAACTCACTGGGTGACTTTGGGCCAGTCACGGACTCTCAGCCTAACCTACCTCACAGGGTTGTTGTGAGGATAAAATGGAGAGGAGGAGGCGGATTATGTAAGCCGCCTTGGGTTCCTTGCAGGAAAAAAGGCGGGGTATAAATATAATAAATAAATAAATAATAAATATACACACAAAGGGTTTTTTTTTTTTTTGGTGGCTAGCTTTTGTGGAATAATTGGCAAGGCTGACACAACACACAGTATTAGGACCACAACGCTGAGCTTCATACACACAGCCCCAGCCCCAGGATAAGCTGTGGTAGGTAGAATTCTGGGTTGGCATATAGAACCCTCACCACCACCACCACCACCGTTGACAACGAGGGAACCCTTGCAATGCATGATACAAACGCTGGCTTAATTTGCAGGACTTTATCCCGAGGTCAGCAATTCCAAACGGTAAAGCCCGCTAATTCAGGAAAGCTGTTGGATGGGTTATTCTCCTGGTCTGTTTTGAGAAGCAAGTGGTGGGGTAGTTGGTAAGGGTTTTATTATTGCTTATTATCTGTTTGCTTTAATTGCTGCTTTCATTCCTATTTGAATGTTTGACTTTAGTTACCTTGAACTTTTGGAAGGGCGGGATGGGAACAAATGAATGAATGTATGAACGAGGCACTTCCAGCCTGAAAAATCCACAACAGATTCAATGAGATTGGACTTCTGTGAAACTGACCTGTGGATTCTGCAGTGGAACGGGGTTTTTCCGAGTCATACAGATTCCACAGACTTGCAGACTGGGTTTGTGTTTTTTTAAACTTTCTGGAATGGTATGCAAATTTAGTCATACAAATAAGACTGACTGAAAATGTGCATCCTCCCCCTAGGCTAAAGGGTGAAAATGCACATTTGGGGCGGGGGGGATGTGCGCAAGTGCACAATTTCCAACACATACGCAAGTTCAGGAAACTGAGAACAATCTGATCCCATTAATGAGTGGATGATGGAACAAAAGATGCCTGATAATCTGTGATATAACAAAATCTGTAAATCCCTGGCATAGACAACACTGAACTTGATGGACCAAGAGGGGTATGACTTGACACAAGGCACCTTCCTATGTTCCCATGTCTTGAGCCTAAGAAGGGCCATAGCTCAGTGGTAGAGCACAGGTCCCAGGTTCGAGCCCCAGCATTTCCGTATGAGGTTAGGAACAAGTCCTGCCTGAAACCCGGGACAGCTGCTGCCAGTCAGTGTCAAGAACAGTGCACTAGATGGACCAAGTGTGTGACTCAGTACAAGGCAGCTTCCTATGTTTCTTTGACTAATTCTAATTCATTAGGATCAGCACGGTCCTAGGGATGGGCGACCCGCCCGGCACTCGACTCACGGCGTGCGAGCCGAGCACTCCCGCCACGCGAGCCGAGCCAAGTACGAGCGCCAGCTGAGGCGCTCGCCAGACTTCCAGGTCCCTGGCTCTACATTGTTTATGTAGAAAATAGCCTAATTTGCACACAAATTAGGCCATTTTCTACGTAAACAATGTAGAGCCAGGGACCCGGAAGTCACTTTCCCCAGCTCAGCTCGCGAGAATGCAAGTCGAGCTGGGGGAAAAGTAGGGCGAGCGGAGTTCAGGGGGTCGAGCCCGGCGAGTTTGCCAGACTTCCACCCCCCAATCGAGCTCCGCGCACATCCCTATCTCTGACACCCCTAGTCTACACCAGGGGTGGGAAACAAGTGACACATGGCTGTATACATTCCCCCCCCGGCCTTTTTTGTGTCCTCTTGACCCCCAGAAATTGCCCTGCTCCTGGTCTACACCAACTGGCAGGTAGCTCTCCAGGATTTAAGACAGGAGTCTTTTGCAGCCCTACCTGGAGATGGTGGGGATTGAACCTGGGACCTTCTGCGAGCAAAGGAAGTGCTCTAACCACTGAGCCACAGCCCTTCATCATGACAGAGGGTGCCAACTAGCTTGTAGCCTTGTGTAGGCACCCATAGGATTGGGTCATCAGACAAATACAGAGGTGCAAAGATGATGGAGCAAAGGCAGACATAAATACAAAACGGGACCAACACTCATATCTGGAGTGCCTCTTGCATACCCTGCAAGATTCTCTGTGCCTGCAGACAACTCAAGACTCAGCCTGTTCAACCTTTCTGAATTAGGTCTTGCATTCTTAAATCCTCTCCTTGCACTTTCACATCAGCTTGGATCCCCTCCAACTGTTCTTTCTTCAACGGAGCATGAGCACCCAGACTTGGACTCCAGATCTCCCACTGAGGCCTGACCAATGCAAAGCAGAGTGGGTCTAATAATATTCCCAGTCTCTCCCTCTCTCTTTTACTTAATGCTGCTGTTGGCAGAGGGGGAGGGGGGAAACCAAACCAAAACAGACCGTGACCCACATGACAAATGACATGTTCCAGGGTGATCCGTCCCATGAGGCTCTTTCCTGCCATCTCTCTTTACAGCAAGGGATGCAACTGGAGGCTGTAACATGACATGACAAAGACATGGAAACACAAGAGGTTTTCGAGGAAAGCCAGATACTCTTGAGAAACATAAAGGCCGCGATCACACATTCACTTCCAAGTGCTTTAATCATCGCTTGGGGGGCTTCCCCCACCCACCCAACCCTCTTCAGTTTATATACATTACCACCATTCACAAGTTATGGCTGTTCTGTTTTGAATAGCACCCCTCTCTACCCAGTGTAGGAGAAGTCACTCCCTCTGCTTGTCTACCTTGGATGGACAGTGCCCTACAAGTAGACTTGGACACAATCCCATCATGGTAAGGTTGACGACAGCCTGACAATGGCCCAGTTCAGACGCAAGGCTAAATCATAGTTTATTGCTATTGGAATGACCACGCTGGAGCCTTTGACTCAAGCACTCCTGTATCTCCTGTCCTCCTTTGACATGTGCTCCAAAGGAGGAGATCAGAAGCATCCTCTTTGAGCTTTAAATTAACCATGGTTTGTCATTACATCTAACAAGGACAAACTGTGGTTTATTAACTCAAGCCCTGGTTGCTGATCCTGACTTGTTCCAATAAAGCTTCTCCAACTTGGGTCCCTCCAGATGTTTTGGCCTACAACTCTTATGAGCCCCAGACAGCATGGCCAATGATCAGGAGTAATGGGAACTGTAGTCCAAAACATCGGGAGGGACCCAGGTTGAGGAAAGCTGCAATAAACCATAGCTTAAAACTAACCACAGGTCCCAGTTCAGAGGGAACAACAAACTGTGGTTAGTTTAAACAAGGATTAGATGCTCCCAGTCTCCTTCACTGGTGCACAGTGGAGGAAGAGAAGGTAGGAGGGAGCCCTGAAGTCAGAGGTCCTTTCATGTAGTGCTAAACCATGGTTCTCCAACATTTGCAAGAATGTGCCCTCAACACTCTTGGTGCCACCAGGCTTCCTGCCCCTTCTGATTTTTATTTCTTACATTTTCTAAAAAATATTTTTTTAAGAAACATGGATGCTGACATGCTGCAAAGTGAAGCAGTTGCCCTCCAGCGCCATCTTAATTGGGTTCAACAGAGTGGTTCTATGTTTTGGAGCTCAGATCCTGCCACTGCCTTGTAATTAGGTTCTTGGGAAGGTTTACTTTTCCTTTAAGGCTCACCAGTTTGCCTTCTGGGAAATGAATGTTTTGTGACTAGCCATGCCCGCCATGACAGCCACTTTATGAATGGGCAAACCCCACCCATGGCAGCCATTTTGTGAAACCACCCATGACACTCTCAAAATTCCAGATGTGCCCACTGGGCCAAACAGGTTTGGGATCCCAGTGTATGTTAAAAACTCCTTGCAAATAGAAAGCTAGCATATTCAGAAGAAAGGATATTTCATTTCATTCATTTATTATATTTATATCCCGCCTTTTTTCCTGCAAGGAACCCAAGGCGGCTTACATAATCCTCCTCCTCCTCTCCATTTTATCCTCACAACAACCCTGTGAGGTAGGTGAGGCTGAGAGTCTGTGACGGGCCCAAAGTCACCCAGTGAGCTTCATGGCCGAGTGGGGACCAGAACCCGGATCTCCTGAGTCCCAGTCCAACACTCTAATCACTATGCCACACTGGCTCTCTATTTAGCATCGGATCCAAACCAAGCCAGTGAGTAGCCACCTTTTTCGCTTTACCAGCATGCCCAGTCTCCATTTCCTTCACTGCTGATGAACTGACAAAGTCCAGGGGGAAACTCCTGGCTGGGAATGATGGGGAGTTGTAGTCCAACACACCTGGAAGGCGAGTATGGAAGCTGGCAGGGAGGGCATTGTTTTTCAATGGGTTACAACAAAATACGCAGAACGGCAGCTCTCCTACTGCTCTAACTCTCTCCCTTTGTTAGGTTGCAAGCTCCCATTTATCTGTCACCTGGTTATTAGCTGAAGCTGTCTGCTCTAGTCTCAGGAGCAGCAAAAAAATAAAAATAAAAAAATAAATAGAAGTGCTGATGCCCATCCAGGTGACGGATCGAGCCACTAAACGCCACCCCCGCATCCTCTGGAACTCCTGCTGAGACCTCCCTTCCTCTGTTGTTTGTTGGGCTGCCTTCCTCAGTAGCTTTCCCCAAGGAAGAAGCGGGGGGGGGGGGGAGGAAGTACCAACCGAAATCTCACTTTGCCTTTTAGCAAAACACATTTCAATGCTGGATAGTAAAGTAATAGGCCAACTGGTCCACAGCACACCCCATAAGCAGGGCCAATTAAACCTATACCCCCTCTGAAATATATTTATCCTTAAATTTAAAAAAAATTTAAAAAAAAGATTTTCACATTATGAAAACCACTTTTCCTCTTTAGGAATTTGTCTTCTGCTCCAGCCTCTATCCTGGGGTGAGAGAATTTTCATAGGTTGAAAACCGAAGGACATTCAAAACAGCAAGTTGGACGTGGTTTGAATGTACTTTTGCTGCATCCAGAGGCATTCGTTTTAAGGGCAGAGAAAGTGTTTTCCAAATTAACACATTTTAGAATGTCCATCATGTTTTAAATCATCTGCCCACACTTAGATGGGTTGATCTCATGCAGCTTAACTCCAGCCCTAGCTTTTGCATGTAGATGAAATAATCTGTCCCTCCATCTAAAAAACTGAGGGCGTTTTCACCCACCCTAAATAAACCCTCGCTGTACTTAGCTGTATATAAGCCAAGCGTTTTCTGGAATGTTCTTTTTTCTCACCTCATATATGCAGTTCTTTAGTATATTCCTGACATTACGCCTCCCAGAATACTTACACAACTGAACACCAAAGAAATGGTTCTCTTGCTGGGTTATTTATTTTTTTAAATCATTTGACTCCAGTTTGCATTTACTATCGGGAAATCAGAAAACAAGTCACAACAGTTCACCCTGGTTTTTGCAACGTGCCCACCTACCCAGCCGCTGATTAACTCAGCAATTAGAATATCCACCTTCTTACCGAATGAGGCTATGGGATGGCTACGTGGAGCTGGCCGTAACCGGAGACTTGTGGGCTAGATTCTGTGACATACACATGCATGCAGCTGGCCCTGGCTGTGCTGCTTGGAGTAATACTGGTGCGCATGGTCCAGAGTGCAGCTGCAAGGATGGGTACTTGCCCATGGGATCTATAGATCTATGAAATCTATGTTGATTTCCCCAGTGATAGTCAATGGGAGGCACACACAAGGCTTTAGATTTCCAAAGGTTTAGATTTCCAAATCAAGATTTGAATTTGGGCCCCAAGGCAAATTGGACAGCCTTCAAATCAGTCCAGGAGAAAACTGGCTGTTTTCCAAATCTGGGCCCGAAGCGAATATTGCGGTCAGTATTCCCTACTTTAGAGCCACCTCACACATTACAGCTGTAGGGGTGCGCACCCAAGACAGTTTAAGCATAAAGCTAAAAATGTAGATATGACATCCACATAGGTCTGCTCATCAGAGAAAAAGCAAGTAGCTGCAACTCAATGCAAACGCTGAAGCAACCCTGCATTTCCCTCTGAAGGATGTGTGCAATAACCCTGAAGCCAGGGGAGGGCAACCACTTTTGGTCCAGGGGCTGAATTACCTCCACCCCCAGACCAAGCCAGCAGGCCTGATAATATCAGGGGGGGACCTCGCACCCAAAGCCCCACCCCTCCCACGATGCCATCAGGCCCCGCCCTACCCACTTAAAAAAAAAAATCTCCATGGAGAGAGCGGCATAGAGCTCCACACCTCTCTCTGCATGGAGAAAGGGACTCAGACTGAAAGCCGCCATAGAGTCAGGCTGCTCCTCCCCACATTGCTTGTGCCCCGATTGGGGACTTGGCTGGCACTTGCAGGAGCCGACTCCTGCAAGCCCCTGCCAAGTCAGGCTCCTTCTTCATGCACCACTCATGTCCCAGTTGGGGCATGGGAAGTGGCGCAGGGGAATCCGCAGCTTATCTCCAACCTCTGATCAGAGGTAACAAAGGGATTCCCTTTTGCATCACTTGCCTGCAGGGGGCGGGGCTTGGGGAGGCCATGGGGAGGGGCCCACAGCGGGCGCTCAACCCTCCACAGGCCAGTTTGGGCCATAGCATGAGTTAAATTCGGCCCATTGGCCTGAAGTTGCTCTCCTGTGCCCTGAAGGATGGTAAAGAAGAGTTGGTTTATGGGAATTCAGGCACTGAGGGAAAGGAATAAGAGCAAGTAGTGCCTGTGGCAAGCGTGAGGGTGCTCTTGCCATGGCTTTGTAATGTACAGAAGCTATGATGAACCAGGGGCTGCAGTGCGGATATGCGGGGATTGGGAGAAGGGAAATGGAATCATAGGGACACTAGGACCAGGGGCAGGCTCACTCAGCTCACTTTCTCCATGCCTAATGTGTCTGCATCAGGGGTGCAGAACCTCTTTTAGCCTGAGGGCCGAATTCAATTTTGAAGGAGCTGGGGGGGGCACATTCCAGTGGTGGACAGGGCTGAAGGCAAAAGGGGCAGAGCCAAAGTACCAGCATATGTAAGGGTACAGCTGTTATTGCCAGTAACTAAGCCTTAGCATAGATTCATAGATCATAGAGTTGGAAGGGGCCTAGAAGGCCATCGAGTCCAACCCCCTGCTCAATGCAGGAAACTAGAGGAGGGGTCTCCCATCCAAGTAACAACCAGGCCTGACCCTGCTTAGCTTTCCACACTCAGACAAGCTGAGCCAGCACGAGCCACAGGCAGGCCAGATGCATCTCAACCTTTTTGAATGGCGGGGGTGGGGACATTAAAAGCTGGGAAACCACTAATTGATTGGTGTTTGGGGGAAAGGGGCCGGGGAAGGGGGAAGGGGTCGTGGCCATCTGGGAAACCCAAGAGGGCCAGATTGGGGCCTCAGGGAGGCCGGATTTTGTCTGTGCTGCGGGCTGCAGCTTCAACACCCATGGACTACGTGGAAAAACTTTACTAACAAACGGCATCGAACACACAGTGAGTTGGCAGCCACTTCTTGGAACACAGCTGCTGGAAATAAAAGTGATCGTGCAGAGAGCTGCTGGCCTACCATAAGCACAGCCTGGAGGTACACAGTAACTTCTCTCTTTGCCAATATGTATGGGTGTACATGGAGAAATTCAGCAGTGTAAACCGGCTCTCACAGATCTCAGAATGAGTGGAAGGCCACTGCCACTGCCTGCCTGTCCCCTCCCAGCGGAAACAAAACGAGGCCTGTAGTCTAGTGTCAACTGGGTGGTTAACAAGAGGGTGGGGGTGGGGAGGAGAAAGAAGAAGAACCACACATTGCAAATGACTAAGGACGGCTGCCAAAAATTGCATCGTCGTGTCTAGTTTTCCCCATGAGCCATCCTAGGTCTATCACTTGTGAAACACAACATGGGGGCATTTCCCCATCCTTACCACCCCATGTGGCAGAGTAGGAAAATGCACAATGTTGAGAGTTGAGTGTAAATCAGCTGTGGGAAAGTTATGGCCCTCCAGATGTTGTTGGGACTGAAACCCCCATCATGCTTCACCGTTGGCTCTGCCGGCTAGGGCTGATGAGGGTTACAGCCCAACTATGTCTACAAGGCCACAAGTGCCCACCTCTGCTGTAAATAATACTACATATTACAGGGGAACCAATAGCCGTACATGGTCATTCTCCCCCACACAGACAGACAGACAGACAGACACACACACAAACACACCAACACCACCTGATTGCCCCCATCACCATTCCTGCAGTGCCTCCACCCTTACGTGTAGGGCACTTAACCTCTGCAGTGTGGAGCTTTATCTACTTGTGGTGTGGTAGGCTTCCCTGTGCAATTTAAAACCCTGGAAGATCAAGGCTCTAGATCTCAAGTAGAAAAGGCTCCTCACCACAGGGGTCAGAACCTGATGTAGTTATACTCAGAGTAGTAGACCCATTGAAATCAATGACACTTTCGTCATGACCAACTTCAGTCCCACCAATTTCAAGTATGGCCATCCCTGGGTCCAACCCCAATGTAAGGAAAGCGACAGGAAGGGCAAGAGGGACATGCCAGGGCGTCCGGGGCCAACAGGCTGATCCCCATGTTCCCCTCTTGTGCCATGGTAGCCACACAGGAAGGGAGAATGACCGGATAAGGCTAATGAGGACTCAACATAGAGATGTTCAGATCCAGCCCATGAGTCACACTTGAACAGCCCTAAATCATCCCTTAGAGATGAACCGGATTTTCATTTATCTCCGTTGGACTTTTTTGGACTTTTCTATGATTCCATATTGTCTAATTCTGCCCCGAAGTCCCTCAGGATACTTTGATGGTCCTGTCCCCTCTTCTCTCTAAACGCACATGGAATTAAAGATTTTTGGATTTTGTTAAATCCATTCTGTCTGTGTTTTGCGGATTGTCAGCCGTCTTTTGTTCCGTCGTCTGCTCATTGACGGAATCAGATTTTTTGTGCAAGAATTTTGTTTGTTTGCAAGTGTGCACTAGCATAACTCCCCCTCAATTTTATTTTATTTTTAAAAAATGGTCTGCAAGTTCACAGAATCCATGTGGCTTGGAAAAAGCTGGTCCGCTTTGGAACCCGCAGGTGGAATTCACAGAAATCCGATCTCATCTGAATCCATTGTGGATTTCTCCAAGATCCCCACACAGAATCATTGCATATACCCAGTCCTATAGATTTAGTACTTAAAAGCAAGCTAGGAACTCAGCACAAGTGGGCATGGGACCCTCTTCTGAGCCTTACCCTGCAGAACATCAGAACTCTAGTCTGAGGAATAATCATCTGCCTCTAGCAGCAGTCACAGCAGCTGTTTCAGATGTGGATGCTAAGTCCTTATGGGAAAGGGATAGAGGGATAATGCATTCCCAGGCACCAACTCTGCATGTGGAGATTATACATTCAATACTCCCCCCCTCATCCGCCCCCTCCCAGAAGATCCTTTTGCTTTGTTGACACCTACTCAGCCAGATGTCCCCAGGCTTAGACACCCTTCCAACACTGCCCCCCACCCACCCAGGGGTGAGGAAGAGGAAATGTTGGCTTGATCATTCACTGCTACCAGTCTCAGGGACACATAAGGAGCTCAGTTTCCACAGAGGACACTGGCTTTGAGCAGTGGGAGAAAATCAATGGAGCATTGAAGAAGAATCGTTAATTCCCCCTTTCATTAGCAAAGAGCTCCCTTGTAAGCTCCCATTTAAATCCCATTTGGGAGATGTAGGAAGGAGACGTGCGGCTTGCAGATTGGATTACGCTCTACTTAGTGCAACACAGGGGCTCATTCCTCACCGAGACCGCTCTCTCGAGGAGTTGGCATGGTCCCCACTGTATATTTTGTGCACATAGTCTGTTGGTGGAGGCCAGGCTGATGTTTACATTGTATAACCTTCCCCCTACCACAGTTGTAATTGAGATAATGGACTCTGGGTTCTCTCTCTCTCTCTCTCTCTCTCTCTCTCTCTCTCTGTGTGTGTGTGTGTGTGTGTGTGTGTGTGAGAGAGAGAGAGAGAGAGAGAGAGAGAGAGAGAGAGACTTTTCCACTGCTAGATGCCATTCATCTCTAAGGGATGATTTAGGGATGCTCAAATGGTGACTCATGGACTGGATCTAGACCTTGAAGCAGTTTTACATGTGAATCACATTAAAAACACATGTGCAGAGGCCCCTGGGCTGTGGGGGGTAGCTGTGTGCCACCCACAGCTGTGCCTGCAGACCTCACACCCCCTGGCTGCATATTTATTTATATATTATTTCATTTATATTCTGCCCTTTTCCCTCTTGCAAGGAACCCAAGGTGGCTTACCTGGTCCTCCTCCTCCTCTCCATTTTATCCTCACAGCAACCCTGTGAGGTACAGTAGGCTAAGAGTCAGTGACTGGCCCAAAGTCACCCAGTGAGCTTCATGGCCAAGTGGGGACTAGAACCCGGATCTCCCCACTCCCAGTCCAACACTCTAACCACTACACCATGCTGGCTCTCAGAAAGCATGAAAAGGGATCCTACAGATGTACGTGAGTAGAGCTTCCCCACACAAGATTGATCAAGATCCCCCCTCACCCGGTGGAGCTCTATACCCCTACATCAGTGCGGGCATGGTGGTGGAGCCAGCCCACGCAACCCTACAACTCATTGGGCAAATGCATGAGAGGGGTGGCATGTATCCCCTCACTGTGGTGAACAGGGCCAGTGCAAGGCAGTTTGGTGCCCTAGGCAAGATCAGATATTTAGCGCCCCCCCCCTTCCCACTTGAGCCCTCCCTCCCTCCAGCCCTATGCTCCTGGTGCCCCCTTTAGCCCGGTGCCCTAGGCAGCCGCCTAGTTGGCCTAATGGTAGCACTGGCCCTGGTGGTGAAGCAACTTTGTGGCCACTGATTGCCCTACCAACTGTTGATCCAGGTGTAAATTACAAAATTATCCTCACAGTATTTCGTATGTGTCAGGGGTGGGCTTTGGAAACCTACTTTGTTTTTCACTAGAACCTCAAGGCCCACCAACTAGAGTAGTCCAGTGGAGAGCAGGGGCTCAAGGCAGAAATACAATGAGTACAGCCTTCCAAAACCTGGCACCCTCCAGATGTTCTGGGCTACAACACCCATCAGGCCCAGTCAGCACAGCCAACAGGCATGGATGATGGAAGTTGTAGTACAAAACATCTGGAGGGCGCCAGGTTGGGGAAGACTGACTTAGTAGAATTACGGAACAGGGTGCATCAGAGCACAAGGGGTGAACAACCAGGGATCTGTAAGCGATCAGCACAAGCAGCAGAGCTCAGAAGGTACACCAAATGCACTCCCAAACCCTTTCAAAACCTCCAAGGAACTGGGAGCAGACCTAGAAACCAGAACCATGCCACCATAGGACACACTCCCAAACCTGATTGGCAGCCCATTAAGAACAACTATGAATGGGAGAAACTGGTTCAGCCACATCCTCTTAAAAGCAGGGTAACCTGAACCAAAATTGCCCTGATGCTTGGGCCGGTCCTACCAGCAAAATCAAAGCAAAACACTGTCCAACTTCTGTCCCCATGCATGACGATGGTACCTAAATGGCTGGGAGCAAGTTCTCCACTGTGGAGTGGAGGGAGGTCTAGCCAGGATATCAGAGCTGTTCCTATGTTTGCCCACCAGTTCCAAAATGTGTTTCCATCTTCGTAAAGGGATGGACTGGGAAGAGCGTCCTGCCAATGTGGTGTTTGCCAAGAGGTGGGGGGTTCCACCAAGAGGAAAAAGCTTTTTTTAAAAAAAAGAGAAAAGAATGTGCCATATTGGGTCCTTGGGCTGTGAGGCTAATTAGCACAGCCCAGGGGAAAGCGAATGACACTTTACAATAATTGGCTAATCATTAGTCACTGCAAAATCATTAATCACGACAGGGGAGCGTGTTGCTAATGCAGCTCTAAGAGGCAGCCGCAGCAGCGCTCTCGTTTAATGGATGGTTCGGTTAATGGGGAGCGGCGGGAGCTGGGAAACCCTATCTGGCGACGAGGATCCACGTTGTTCCGAACAGCAGCCATTCATCCCAAGATGCAGAAGGCATGGCGCGCCGATCGTGTCGCTGCTTCAGTTGCAGGAATGGCTTCTGCATCCAAAAGGAGATCAATGGGACACAACACCTTCCCTCTGAGGAAGGGCTAAAATATGTGCAGCTTCTTCTTTTAGGGCAGTGTTCTCCAACCTTGGGTCCCCAGATGTTTTTGGCCTACAACTCCCAGCATGCCCCAGCCAGCGTAGCTGGCTGGGGCATGCTGGGAGTTGTAGGCCAAAAACATCTGGGGACCCAAGGTTGGAGAACGCTGCTTTAGGGGGGAAAGTGGTGGAGGAATGGGCATGGCAGAGGTTTCTAAGATGATGCATCATCAGTTTTAATCTCTATGCCACCTTTCCATGGGAAGCCCAAGCCCACTACAAAATGTCAGGGAAAAGTCCCATAATAAGGTAAGGCATAAAGTGAACAGCAACATTCCAAGACAGTCCATTAACATGTCCACAAAATAGAAATAAACATATAATAAACATTTCAATAGGCCCATCAAAACATGACATTTTAATAACGTTAGTACTATGCTAATACTGGACAGCCCACTGTATGGTGCTGAGACAGTCATCCCCCACCTCACCACTCCAGCCGCCTTCGTAATATTAATAGAATCCCAGTTCCCCCAAATGAAATTAATCGGCAGAAAAGTTCAGGTCAGACAAAAGAAAAAGACTTTACACAATACATTACTAATGGCGGGAATTCATTGCCATAATATACCGTAATATGTGGTTAGGGCCACTAGCCTAAAAGACACACGCGCACCTGCCAAATTCATGTTCTAGCTTGCTGCTCTCTCTTCTCATCCCATGATCCTTCACTGGATGTTTGCTACTCACCCAGGCTGCTCTCCCGACTGTGTTCGCACAACAACATGCTAAGCCAGGGTGGCTACATAGCCACCGTGGCTTAGCGTGTTGTGTAAACCCAGTCATGGTTTCTAAGCCATGGCTTCAAAGCCACCCTTCAAAGCCATGGCTTGCTCTAGGCTTTACTGTAGCCACTGTGGCTTGTTGTGTTGTCCGAACCTGGACAACATGACCCGCCATGGCTACCGTTAACCTGCTACAGAGCCGCTTGGCCAGAGTGGCAAAAAAAGGCTTACTGCTCTGGCCAAGCGGCTCTTGCCAAGTGCTGATGACAGCCGCCGAAAGTGCCAAAGTGACACTTTGAGTGGTTGTCATCAACTTCCCACCCCGCACAACTCCTGATGCCTGGGAGAGCAGGATTGCTCGCGAGCAATCTTGCTTACCCAGCATTGGCAGGAGCGCAGGGTGGGGAAACCAGAGTGGGGGGGGGGAGGTGAGGCGCATTCTCCTGGGTCTCCCCTGGAAAAGGCCCAAGAGAATGTGGCCCACCGGGGCAATTGGGGGGTGATTGCACCACTGGGTGGGTGGGAAGAGCAGGCGCGTTCTCCTGGGCTTCCTCCGAGGGAGACGCAGGAGGACGTGCCCTGTTCGCTCGATGTGCCAGCCACTGAGCAGCCACCATGCCGAGCGAAGGCAGAGGATGAGCTGCACTTGTGCTTGGCTTCCTCAAGAGGAGGCTGAGCACAATGCAGCTCGTCCCTGCTGCTGCTGCCACTGACAGCTGCCTGCTTGGGCACTTTTCTGTAGCTGCCATCCCCATTCCGCTCCCCTCATTGCTCCCACGGTGTCCCCTGAGATACTGACGGGAGGACGGGGGGGGGGCGGGCAGAAGTTGCCACAGGACCCCAGCTGTGCCCGATCATTAGTCGGGCACGGGGGAGGGGGGCAGGCTAACTTTAAGCTCAGGGTGGCTACATCTTGGGCTTAAAGTGTCATGCAAACCCGCACATTGGTTCCCTCTTCCCTAATGGCAGCCACTGCATCCTCTAGACTGCTCCAACTGCCCCAACCCCTCAGCCATGCCTCTACAAAACTTTCTCCAAACTGCTCGCCGTAGCCAGCTTTTGGCTTGCCCCTGCTCAGCTGCTTTCCTGCCTCCGGGTCCTGATAGGCGGATGCTGCTGATCATTCTGTGAGCCGGAGTTGCTCTTGCCTTGGTTAATTGGGGAGGGTGTGGAGTGAACCTTTCAGGAAGTCATCATCCTATCCCAACCCCTCACTACACATTAGCAGTGGTGTAGTGGAACCAGGGCTTGCGGGGGCACAGCAAGCAGGACACGGGCATCATCTGCCACAGCACCCTGCAAGCTTCCCTGTTCCCTCTGAGCTGAGCTGCAATCCTCACAGTAGCTGGCGGGGAAATGGATTTTCCCAACAGTGTTGTTCCCTGTTGTAATTCATAGTATTTTGCAGGGTGGCTTGGTCTTAAATGGGCAATTAGGACCCCTTAACTTGACAAAAGACCTAGTCCTGGTGGAGAGCAAAACTGCTAGAACTGATTTGATATGGATTAAGGAAGTTGCCTAATTTTTTGGACTCTCCTTGGGACCCCTGGGTATAGGGGCTATCCTGATGAGCGTCTGCAATTCAAAATTTACCGCTGCACAACTGCACATAAGAACAACTCCATCCTTGCAGATCCTTCGATTAATTTATTTAATTGGAATAATTTTATCCTGCCTTTCAATCAAATAATTTTCAAGGCAGTTTACAAGCAACAGGTAACACATACACACAAAACCAGAACACTCCCCCCCTTCTCTCTCTCTCTCTCTCTCTCTCACACACACACACAAACCCTTAGTCCTCTCAGACACTGAACTCTTACTGAGCTCTAAGTGGGTATCACCAGCTGTGACCAAGTACAACCAACAGAGTTAAATACATCAGTACTATGTACTTAAGAACACATTCATTTGCTTGGTGTAATTGCTGGTGGGGGTGGGAGGATAACAGACCCTATTAACTGCTTCTAATTAAGTACACTTTGGTTAAAGCTTCCATACACAGAAGGACGGAGCACTATTCTGGGGAATCGTGCAACAGTGTGACCGTCATCCATCCATAATTGACACCATTTGAATGTGGATCCAGTCAGAAACCAGCTACTTTAGCACTCAAGTGGTTTGAACTTTTTATGTTGTTAGGGTGGGAGAGAAATGGCCCTCTCCTCCCCTTCAAGTAACCATGGAAACACTTATTTATTTCCCGCATGCAAAATTTAAAAGGAAAAGTACTTGCAGCTTGGTTGGTTGGTTTCCCCTTTCCAGCTGAATAATTCACCAAGACAATATTGGAAGGGTGAGCCTTGGATAAGTGGTACCACAGCAGGAGAGGAACTCAGAACACCCCTCTGTCTGCAACTGTGTGTGCGTGTGTGCGCGCACACGCACGCACGCAAAGCCATGGTCAGAACCATTCCAGCAGATTTATCCCTGTGTGGTCTTTGTTGATGGCCAACAATGCCTGGTCCAATTGGAGCGATTACCCACTCCCATTCACTGCACCACAATTGGCATTCTGATACACATCAAGAGCTTGATTAGTTACCCTTTTATGCTGGCTGAAGCATTTGCAAAGATTGCATATGACAGTTCCAGGAAATTATGCGGGGGGGGGGGGAATCTGAACATCTACTGCTGTTTGTGTTAACTTGTTTCTATGCTTCCTTATCTACTCAGCAGGCATGGGGTGTTCCACCTGGTTCAACTCCTGCCCTTTGTTTATAGCGCTGAGATAAGAGTGTGGCTGGCAGTTTCCTCAGAAAGTTGCCTGTCTTCTCACCAGGGTGGAGTTAATGGAGAGAACTGCTGGCCACCACTGTCACCCAGAGCTATGGAATTCGCTACCACAAGATGGAGTGATGACCACCAATTTGGACAGATTTAAAAGGGGATAAGAGAAATTCATGGAGGATAAAGCTATAAATGGCTACTAGTCATGATGGCTATATTTTACCTCCAGTATGTGTGTGTGTGTATATAGATATAGATATGAGTTGCTGGGGAACACAATGTGGAGGATGCTATTGCTCTCATGTCCTACTTCTGGGATTCCCAAAGGAAGCTGGCTGGCCACTGTGTGACAGAATGGTGGTCAAGATGGACCTTGGTCTGATCCAGAATAGTTTTTCTTATGTTTTCATGTTAGATCCAGAAGAACTCCAAAGCTATCAACCGAAGTCATTATGTCAAATACAGATCCATTAGCAATCCTGCCTTGTAGTTTTGCATTCCCTCTGTGATTTCCTGATCATACAACACCTTCTTTCTCCACTAGTACTACAACCTACTTGCTGCAGTCTGCCACCTGTCTGCTCACTGAGAGACTTCTCGCCCCAGATGGACTGGTGTGTGGCACACTGTAGGGCTGTTTTGTTTTATTGACTATGTCTGGTTATTCACATCAGTGTCACCCACAGTTGCCTACAATACCATTTGAGGTGGACCCATCTTTTCTAAGGGTTCGGGAGGTGTGGGGAATCCATCATAGAGGCTCACAGTACGGGCTGATCAAACCTCATGCAATCAATGTAGCATATAAAACATAGTTGTGTGAATCAATTGCTCTCTCTCTCTCTCTCTCTCTCTCTCAGAAGCTTCTTATTTCAGTGGATTGGGTAAAGAGATCCTTGAACTAAAGCCCACCATGACCAAGCTTGAGAAACTGAACTAAACCAATTACATTCCTGATTACTTATACCTACCTGCCTTATTCATCATCTAAGTAACTTGAAGGATCCATCACAAATGTTCAAACATCTTTTAAAGAAACCTGTGACAGCCCAGTATCTCATGGGGCTAAGATAATAAAATGAGATGCTATAACCCACACCTTGAGCTCTTGGTTAGCAATGATACTGAAAATGAAATGGAATACATTTCTGGCCAACCTATTTGTTTTTGTTTTGTTTTTTAAAATGCAGTGGTTTTGAGGGACATTTGTCCCTCTCCAAATCTAATGCAATTTTCTATCTGGCAATGCCACTCGTACACAAAATGCTATGCCTTAAAATTGACACTGCAGCCAAGGCCAAGACATTAGTCTAGTGGAGACTGTTGAACTTGGACCAGGAAAAATGGGCTTAGTAATCCCTTCTCAGACACACTCACAGAATTGCCTTGGGCAAGTCACTCGCCCTCAAGTCCCACAGTCTGTGGAAATAACAATTCCCCCCCCCTATGGTTGTGAGATGAATGGGGGGGGACATTACTGCAAGCCACTTTGAACCACAAAATTGCTCCAGAAATCAAATGGTCTTGCAATCTTAAACATGTATACACACATGTATACACCATAGAATCATAGAAAAGTAGAGTTGGAAGGGGCCTACAAGGCCATCGAGGCCAACCCCCTGCCCAATGCAGGAATCCAGGTCAAAGCATCCCTGACAGATGGCTGTCCAGCTGCACCTTGAATGCCTCCAGATTGGGAGAGCCCACCACCTCCCTAGGTAGTTGACCCACACCAATACTGTAGAAAATGTGGGTGCGAGACTGTATTGCATACAATAATGGTGTAATCCATAAACTCAAGCAATCAAGCCTCCATTGAAGACAGATCTCAGCATGGGCAATCAACATCTACCTGGACCAGATTTTCTGCAATGCTAATCCAGAGAAGAAACTACCGACCAGGCTTAAACCTACTGCTGCTGTCCACGGTGCTGCTCCAACTGTGATCCATTAACAACCCTTTCCGGTCAGATCAAAAGAGTTAATCTCACACTCCAGTGGCAGGTGAGGCGGCTTTATTTTAAAGTTGGGTGCAAGTGCAACACGCAGCCAGCGTGTAACCCAAATGTTTAGGAGGGTAGATCCATTAGGAAAGACGATGGCACAGAGGCTTTTTATAGCCTTAATGTGCAGCTGTTCTCATAGAGCTGGCATGGGGTCGGCAGCGTAAATTCTTAAAGCGGAAGGAAAATTTTGCTGCTGGGGGCATTTATGGGCTGGCTGAAACCAGATGCACTAATAAAACTTTTGGCAGGAAAAGCGAACAAGCTGTCTTTGGCAGAGGGGGAGGCAGAGGGGAGGGACTGATGGATGAAAGGGAAGATGAAGAAATCCAAATGAGAGGGGAAACAAGTCACATTTGCTAGCAGCCAGAGTGATGTGATGTGGCCTAGTGTGGCCAGTGTGGCCTAGTGGCTAGAGTGTTGAACTGGGACTCAGGAGATCCGGGTTCTAGTCCCTGCTCGGCCATGAAACTCACTGGGTGACTTTGGGCCAGTCACTGACTCTCAGCCTAACCTACCTCACAGGGTTGTTGTGAGGATAAAATGGGAAGGAGGAGGATTATGTAAGCCGCCTTGCGTTCCTTGCAGGAAAAAAGGCAGGGTATAAATATAATAATAAAATAATAAATGTGCCAGTAGTGGGATGTCGAGGGAGAGCTTGCAAGCTTGAGACACACTCACAAGAGCTGAATGGGATAGACACACAGCAACAATGGGTGCTCCTTGCACAGGGCAAGTTGGAAAAGATTAACAAAACTTAGCTTCCAGAAAGAGAAAGCCAAACACTTCGCTGCCTAGAATACATACAGTATTTTTCCATGTATAAGACTATACTTTTTCCTAAAATTGTTAGACTAAAAATTGAGGGTCGTCTTATACACGGAAGTAAGCCAAGGAGAGAACCACGCAGTTGCGAAACTGCCCAGTGGGGGGCGTCTTATACATGGGGGCGTCTTATAGACGGAAAAATACGGTACTCTCCCATTGGGGATCCTTTCCCTTAGGATGTGTTGGGGTCACACACTGGTGTGGAAAAGGGCATTGCATCCATATTTTAGAGCAAGGTTGGGGAACATGTAGGTCAAAACCTCTGGAGGGCCACAACTCCCATCATCCCTCACCATTGGCTATGCTGGCTAGGTCTGATGGGTGCTGCAGTCCAATAACAGTTTGAGGCCCACACATTCCAGGTTTCAGAGCCAACTTCTTCCCTGTGAATAAATTTACTCAGGCTATTGTCTCACACACACACACACACACACACACACACACACGCTTTTGCCGATCATAATAATTCCCCCAAGCAAAGAACAATTAAAATTCAACAATACAGACAAGAGTCATAAAAACAGTAACAGCAAAAGAGACACAAGACAAGATTAGAATGTGTCTCCACACACACACACACACACACACACACACTAATTTTTAAAAGCCTGCCTGGGAAATAAGTTTTTAACCACCTGCTTAAATGGGCAAGTCCCCTGATCCATCACAGCATGGTTGGGAAGCTGATTCCAAAAGGATAGGAGCCACCACCAAAGAGGCACACTCGTGCAATGGCCACCAGTCAAACAGGCAGTGGAACCAGTAAATCGGCCTTGTCTGTAGATTTAAAAATCTGGGAAGGAACTTGTGGAAGGAGGCACTCCCTCCAGAACCCTGGGCCTAGATTATAAAGGGCTTTAAAAGATAAACAGCAGCACCTTGAATTTAGCCTGGAAGTAAACCAGGAGCTGGTGGAGACCATAAAGAACAGGTGACATATGCTGCTGCCGGCCATGCTAAGTGACTACAGAACTCAGACCTGGTGCAAATTATGTCCCCATCCTCCTCTACTGTCACCACCCATGTGCTGCACTGAAAGGCTCTTCGAGCTAGGATACTATAGGCTGATCCTCAAAGGATAACCAGGTGGCCAGAGGCAACTTCACATTTAGTTCTAGAAACCATCACCCCTCCATGCCCAGTATAAAGTGAGGACCAAACTTGAAGTGACATTTGTCACCTAGTTTACCCCTTGCAGTTTTTTTCTTTCTTTCCAAAAGAGCTGGCACCTGGGGCAGGTCCCCCCATGCCACAGTCCCAATCCAATCTGGCTTCCACTCCCAACAACAACAACCACTTGTTAGAGAAAACCATCTTACATAAGGGTAAACTACATCATGGGCAGAAGGCAGATCTCTAAATGTTTGGGACTTCGACTCCCAGAAGCCTCTGCCAGCATGGCTGTTGGTCAAGAATACTGGGAGATGAAGCCCAAAACATCTGGAGATCTACTTTCTGCCCACCAGTGAACTACATAACAAATGCCATTTCTAGTTTGGCCCTAAAAGACACACAACCCTCCATGGAGCTTGTAACTTGGAAGGTTCCCACTGAAAGGCTAACCACTCCTTCCTGCCCAAGTTCTGCATGTTTCAAAAGCTTCGGGGGCATCATTTCTCACTTCGCATCAGACATTGCAAAGCAGGGAGAGACTTGTGTTGCTTCTGGTCTTTCTTAAGCCATCACAAAGTGAGGAACCTACCTTACCCCACTCTTCCTAGTTGTATGTATGTGTACTGGAGGACCAGTGTGTGTGGAGGGAGTGGAATGGTAGAGTTATGACAACTGGCCAATCATGGCTGACTACAAAGCCTAGCCAAACTTGTGGATCCACTGTGGACGCTGTTGCTATCTTGCCTACACCACATATGCAGTACATCACACAAATTGTGTGCATGTTGGAAAGGGCCTTCCTGACTAACAATGATTGAGTCATGTCATTTTACAAAGCCCTGCTCATCAAGGATTCAAACTGAATCTTGAACAAAAGCTTTTATTTTCCTGCTTGGAGAGAACAAAAAGGTGGAAAGGAGAAGGGAGGGAGAATTACTTGGGCAGAAAAAGTGTTTTACTATCTAAACTGATTGAATAAAAATGCCCTGGGACCCCAAGTAAAACCTAATCTTGAATGTATGAAACCAATACTTCCAGAACAAGTATCTAGGAGGAATTTAATAAGGGTTGGTTTTCTCCGGGCCTTTGACCTCTTCAAGGGCAGGGGTGTAGCAGGCAGGAGAGAGCCATGCTACTTTATCTTCAGTCTGTTTCAGCATTGGATGGGGGGGGGGGAGTTGACTGCATTTCTATACATGCAAAGTGCCTCCCTCAGGGTGTAAAGCTCAGTTTGTCTCTGCAGCTGAGAAAGGTAGTGTTGAAACTGAAACCTTATTGTAAGGCTTGACCCAAGATTCATCCCAATAGTCCTCCTGATCAGGGCTGGACTAATGTCTACATTAAGCATACTATAGAACAGAAGTAGGTCAAACTGTGGCTTGCTCCCAGGCATTTCAAGCATGGTCTCCAGCTAGTTCAAGCAAAGGTAGAAGAATAAATGGAGCTGCAACATGCAGGAGAAGGACACAACTCAGCTTTGCCCTTCCTTCTGTATGCCACTCAACCACCAAATTTCCACAGCAGTCTAAGGCTACTTAAGTACCACCACCTCCTGGGACTTCAATTGAGCATTAATTTGGATGCAGTTTAAATTCTATTCAAATTAGCTTTCTAAAAGCAATGAAGCAGACTCTATTCAACAGCGAGCTCAACTTTAGCATGAATCCACTTAATACATTTTTTGCACTTAATTTCACACTTGCAAGTTCACAGTTCCGCATTCATAAACAGAAGAGGCAAAAATGTACCAGAGGGATTGACTAATAATTGAGAATGCTTTCATTTCAAAAGGTGGGCATCAAGAGAAAAAGTGGGTTCAGGGCAAAATAAAGACACTGCATTCGGAGGAACACCACTGAGATCACAGGAAGCTGCCTTATACAGAATCAGATCCTTGATCCATAGAGCTCAGCACTGTCTATACACTGGCAGCAGCTCTCCAGGGTTTCGGGCAGAATTTTTTCCTAGCCCTAACTGGAGATGCTCAGGACTGAACATCGGACCTTCCACATGCAAAGCAGGTGCTGTAACACTGAGCTACTTTTGTTGAAGTTACACATGTAGTTCATACATGAGTTAAGAACAGAAGTACCCAGTTTGGGGGGAAGGGTGAAATGCTTGGGCCCACTGGGCTGACACTGGTCACTGGCATCCCCTTTTCTTTATTTCTAACTAGCTTTTTTACCCGGCGTTACACGGGTCATCATTTTCCTATAGGCACTATTTGTTCGAAATTCCTTAAGGTAGCTGTCCGCTGTTTTGAATCCCTCTATAGGAAAGGTCCCCCAGGACTACATGATGGAATCCCAGCTGCCCCGGGACTCCCAGCTGCCCCGGGATTACACAATGAAATCCCAGCTCCCACGGGAATCCCAGCTCCCACGGGACGGCACAATGAAATCCCTGCTGTACCGGGACTACAAAATGAAATCCCTGTTGCCCCGGGACTACAAAATGAAATCCCTGCTCCCCCCCCCCAGACTACACAGTGAAATCCCTGCTCCCCCCCGGGACTACACAATGAAATCCCAGCTTACCTCCCCCCCGGGACTACACAATGAAATCCCTGCTTCCCTCCCCCTCGGGACTATGCAACAATGAAATCCCTGTATGTGTCCCCAGACCACACAATGAAATCCCTGCTTTCCTCCCCCCGGGACTACACAATGAAATCCCTGCTTCCCCCCATCCGGACTATGCAATCAAATCCCTGCTTCCCCCCGCCCCCCCGGGACTGCACAACAATGAATTCCCTGTTCTCCCCCCCACCCAGGACCACACAATGAAATCCCTGCTCCCCCTGCCCCGGGACCACACAACAATGAATTCCCTGCTGCCCCCCCAGGACCACACAATGAAATCCCTGCCCCCCCCCGGACTACACAATGGTGTTGCATGGGTTGTCATTTTCCTGTAGGCACTAATTGTTCGAAATCCCACCCACCCCCACCCCCATGTAGGCCCCGGCTGCAGTAGTTCATATGAACATTCTGTTTGGATGTAGGAGAGATTTGCATATCCTCTCCTGATTGGGCCCCTGTGGCAGTGCAAAGCAACATTCTAAATGCCGTTGGAGTGATTTGCATAACTGCTCCTGAATGGCCCCTGCGTGCATTCCAAGTGATGCCATTGGCCATCATCTATTTTGGGCCGTACAGGCACAGAGAGGGTTTTTTGGAGATTTGAACCTGCCAGTCTTTGTCCTTTGGTGATGGAGAGTATGCGTGCCAAGTTTGGGGCGGTTCCATCCAGCCGTGTAGGAGCCTATGTGACACACGCGAGCCGAATGGACATACGTACGTACAAACGTACGGAGGGACAAACTTTCACATTTATATAGTAGATAATAATAATAATAATGATAATGATAATAAATGTGTTTATCCATTTGCTAGGGTGGCAGAGCCAGCAGCACTCAGAAGCAAAGTGCTGAACAAGGCTGCAGCCACCCACTGTCTTCTATTCCCCAGGATGCCTGTCCCCACTGTGACCTCCTGGTAAGCTTACAGCAGGCGTGGGGAGCATCTGGTACAGGGGCCAAATCTGGCCTTCCTGTGGTTAAAATCTGGCCCTCCTGGAATCCCCAACCATGACCTCTTCCCCTGCATCCACCCCCTTTTCCCTGACTGCCAATCATTCGATGGTTTCCCAGCTTTTGTGCAATCCCCCCTTCTAAAACATACAAATGCCTCTCCTAAGGCTTGGTTACTGGCTATAAGAGCTTTAAGCTAAAAGATGCTTGTTGTTGTTGTTGTTTTGTATTTTGGGCCCACCTCCTTTGCCTTCAGCCCCTCCCACCAGTGAAATGTGGCTCCCGAGAGCATCTCCATAATTGAATTCAGCCCTCTGGCTGAAAGAGGTTCCCCACCCTGGCTTATGAGGAGGCAACAAGGTGGCATGTGGGGGGGGGGGGCAGAGGGAATCTTGCCCAGGGCCCAGTTAAACCTGGCACCAACTCTGGAAAAATCCGTACAGCAGATGCTACAATCTGGCCTGGAATTTTCTGGAACAAAATCAGTTCATTCCACTCTACACCAAAACTTTTCAGCACACTTAAAAATGGTTTGCTGAAAAATCTCATCGCTGTTTGGAAATTTCCGGCTCATCTACTCATCTTTCACCTCATAACCATGTAATGTAAAATTAATGCAAATGTGATTTTTTTTTTTTTTTTTTTTTAAGGGAGAAAGAAAAGGGAAAAAAGGGGTGGGGAAAGGAAAAATAATAATCAATCAATGGAAACTGAATTGCCTAAAGTCAACTCACCGTTGAATTCGTGCAGCTTTATCGATGTTCATATTAACTCATCTGAATTTAAATTCATTCAGATTCAAAGCAGTTCCAGCTCCATTTGAATCTGAAGCTGTCCAAAGGAGGCACATTTGAATCTGAATGTTTGTTGAAGTGAGCCAGTACCCTAATCTGAATCCCAGATTTCATTTCAGCTCCAGGGACAATTTGGCTATGCAGCAGCAGTTGGTTTACATGGTCCATGACACCCGGCTGCTATGCAGTGACAGAACATTGGGTTATGGTTAACAGCTATGCTTAGACAAAACCAAACTCCAAAGTGTCAGATGTAAGACCATTTAGTTAAATTCATACCAGTCCTGCATCCCAAAAATGTGGGATGGGCAATGGGCAATTAATTATTTAAAAATTATCCCGCTAATACACAATGTAAAAACACCCAACTCAGCTGTGTTCAAGCTTTCACATGGACTTGTGTATCAAGCCCCCCCCCGCCTTCTAAAGCAGCCTTCTCCAACCTGGTGCCCTCCAGATGTGTTGAAGTACAACCCCCATCATCTCCAGCCAGGGGATGTGGACCAACACTTCTGGAAGGCATCAGGGGTTAGTGATTTTTTAAAAGCTGTCTTTCAGAGAAGCTTCACCATTACTGATGTAGGAACCCCTAGGCTCCCCAAAACACGATGACCTGGTTCACACATAATGACAACCCAGAGTATGGGTTGAGTATGGATTGCTGCTGAATCATAGGTTGTTGTTACATGCAAACCCTGCACTATGGTTTAACTATGGGTTGTTAACCATGAACAACCCAGAGAAGCTGTTCACATGACACAACAGCACCCATGGGTTATTTAACCCATGGTGAGGCTGTGGCCTATGCGGGGTGCATGTGAGTGCCATTTTGAATATGCAACCCCCGTTTGGGGGTTGTCATGTTGTGCAAACCTGGCAAATGTAGGTTATATGAGGGTTGTTTAACCCTCACATAACCAATGGTCTGTTTTAGGTTTGCTCCCCAGATTTGCACGATATGACAACCCCTGAATGGGAGTTGGATATGCCTGGTACCTGTGGGTGTGTCATCCAAAACTGGACAGAGTTCACAACTCTACAACAAACCATGGGTTCTCTTCCTTGGTCGTTCAGAGTTAACAATCCATAGTTAAACCATAGTGCACAGTTCACACATAACAACCCACGATTCAACGACAACCCATCGTCAACCCATACTCTGGGTTGTTGTTACATGCAAACTAGACCAGTGTGTAAACCATTACACCTAACACATAAAAGCCGGAACTCTAGATCAGGGGTGGGCACAAGGTAGATCTCCAGATATTTTTGACTAACTCCCAGAAGCCCCTGCCAGTGTGGCCAATAATCACGAATGCTAGGCCAGTCGAAAACACCTGGAGATCTACTTTCTGCCCAACCCTGCTCCAGATGAACCTTAAAAGCCAGCCCAAATGTTAAGACAGCCTTCCCCAACCTGGCACACTCCTCCAAATGTTCTGGACTACCACTCCCAGCATTTCTGACCATTGGCTAGGCTGGCTGGGGCTGATGGGAAGGTACCAGCTTGGGGAAGGCTGTGTTAGGGCCTCTCCATGTTATAAATTTCCTATTGCCGAGAGTACTTTTGCAGAGATAGTATGGCAAAGCCAGCATGTAGGATCAAGCATGTGGCAATCCATGTATTTGTCTTCTGCAGTATGGAGTTACATGACATAAATAGTCACCACACACACACTCACACATCTACTTACAGTTGGGTTCTGAGCCACTTCCTACACAGACAGAACTGCTTTCTTTGCAGAAAATGCACAGTATGTGAAGCAGTCCCAAGACTGCCCATTTCAGCCTAGTAGGTTTCCTCTTCCCATTGGCAAGTGAAAGGATGAATGGAGAAGCATTCAGTGTCAATGTTATTTGATGTGCTATGTGCACAAGTGAAAGATGATATGAATGAATTAGTTTGTGATCTTTGGGGTAACTTCCAGTTGGCTGGTTGGCTGCGGTGAGTTAGAAGTGGACTCCAGGTGACTAGACACTGGCAGGCAAGCTTTTTAAGAAAGGCATTTCCCATTTATTTATTTTATTTGACTTGTACCCACCTTTCTATTAAAAATGGCACTCAAGGCAACTTACAATCACTAATAATTTTTGATAAAATAATAAAACAAACAAACACATTAAACACAATTAAAAACACAACAGTAAGAGTAAAAAAGCCTCCAGCCCACAGACACACACATCAAAGTCCCACTTGAACAAAGCGGTCTTTGCCTGCTACAAACAGAGGTTTGGGGTGATGTGTGGGCTAGCAAATGGCTTTGTGGGTTAGTGACTATGTATGGGTGTGTTTGAGAGACAGAAGGAACTGGGTCAAACTGATAAGCACTCTTGAGACATCAGGGATGTGAAGAGTAACTTACCTAAATCACTATCTGACAGATGATGGGCTCAAGGAGACCTGACTTTGCACCATTGGGCCAATATCTGACCCATTGACCCCTTACTGGTCATGGTGGCAGAACCTGCTTCCACACCGTATTCAGAGGTTTGGGCAAGAGGTTTAAAACCCAATGCTTGGAGCCATCATGGGCTCTCTTGACCAAGTAAATCAGCAGGAGATGCTCTCTGTCAGCTCCTACCTTAATCCATAGAATATCCACACTGAGTGGTAGAAGGAAGGCTGGTAGCGGAGTTAACTTAGTGGCAGATTGGCCATTGTAATTATTGGAACCATGGCCCTGTTCCAGCCTTCCCCAACCTGGGTCTTACCTCCAAATGCTGTTGCCTACAACTCCCATCAACCAGAGTATTGGGCATGCTGACTGGGGATGATGGGAGCTGTAGGAAACAACATCTGGAGGGACCCAGGATGGGCTATTCCAAC
Source organism: Shinisaurus crocodilurus (assembly GCA_021292165.1). Lineage (NCBI taxonomy): Eukaryota > Metazoa > Chordata > Lepidosauria > Squamata > Shinisauridae > Shinisaurus > Shinisaurus crocodilurus. The sequence goes on from CM037881.1 coordinate 23,744,913, forward strand.
CCACATTTGTGTCTCACGAACACCCACATCAAGGTGGGAACCACAAGAGGGGAAAAAACAGATGAAAAACTACCATGGGTCGAGGACACAGAATGGAAGAATCATGAACCTACTGGACCAATTATTAGAGCTGAACTTGGCTCACTGTGTGGGGTCTAGAACTCATTACTATTCCTCAGATAATAGCATGCTGGTATAGTGTAGTGCAGGGGTAGGCAACCTGGTTCCTTCCAGATGTTTTGAACTACAACTCGCATAAGCCCTGACTATTTGCCATGCTGGCTGAGGCTTATGGGAATTGTAGTCCAAAACATCTGCCAGGCACCAGGTTGCCTACCCTTCTTGTAGTGGTTAAATCAACTGAGCTACAAGTCAGGAAGTCCTTAGTTTAAATGTAGTGATGTGGACTTTCTGCAAAATTTTGAATTTCAAAATTTTCTGGAAATTTTCCTATGCAAATTGGGTACACACATTCTGCTAATTTGCATTGGATGATTTGCATTGGAAAATTTTCTGATGCCCTAGGGAGTGACCTAATTATTTTTTACTTCTATTTAGTAAACAACAAAAGTTTTTTTTAAAACCTACTCTATGCTCTGGTTTGCAATAACGACTAAACCATGGTTTAAGTAACCATGGTTTGTTGAATCATGGGTTGTTATTATGTGCGAACCCAGAACTATGGGTTAACTATGGGTTGTTGACCATGAATAACCCACAAAGAGAACCCACAGTTTGTTGTTGGGTTGTGAACTGCGGGTTGTTTAAGCCATGAGTTGTTACATGCAAACCCAGAATTGTGAGTTGTTCATGGGTTATTTCACCAGGCTACAGAGGCAGCAGGCAAGAGCAGTAAACACACACACACACACACACACACACACAAATCAGTCTCTTTACATGCTAGTACTGCAGTGCCACAAAGGCATTTGGGATACAAGGAGGGAGCAGGCGAAAAGGGGGGGACACCCAGGGACTGAGAAAACAAACAGGGGTTTGTTTGATCATCTGCTAGACAAGCCCTGGGTAGGGGAACAAAGCATGTTAGATAAGTCTTACATAGAAACCAGGTCTATGTTATTATTTTTATTTGACCCAATGCACCCCAAGTATTTGACCTGAAATATTTGAGAAAAAATCACTATTAGTTCTATTTCACATTGAGACATACGGGATATATATATATATATATATATATATATATATATATCAATTGCATATGTTTATTATTTCACATATTTTCTAGGGATAATCACCTGAAAAACATTAGCTACAACTTTGAAATTACCAAGCTTGCCTAATATTGTATTTGCAATTAGCATCCATTCATTGTTACTAATGAACCAAGAAATGAAAATGTTTCTGCAGAAAAGCACTGGAAAATTTCCCAGACAATTTTTGTTGACACATTTTCTGCCCCACATCACTGTTGAAAGCTCACCTCTGCCATGAATTCTCCACAGCTGCAAACCTATACCCACATACTTGAGTAAACCCCATTGAAGTGAATGGTACTTCCACACAGGATTGCACTTTAAGTGGCTTGAAGCACTCATCTTAGTGTGCAGTATGGGTATAATATTGAACTGCATAGTCATACTTTGCTTATTGAACTGCATAGTCATACTTTGCTTTTCTAACTAATTTTCCAAAATGGTTCATTAAAAGGAATAAAACACAGTATTTTTTAAAATAAATAAATAAGATGAAGTGTTAAAAATACACAGCAATGTTAAAAACCAGAACACCGTAAAAACAAAATGAATTTAAAAATGCCTTTCATATAAAAGAAAATGTTTTCAAACAGCAACTAAAAACAGGAAGGGAGGGAGCTTTGCAGCCTCACTTCACCCCTGGGGAGAGAATTCCTCAGCTGTGGTGCCACTACTGAAAAGGTCCTGAAAGGACTGTATAAGACATTGTATGTGGAGCACTTTCAACACTCTAAATACCCATTTATTAAGAAAATGTGCTACATAAAATCAAAAGTGCTACATAAAATAGGGCAATTCTATGCTTGCAGGTTGCTAACGCAGATGGAAGTCCCACTAAGTTCAGTGGGCCTTGCTTCTAGGTAAGCAAATATAGGCTTGCAGCAGCCCAAGTTTTACTGATTAGTCACCTAGTCCTAAATCTCTGATCACTGGGGCACATTTCCTACATTTAAAATTGGAGGCACATTACACACACACACACACACACACACACACAAATACTTTACTTTTCAGAGTGTGCAGAGTTTCCCTCCCAAGATTTGACATAAGTCATTTTAGAGGTGGGGGTTCTCCTCTAAGAGCAATAAATTCAACCAGGGTTCTGCATCAGGAGTGATTGGATCATTCAATCCCATCTGAAAGAGAGATGGGGCAGAATTCATAGAATTATGGAGTTGGAGGGGACCTCATAGGCTATCTAGTTCAACCCCACCCCTGCCCAATGCAGGAAAGCCAAAGCTAAAGCATTCCCAATAGATGGCTGTCCAGCCTTTGCTCGAAAACCTCCAGTGAGTGAGAACCCACCACCAGTCTAGAGAATTGGTTCCAGGTAAGTGGCTGCCCTCATCAGAAGATGACTGGAAGCTGAATGGTGGGAGATTCAAGACAGACAAAAGGATGTGCTTCTTCAAACTGCATGTAATCCAACTATGGAATTCACTACTATAAGATGTAGTGATGGCCACCAACTTGGATGACTTTAAAAGGGGATTAGACAAATTCATGGAAGATAAGCCAGGGAAGGCTGGTGACTCCTATTTCGGTGGGGCTCCTTTTCCATTGCAGGTTTTGCAGGTTTTATTCAGAGCTTCATAGGAGCTATCCATGGTGCTGAACTACATCCCCAAAATAGGTTCACCACCATGGAGCACTGAAATAGGAATCACCAGTCTCCTCTGCGATAAGCCTATCAATGGTTACTAGTAATGAAGATGGCTGTATATCCCCTCCGATATCAGAGGTTATATGCCTCTCTTGCTGGGGAACATGATTGGAAGGTGCTATTGCACTCATGTTTTGCTTCTTGGCTTCCCATTGGGGCATCTGGTTGGCCAGTGTGGAAACAGAATACTGGACTGGATAGTCCTTTGGCTGATGGCTCTTCTTTTGAAAGGCATTAAGGCCAAGCTAGTAAATCACACATAATTATAGCAGAGAGCCTCCCTTTGGGGCTGGCTCACAGGAGTCTTTAATTTGATCATTTGTTTTTGTTTTTTCCATGCAGCACACTAGCATGCCCCAGCATTGTGTATGGGAGCTACTGCCACAAGATCTGAAGTTAAGGTTATACACATTTTAAAAACAACTGAACAATACGGGTGCATCCAATTGAGAGTGGATAATAGAACCTCTCTAGTTTCTTCTACACCTAGATCTAGCTGCATTCAGGATCTCCATATATTATCCCAAAATAACTTAGATCCCCAAAACATTACTCACTGGCAGAGGCCATACTGAAGCAATGCATTCAATACAAACTTTGGATTTTTTTTTCCTTCTTCCCCCTTTCAAATATCAAAATGCTCACTTAGAGTTCTAAATTTGATCTCAAGAAATGGAACTTGACTTCCCAAAAAAATATATGCTTTGATATTTGTCTCACATGAAAATCTGACATGAAATTGTCATGCTTTTTTAGAAATTCACTTAAGACTATGAAAGTCAATGTATTTGCTTAGGATTCAGTTCATCAAAATCAAAAGCAACTCATCTGAAGAAAGCCAGTTTGGGATGGGCACATGTGGTGTGGCACATGTGTGTAAGTCATCTTGCAAACAAGCAGCTATTCATGCCTCTTGCTTAAGTGGGATTTCAACATTAAAAGCTAACGGTTGATGCTTTGTTGTTGCTGTTATTAACAGTTTTAGATTTTTCTTTTAATTTTCCAAACAATACAAACAGTAATTGCTTCCCCCTGCCACCCTGCCCCCATTCCCTCCCCTTTAGGTTTCCCCTTCCCTTCTTCATATAATCCTGTATTTAAATAGCAAATGTCTATAGGTCAAATGATTAAGCAAAAAAATTGATAAATTCAAAGTTACATAGAGAAATACCTTTTTAAAAATAATGTTGAAAACACATATTTTTGCATTACAGTAAAAAATTCTCTGATGCTCCAGTACTGAATTGACCTGTTGCTTTCTCAGGACACAAGAATTGTTAATCTATTGCCATAAAAATTGTTGTTGAGGCCTTGAACTTGCTTTAGCTCTTCTATCCTTCCAACATCTTTTTAAAAGAGAGAGAAAGGCGATCATCACAATCCACCATCTCAAGCCATAAGTGCCTCTTAAATCAAACCTGGACCTGACAGAAGTTACTGCGGCACAAGACAAGAGGATTAATTTCAAGCAGCAAAATATAATCAAAAGATAGCTTTTGCTGGACAGGCTGATCAAAATAACAAACTCGATTAAGCCTAATCAGTTGATTACTTGATTAAGAGCCAGATGATTACATTTACATATTGACAAAACCTCAGCATAGAGGTCTTTTTGACCAGATTGAAATAAATGGCAGCTTTCAGCCTGGGTACTTCCAAGAAAACAAACTCCGACATTGCAATTCAGAAGCAAAATGCTTCTGCATGCATGGAAATCATGTACTATTAAAAAAAAAAAGAAGTCATGTCTTAAGTAGCCCCAACTCTCCAAAGGGAAGCTTCACTCATATGGAGCCATTTTGTCTAAAGAGCTGTCCACATTACAGTAGTGCTGAGCCCCTAAGCATGGGCTGAAGGCAGCTAGAGGAAAAGGATGAGGAGCAAGAAGCAATCCCTTAGAACAGGGGCTGGCAACCTGGTGCCCTCCAGATGTTTTGGAATTGAACTTCAACTCCCATAAGCCCCAGCCAGCATGGCCAATGGTCAAGGATTATGGGAGCTACACTCCAAAACATCTGTAAAGGACCAGGTAAGTCAAATACTTACTTTTGGGGTTAACTGTCATCCATTGGGTTGGAAGGGAAGTCAGAACTTAAACTTCTTCTGCCACACACATGACAACCCATTAACATTAAGTGCTGGGAGAGGCACACACACACACACAAACACACTATTATCGTTATACAATATCATGATGGCTTGCATGCATGAATAGGCGATCACAGATCTGACAGAACTTTCAAATCTCCTCAGACCCAATTGAATGAGTGTAGACAATCAGTTGCCAATCAGAAAGTGCAGACGGTGAGCAGGGCCGGTGCAAGGCAGTTTGGTGCCCTAGGCAAGATCAGATATTTAGCACACACACCCCTTCCCACTTGAGAGCGCTGTATTTTTTTTTTTCTCAAGGCATTTCTGGCGCCCCCTTTAGCCCTGCGCCCTAGGCAGCTGCCTAGTTGGCTTAATGGTAGCACCGGCCCTGACGGTGAGCAAGTGATAAGAAAGCAAGTGGTGCAGGTGAAATGCGTAATCTACATTAATCCAGAATCGCTGCTATCCTCCTGGCTGATCCTCCACTGCAGAAGGAAATCAGAGTTTCTATATATTCCCCATCCCGCTACCACCACTCTATCCCTAGCTACCAATAACCAACAAATGTGGTGTGTGTGGGAGTCTCCCAAAGATATTCATGAACCAATTCAAGAAAACAGGAAAGACACGGAGTACACTTCTTGAAAGACTGCATGACTCCCAAGACTGCAGAAGGAAAACATATGCTTGTATCACCCCCCCGCCACACACACACACACACACACACACGTAAACCTAGTATGCCAGGGGGAAGTGTAGCCTGGGATAATTCCCCCCCCCCATATGAAGGGAGTTCCTGATGTAAAGGAGCATTAAAACACACACACACACACACACACACACATCAAATGTATCCTGAGGTTGGTACCTTCCCAATGCATTTTTCTGGAGGGTGGTATAGTCCCATGTGTTTTTCTGGATTTTTCAAGCAGCTCTTTGAAGAATCTCCACAGGAAGAGAATTCCATTGGTGAGGGACAAAAAAGTGGGATTTCCATATGCAACACCAAAATGACCTTTTGAGCCGCTCACTACTTATGCATGTGTGTGCATGTGTCTCTGTGTGTGAGAATGTTGCGAGTGAGTGCCATAAAATGCAGAAGAAAACAGGGGTAGGTGGGTTGTTTTTTTATTTTAAAGTATACATTCCAGATCATATAGGCTTTACATCCACATTACACATGCGTGAAGTGCAAAAGACAATTTAAGCTGCATGTGTGAAAATGCCCTTAGGTCCTTGACTGGGGTGAGGACAGACATGTTGTGCCAAAGCAATAGGAACTAGCACTTTGAATTGAAGGATGAGACATTTGCTTTTCCACCTCTGGGGCCTCAGTTCTTTCATTGTAAAATAGACATCTTAGCCCCAGCTTAGTTCAAGTCAGGTGAATGTAGCGAAGAAGGAAACAAATGCACATGGGTATTCGAGGTGGATTCCTTTGAATATAGGCAGTACTGTATCAGGCAGGGCTCCCAGCTACTGTAGAAGCTTTGTGGCAACGCCCCCCCCCAAAAAAACCCTACTGTATGTTAATTTGTGCCAGGTGGCATTTTGTGTTGCCAGATTCCCTGCACACAACAAAGGGCCACTTTCATGTCAGGGTTTGCCCATTCCACAGCAGCTACAGCCTTGCTTACCTTGCACTGTAGTTGTCCCCACCACCACCACCTCAATATCTGGTATTTTCAATGTAAGGGAGCTTCCTTCTCCCAGCCCTAATGAGATGGGTGAAAGACTAGAACAGCATCAGTCCTCTTAAATCCTACTCACCCTTCCATAGAAATGAGTGGAATTCATGGCACACACACACATATACGCATACCTTTCGCAGATTAAATTTTTCCTTAATTAACTGAACATTTTACAACTCAATTTTCAGGGATTAAATATTGATCATGTTGAACAACTGCATTCATAGCTTTTCATTTAATTTTTTTTTAAATTATTAAACCTGCATGTATTTTAGCTTAAGACTATAATAGTGACATTTTGGGAGTAGGCACACAATTAACATACCCAGAGAGAGAGAGAGAGAGAGAGAGAGAGAGACCAGTCCAGTCCTTCCCATGCCCGTGTTTACAAACCAGTCTCACCTGCCATTAAGTTACGGTCATTAGAGGGACTTCAACAAAAGTCCAGCTACTGTAACAATTCCATAAAAATAATTATCAGCCAATTATACACCATGATAGGGAGTAGCTCCAACCTGCATCAGCCCCTCAATCCCTAAATCTCTCCGGAGACGCCCACCCAATCCCAGACAACAGTAACCTGTTACTTCAGTCCTGTGTTCCTTTTAAAAAAAAAAGAACAGGCAGCTCAAATATGCCATCAATCATCAGGGACGTGGGTTTAATTCCTACGGCTTTAATTCCCTGCGATTTCCGGAGATTTTGGGTCTATTTATTTACTTATTTTATTACATTTCTATACCACCCACTATCCATCCGACGCACTCACTGGCTTGTATCCAATGTTCGTGTAGCTTAATTCCCATTCATTTCAGTGGGTCTACTCTAAGTCGGACTAACACTGGAGACAACCCTCTACCTGTCCTGCAGCCCATTTGCACGTCAGCTTAGAAGGCAGGTCCACATGCAAATGGGGGCACGGGCAGAACTAGGAAAATTCCAGGTAGCTAAAAACTTGATATCCCCACATAAGACATTTACGTGAGCTGCCCCCGCCCGCTTTGTATGATCAAGCATCTACACGTTTGCTCTTGGAAGCTGTCTCCTATTCACACACTCACACACACACACACACACACACACACACGTAATGTTGAGTCCATTAAAGAAGGGAATGACTGTACCATCTGAACTGCAGGGACACATTCCCTTGCATGCAGAAACTTATATAAACGGGACCAATATTTTCCGCACGCGTACACCAATTCCGATTTCCGTCACACCCTGCAGAGTCCACAACCCAGAAGCACCTCAGAAGGAACCCTGTTGCGCCCACATACACACACACACACACACACATAAAGCAAGCGTTTTTCTCCTTTAAGAACTGAAAAAAAGTTTTCTGTTCGCAGAGAAATCTACTCAGACAAGCGTGATAAGGGATAGGAAGGAGGGGGAGGGGGGTCGAAGAGAGTTGTTCTTTCTTTCTCCCTATTTAACGTGAAGACGGCAAAACGTAAAGACGGTAAAGACCAAATTAACCCCGGGGTGGCCGTGAGGAAGCAACAACGCTTTGGGGGAGCCAGGATCGGATTCTGGCTGCATGACCAGGGTTGCGGCGGTGCCAACTCGAAAGCGGCCGGGCTTGCAGCAAGCGGCACCCGGCGAGCCCCACTCCGGTGCTTCCAGCGAGGCGAGACGCTTCGGCGTAAAAAAAAAAAAAAAAAAAAAGCCTGAAGGATCAGTGGGAGAGATCCGGCGCGGACACTGCTCTGCCTCGCCTCAGCCCCAATTTGGTCTACCGGGAGATCATCTCCCTTTCCATTCAAGACAGAGGTGTGCTTGTGGTGGGGGAGCCACATGTAGCCAAGATTCGGGGAGGGGAACATCGGGTTGCTTTTGCCATCCCACTCCCCAAAGCCCGTAGGAGAGGCAGGCGTTCGGACTACAACTCCCATCAGCCCCAGCCAGCGGGCAGGAATGCTAGGAGTTGCAGTCCACCAACACACCTGGAGGGCACCAGGTTGGGAGGGAAGAAGAAGAAACTCGAAGAAAAGCCATGCTTGGACCGAGGGGGGGCGACCTCGGAAGGGGAGATGAGGAGCTGTTCAAATTGTGTGTGTGTGTGTGGGGGGGGGGAAGTAAGAGACTAAAGCGGTCCAAGGGACGGAGAAGGCACGCAAGCCGACCAATAAATAAATAAATAAATAAATCACTCCAAAGACTTCGAGCCAGACCATTTAAAGCGGGCGCGTTCTCCTTCGGCATCTCTAAAATGAGAGCATTGACCATTCAAGCCCTCGAATCACAACCCACCCTCACCCCGAAGTCGAAGGCTCCCCGCGTTTCCCTTTCTGCACACATACAGACAAAGGGGTTTCCCCCCCCCGGAATCTTGATCCCACCGGGGACAGAGGTCAGATCGTGGTACCCTTACCACCGGGTGGGGGCTTGCTTGGACAGGCCAGTCTGTATTACAGGAAAGGATCTGCAGAAAGGGACGTGTGTGTGTGTGTGTGTGTGTGTGTGAGAGAGAGAGAGAGAGAGAGAGAGAGACTATGGAAGGATAGGGAAGGCGGGGACGTGACTCAACATCGTCCTTTCTCCCCCCCCCCCCCCGCTAAAAAGACAGCTGGAAAAAAATAAGTTGTCTCTCCAGCGTTTCTCCATCCCCCCTCACCATTACCCCCCAGGCGTCGTCGGCACAAGCAGAAGCAGGGATGGCAGAGAACAAGAAGACGATGCCCGACGTGAGTTAGGAAATCGGGACTAAGCCACCTTTCAACCTCTCCCACCGTCCACACACACACACACACACTACGGTGCAACCTCATAGATGAGAAAGCAGACGGGCACGCCGTGAGCCTCACAAGTGTAGCATTCCAGACCCGTCGGAAGGGGAGAAATCCTGGGGAATCCTCGAGGAAGATCCCATCGGACGGGGGTGGAGGGCTGGCGGGGGAGGGGAGACCTCAGCTTGGCAGCGTCCCTTTTGCGTAGCTGGGAGATGGTACTGGAGGAAAGGGACACTCCCCCCCCCACACACACACACACCCCACACACACTCCCCATTCAAAGTCAAGTCTCCCTGCCAGCCTTCTAGGTACGCTAAGGGAGATCAACCGCCCAGATAAGTGGCTTCGAAGGGGCGGCCGCAGGGCAGCCCAAATCCCCTACTCAGGAGGAGGACTCACGCTTCTCTCGGAGGTGCCGGCCTGGGAGATGGTGCCGTTGAGCCCCACGAGCGAAGGCAGCGTCTGGGACATCCAATTGGTGACCATGGCCATAGTGCTGAGCACGGCGCCGATCTTCAGCAGCGGCACGGTCATGTCGCCCCCTGCCTCATGCCCCTCGCCCTCCGGCGAAGCCCGCAACGCCGCCCTCCTCCCGGCTCATCTGCCTGTCGGGGAGGCGCCCGCTCCCCGTCCCAGCCCGGCCCGGCCGCGCGTCTCTCGGCCGAGGCTGCAAAGCCGAGAAAGCGGGCGCCCCGCGCGCCCCTCCTTATAAACGCCCCGGCCGCTCTGACGTCACGCCGCCGCTGGCCGGAGGCCGAGGCCGGCTCAGCGGGGGGGGGGAGGGAGGAGAGCCCGGGCCCAATTAAAGGAAGGGTGGGAGGGGGTGTAGGTGTGTGTGGGAGCATATTTCGAGTGGGGGCGGCAACCGGAGACCGTCTTGTAGATGGTCTGGCTGCAGACAGACCGCTTCTGGGCGAACATAGTATAAAACTGCCATTCTGCGCGCACTTACTTCGGAATAAACCCCCATCGATTTCAGCAAGGCTTATTTCTGAGTAAACAAATAGGATCGGGTTGCATGACGAAACTGCATACGACAGAGCACTCCAATAATAATAATAATAATAATAATAATAATAATAATAATAATAATAAGAAGAAGAAGAAGAAGAAGAAGAAGAAGAAGGGGGGAACATCTGATCTCACCCCCTAAAACTCCTGTACCACGCACAGATTGATTTTGCTCCATTCATCCCTTACAGCACATAACTGGGCAGTGTTTTTCCTCCGGTCTGTCTGCAGACGTCCCCTGCTCCCTCCCTCCCTTTTTCCTTCCAAGGGATCAAGCTCAGGTTGGGAGACGGAATTCGCGCCCCGCGTCTTCCTCCCATATTGACAGCCTCTTGCCCCAAGCACTTTTCCAACACTGTGTCAGCAGAGGCCACAACTCCGGCCTTCACAGGCGTTACTACTTCCATCCCGAAACCCCTGCTTCTCCGTGACCCGCTGTTTGTATCCTGAGATCTCCCTCATTCATTTATTTATTGGGGGGGGGGGGTTGTGCCTAGAGTATCCTCTGGAATAGCTGTGCAGCCTGATCCTGCACCTCTTCAAGTAACCTCCACTGTGTCCAATGGGCTTCACTCCTAGGTTAAGTGTGCATGGGCTCTGCATGTGCAGCACATATTTAAACAAGTTTACTAGGGAGTAAGAGAGAGCCAGCATGGTGTAGTGGTTAGAGTGCTGGACTGGGACTCAAGAGATGGGGTTTCAAGTCCCCATGAAGCTCACTGGGTGCCTTGCCTGGGATAAAACCTTGCATGCATAAGACTGGACTGCACAGCTGCAAATCCTATGCATGCTTAACCTGGGAATTATGCCCACTGAACAGAATCAGGCTTATGCCTGAGAAAACAGCACATAGAATCTTGCTATGTGATCCAGCTGGTAGGATCTTACTTTGATCCCAACACATTTTTTGCTTACTTACGTAGGACAGCAAGTAATTTACTTAATTACTTACTTTCATAAGATCCAACACATAGCACCTTACTCACTTAGACTCCCATTGGATTCAGCATAGGGTTGGACTTGCAATACTAAGACATGCAATGCAACCAAGCAGTTGAATGTGTCTACATGCATTGGACATAGTGGGGCTTGCTTCTGAATATCACTCAGGAGCAGCCACATCAATTCTAAGTGACAGATGGAAGTTCCCTAGTCCCTGATATCTGCAAATCAGAATGGTGTGAACCATTATTATTATTATTATTATTATTATTATTATTATTATCATCGTTGTCATTGTCTTTGTTATTGTTATTGTTATTGTTATTACAACTGTTTAAAACCTATTAAAGAATGTTTATTATTTATTTATTTATTTATTTATTTATTATATTTATACCCCACCTTTTTTCCTGCAAGGAACCCAAGGCGGCTTACATAGTCCTCCTCCTTCTCTCCATTTTATCCTCACAACAACCCTGTGAGGTAGGTTACAGGTCACATGCCACAGACATATTCCTTGTTCACATCTAATTAGGCATGTGCAATGCTGGAAATTCTGTTCTGTTTAAGCCTGATGGGATTCTGCAGTTTGTCCATTCTGGTAAGTGGTGGCGGATTGTAGCAGTTTTTTTAATTATTCTGGGGGGAAATGTGCCTCTTTTTTTTCCAGGTTCCACCATTTGTGCAAATTGTAATTTGTGCAAACGATGTCATTTTAAAAAAAAATAATAATCACAAATCCACCTGTCTGCTATGTACCCCACAGAGGCATACTCCCCTTTGTAAATATCCTTGTCAGTTTCATCCTCTCCACACACTACTTTGTTTGGCCCAGCAAAGCCATATTCCCTACTTGTCAAAGAACTTGTCAGTTTCATCCTCCACTTGGCACTTCCCCAGCAAAGTAGGGAGTGGAAATTGACAAGTTCTTTGACAAGTAGGGCTGAAGTATTGTGTGGAGAGGATGAAACTGACAAGGATATTTACAAGAGAGGAATAGGCCTCTGCAGGGCTACATAGAAGACAGGCGGATAGAGGATCATCCGCACTTGCACAAGATCGCCAATTAAATATATATATATTTAAATTACAACACATTGCCCCAAAATTCATGATCTGCCACCCCAAAACTGCACAAATTGCCACCATTAAAAAGCAACAACGGAATCCACATATTGGCTTGATTACAGTCAGATCGAGTTGATGCGGGTGGCGGGGGGGGGGGACAGAACAAAATCCGCAGGCCTGAATCAGAAAAATCCATCAAGTTTTCACCCCTCAAATGGAATTCTCCTACATCCCTCCATCTAAGGTTCTTCTTCTATTTGATCACTTTAATCTCTGGCCCTTTTGCTTTCTCTCACACATCCACAAATGAAATCAGGCAGGTAAGGTAACTATCATTCCCATTCCACAGATCAAACCCCAAAAACTAAGGCTGAGTGTCAAGCAATTTGCCCAAGGCCAACCACTAGAACCCATGGACAATGTAGGATTTGAACCCTACTGCCCTAGCCAAGCCCAGGGCTTAATTTCAGCCAGGACTGCAATTACAGCACCCTGAATCTGCGTCCAGTGCCAGGGCACAGCCCTAAAAAGAACAAAAATAATTTCTTCAGTGAGTACCGAAGACTGCATCAGAGTTTGCCCTAACACGACTTAGGTCTATGTACCCACCAGAACAAAGTTATAGATATAAGAGCTATGTCTTTCAGATTTCCCCCCAAAATCCAACACACAATTTTCTGCAGGTGATTTGGGACGTACAGATTTTGTTAAATCTGTTCCATCTGTGTTTTGTGGATTGTCAGGTGTCTTTCACTCCATCGTCTGCTCACTGATGAAATCAAAAATTTTTTAGGGATGTACAAGAATTTTATTCCACTTGCACAAGTGTGCATTAGTGCTAATGCACATTAGCACATGTGCAGATTTGTGCAATCACCACCAAAGCAACAGCAACAACAACAACAACAACAAAACAATTTGCAAGTCAACGGAATCTGTGTGACTTGGAAAAAGCAGGTCCCCTGCAGAATCTGCAGATCAGATTCATAGAAATCTGAACCCATTTGAATCGGTTGCAGATTTCTCCAGCATCCCTACGGTGTTGTGAAGACTTGGAAAAGAGAGGCAACATGGCCACTATTTTCAGTTTGGCACCTGCTACATTATGAAAACAGTATGCAAATCAAGTAGGCTAGTGACAATATACACATCCATTTCAGCTCTCTTGTTCATAATATTTTTCTGTTGGATAACCTCAGCGCTGAACAAGTTGCCATCTAATGTTCAAAGGTGAACAGGCTATGGTATAGGGCAGGGTTGGGGAATGTTGTTGGACTGCAACTCCTATTATCCTGCACTATTGGCTATGCTGGCCTAGTGCTGATGGGAGTTTCAGACCAACAACATCTAGAGGATCACACATCCCCCACCACTAGGCCATAGAGAGCAGATGGCATAAATCTGGGGTGCTGGGAGAGGTACCCCCCTCTCTCCCCCCTGGCCAGTTTTGGGTCAAGGCCAGCTCTTCCTCCAGGGAAAAAAAAGGCCTAGATCAGTCTTCTCCAACCAGACATCTTCCAGGTGTTTTGAACTACAACTCCCATTATCCCCTACTAGCACACCAATGGTTGGGGTGATGGGAATCATAGTTCAAAATATATGGAAGGCATCAGGTTGGGGAAGCCTGGCTTAGAGTCATCACTACTTCCTAAATTATCCCCATCTGGGTTCTGATCCATGCTCAGATTCAGCACTCCCTCAATGACTCCAAGGCTCCTGAGCCAGCCAGCTATGAATCCAAGTCAACGCCCCTCCTAGAATGGAAAATGTTCTGGTGAGCCCGGACTGGAGCTGAATCCCATTGAGCACCACAAAAGTATCTTAGAACAGGGTAAGAGTGCATTCAAAACCATAGCATCTATGCACCAAAGTTCATATAGTAAGTCATATGCAGAGTGGCCATTCTTGATAGAGTTGTTCCTCAGCTGTGGAACTCCCTCCACCACCACCCCGGACTCGGAGGCTATGTTTACTATCCTATGCACGCATACCTGGCAGTAAGCCCCACTGAATACAGTGAGATTCATACTCAGAGTAACGCTTTCCACTGTCATGTGCATTTTGCATGCAGTTTTCCCTGTCATACACATTTTTTTAATTTGTAAACTGCATCACAACATTTGGAAAAGTGCAAATATCACTGTCTTGGTGCATCCTGGTTTCTTCATTGACTCGGGAGGTGTAAATATGGTAAGTTTGCATTAAAATGTGAACCCAACAAATTTCTCACCAATTCTGAGGTTTGACAAGTATCTGTGTAGAGACTGGGTGCATTAACACAATCTTTCTGCAGATTTGAAATAGTTTGTGTTCTTAGGGTTCAGACAGTGGTCCAAAGACCATATTTTGCCAACTGAAACAACCTTCTCATGGATTATATCAAGGTCTGTAATAGAGATAGGGCCATCTAGTGGAAATGACTACATAGTTATGGATCACATGTGCCACTTGGGCATAGCCATGACATTATTATCAAGTCCAAGGAGAGGTGCAACATTAAAACATTCTCTCTCTCTCTCTCTCTCTCTCTCTCTCTCTCTCCCCTCCCTCCCCCTCCCCCACTCAAACACACACACAAAACATTTTTCTCCCTTTTCCTTACAAGCATCCTTGGCTTATTCTTTTTTTTAAAAAAATAAATTTTATTTAATTATTATAAACTACATACAAAACTATAAAACACAAACATACAACTAAAATAAATCATAAGGTGCACCCCCCACCCGCCTAGGGACCAACTAATATACATCCATCCCCTTAATCAACTGAATTCCACATTCCAAAAATATAACATATCCTGACAAGGCATACTCCCCTTCCCCTTTATTAATACATAGTCTAATAATTGATTCCATATATCCATAAACGTTAACTGTCCCTTTTTGCATTTGATACTACAAGTTAGTTTATAATTTAGGGCTATATCCCAAACTTCCTTCTTATTCTTATTCTTTTACCACGACCACCACGACCACCACGACCACCACCACCATTTTAACCACAAATTGATTCAAATGCAGTTGGGCCAGATAAAATTGCTTCATGAGGCAGATCCAGCCTGCCCATGGTCCATCTCTGCCTTAGAGTCTATTTATATCCAATCCATCTTCCCAGGAACTCATGGTAGTGTACATGTGAGCTCAGTGGTACCATCAGGGCAGGACTTTGGGGCAGAAGGCCAGGGCCCCACTCAGCAGAATAAGTAGGAGGGCCCTCAGACATCACAGAGCTGGCTTCTCACATTTGGAAGTAAATGATGGTTGAGTCAGAGGGGACCATCTAAATGGGGAGTGGAGCTCCACGGGACCATTAAGTCTAGAGCAGCCTTGGACTGCAACTCCCATGCAGTCTGTTGGACTGCAACTCCCATGATTCCTAGTCATTGGCTATGCTGGCTGAGAATCATGGGAGTTCCAGTCCAAGACATCTGGAGAGCACCAGCTTGGGCAAGGCTGGACTAGTTTAAAACTACCTGCCTGCACCACTGTGTGAGCTTTCCCATTTGATCCTCACAGGCTGGATTAAGCTGAGAGTGAGTGATTGGCCCAAGGTCATTAAGTGAACTTTATTGCTGAATGGGGATTTGAACCCAGGTCTTCCTCCCAAAGTCCAACACACAATCCAAATATGTATTAATGTATTTGTTACATGCATATTACACCTTTCTTCTATCATGGGTTTCTAGGCAGTCCTCCCATCCAGACCCAGACCAACTTAGTTTCATCTAGGTTGCCGTACTGCACACCTTCAGGCCTTGCCCTGGTATTTATTACATTTCTAAACCACCCAATAGTTGAAGCTCTCTCTTATTTGTGTTTAAGCCTTTAGTTTCCACATGCTGCAATCAACCCCAAGTCCTCGTGATAGGGTGGAAAGAGCAAGACAAATGAACAAGTCATGAAAGAGAAAGAAAGGATCTCATTGAATTTTAAAATTATGTCGCATACAATTGCCACACTGAGAAAGACGTCTTTCAGTTTGCAAATGTCTGGCTGGTCCCTCATTTTGTGCAATAGGAAGTTTCAGCTTTAGTATAATCAAGAATCCGCCTGCAATTATTTCTTGTCATGTATCAAGTTGCCAATTAGAGCTAAACATCCACAGGGGGTCCCCTGCCACTCCCCTTCAAAGCCATCATGATAACACTCTTTAGTGAATTGAGGCCAGGTTTGAATCATAGAATCATAGAAAAGTAGAGTTGGAAGAGGCCTACCAGGCCATCGAGTCCAACCCTCAACCCCCCCCCCCCTCAATGCAGGAATCCAGGTCAAAGCATCCCTGACAGTTGGCTGTTCAGCTGCACCTTGAATGCCTCCAGAGTGGGAGAGACCACCACCTCCCTAGGTAGTTGGTTCCATTGTCTTATTGCTCTGACAGTCAGGAAATTTTTCCTGATGTTTAGGTGGAATCTGGGTTCCTATAACTTGAGCCCATTATTCCGTGTCCTGCAAACTGGGATAATCGAGAAGAGATCCTGGCCCTCCTCTGTGTGACAACCTTTCAAGTACTGGAAGAGTGCGATCATATCTCCCCGCAGTCCCCTCTTCTGAAGGCTAAACATGCCCAGTTCTTTCAGTCTCTCCTCATAGGGCCTTGTTTCTAGTCCCTTTATCATCCTTGTTGCCCTCCTCTGAACCCTCTCCAGTTTGTCTACGTCCTTAAAGTGTGGTGCCCAGAACTGGACACAGTACTCAAGAAGAGGCCTAACCAGTGCTGAGTAAAGGGGAATTATCACTTCCCGCGATTTGGAAGCTATACTTCTATTAATGCAGCCCAAAATTGCATTTGCCTTCTTTGCAGCCACATCACATTGCTGGCTCATATTCAGTTTGTGATCCACCACAATTCCAAGATCCTTCTCACTTGTAGTATTGTTGAGCCAAGTGTCTCCCATTCTGTAACTCTGCATTTGGTTTCCTTTCCCTAGGTGCAGCACTTGGCATTTATCCCTATTAAATTTCATTCTGTTGTTTTCGGCCCAGTGCTCCAGCCTATCGAGGTCACTTTGAATTTTGTTTCTGTCTTCCAGAGTATTAGCTGTTCCACCCAACTTTGTGTCATCTGCAGATTTGATAAGCATTCCCTGCACCTCCTCATCCAAGTCATTAATAAAAATGTTGAAGAGCACTGGGCCCAGGACCGAGCCCTGTGGTACCCCACTCATTACCTCTCCCCAGTTTGAGAAGGAACCATTGATAAGCACTCTTTGAGTCCGATTCTGTAGCCAACTGTGGATCCACCTGATAGTTGTTCCATCTAGCCCACTTTTAGCTAGCTTTGCTAATCAGGATATCATGAGGCACTTTGTCGAAAGCTTTGCTGAAGTCCAGATATATGATGTCCACAGTATTCCCACAGTCCACAAGGGAGGTTACCCGATCAACAAATGAGATCAGATTAGTCTGGCAGGATTTGCTCTTGACAAATCCATGCTGGCTTCTAGTAATCACTGCATTGTTTTCAAGGTGCTTGCAGACTGACTTCTTTATAATCTGCTCCAAAATCTTCCCAGGGATTGATGTCAGACTGACTGGCCTATAGTTCTCAGGTTCCTCCTTCTTGCCCTTTTTGAAGATGGGAACAACATTTGCCCTCCTCCAGTGCATCTGGCACTTCACCTGTCCTTCATGATTTCTCAAAGATAATAGACAGTGGTTCTGAGAGTTCTTCTGCCAGTTCCTTTATTACTCTAGGATGCAGCTCATTAGGCCCTGAATCACTTTGAATCACTTTCTCACTTGATTCAGGCCAAGAATAAATGCTAGAAAAGTAGCTGTGTGCCATCAGTGGGACTCTTCCGAAGTTGATCAAAGTTCCTGTTGCTGGTTTTGGTGACTGAATTCACACGTCGGTGAGTCGGGTCACACGGCAAGACCTCATATGACCTGACAGCTGAGCTGACGTGTGACTTCCGATGTGATTTCATGCGTTCCAGACGTTATGACTGAATGGGAACATAGAATTCAGCCATGGCTGAGCAGCAATTGCACCAGCTCTGGTACTATAAGAGCCCTGTTCAGATGATGGATGAATGAGAGTAGGGGAGGGGGGGGGGGATCATGGTTCCAGACTGCATGCTCCTGACCTACAACTGGGGTTGTGGTTGCTAGGCCTGGACCTATAAGGCCCTGGCCCCAAATCTATTTCACAAGGGTGCTGATTTATTCCCCAGAGTTCTGAGTATCCATTGGTGCCAATAGAAGGTGTGTGTTTTTCTCTCTCTCCTTAGCAGAGCAATCCTATGGCCCCTAGACATCATTCATCTAGAGGGCAATAGGATTTTTCAGATTCCCAGATCTGAGGTCGGAAAACAGCTCTGACCTTGGATCTGGGGATCTGCACTCAGATCCCCCTTCCCCCCACCCTTGCAGCCGGCACGGAAAGAGCCATGTTGTCTGCTTCTCTGAGGTTGTAAGAGTGACTTGCAGAAGGGGTTTAGGGGGTAGGGAGGAGGGGCTGGGAGGGGAGGAGACCGGTGCTGCCAATGTGACATATCCTGGTGGTGCCTCAGCCTCCTTCCCCAACCCCAAAGTGCTGCAGTTAGATGATCAAAATCAGCCATCCAGCTGCTTCGCAGGGTGGGAGGAGCGTGGAGGTGACCACCTCCATGCTCCTCCCACTCTGCAGAGGATGCCCATAATCCTCTGAGTTCAGAGGGCTACAGGCATCCCCATTGGATTGCACCCTAACTTAATTACCATCTAGGGCAGTGTTCTCCAACCTTGGGTCCCCAGATGTTTTTGGCCTACAACTCCCAGCATGCCCTGGCTAGGGCATGCTGGGAGTTGTAGGCCAAAAACATCTGGGGACCCAAGGTTGGAGAACACTGATCTAGGGGGCAATTTTCAAAGGGAATTGCAGTTGGGGAGGGAAGGGTTAACTCTCTCTTCCCCACATGCTGCAACACACACACCCCAAAGTCATCCCCTGCATGGCAATTAAGCTTAGGGGGGAACCCTTTCCCATTGCTTTGAGATGATCTGGGGCAGGGTGTAAATTAACTGAAGAATTAATTTTATTTGAGATGATCTGGATGAGAAGTTAATTGGCTGGCTTTCTAAATTATTTCTAAATTTGCAGATAGATAGATAGATAGATAGATAGATATTCATATGCAGATATAAATTAGCAGATGCAGATTTGTGTCATATTGGCCTGGGCCCCAAATCTTTTAAGTGCCTAACAGCACCCCTGTCCATGACCTATGAGTGCATCATTTGAAGGTCATACAGTTATATGCATGTGAAACCTGGGTTGTATACATGGAGACTGTTCCAACCTGCAAATGAACATGCAGCCTGCCACTGCAATCCCACTTTCCTCCCCACCCCACCCCAAATACATATACATATGCCACATGCATTCAGACAACTCTTTTTTGAAGATGTGAATAGGGCTAAGAATAGACTCAAAGTGGGAATGATTTGAGGGAAACTTATTAAGATGTTGAAGGGATCATAAAAAGGGTTGGCCAAGGGAAGTCTCATATCTGGCCAACCAAAGCTTTTCCATGGGAGAACTCCCCCTCCACCCCTACATTTTCTCCCAAGACCAACTGGATTGTGGGTGAAAGTAGGACACAGAGCTCAGTGAGGGTGTGTGTGTCCCATTCTATTGTCCTTTGAGGCTCACAGAGGAAGCTGGTAGCATCCAATGGCAGTCAGAACAAGGCAAGAAGAAAAATAGGACTGCAGATAGCTCCAAGTGGGTCCTGCTAGGCTGAAACTCTGTCCTGCTCCAACAATAGGAGGATGTTGTCTCAGCGGGGAGCTAAAAAAAATTGAAGCATTATGTAGGCTGCAAGACCTGCAGTGTGGTCAGCCTCGGACCTCCTGGAGTAGCTGCCTGGATTGTTAAAGGGCCCTCACATGATTTTGTAACCTGAAACTTCTGCGAGGCTGAGAAGATGGAGTTGCTGCTGGAGACTCATCCCCTGAGCCAGAGGATGATGGCAGGGCTGTGTTCTCTGGCCAGGTGGGCCCTGTATGAGGCACTCACCGTCCTAACTCTGAGGAAGTAGCTTATGCCTCATCCTCATCAAAATCCTCTGCTGCACCCTGGAAGGTCCAAGGGCTAGCGGTCATGACAGGGGGAGCCTTGATGGGCGAGAAGTTGCCTAGTCTATAAGCCAAATCTCATAATGCTGTTGTACCAACAACAACAAAATCTGTGCAAATGCTAAGTTAGGGATGAGGAATGTGTGGCTCTCCAGATGTTGTGGGACTCATAGATTTCATAGATCATAGAGTTGGAAGGAGCCTACAAGGCTATCGAGTCCAACGCCCTGCTCAATGCAGGAAACTAGAGGAGGGGGTCTCTCATCCAAGTAATAACCAGGCTTGACCCTGCTTAGCTTTCCACATTCAGACAAGCTGAGCCAGCGTGAGCCATCTTGACTCCCATGATTCTTAAACATTGGTCATGCTGGCTGGGACTGATGGGAGTTGGAGTCTAAGAACATTTGGAGGAGCACTCCTGTGCAGAGGGAAGTGTGCACACACCTGACAGGGAAATGATTATATAAGTGGCACCATACCAAAGGAGACCACTGGTCTCTCTTGCCTAGTGCTGTCTATGGCAACTGGCTGCTGATCTTCAAGCTCTCAGGCACAGTCTGCCTAATAACCTGTGATCCTTACTCTAGAGATGTCAGACAATGAATAGGGGACCTCATTATGAAAATCATGCACTCTGCCATTCAGCTCTTGCACACATAAGGCCATTCAGTATAGAAAATGAAATAAAATAAATAAATATAATTCTAATGCCATTCTCATAGATTTCAAGACAAAGAGGAGGTGAGTCAGTTCAGCCTAGCCACAGAATAACAAGCCATGAACTCATGGCTTGAGAAATCACCAGAAGAGGGATGTGTTTTGTGGCACTGTTTAAATGCGCCCCCCCCCCAGTGGTTTTGGCTCTCAGCCAATGTTTAAGTATACCGGAAAACAGGCTTACATTAGACACTAGGGAAGAGCTTTTCTTACCATAGTCGTATTTCAGAAATGGTGGTTGCAGAATCCGCTTCCTTGAAAGCTTTTCATTAGACAGCCAGATTGGCATCTGTTGTAGAGGTTTGTAAGAAGTCCCTTGACCGGTTGGCAATAATTCCCTATAGGCAGGCAGGCAGGCAGGCAAGTTGGGCAACAGTCAGTTCTGGTCTTCTTTTAGGCCACAAATTACTAATGTCATTATGTGTGGGCAAGCGAGCGAGCTAAAATCTTTTACGAGCTAGCAACTTTTGTGGATTTACCTGCAGGACTGGGCAAAGGTGCAAGATATCCTGTCTTAGGGCAGTCGACGAGGGCCCAGTGGGTCACCTCAAACTCTTTGATTCTGTAACATCTGTTAGGAGACTCAGTACAGAATGTGCAATAAAACCCTGAATAGAAAATAGCAACTTCTCACTTATAACTGTGAATGAGAAAATTATGAATCTGCAGCCATTCAAAACAGCTAGAAAATCCTGTCCAAGGGAACAGCCCCTGTTTCAGACTCAAATACAACAGAGACATCTAGTGGTTGCTGTGATGATTCTCATAGGAGAAAATTAATCTGTTCATTCAGAGGCCAAATATACATATCATAGAATCATAGAATACTGTAGAGTTGGAAGGGGCCTATAAGGCCATCGAGTCCAACCCCCTGCTCAATGCAGGAGAACAGATGTGGCCAGCCCAGGCAGTCACCCATCCAAGCACTGACCTGGCTCATGCCTGCTTAGCTTCCGCATGTGGCCTGCATTATGTGCTCTCGACATCTTCCTTCCTTGGACAAAGCTAGTCTTTCCAGACTCAGAATCCACCTTTTACTGCAGCCTGCAACATGGAACCCTAGAGAACAGGGTTCCTTCCTGCACCTTTAATAGAGGGAATTTCAGCAGGTGTAGTTTTGCATGAGAAGCTCCATCAGTGTCCCCCAACTTTGTGCCCCTCGGATGTTTGGACTACATCTCCCGTCATCCTTGACCATTGTCAAGGCAGCTGGGGCTTGATGGGGTGATAGTCCAAAACTGCTAGAGGGCATTGGCTTGAGCTAAACCTGCTTAAATTCCTCTGGGGCCACTTCCTTTTTTTTTCTTGCACAATATTTTAGCTTTTCTATATCTCTGCTCACACAGCTCACAACAAGGTAGGTTAAGCTGAGAAATAGCATCTGTCCTAAGAGGACATAGTAAGCTTCATGTGTGCTTGAATCCCGGTTTCCCTGGTCCTAGTCTGACCCTCTAACCCAGGGGTAGGCAAAGTGGGCCCCATGGGCACCAATGCACCCCCGGACACCTTTCTTGGTGTCCCCCTCCTACTTCAAAAAAAATTAACATTTTTTTTTCTTACTGGCAGCTGGTATTACTGTGAAACATGTTTCTGCTGGTGTTGAAAACTGAGCTCAAGGGGGTTGTTTAGTGTGTTGGGGCTCAGATCCCACCTCTGCCTTCTACTCAGTCTTTTTGTCCGCTGCCTTTTGCCACACCTCCCATGGCAACCATTTTGTGGTGGTGGTGCCCAGGACAGTTTCTCAAATGGTCAAATGTGTCCATGGCCCCAAAAGGTTGTCTTCTCTTGCTCTAACCACTATACAACATTGCCTCCCTCAGACTATGTTTCAGCTATGATCCTGACCCACCAGCTGGAGCCCAATGGCCTAAGCCAGCAATTGAAGCTGCAGTGGGGGCAGTGGGGGGGGGGCTCTCCCAGACCAAATTGCTTGGCAGTTTGATTCCCCCCCCCCAACACCACCAGCCTACCAAGAATTTGGTAGGCACCTCTCCTTTCAGAAAACCACACGTCACCCCAGAGGCCTCCATGGAAGTTGTTCCAAAAGCCGTTGCTTTCATTGCAGAGGGGTTGGGGGGCGGGATGGCAGCTCACATTTTCTGATAGGTATCTGCAATATAAGCATGATGTGAATTCACCTTTATCAGTGGCATTAGCACAGCTTCTTCCTCCTTTCCTATGGTGATGATTATCATTATCATCATCTTCATCATCACTGCCACTTACGTTGTCAGCCAGCCTGGCCACCATTCTGCATCATCCACAATGCCATGGGCCTAAGCATCATTCCAGGGCATTGTTGGGGAATGGCCACCGGCAAAGCAAATGGTGGAGAATATTGAAGAAAATTCTTTGAAGTGGCCTTCTTTATGGGAGTGGGTGAGAAAAAGAAAAATCTCAGATATTTCCTCAAGGGGGAAAAAAAAGAGAAGAAGTAGGTAGTCTTCTGAGCAATTTCTGCTCAACTCTTAACTCAAACGGTAACCTGTGTCCTCACTGTGGGAAGCTGTGTGGATCTAGAATTGGCCTCCATAGTCACCTACGGACCCATCGCTAGAGTCTACACAATCTTCTTTAGAATTTCCTCCTTTTATCCTGGAAGACAATCTTACTCGGTCACGAGTGATCGCCTGATGATGATGAGCAGGGGCTGGAGGCAAATCAGAAGGGGGGAACCTGACATTTATTTTTTTGTGAATTATTTCTTACCTACTCTTCAGCCAAAGCTCTGAGCATGGCTTTGCAAGAATAAAAAGAAGGAGATACATAACTCAAACAATAAAACATATCACACATAGAACAGGGCAGCACTTCCCTTGACCTTCTGCAGCCTAACCCATCAATGCTACAGTTCCGTTTTCTTACCTTTGTTCCTCTGCCAGCAGAGCCGGGAAGAATGCCAGCATGGAACCACTGGTTGCTCTGCTTGCTAACATTGGGTGGGGGGGAGGGGGGACAGGCAGCAGAAGCCCCCCCCCCTCCACCTCTTTATTGGCAGTGTGTAAAAGTGTACTTCTACTGCTATTATTGGATACCAGGGAGAATGTTATGATGGCTATAAATAAGATGACCAATTAGAATTTAACTTCGGATCCTGTTATTATATTGCTCCGTCAATTGAAGGATATCATGAAAGCCTTCAGAGAGAGGCTTGATGGGGAATTTATTGATTGCAAATAGAACAATTTTAGCAGAATGCCTGGGGTGGGGGGTAGAAGGAGGCCCAGACTGTGATGACTTATGCATAAAATGTGGGATATAATGGATAAGAACAAACTGATATACTTTGACCCGGCAGTCCTAAGGAGTGCAGATAGTGGCTCTGAAGGTGAATGAAGTGCCAAATGCAAAGCCCTGATAGCAGTGATGCAGCTAGGTCATTATAGACCCTGGACTTAATGATCTCATGGGTTCCCCCATCATCATCATCATCATCATCATCATCATCATCATCATCACCACATTTATATCCTGCTTTCCCCCCCTCTTACAAGGAATCTAAGGTGGCTTACATAATACTCCTCTCCATTTTATCCTCACAACAACCCTGTGAGGTAGGTCAGGCTGAGAGTCAGTGACTAGCCAAAAGTCACCCAAGTGAGCTTTATGGCCGAGTGGGGACTAGAACCTGGATCTCCCGAGTCCCAGTCCAGCACTCTAACCGGTACACCACACATGGCTCTTGATGGTTATGTGTACCATGCTTGTAATCCGAAACACTCTTATATCAAAGCGAGTCTCTGGCGGGCGTGAGCGGGGCCGATTTTGGCCTGCTACACCCGCTCGAGGCGAGCGGTTATATCCCTACACTATTTGTATTGCAAGATGTTGCCTGTTTATCAAGTCAAAATTTATTTTTAAAAAATTGCTTGTCTTGCAAAATGCTCTCAGACCAAGTTACTTGCAATCCAAGGTATTACTGTAACTTTAACATTTCTCTTCCCTCACCCCCCTGGCTGCCATTCCATGCTTCACAACAATTCAACATTCCTGATATGTTAGAGCCAAAAAAACAGAAATAAAAGAGGGGGGGAAACCTGTTTGCCTAAAAGACATACTGTGAGCATGTGCAGTTCTGCATTTTAAGCTCACTTAAATCATAGCACCATCATGACTAAAGGAATGAGATGGAGTTTGCATTTGCTTGTCCTGATGTGAAACACATTTACTTGGGGAAAGGCACCCTTTTGTTGTAGAAAAAGGATATATATTTAAAGTAGTAGTAGTAGTAGTAGTAGTAGTAGTAATAATAATAATAATAATAATAATAATAATAATAGCATCTGTAACCATGTACATACCCAGTCAGGTGCCCCCTAACTCTAAAATGTTTAAAAATAAGAAGAAACAATGCCACAATGAGCAGCATCAGCCCTGGTGGGCCCCCACATGCCTATGCCAGCCCAGTTGCTGATGCAGGGCCTGTTTGCTGCTGCCCCCATCAACTGCCACTCTCTGGGTGGTCATTTGAGCCCCACCTGGGCCAAGCCAGCTGGGGATGATGGAAGATGTAGCCCAATGCATCCAGTGGGTGCTGGGCATGGGAAGGCTGTTTTAGAACATTACAATTATGGTGGGCCCAAGCTTTACTATGGAAAACTTAGCAGATCCTGGCAATCCACCAAACGGATCTGAGGGAGGTGCAGCTGGGTGGGATGAAGAGGTCTGAGCAAAACTCAAAGCAGTCTGGTGCAGGAAAATAACCTGAGCAAGACCCTGTTTCCATCTGCCAGTCACAGCGGATTAGCAATCGTACACTGTGCTATATAGGGGCATCTGGCTCTTTCCAGCCTATTCTCTTGGGGGTTTGTAAGCAGGGTTCAACTTTGGCCATCTTGTATAGTAACTGGATGCTTTTTCCAATCAGCTACTTCTCCACACAGGACCCACATAGTGCTACCACAGTGCTGAGAGAGTGCTGGGACCATAGCCAAGTGGTAGAGCACCTGCTTTACATGCAGAATGTCCCAGGTTCAATCCCTGGAATCTCCAGTTCAGTAGCAGATGATGGGAAAGATCTCTCTCTCTCTCTCTCTCTCTCTCTCTCTCTCTCTCTCTCTCTGCCTGAGGCTTCGGAGAACCACTGTCACTGAGAGACTGTTTTCAGACAATACGATAACCCACACTCAAGGGCTGAGTATGGGTTGAGTGTGGGTTTGCCGTTGAACCGTGGGTTGTTGTTGAAATGTGGGTTATTGTGTTGTCTGAACCCAGATGAGATGACAAACCATTCAGAGAGTAACCCAGCCTTCCCCAACCTGATGCCCTCCATATGGTTTGGACTACAACTCCCATCAGCCCCAGTTGTGATGGTCAGGGATGATGGGAGATGTAGTCCAAAACATATGGCAAGCACCAGGTTGGGGAAGCTAGATGGAGAAATAGTCTGACCTATTCTTATGTCCCCTTCTTATGCAGAGAAGGGGGCAGTAAGGTGGGTCTGGAATGAGCCAGGCCTTTGGGTGACTGGGGGGGGGGCTTTATGCATTTTTTCTTCAGGCTGCTCCTGTGGTTGCACAAGTAAACATGCATCAGGATTGCACTGCATGCATGGTGTTAAGTCGAAGGCCTCACAGAAGAAGGTTTTGAGCCAGAGTATGACCAAAGAGGGAAAGAAAGAACGAGGGATGGCACTATGTTGGTGTGCACAATCAAAAGAAACAGCGCAATGATTTAATGACCAAAACAGTTGCAATCTAGGATATGCTGATGCTACTGCATTGCAAGTGTAGGCTTCCCTAACTGCTGCTGAAGCAGCAAAAAGGTGGATTCTTTTCAAATTCAGTGTCATTCATCAGGCATTTTTTTTAAAAAAAAAAAAACACCAACCAAACCAGCAATATATCATGAAATAACTATCCACAGTCAGGAAGCTACAATGGAAACAACTGATTTGTAGAGCTACACTTTTTGTTATCAGCAAATGGAGGTTTTTCGCATGAAATCATCACCAGGTGCATTTGTTTGGCTGCTGCAGCACCTAAAAAAGCCCATCAAAGAGAACCATAAATTCAATCCAGCCAAGGTGAAGCATGTCTATACTCACCCTTTAGAGAAGCAAAACTAAAAGAGGTTATTTCCAGGAGACATCATGGCTCTGTGTCTCCAAAACACGAGAGTCGCTAGTTGAGGCTTGTTCTAGGAGTGGCTTCAGTTCTGTTGGCCTCAGAGGAAAGCCACTTCACCCCAGGAAGCAAAAGGACGAGATGGAAGAGTCCCAATTCTGCTTGAGGTTCATCTGAAACCAATGCACATCCCCATGATTTCAAGGGGGGTGTGGCCTGATCCTGTACACGTTTGCTAAAAAGTATATCCCACCAAGTTCAGTGGGGCTTACTCCCAAGTACATCTGTGTAGTACTCGACCACAGAAATCAATAAGACTTACGGTAAGTTAAAAGTGCTTAATTTGGGGTGGATCATGCCCAATGGTATTAACCAGCACAAAACAAAAGCATCTAATGGGGTGGTTTTAATGTTGCTACTGCATGGTGTTGAAACATCAGCCTATTGAGCAAGTCAATGAAAGGTATCTCAATAACTTTGATCCTTTGTATTTGCATCAGATATCAAAGGGAACATGTGTGCAGTACATCAGAAACAGAAACAATGGAAAATATAACAAAAGGTTTTCTCTGGCTGCTCGATCCCCTCTCTAAACCTTCTCTTAGCTACTCAAGGATAAACTCCACTTGAATGAACAGAATTGACATTGATCAGAGTACTGTGTACATGCAGCCCAATCCTACGTATGTTTGCATGGATTGTAAACCCCACTGAGAGCAGGATGGAATTTACTGCCAAGTAAGTGTGCATGACATTTCTACCTTGGTGTATACCATTTGAATTGATTGGGACGTGTCTAGCAAACTGATGTAAATAGACTCTCAAAGTGCTGAGTGCTGGAAACCAAATCACTAACAAATTCATCACAGCGCCAACAACATGACCATATGAAGTCTGGCCTTTCCCAACTTTAAGCACCCAGATGTTGTTGGACTACAGTTCCCATAAGCCCTGAACTTTCGGCCATGCTGACAGCTGACTGCAGCTGATGGAAGTTAGGAACATAAGAAGAGCCCTGTGGATCAGACCAAGGGTCCATCTAGTCCAGCATTCTGTTCACACAGGGGCCAATTGGCTGCCCACGGGATCCCACAAACAGGACATGAGTGCAACAGCACCCTCCCACCCATGTTCCCCAGCAATTGGTGTACATAGGCATACTGCCTCTGATACTGGAGGTAGCATACAGCCAATCAGGACTAGTAGCTAGTTGTAATCCAACAACGTATGGGGGGCTCAAGGCTGGGAAATGCTGAAACTGTGTGAGATCACAAATGGGTCATAATCATGGGTACTAGTTAATTCAACAATACAATACAACCAATACCAGTTTTAGTTAGTATCACCAGGAAAAAAAAAATTAATAAGCCACTTCAGAGATGCCTGAGAGCTGCTGTGGCTGTCTGCATTTATTCCTCTCTCTCTCTCTCTCTCTCTCTCTCTCACACACACACACACACACACACTTCCCCAGAATCAGCAAGACAAGTTGCAGCATCTTTAATAGGGTTGGGTGGCACCTGGTAGCTGGCCTCAGTCATAATTAATTTCCCATAGACCACATGTCCTGGGCAGATGTCCATCTTAAATGACAAGTGGATTGGGCTTGAACCTGATGTTCAATCCCAGCAAGATGGGGTTATCCGCTGATGGGAATACCAATTAGAGTAGTTCTTGGGTTGACTTACATAGTTGTGCTGCTCGGCCATTTCAATTCTCTATACAGATTCTCAGGAAGGCGCACTGATCAGCCCTCGTGGGAAAGCCTCCAAGTCAGCTCCATTTCTTGGACAAAGGCCAGTAATCCTTCAAAAGATGGGACTACCCTGGCAAAGGGATGTGGTCCATTGTGACATCACAGAAGAGAGTGGGCCAATAGAGCAAGCCATGTTGCTCCATTGGCCCACTCTCTTCTGAATACCTGTGATGTCACAATGGACCACATTGTAAAATATTCAGTGGAGGGCTAGGCTGGTAGGATGGATTTTGCCAGACATTACATATAGTAATTGCTCCTACCAAAAGGAGAGAAACCCCATTCCTATTGAAGTTGATCTAGACAGAATCTAGTGTCAATTGGCATATATAACATCACTTATTCATCCTTCCTACCAGATATGAATAATTCTCCCTAAAGTAACATATTCAACCTAATCAACTATTCTGCTGGGGGTTTCAGGGAATCCTTCCTGGTCAAAGAATTCAGTGATCGTGGGTACCAACAATACCCTGTGCTAAGACCAGAGTCTAAGGCAGGGGTAGGAAACATGTGGCCTGTGACCTGCATGCACCCCCCTGGCCTTTTTTTTCCCCCAGCCCCACTTGTCCTACTAAAGCAAAATACCCTCTTTTTGCTGCTGCTGCTGCTGCCACCACCACCACCACCACCAGCACCACCACCAAAATTCAGCCACCCAATTTTGGGAGGTGTGGCAGGGCAAGTAGGGGCAGGGGTGCAGCTCCACTAGGGTCCAGGAGGGCCATACAGCCCCCTGACCACTGGAAGTTGCCCGCCCCTGGTCTAAAGCCATCCTTTATATGTGTGCTGTATATTCAGCTGGCAGTTCTTCTTGCAGATGTGTTATGGTACCTCTTTATTGTCCCGTCTCCTTTAGAATAAGCCACCTCACACAGGACTTTCTACAATACCACACCATTCGGTAGAATGCTGTTTTTCTGATCTAATGGCGGGGAGGCTTCAGGTTAGGTGCTGTGGTAAGTTTCAGAGTGAGTGAGTGTGTGTATGTGTGTGATTTCCAATAACATAGCTCCAATATTTTCCATATACTTATTAATATTGCCAATAACACATCATTCATCAAAGTAGTGAGTTAGCCTACTGAATGTCTCATCCAAAATATGTGGAAAGCTAATACTACAGCAGCCCTGGAAGAAATGGCATCAGGCAATAATTGCAAATCTCAAGGGCCTTCCCAAAACTGCCATTCCAAGCCTGGGATGGGTTGGGATACTCTGAAGTCCCAAAAATAGCCAATGCAACATGAGAAGGGAAAATTGGGTATCTTCTTGAAGGAAAGCAGAGTTCCATTCAACAGTCCTGCACTGCCATCCTGTGGATACAACCTGAATTTCGTTTCTTTGGGGATCATCATTATTAGCTCCGCATTTACCGTAATGCCTTTCTTGAGATGGAAAATCCAGATGTCAGCCTGTCTCCCACTAATTAACATGGAGGCATAGTTTAACAACACATGATTAGAATAGTCTCAATATAATTGTCAAGAAAGCAATGGATGCCAAATAATTAACTGGGCATGCTGTAGATGTCAAACATATAATAATCATACACACACACACACACACACATCATTTTGATTCCCCCCTCAGAGGTGGTGTTAGGAGGAAGCCCACTAGGGCTGGAGCCCCAAATCTTTCATTTGGAGCCCCGAATCTCTGGGAGGCCATCTGCCTCACCACCCTGCTGTCCATGGGCACTTGCTGAAATAAAGGTACAGGGGCCCTGATTACCTCTGTTGCATCTGATCCCCCTGGATGAGCTGGCTTTTTGCCCACATCTGCTTCCCCTCCTGCTGCCTCCCTTGAATCTTTCTGCCTGTGGTTTTTTCTTCTTCTTCTGAAATCAAATGTCCTCCTCTTTAGAGCTGGGGGGGGGCTCTCAGGGGAGCCAATCTGCTCCCTGACATTCCCTGGATTGCCCCCATTTGGCCCCTATGACCAGTAGAAAGACCACCGGTGGTTCTCCTACACCTGTGGGGCTTTTTGTGGGTGCATCAGGGATGCCAAGGTTGATGGACCATAGCTCCTCTCTGCCAGCAGAGGGGATCCTCAGCCACATCCTAACCCCCCTCAGCTGGCCTTCAGTGGGGGTTAGGATTACACTGAAAAGCAGAGGAAGGGAACTTGTAGGCCGAAAATCTGGATGGCAACCACTTCCATCGTGCCTCACCATGGGCTATGCTGGCTTGAGCTGATGGGAGTTGCAGACCAAAACATCTGGAGAGTCACAAGTTGCTCACCCTTGCTCCAAAGTTTCTTTTTTTCATTTTAAAACTTTAACTTGTCCTATTTGCTCAGGAACTAATAG
The DNA here is from genome assembly GCA_021292165.1 of Shinisaurus crocodilurus. Taxonomy (NCBI): domain Eukaryota; kingdom Metazoa; phylum Chordata; class Lepidosauria; order Squamata; family Shinisauridae; genus Shinisaurus; species Shinisaurus crocodilurus. The sequence continues at coordinate 23,776,233 of CM037881.1, forward strand.
CACTTTTTCATGCTGCCATAAGGAAACATATCAGGGGCTGGATGAGCAAATTCTTGCACATCATGGGTTGAATCCAGATTTATGCTGGATCAACAGCACAGGTGGAAGTGCATTTCCCCACCACCTCCAGCCCATATCAGCCCCTCCAGCCCCCAGAAGACCCAGGCTGAATGGGAGCTGTGGTGTGGGGGGAGGGGGACCTCCAAAGATCAGGTGGAGGAACCATCCATGAGCAGATAGGGATGCCAGAGAAATCCACAATGGATTCAAATGAGCTCAGATCTCTTTGGATCCAACCTGCAGATTCTGCAGCGGACTGGCTTTTTCCAAGTCACTCAGATTCTTCAAATTTGTGGACTGGTTTTTTACTTTCCAGAATTGTATGCAAATTTAGTCATACAAAAATACGACAGATATGATTTTTAAAAAAAAAAAAAAACACTGACCGAAAATGTGCATTTCCCCCATAGGCTAAAATGTGTAGGGGGAGATTTGCGCATTTGCGCAAAAGTGCCTTTTTGGAAGTGTGCACTTTCCAATGCAAGTGCAAGTTCAGGAAATTGAGAAAAATCCAATTCCATCAATGAGTGGACAACAGAATGAAAGACACCTGACAATCCTCAAAACACAGATGGAACTGATTTAATAAAATCTACACATTCCTATGAGCAGAGCCTTCCCCCTCATTGAAGGTCCCTTCCTCTCACAGAAGGCAGATTCTGGATCCAACCCCATGGTTGGAAAATGTACAACAGAGAAGTCTGCATGGGGATCATGAAATTTACTTTTTATATTTTTTATATATTTTTGAAAGGTTATGTGAGGTACAGGAAAATAGATGTTTCCTTTGACCACTTGGATTTTTTTTGTATTGAAATGTATTATATTAATGATCTATGGGATATATTATACAGAGGTAGTTAATACTGGTAAAATTAATAAGATTTTTATTTTAGGAGGGGCAGCTAATTTATTTTTCACTGTTTTATGTTTAACTTGACTTCATGGAATGTCAAGGGGCTGCAGAATCAAAAAAAGCGGAACACAGTGCTTTCTAGGTTAAAATAGCATAATGCTGATGTGGCTTTTCTACAAGAAACTCATTTGATGGCTGCAGATGCCCATTTATTGCGGGAAAAATTGGGTTGGAGAGGTATATATAACAGATACTTCTACTAGGTTTAAGGGGGTAGCAATCTTAATTCATAAGCAATTTTGTTTTTCAGTCCAATGGGTTATTAGTGATCCTGAAGGTCATTTTTTTTATTTTGGTGGGGAAATATAATGACAAAGTAATTGCCATGATTAATGTATATGGGCCTAATAATGATTCTCTGATTATGTTTCAGGAGTGGTTCAGTAAATTGGTTGATGTTACATATGATATTATTTGATTGTGGGTGGGGATTTTAATGAAGTTTTAAACCCGCTGTTGGATAGAAATACACCTGCCCCTAAGAAGCAAACAATGGTGAGACTTACACTTCAGGCATATATGGCTGAATTTGGTTTGATTGATGTATGGAGAGCTTTGCATCCTCTTGAAAGGGACTACACATTTATTTCATCTGCTCATCATAATTGCTTTCAATTAGATTATTTTTGTTTGTTTGTTTCTACATTGTTGTTACATTATATAAATGTCTGTAAAATTGAAATGTTGGTAGTTTCCGATCATGCCCCAGTTTGTCTGGAGTTGCAATTTTCAGATTCACTTAGGCCCCCTGCTCTTTGCAGTTTAAATGTTTCCCTTCTTAATGATGAGATGTTTAAAAAACAGATTTTGGAAGAATTAACTGAATACTTTGAAATTAACGAGGGTACAGTTGATTCTTGTGCTATTTTGAGTTGGAGGCCAGTAAAGCTTTTATACAGGGCTGAATTATTGCTTATGCTTCATATAAAAACAAAAATTTAAAAATGCAGTGTGTAGTTTTGAGTGAGAAGTTGAAATCCCTTATAACTCAGTTTACTACTTCTCCAACTGCACAATTTTATCAGGAGCTGCAGAGCATTAAATATGAATTGAATAATATCCTTTCACAGCAGGCAAAATTTGCTTTAACCTGTTTACGGCAGGCATACTGGGGAAATGGTGAGCTGGACAGACATCTGTCAGAGATGCTTTGACCTGGATTCCTGCATTGAGCAGGGGATTGGACTCGATGGCCTTAAGTTGTAGGCCCCTTCCAACTCTACTTTTCTATGATTCTATGATCCTAGTAAGCTTTTGGCACATCGTCTTAAATAGAAATAGCATCATGTTATTTCTGCTATTAAAGATGAGAGCGATATGATATACACTTCCCCTAAAGATATAAATTCACAATTTTTAAAATTTTATTCCGATTTGTATAGTACGGGTAAAGAAATATCAGAGCAAGATATGGACATTTTCTTTTCTCTGCTTAAACTTCCAAGGTTCGACTCCTCACAACAACAGTTCCTTATGGCTCCCCTGCGTATTGAGGAAATAATGAAAATAATTTCGAATATGAATGTTGGGAAAGCACCTGGCCCAGATGCGTTTCCAATTGGGTGGCACAAAACATTTTCTAGCCTTTTGGTTCCAAAGCTTCATCATCTTTATAATTATATTTTTGAATCTGGTTCTCTTTCGGCATCATTAAATGACGCTTATATCACTGTGACTCCTAAGCCTGAAAAAGACCATACATATTGTGCTAACTATCAACCTATTTCATTAAATAATGTTGACAGTAAAATATTAACAGCAATTTTGGCTGATAGATTGCAACAAGTTATTACAACACTTGTTCGATCCAATCAGGTGGGATTCATTAGAAATTGACAGGAAGCCGATAATCTTAGATTAGTAGTTGATCTGCTTGCTTTAAATATAAATAAAGGTTATCCCAGTTGGATCAATTTTTTTGACTATGGATGTAATATCATTGTATACATCCGTTCCCCAAGATGAGGCAAGATTAGTCATTGAAGAAACATTGGACGTGAGACAGAGAAAAACACCCTCGACCCATTTTCTAATGTCATTGGTAGATCTTATATTGGAGAAAAATTACTTTAAATTCAACAAGGAATTTTTCTTTCAAATTAAATGGGTAGTAATGGGATGTAAGGCAGCACCGAGTATAGCTAATCTCTACATGAATAAATTGGAGAAGGATTTCTTTTTGAATCAAGATCAAAATCCATATTTTCATGAGATTTTGTTGTATAAGAGATTCATTGATGACATTTATATTATTTTTAACAATGGGGACACTGTTACACAATTCTGTACATGGATGAACGCAGCCAATAATAATATTAAATTTACTTGAGAGTACAATAGGGACTCGATTCCTTTTTTGGACATTATAACATACAGAACAACCAAGAATAGGATTGGCGTACGGCCATATTAAAAAATGACGGATAAAAATTCTTATTTGCTTTATTCCTCGTTTCACCCATCTCATTTAAGGAAAAATATTCCTTTTGGGCAGTTTCTTAGACTGAGGAGGAATTCTACCTCCCTAAGGGAGTACATACAGCAGAGCCAGAAATTGGAGTGTGACTTCATACATCGTGGATATCCCAGAGTATTAATCCAACAGGCCAGGGAGAAAGTTGCAGCAATGGATAGAGGTGATATGTTTAAATCTAGAATTTAAAAAACAGACAATAGACTCCATTGGGCAATAGATTTTACACCATTGGCGGGAAGAATAAAAAAAGTAATTTTGACACATTGGCATTTAATCTCCGATATCCCTGGTTGCAAGAACCTACCAGCTATAGGGTATAGGAAAACTAAAAACATTAAAGATACCCTAGTGAATACAGAATTAAAGAAAAGAGAACCGCATGAGAAGGGGTTTAAAGGACATTACAACTGTGGCCATTGCAAGGTATGTCCTCGAGTTATTGCTGGAAAGGAATTGAGTATAGTAGTCAAAGATAGACAAATTGTTCTAAATCACTTCTCCACGTGCAGCACCCCTAATGTTGTTTACATTATAATGTGTAATTGCCAGCAACTATACATTGGCAGTACTATAAGACCTGTAAGAACGAGGATAATGGAACATATTTCTAGAATTAAGAACAAAATAGTTGAAGCTCCTCTAGTAAATCACTTCATGCAGTTCCATCCAGATAGCGCTGAATTTAAATTTGCAGTGCTACATGTGGCTGAATCTGGCAGTCGTGAAAGTATTGAAAGGGAACTGTTAAGGAAGGAAGCCTTCTGGATCTTTAATTTGGAGACTAAAGCCCCACAGGGACTTAATGTAAATCTGGAATTGTCATGTTATTTGTAATGGTGCCAAAGGAGATGGGAGGATTGAGTTAAATGCTGTTCTTCTACGAGTCAAATGTTGTTCTTCTTTTATAATGAGCTTGTTGTTCAATCAATATTGTTTATGATGACTGGGGGTCTGCTAATGTCTTATGTATGAAAAAGTCATGGCAAGGGTTAATGGACATGTAATGGGTTAATAGCCAGAAAAGAGTATAAAAGTAATTGAAAGGTTGACCACTAGAGGACTCTGGATGAATACGTTAATGGGAAAGCAGTACGCTGACAAGAAACGTAAGTTTGGGGGAGGGGCCTCTGGAAGGAAGGTTTGGTAACGTTTGTTAGCTTGTTGTAAAATGCTTATTTGTGTTATGACAAATTTCTTTATGTTTAGAACAAAATATGAAACTGTAAGCAGTCCAGGACATTGGATGAATTAATTTTGTTTAAAGTAACATTGAGGAAGTATCCCTGAGGAAGACAACGAAACGGGAATACAAACCGGTTTCCTGTAGGACTATAACTTCAAGGTGACAACGACTACATATAACCTGGTGGTCTGTTAAGTGTTAACCATTTGTAAGAAGAAAAAAGAAATACGAAAAAAACAACGGTGGATATAGGAAGGACTTTATCCTGGATAGCCAGGACTTTTGAAAAAATTGAAATAATTTGTGGAGAAAGCCAACCTAAAACCCCTTTCTGACACACACACACTCACCAAGGAGGGGGGAAGGAGACCCAGGGGGCAGAGACAGCCAGTCTCCACAGAGACCAACAGGGACAAACAACATCTGCATAGAATCACCCCAGGGGGAAAGGCAGGAAGCATCCCCAGGTTCATCAATGCTCTCGTATATCAGCCCCATCTACATAAGACTTGAATACCTTGCCAGAGCAGACATTTCGGCACCCATAAGAAAGGGCCATTCAACACCACAGGATGGGACCATTAAGCAGGTGGCTTCAGGGGGACCCCACCCACCTGAGGAGGGTGGCAACCCACCTGATTGGCCGCCCACCTGAGGAGGGTGGCAACCCACCTGATTGGCCACCCACCTGAGGAGGGTGGCAACCCACCTGATTGGCCACCCACCTGAGGAGGGTGGCAACCCACCTGATTGGCCACCCACCTGATTGCAGAGGGAGGGGCTACCTGAAACCCAAGGTATAAAACACCCTGCGCAAGGGAACTGAGTTGTTGGACCTGATCAGCAGTCTTGCCCCATGCTTGGGGTAAGGGAACGAAGGGATCGGCAACCCCGGGTAGCAGCACCCGGCGTGCTCCAGCTAGCTGAAATCACTGGCCGCTTGGGTTGACCGGACCCCCGGGAAACCAAGCTGAAATCACTCACTAGCCGTTTGGGTAGACCGGACCTCCGCCGGGAACCCAGCTAGCCGCTTGGGTAGACCGGACCTCCGCCGGGAACCCAGCTAGCAGCATGCGGTTGACCGGGCTTCTGCTGGAGCCCGAGCTGAACTAACTAGCTGAGAGCCCTGAAATCACGGTGTCCTTGAGACTTCTTGCTTGCTACTTTGTGCTGTACTGATAAGCTGTATTGCTGGCGTGTGTTTGGGTTTGTGAAGGTCATTTTGTAAATAAACTTGTTTTATAAAAGATACTTTTGTGGCTATAAGTTATCCCTTTGTTCTAGGCTAAGGGTGATAGTCGCTGGGGGGCCTCGGAGAAGGCCCGCCCCCAGGACTCGCTACCCCCTTAGTATTGAACCCGCGCAGAAGACCAGGTTGTCGGTCTTCCACTTGGTGGCAGCGGTGGGATAACTTATTAGCCCAGAATATCTCCCAGACCCAAAGTAGCAAGAGCCTAAGGATCACCATGGGCGACCCAGAGCCTGACGGAGCAACTGGGGGAGCCGAGCCATGGCGGCCCCTGCCCGCAACCCCCATCACCCCGGGGTTGGCGGCGCTGATCCGGCTGACGGAGCGGCAGAGAGAGCTGCTGGCAAGTCTGGGGCCGGGTGCCCGACCCAGGGGCCGCCCTATCCCAGTTCCGACAGATGGGAGAGAGGATGTGTGGACCGAGGACCCCGCTCCCCTGGAGCCCCTGGAGCCCTTCGAGCTTCCCTCGGACTGGATGGCACACGAGTGGGAGAGGATGGCCCACGAGCGCGAAATGATCCGGATGCAGATGGAGCTGGCCAAGATGCAGCTTGAGGCGGGGAAAACTCCCCCGATTGTCCCCTCCGCTCCTCCCCCTCCGTCGTGGGACCGCAAGGCGTTCCCCTACTACAAGCCAGGGCAAGATGTCCTGATGTTTTTGCACATTTTTGAAATGGCGTGCCAGGAGCAGCGGGTCCCCGACAACTTGTGGTTGTCCGCCCTGCGAACCCAGGTCAGTGAGGACCTGGCTGACCTCCTCGGGGCGCATCTGCGGAAGACCCCGGCAAGCTACGAGGCGTTCAAGGCAGCGGTCAGACAACACTTCGCCCTCTCCGCCGAACATTGCCGGCGAAGATTTCGAGAGGGTAAACCTTCCCCTGGGACCACCCACGTGGCATGGGCAGCCCAGGTAATGCACGTCTGCGAGTCCTGGGTGGAGGCTTCCCGGGCCTCCACCCTGAAGGAAGTTGTCGAGCTGTTCGCCATGGAGCAGCTCTTCACCACCATCCCGAAGGAGCTGGCCGCTGTCGTAAGGGATCAGAAGCCCCGTACCTGTGAGGCGGCGGGGATCATGGCCGACGAGATGGGGCTATACCGGATGGCCCCATCCACCAAGGGAAGTTCCGCTGCCGTGGCCGAGAAGAACCCGGAGCCGGAAAAGGGCCTGCCCCGACGGCGCGGGGAGGCCCCTCGGACCAAGGGGAACCAAAACCCTCGGTCTGGGGCCTGCTTCCACTGTAACGAGATGGGACACCTGCGGCGGGATTGCCCCAAGCTCCAACCCAAGAACCGGGATGCCCGTCCCTCACCGAGGAAAGTAGGACGCGTCGCGGGTGCTGCAGCCGCTCAGGACAACGACAGCGACGACGAGCGACGGTCGGTCCTCTCCCTCCATGCAAGCATCCCCGAGGATCGCAGTGCCGAGGAGGAACTCCAGGAGTGGGATTCCTACCGTCCTGAACCCCGTGCATCGCTGTATCGCATCGCCTCCCCGGACCAGCTGAGATGGAGCCGCAAGCAATTCTGTGAGTCCATCTATATCAATAATGTTCCCCGGGTGGGGTATAGGGACACTGGGGCAGATGTAACGGCTCTGCCCCGGGACAGCGTAGAAAGGTCCCAACTTTTGTCAGGACGTACGTGTACGATCAAACCCTATAACTCCCCCGACATCACCGTCCCCATCGCCCGGGTCCGGATCAAGTACCAGGGGTGGGAAGGAGAGATGGACGTAATCATCCATCGCCAAAAGGAGTGGGGCATCATCATCGGGAACGACCTCGCGTTCCGGGTGGCCAAAGCTAAGATGGGGGTCGTCACCCGGGGACAGGCAAGGCGAGGGGGGCCGTCCGTAACCGCACCAGTCCCAAAGCCTAAGCCCGTGCCCCCTCCACCACCCGGGGTGACCCCATCCCCTGCGGGGCACCCCGGGGAAAACCAGGCCATAGCGGAGCCCCCAAAGGACGAAGGGTTTGCTCAGATGGCTAAAGACTTTGGGACACAAGCCCAATTCAAGGAAGCCCAGCGGCTGGACCCGTCCCTGCGAGAGTGTCGCGCCCTGGCCAACCAAGACCCCGGGGTATCCCTTGCCACGGAAGGATTTATCTGGGACAATGGAACTTTGTACCGGGAGTTCGAGCCAAAGGGGGAAGTGGCACCGGGGCGCAAGCAGAGGCAACTGGTGGTTCCCCAACGGTACCGCCGCGCCGTGTTGCACCTCGCCCACGACGTGGCATGGGGAGGACACCTGGGGCAAAAGCGGACCCAAGCTCGAATTACAGAGGGGTTCTACTGGCCCATGATCGCCTCCGACATTAAGGCTTACTGTCAGTCCTGCGATGTGTGCCAGCGAGTGGGACACAATCGCGATCACCCAAGAGCTCCCCTTCAGCCTTTTCCGGTGGTGGGGATCCCTTTTGAACGGATTGCTATGGACATAGTGGGTCCCCTGAACCCGCCCACCAAGACGGGGAAAAAGTTTGTACTGATGGTAGTGGACTTTGCCACCCACTACGCAGAGGCTTTTGCGCTCGCCTCCATCTCTGCAGCCAGCCTGGCTAAGACTCTGCTCTCTCTCTTTGCCCGCTTAGGAATGCCCCGCATGGTCGTGTCGGACTGCGGCACCGGGTTCATGTCTAAACTGTTCCAGAAGATGTGGGACCTGGGGGGGGTTGACCATGTAACTTCGGTGCCTTACCACCACGAGACCAACGGACTGGTTGAACGCTTCAACCAGACTTTGGGGAAAATGATCCGGGCGTATGCTAGCCGTCACCCGGGAACTTGGGACCAAGCCCTACCCTACCTCCTCTTTGCCTACCGAGATGCTCCGCAGGAAAGCCTCGGGTTTTCCCCGAATGAACTGATGTTTGGTAGAGAACTACGGGGGCCCTTGGCTTTGTTGCGGGAGGAATGGGAGGGGGCTGCCGGCAGTTCGCCCGTGCCGGTTCACACTTTTCTGCGGTGGCTACGAGACACCCTCCACAGCGTTCGAGAAGCCGCCCAACAGCATCTGAAGGCAGCCCAGCAGCGGCAAAAGAAGCTGTATGATAGAACCGCAGTAGCCCGGACTTTTGAGGTGGGTGATAAAGTGTTGGTTCTGCGTACCCTCAAAACGGACAAGCTGTGTCTTAAGTGGGAGGGTCCGGGGACTGTAGTTGAGAAACTTGGACCAGTCAACTACAAAATACTCTTTGCTGGGACTCCTGGAAAATGTAAAATGTTTCATGTGAACATGTTGAAATTGTATGTAGACCGGGGTGCGGGACTGGGCTGTGTGAAGGAACATAATGATAAGGATTTCGCTGATGGGGATCTGTTGGGAGAATGGGGGATGGTGGGGGAATGGAAGAAATCTCACTGTCACCCGCCCTGTCCGAGGCTCAGCGGGAGCAAATGAAGCGGGTGCTGGATGAATTTGGGACCATGTTCTCAGACCGCCCCGGGCGGACCCCACTCATCCAGCACACCATTCAAACGGGTGACAGCCCCCCTCTGCAATCTCTGCCATACCGGGCGGTGGGACCCCATGCTCAAGTCATTGCTGAGGAGGTCAAAGCCATGCTAGACCTAGGGGTGATCGTCCCTAGTTCTAGCCCATGGTCCTCCCCGATTGTCCTGGTGGCCAAAAAGGATGGGGGGGTGCGGTTCTGTGTGGACTATCGGAAAATCAACAAGGTGACCGTCCCTGACCCCTACCCCATCCCCAACATGGATGTCTTGCTGGAGAAGCTAGGGAGGGCCAAGTACATTACCACCCTAGACCTCACCAAGGGCTATTGGCAAGTTCCGCTGGACGCGGATGCTGCGCTCAAGTCTGCCTTTGTCACACACCTGGGTTTATTCCAGTTCACCACTCTTCCCTTCGGAGTCCGGAATGGTCCGGCAACCTTTCAGAGGCTGGTGAATGGAATGCTGAACGGGTTGGGAGAATTTGCTTGTGCCTATCTGGACGACATAGCTATCTTTAGCTCCACTTGGGAGCAGCATCTGCAGCATGTCCGGCGGGTCTTCCAGCGGATCCGGGATGCTGGGTTGACGGTGAAAGCAAAGAAGTGCCAGGTGGGGCTAGGGGAGGTTGAGTACCTTGGACATCGCGTCGGAGGGGGGAGCATCAAACCCATGGAAGCTAAGATCGAGTCGGTTCAGAAATGGCCCCAACCCGCAACCAAAAAACAGGTGCAGGCTTTTCTGGGACTTGCAGGGTACTATCGGAAGTTTGTGCCACACTTCAGTCAGCTAGCCGCCCCTCTGACTGATCTTTGTAAGAAGCGCCACCCGAACAGGGTCCGGTGGACCGCGGCTTGCCAGACCGCTTTCGACGGGTTAAAAGCCTGCCTCACAGCAGCTCCCATTCTGCAAGCCCCAGACTTCGAATCCCCCTTCGTTCTACAGACGGATGCCTCTGAGGCCGGGATGGGGGCGGTGTTGTTACAGGAGAAGGTGGGAGAAGGGCTGCGCCCCGTTGCATACCTGAGCAAGAAGCTCCTGCCCAGAGAACGTAGTCTTGCCACCATTGAGAAGGAGTGCCTGGCCGTGGTGTGGGCCATCACCAAGTTGCGCCCCTACCTCTGGGGGAGACGGTTCCGCCTGCAGACTGACCATTCCCCCCTGTGCTGGTTAGATAGAGTCAAGGGCAACAACCAAAAACTCCTACGGTGGAGTCTGGCGTTGCAAGACTTTGACTTCGAAATTGAGCACATCAAGGGTAAGGACAATGTCTTGGCTGATGCACTCTCCCGGGCTTTCTCAGGTGATGGGCAAGTCGATGGGAAATTGGGGTGTGGGACCCCAATGCCATCTTTTCCCCGGGGGGGAGATGTGGAGAAAGCCAACCTAAAACCCCTTTCTGACACACACACACTCACCAAGGAGGGGGGAAGGAGACCCAGGGGGCAGAGACAGCCAGTCTCCACAGAGACCAACAGGGACAAACAACATCTGCATAGAATCACCCCAGGGGGAAAGGCAGGAAGCATCCCCAGGTTCATCAATGCTCTCGTATATCAGCCCCATCTACATAAGACTTGAATACCTTGCCAGAGCAGACATTTTGGCACCCATAAGAAAGGGCCATTCAACACCACAGGATGGGACCATTAAGCAGGTGGCTTCAGGGGGACCCCACCCACCTGAGGAGGGTGGCAACCCACCTGATTGGCCGCCCACCTGAGGAGGGTGGCAACCCACCTGATTGGCCACCCACCTGAGGAGGGTGGCAACCCACCTGATTGGCCACCCACCTGATTGCAGAGGGAGGGGCTACCTGGAACCCAAGGTATAAAACACCCTGCGCAAGGGAACTGAGTTGTTGGACCTGATCAGCAGTCTTGCCCCATGCTTGGGGTAAGGGAACGAAGGGATCGGCAACCCCGGGTAGCAGCACCCGGCGTGCTCCAGCTAGCTGAAATCACTGGCCGCTTGGGTTGACCGGACCCCCGGGAAACCAAGCTGAAATCACTCACTAGCCGCTTGGGTAGACCGGACCTCCGCCGGGAACCCAGCTAGCCGCTTGGGTAGACCGGACCTCCGCCGGGAACCCAGCTAGCAGCATGCAGTTGACCGGGCTTCTGCTGGAGCCCGAGCTGAACTAACTAGCTGAGAGCCCTGAAATCACGGTGTCCTTGAGACTTCTTGCTTGCTACTTTGTGCTGTACTGATAAGCTGTATTGCTGGCGTGTGTCTGGGTTTGTGAAGGTCATTTTGTAAATAAACTTGTTTTATAAAAGATACTTTTGTGGCTATAAGTTATCCCTTTGTTCTAGGCTAAGGGTGATAGTCGCTGGGGGGCCTCGGAGAAGGCCCGCCCCCAGGACTCGCTACCCCCTTAGTATTGAACCCGCGCAGAAGACCAGGTTGGCGGTCTTCCACTTAATTGTTTTGAAAAAATTGAAATAATTGAAGGAATTGAAAAAATTGAAATATATACATTGTATTTAATGTTCATTTGTAATGAATAGACATTTGTAAAGTTAAAAGAATTATTGGAATTATTTTGATCACGGTGGCCTTGGCTTTTTGTAACTAACTTAAATATAGATAGAACAGACTCGGCAGCTATAATTTCTTTGAATGCTGAAAACGCCTTTGACAAAATTAATTGGAAATTCATTTTTGCTACATTGAGAAACTTTGGCTTTCCCATGGAATTTTTCAATTGGGTTAAAATTTTATTTTCAACCCCAAGAGCTAGAGTTAAGACTAATGGCTTTTTCTCGGACTATTTTATACTTCAAAGAGGTAATAGACAGGGATGTCCACTTTCTCCATTGATACAGTCATGCCTTGGATTGAGAGTATAATTCGTTCCGGAAACGTGCTTGTAATCCAAAACATTCTTATATCAAAATGAAATCCCCCCAAAAAAATTTGTACAGAGATTTTTAATTTAAGCCGTACTACAGTACTTGTATTGCAAGACGTCGCTTGTATATCAAGAAAATATATATATATATATATATATTTAAAAATTTGCTTGTCTTGCAAAATGCTCTCAAACCAAGTTACTTGCAATCCAAGGTATTACTGTATTTGACTAATGGTTGGAACCCCTGGCATGCGCTATTAGACAGAATAGTAGTATTCATGGATTTTTACATGATTGTTTAGAATTTAAAATTATTCTCTATGCTGATGATCTTTTATTGTTTATTTTGAAACTCCAGTCATTGGTTCGTGCTTTGATGAAGGTGATTAAGAACTTGGTGATTTGTCTGGCTATTTAGTTAATTGGTCAAAGTCGGAACTGATGCCAATAGGAGATAATATATCTCAGAGTGTATTAACTCAGTGGCAATTTTGATGGTGCCCAGTTTTATTACTTACTTGGGAATACTTATCCCTAGAGACATATCTCAAATGATTCAACTTAATTTGATTAATGAGATCTCATGGGATATAGACAGATGAGCATCTCTTAAGTTGAGTTTGCTGGGTAAGTTTAATACACTTAAGATTATACCTAGGATTGTATATGTTTTACATGGGATTCCTCTATTTATACCTGGCAATTATTTTCAAAAAACTTAATGCTTTGTTTCACAAATTGTTCTGGGGTTCCCTGCCTCCACAAATCTCTTTGAAAAGGATGCAACTTGCAACTAAAGAAGGTGGGTTTGGTTTTCCGGATCTTGCCTTATATCATCGGGCTTCTTTGTTGACTAAATTCTGGTCTTTTCCACTTAGATTAGATTATCCACCTTGGTCAGTTTTGGAATCCTTATGTCTGGATCCTCTCTCCAAATGGATGGCATTAGGGTCTCGCTACACTAAAACAGACAGGGTGCCTCCTACAATCACGGCAGTTAGAGAGGTGTGGCGTATTATATCTCATCAATTACAGTTCGACCCATTTTCTCATGCTAAACTGACTTTATGGGGTAATCCGGATTTAAAAATTGGTAAGAAAACGTTCCTCTGACGGACTTGGGCAGACAGGTTGATTTTTACTTTGGATCAATTAGTGAGTGTGGCTGATGAGGTTCACAAAAATTACAAAGCAGAAATTGAAATAACAGGGTAAGAGGGCATGGGTAAAAGCAGCCAGGCTCTCTCTGTCCAGGCTGGGTTGCAGCTGGTAAAAGGGCTCTGCATGCCACACAGCACTGACTCGAAGTTTTCATAGGCTCTTGAGTAACAATATCAGTGGCCGCCTATGGCCTCTGCCCCTTCCTTTTCTGCCACACCCTTCTCTCCTTGACTCCTCCCTGTTAGGCCGACCCCTTTCTTTATTATTTAATTATTCATTTCATTTCTATACCACCCAATAGCCGAAGCTCTCTGGACAGTTCACGACAATTCATAAAACACAGTGCACAAATACAATAAAAATAGCATAAAAACAGCACAAAACATCTATAAAGCTAGAGGCTGCAGCATGCAGCCAAGTGCTGGATTCAACCTGGCTTGAAAAGGTGATTAAAGTAGCCTGACCTTTGCTGTAACCTTAGGGATCTTTCACATGTGGGGGGGGGAGTTGTTTTATTTTTTAATGGGAATCCAAATCAGCCTCAGCCCCAGCTATGACCTGCAATATTATCAGTGGATTAGATTGTGAGGTTGCCATAAGTGACTGTTTCTCAACACAGCCCCAAACCTCCAACAGGACAACACTGCTAAGTTGTTGTAGAACAATCCCTCAGCCTGACTGCTGACTTGCAGTATTCAACATGAACTGCATTGCAGGACTGTTATAAGCCACCCTCTCCCAGCCACTGCCCCTTCCTACTTGTAATCTGCAGATAATTTACCTTGGAATCTGCATATTTAATACATGGATATCCATGTATTAAATAAATAGGATTTGAAAAGGCTATTACTTATGATGGCCACTGTAGTGTAGCAGTTATAATATCAGGCTAGGAATGGGGAGCCTCAGGTTCAAATCCCTATTCAGCCATGAAGCTCGCTGCTTGACTTTGGGTCAGTCACTATGAGCTTTTGTACACGAAGCTGTTAATCCACTGTATCTACTTTTGGTTTCGTCACAGAATTGAGATCCGGAATTGAAGAGTGTTTCCTTTGCTGCTTTTCCACAGCATAACCTCTAGGCGGCACTGTGGTATAGTGGAATAGTGCAAGAATACAAGTAAAAAAGCAGTTTCTTTTGCTTTTTCAAATAAATACTGCATTTTCCTGCTCGGAAAGAACTTGCTGAAAGTGCTGTTAGACACAGAAATAACCTGTAAAGAACCATAGGTAAGGAATGATGAGCACATGATTAATGCCTCGTGTAGAAAAGCCTAACCTACACCACAGGGTTGTTGGGAAGACAGAATAATAATAATAATAATAATAATAATAATAATAATAATAATAATAATAATATATCCTTACTTTATAGGAGGGAGCACCTTGTGTAGGCAAAGTTCCTTAAAGGAAGGGCAAGGTAACTAATAACAAAATAATAATAAATATGATGGCTTCATGGAACCATCTAAAGCAGGGCTCTCCAACCTTTGGTCCCCAGATGTTGCTGGACTACAGCTCCCAGAATCCCTTGCCATTAGCCATGCTGGCTGGGTATGCTGGGAGCTGTAGGCCAGCAACATCTGGGGACCCAAGGTTGGAGAGCCCTGATCTAAAGAGTGGAGGAGTGGGAGACTGAAAGGCTATTGAGTCAAGAATCGAAAATTACCTAACTACACCACTGTGTGGTGCATAAAATAATAGAGTCCGCATTGAGCAGCGGGTTAAGAACATAAGAACATAAGAAGGGCCATGCTGGATCAGACCAAGGGTCCATCTAGTCCAGCATTCTGTTCACACAGTAGCCAACCAGCTGCCCACAGGAAACCTACAAGCAGGACACAAGTGCAACAGCACCCTCCCACCCATGTTCCCCAGCAACTGATGTACATAGGCATACTGCTTCTGGGTTGGACTAGAAAAGAGTCCTACAACTCCCAGCATGCCCCAACCAGCCCCTAAGAATACAAGTGGAGCAGGCCTTCCCAGCTTAGGCGCTCCACCAACGTAGCCCACCCATCAGATACTTAACTCTGCTTTAATCTGTTGCTCTGATTATTAATTTTACTGCTGGCTCTTTAGTATTTTTAGCCTTTTAATTTTTTAATATTTTCATTGTTGTATTTATTGCTTTGGCTGTTATCTTGTTGACTGGGTGTTTGTTTTTAACCATTGTAAACTGGCCCAAAGGCATCTGCTAGTTGGACGGTATATATACATTAAATATATACATACATATATACAATCACATTCCACACCAGGCTTTGAAGACACTCACGGAGCCATTAGGGG
The DNA here is from genome assembly GCA_021292165.1 of Shinisaurus crocodilurus. Lineage (NCBI taxonomy): Eukaryota > Metazoa > Chordata > Lepidosauria > Squamata > Shinisauridae > Shinisaurus > Shinisaurus crocodilurus. The sequence continues at coordinate 23,791,876 of CM037881.1, forward strand.
GTCACCCAAAAAGAGAGCAAAGAAGGACAGAGATGTACATTTAAAAAAAAAATGCCTATGCTAATTCATTTGTAGAGATGCAAATTTGGAAATGATTACTATAATTTAAACAGAACTACAATGCATCTCAACGCAGTGGTGGAAGACACACTGGCCACCTGTGTGTCTGCTACTTTGTCTGATGCCCTGGTGCTGTTAATGGGCAACCTCAAGGAACCTTCTCTGTTGTCCCTTCTGATGGTTTTTGAACTCTAAACCAGACTTGGGCTGGACAGCCCTTCAAGAGGATACTTCCAAATAAACCAAGCATTGTCTTCTGACAGCTGTTTAGATGGAGAATTGCCCTCTGTAAAGAAGGACACACAGCCCCCTGAAACACAATCCTATACAAATCTATTCAGAAGTAAGCCTCACGGAGTTCAATATGGGAGTCATTCCCAGCTAAGTGTGCACAGCATAGCAGCCTCCCTGAACACCGGTGCCTTCCAGATGTTTTGGATTTATCATTCATTCATTTATTTCATTTATATACCGCCCCACAGCCGAAGCTCTCTGGGCAGTTCACAACACTCTATACATAAAAACAACAATAAAAAACATACAGAATAGTTTAAAAAATTAAAAGCCAAATTTAAAAACACAGTTTAAAATAACAATACAAAAGCTAATAAAACTGAGCCTACAGGTGACAATCCCCTCCGTGCTATTCCAAGCTCCTAACTAAATGCCTTGGCATAGAGGGAACTCTTAACCTGGCGCCGAAAAGATAGTAAGGTTGGCGCCAGGCAGGTCTCAGTGGGGAGCTGATTCCATAACTGGGGGGCTACCACCGAGAAGGCCCTCCTCCTCGTTGCCACCAACCGAGCCTCTCTTGGAGGTGGCAGTCGGAGGAGGGCCCCAGATGTTGAGCGTAGTGTCCGGGTAGATAGCGGTTATCAACAGGCCCAGCCAGCATGGCCAATGATCAGGAATGCTGGGAGTTGTCACCCAAAACATCTGGAGGCTGCTGTATGAGATTGCAGCCTGACAGGCACGCTGTGGATATCTTACACTGAGAGCCTTCCAAGCCAAGGTTTGTTGTGTGAAGTGAAAAAGGCTATCCCTGCCCCTCTTCCATATGTGCCAGAAGACTCAGGGGAGGGGCAGAGTTGGTGACACCCGCACTCGCAAATAATGGCTGGTTACCATGGTGAGCCAAAATGTGTAGCCCACTGTTCTTGTACTTCCCTTTCAAACACTGGGTTCTCCATTCCATTCCCCTCCCCGCCCCCTCCCAGGCACCCAACAGTGAGTAGCGATCCAGTACATGCTACCCACAGACAGGTGGCAGCAATATGCTGCATTTTGCACCAGCCACATTCCGTGCAGCCTGGCTTTCATTTGGCATGCCATAGCATAACTGCATCTCTTGGATGGCTCTTTCAAACACACACACACACACACACACACACAGAGAGAGAGAGAGAGAGAGAGAGAGAGAGAGAGGAGAGTATAAAGGAACAAAGATGCATGGTATATTTTCATAATGGTTAACAGCAAGTTTGTTTGTTTTTCAATTGTCCCTCCCATCTGTTGGTTCCAGTGGGATGCCTGGCTTAGGACCAAACACATCTGGAGAGCACCAGGTTGAGGAAGGCTGCTCTAGGCCTTAGCAAAATGGGCCCCAGTGATTTCACAAAACTTGCTCGATATAACCCAGGTTGTTTTTCAGAGGCGAAACATTTGAGTTGACACTATGTCATGATGATGCGTGCAAAAGCTTTAGATATTTCATTTCATTTTCCTGTATTTCATTTCCATGCCGCCCAATAGCCAAAGCTCTCAGGGCAGTTCACAAAAATTAAAATCCAGGAATAAAACATAATAAAAACATAATATAAAAGCATGAGCTCTACACACAACTGGGTGTGTGCTTTCCTGTGCCACACACAGTTCTCTACGGAGAAGGCTTGCACATCTAAGGATGCTTGTGTACTAACAACTAGGAGGACAAACCTGTTTCTGATGCTTGTTTTGCACAGAACAAAGTCACAATACTGGTTGAACAATAGCTCTCTATGATACTGTAAGTATGCTCAGTTTGTAACTACATTTTACATCTCATTCTTTAGTGAGAACAACACTTAATGAACCTCTGCGTGCAGGCTCCTTGCCTGAAATTCCAGCTTTTCTGTGTTCTGTCTGTTTCTGTGAAAATTTATGTCCAAGACAGTTGGCCCAGGAGCTTCTAACTGTACACAAAATATGTTCATTTATCAACACATATCTACAGTCCAAGAGCCTTGTTTCAGGAGTCTTCATGAAAATGTATTCCTGAGATTATTAGAAAAATGCTGTTACCGCTGGACCCAGTTGCAATCCTGATCAGATTTAGACAAAAAAGCCCAAGTAGAAGTGATTATCAAAGGCTTTAAAAAAAAAAAAATAGCAAAAAGTTAACTCCAGAAAGAACCATCATCATCAATTAATATATTGCTTTGTAAGGTTTGGGAGGTGCTTATGGTGTTAAATGTAATAAATGTAACAAATAATAAATGTAATCTAGGGCAGTGTTCTCCAACCTTGGGTCCCCAGATGTTTTTGGCCTACAACTCCCAGCATGCCCCAACATCTGGGGACCCAAGGTTGGAGAACACTGATCTAGGGTATCCTTCTACACAAAATAGATTAAAGCTGCAGTCTTATACACACTTATCTGACAGTAATTCCCTTGAACTCAATGGGTTTTACTTCCAAGTAGACATGCATTGGATTGCTGATCAGAGTGATCTAACTCAGTTCACCACTTCAACTGATATAGAAGGGTTCATAGAATCAGAAATACTGATCTGAGAGATTTGTTAATTGATTTAGAAGTTCCCCACATTTGCTGAAGTGTCTTATTTAGATGTAGATGTGATGTGAAATGTCCCTCTTATATATTTGGAAAATATTATATTAAAAATAGCAGCCAAAAAGGTTTTCTTGGGACTTAAACTTTTTTTCCCCAAAAGTCTCCTATTTTAGATTGCTCTGCCCATTTTCTTTATGTCATTTCCATCCCTCTGTCCAAAACTTGGATTTCTGTGAGTAAGCTAGTATCCAACAGCCAGATATTATCTGAGAGTCACTCGCCTTCTCTTGGCCTTTACTTTTTAATCTGTAAAATGGGGCTAACAATGAAGTATCTCACAAGGAAGATCAGTGAATACACACATAGCAATGATGAGTGGTAATATGTCATTTTTAATAGCAATAGGCCTGAAATTTTTGCAGGCACATCCGATAAATAGCTTCCTCACAACCATGAGGCAAGCTCTGCTACAGCACTGCATAACAGACAGGCAGAATGAAATGTAGAACATGGACTTGGGCTACATACATTCATGCTCTTGTGGAAACTGTGGGTCCGACCCACTTAGTCATGCTTACAGTAGGCCTGACAAAATAAATGGGACACGCTAGTCATGACAGGTTAAGTGTGACTGACAGTGCAATCCTATACATGTCTACTCAAAAAGCAAGTCCCATGGAGTCCGATCGGGGTTACTCCCAAGTAAGTAGGTATAGGATTGTATCCTTAAGTCTGGATCCAACCCTGTGTGTTTTCTTTCTGAGTTACACAGATGCTTATGTATCATACGAAGTGGCTCTCTTTTACTCTTTGGCAGCAAGAAAGATTCAGAAGAAAGAGAACTAGATAAAATTGCGGTAAATTGCCATCGAGACAGCGAATCTGAGCTGAACTGAAGCTGTTTCATACCTTTGTAAATTACATTGATATGCTGCTGGGTTTTCAAATATTAGTATGTTGATTTGTTGTATTAGGACAGCCTTCCACAACCTGGTCTCCCCCCCCCCCACAGATGTTGTAGACCCCAATTCCCATCAGCCCCAGCCAACATGGCCAATGGCCAGGGATGCTGGGAGTTGTAGTCAAAAACACTGGGAGGGCACCAGTTAGGGAAGGCTGTATTAGTGTATTGTATTTGCCATGACCTTCGGCTTGAACACTAAAGTTTAGAATGAATGAATGAAAATATGGAACCTGGACTTGGGCTACATACAACAAGATGCAGCTTACGCTGGCTCAGCTTGTCTGAGTGTGGAAAGCTAAGAAGGGTCAAGCCTGGTTATTATTTGGATGGGAGACCCCTCCTCTAGTTTCCTGCATTGAGCAGGGGGTTGTTCTCGATAGCCTTGTAGGCTCCTTCCAACTCTATGATCTATGAAATTCTATGCTGACTCTCAGCCCTATCCCACATTCATGCATGCAGAGAGAGAGAGAAGAGAGAGAGAGAAAGAGAGAGAGAAGGAGAAAGAGAGAGAGAGAGAGAGAGAGAGAGAGATCAAAAGCACTCCCCTAGAGGCATACAATTACATTGCAAGTCAGCCACTAGAGCCAAAAACTCTCCATTCTTGTCCTACACAACCCCTAGAGAGACCCTTGCTGAGTTGCTAATCTCAGCCCCCAGAGCCTCCAATCCCCTCACTTTACTGGCCAGCCCCTTAGCATAATTACAGGGAATCTGCATGTAAATTGCTCATTAATTCAGGCAAGTCTGGCAGCATTTGGAAGCAGAGGGACGTATTAGGAATCGAAACCCAGTAATAAGGAGAGAAACTAGAGGGGTTCTCCAAAGAGCAGCTGAAGGAGCAGGGTTACACTGACCCACACTGGGTATTGGGGGAGGAATATATCAGAGTCCCCAGATATATCCTTTCCTTCTTTAATTAAAAGAGAAACAAAACAGAGGCTTAGCCGTGGGTGGGTGAGATATACCCAGCACAGCATGTGTGCTACCATTTTGTACACGTGTTGAAAAAGCAGAGACTATGGAATTAGACAAAGATTCCAGATCCTGAGAATCTCAACTTTCTTTTTAAGAACAACCACAAGTTTCTAGCCCTAGTTAGGACTGTGTTGGCAAGGCCTGGTGAAATCTCACAAAGACACATGTGAGCTGAGAGGTTGGGGGGAAGAAGTTTCAGCACCCTGTGTTGATTCTTACCCCTCTCCATGATGAACAGAATAATAAATTATACCTACTCCCCACCCACCCACAAAAAAACCGCACCCCAGAATAAATGATGCAAAATTAAGACAAGGTAGGCAAATTTGTGGGCAACATGGTTGTCTGTCACCCAAAATGAGAGATCCAAGTGTTGTATTGAGAAGGAAAGACCCCAAGATACTAGATGACCTTTACTTGTCCAGTAAATGCCCCTCGATATATGCCATTTACACATTGGGCTGTGGAGGGGCAGGAGGGGCTCACCAAAAACAAAAAATTCAGTGTCCTTATCATTGATCACCAATTGTTCACAGAGAACCATTTTGGACGACGGTCAGGTTCTTTGTGCCCCTAGCCAACTATGGCCTTCTCCAGGCTCACAGGCAGAGATTCCCTTCCCCATCACTTGCTACCTGGTCTTACTTAACTGGAGGTGCCAGGGGGTATCCTGCAGCCTTTTGCTGGCAAAGCATGTGCTCTACCACTGAGCTACGGACTTTGGGATGTTGGAGAAATCTGGAATGGCTTCAAGTGAATTTGGATTTCTTTGAGTCTGACCTGTGGATTCCACAGCGGACTGACTTTTTCTGAGTCATGCAGATTCTGCAGACTTGTGGACCATTATTTATTTATTTTACTTTGGGTGGGTTGCTCAAATTCCCACTTGCGCTAATGCGCATTTGCACAAGTAGAATGAAATTCTCATACATCCCCCAAAATATCCGATTCCATCAATGAGCAGATGATGGAAGGAAAGATGCCTGACAATCTGCGAAACACAGACAAGAATGGATTTAATGAATGCCGTACATCCGTACATCCCTCGCTACAGTTTTTTCCCTTGAGCTATTGTCCCTTCGAATGGGACACACAAAATGAAAGTCATGGGGGAGAGAGACGTCCCTGAGGTACAGACATTAGCATCTTTGAGTTGGTAGCGCATGACAAACTGTGATAAATGATGGCTGGCCCAATTTGCAGCTAAACCAAGAGTCATATATGTGGGCTGGCTGGAGTGGGGAAGGCCCAATCCATACTGGAAGGGGTACCACAAGATCAGACGAACCTAGGCCAGCCTTCCCCAGCCAGGTCCTCTCTAGATGTGCTGGACTACAGTTCCCGTTGTCAAGGTTCCGCTACTGCAGGGACCCCTTAACCTTCCTTTGGGAGATCTCTGCCTCTCCTCAAAGGCCCTCCCGTTCCAGGAAATCAAGTCCTTTCACAGCTTCCAATAGCATGGGTGTAGGCTGTAGGCGTGGTGAATAAGTCACTCCAAACTCCAGGGTAAACAACAACACTTTACTATTAATATTAGGGTCTTTACTTAATAGAGTGGTTATAATTCAAAAGCAAGTATGATAAAATAAAACAAACAAACAATCCAATATTCTCTAGTTAACTTCAGACTACCTATATCCTATGCAACCAGTTTCTCTTTCGCTCTCTCTCTGCTTCTCTCTGCTGTTTCTGTGCTGCTGCTTCCAGTACTCTCCCAGCACACACACTCACTGCTAGCTGACCACACCCCACATATATAGTCTTCCCAGGACTGGAAGGTTATAACCATGTGACCTTGCACAGGAGAACTAATTCTTAACTTCTATTGGGTAACTTAAAACTCTCAAACTCCCCCTCCCATCCAAGTGTTTGGGCCTTCAGGCTTCACTACTCGAGGGAAGTGTTTGGGCCTTCAGGCTTCAACAAACTCAAGCCTGTGTAGGCCTCAATCCCTCACACCTGTCATCCCCAGCCAGCAGCCAGTCTCCCCCAACTGGGTTTCCTCCAGATGGGTTGGACTGCAATTCCCGTCATCCCCCAGCTGGCATGGCATGGTGATGGGAGTTGTAGTAGCCCAACACATCTGGAATGTACCTGGTCATGGAAAGCTGCTCTAGGCTTTGGCAAATCCAGGGCCACAGAGAAAGGTCAGAAGAACCTTTCCGATCTTTTTGGGCCTACATTATTATACAATCTGTGGCACTGCACTTGGATGTCTAAATAGAGCCACCAACAACTGATCTCCCAAACCTAGCATCCAAACCTGGAATTCCACACTAGTGCTACATAATGCATCAGCTACAAAAGTGCGCAGCAAAATCATAGAAGGGTATGGAGTGCCCCACCCCACCCCCTGGCACACACACACACAAAATCCAAAGCCACTGGTGAGATTTTCCCATTGGTTTCAGCTCATCCCTACATATTCCAACACAGCTGGTCAGATGAAAGATGGATTTTCAACAGCCCCCAAAATGCATTACCAGCATTGGGAATGTTGAATTGCAGAGAACAATCAAATCCCACAGAACATTTGTGGCCACCCACATAACTTTTACTCCGCTGAGGAAAGGGAACATACACAGCTACTAATTACATAGCGAAATAAGGAGAGGGTGGAGTTTCTGTGACACAGTGTACTTTAATTTTCAGTGATGAATCTTAAAACAAAAGGCATTAAAAATGGAAGCTATAAAAAGCGGGGGTGGGGGGGGACATAGAAAGGATTGAATACCTTTGCCCTAAAGCGGGGGGGGGGGCAGTTTTCCCTTCTTTTAAAGTCAAGATGTAAAATGAGGGTGATGGTTCCTTCCCATAGAACTGCTCTAAGATATTCAGGCTTCCACTGAACCTTGAGCTTTGGCTGAACCCGACATGGGACTGCTGAGCTGCAGGGCGAACTTTGTTCTCTGTGTATTTGCTGAGCATCTGGCAAACCATTCGAGCTAATATAAACACACACACACACACACACACACACACACACACACAAGTTTACCCTACTATCCACTACTAATTCCTCAGGGTTGATGTTGCCCCTTCCCCAAGTCATCCCCAGGCTCTTCAATCGGCATCATCTGCCCTAGATTTTTGTACTATCCCCCCCACCCACCCCAGTATCTTTCTGTGTCTGCAATTTACAATGCTAACCAGCTGGAAAGAAAGACAAGCTCACAGGCTAGAGGTCTGCCCTCCAGAGATCTTGCTGCAAAGCATTATGGGTATACTAGAAGACTGGTCTCAGACACACTCACTTTCCCCAGAGAAATTAGGGGAAGGGTCATAGCTCAGTGGTAGGGCATGTGGTTCGCATATAGAAGATCCCAGGCTGGTTCAGTCCCCGACATCTCCAGGTAAGGCTGGGAAAGAGCCCTTTCTGGAACCCTGGAGAATGGCTGCCAGCCAGTGCAGACCAGAGGTGGATGACCTGTGGCCCTCCAGATGTTTTGGTCTACAACTTCCATCAGCCCTAGCCACCATTACCAATGGTGAGGGATTATGGAAATTGTAGGCCAAAAACCTGGAGAGTCACAAGTTGTTCATCCCTGGTGTAGACCAGGGAAGGGCAGAAGGTAGATCTTCAGGTGTTTGGACTTCAACACCCAGAAGCCCCTGCCAGCATCGCAAATGTTCAGGAACACTAAGAGTTGAAATCCAAAATATCTGGATATCTACTTTCTGCCCACCCCTGATGTAGACAAATACGAAATTAGATTGACCAATGGTCTGTCTTGGTACAAGGAAGGAAATGTTCTATGTGTCAAATTCTACTGATGTCAATTGGTCTTCTGCAATAGCAGCATTTTTACTCCCTGTCTCGGGATGATGTACCTGCTCATCTCATTAACAAAAGGGACAGGAGAGTGATGTGTCCCAGGGCCTCACTGCTCCCAGGGGCATGGGACAGTGGATGCATCCAAGATGGCCACTTAATTTTTTAAGGCACATTTCAGCCACCCCAAAACACACAATTGGGGAGCCACTGGGTTGGAGGCACACCATGGTAAGCTTCTTCTTGGTTTTCTCTTTCACCCGTTGAGGCCACCCAACCAAGGGAGATGCATAGACGGGGGTGAAATCACTGGTGACAGCCGGGTTGAAGTTGCAAGACCCAAAACTCCTGCTGACGTTCATTAGCCCTCTTCCATCATTGTAAATGGAAAACCAGGGTTCAAAATTATGCAGAAAACTTCCATAGATAGAGAAGGCTCCCCTCTACATTTAGAACGGTGAAAAGAATGATATCAGAGGAAGATGGAGCTTGTGTTTCTCCCCGCTTCCCCTCCTCATGCATACAACCCACATACAAGTACAATGACCGCAGAGGGGTTTTTGTTGATCCATCTGGTCTCCCAGCAGAAACCTGAAAGTAGGGGTCCAAGTGGGGCATTGGACAGGTAAGGGAGCTGAACCCAGCAGTAGTGTTTTGGATACAAAAGGAAGCCGTGGTCAGGAGCTGGCAGAAGAAGCAAGTGTGTGGGAGAGAGCTAGATGACTTTGGGCTCAGTCACTGCCTCTCAGCCTAACGTACCTCACAGGGTTGTTGTGAGGATAAAATGGAGAGGAGGAGGAGGAGGAGGAGGAGGAGGAGGAGGAGGAGGAGGATTATGTAAGCCGCCTTGAGTTCCTTGCAGGAAAAAAGGCAGGGTATAAATGTAATAAATAAAATAATAAAAATAAATAGATACGTGCATCTCACAAATGACAGCAGAATTATTGGGACGACAAAGACCCTCAGGAGTGCCTGGGTTGGTGGGCAAAGGACAGGGGGGACATCTGCAAAGCCCCACAAGTGAAAGGACCTCCTTCCATTTCCCTCTCCATACCCCAGAGCAGCAGTAACACCATAGGGGGAAACAGGGGCGGTGTTCAGGGGTGGCCCACTAGGGCTGGAACCCCAAATCTCTTGGAGGCCATCTGCCCCACCACCCTGCTGTCCATGGGCTCTTGCTGAGATAAAGGTACAGGGGCCCTGATGGTCTCTGTTGCATCTGATCCCCCTGGATGAGCTGGCTTTTTGCCCACATCTGCTTCACCTCCTGCTGCACCCCCTAACCTTTCTGCCTGAGGGTGTTTTTCCCCCCCCTGAAATCAAATGCCCTCCTTTCCCCTGTCCATACATCCCTTTTTACAAATAGAGCTGTCCTTAGGAGGCAGGGGCCTCTAAAGACACACACACATAGATTTTAGAGCATATATGGATTAGCATATACAAATTTGTGTTGTTGGTTTTTTGGTCCTGTGGGCCTGAGCCCCAGATCTTTTTGGTCCCTAGCACCACCCCTGGGGGTGGGGGAAGCTCCCCATCTGAATACACCTCAGAGCATTTCTGACCCCAAGGACATCAGCAGTTGAGAAAGTCCACCGGGTCATGGTCACACAGCTTGAAACTATGCTAGGATGCTTTCTTCTGCTCCATCACACCTGCTCAGGCCTGTGACAGGTCTGCATCCTCCATCTGCCTTTTAAGTAACCATGTGTCAAACCCCAGGATCAGATTCAAGGGGCCTTTGTAATGCCATCTCATTTATCCCCTTGCTATATGCCATATATCTGGTCTAGCACTTATCTCCTCTTTTTTAAAAACACAGCAGCAGCAGCAGCAGCAGCAGCACAGTTCCGCACAGAGGTAACAGAAATCCCATGCCAAGACCAGCTGGACTCTGCTATCTGTATAAATTATGCAAATGATGGAGATTTGCATATATTTGCTTGCTTGGCACTTTCGGCTTCCACTGCACATAAAAGGCAAAGAGCTATTTGGGGTGCTGAATCCTGCCTGAGCTTATGATGGCTAACTCTGCTCAAAAGCCTCCCCACTTTCAGAAACAATGCTGGGTTCGATCAGGGCAACCTGGTGCCCACCAGATGTTGTTGGACTGCATCTCCCATCAGCCCCATCCAGCATAGCCAATGGCAAGGACTGATGGGAGTTGCAATCCAACAACGTCTGGAGAGCCACAAGTGGCCCACCCCTGCTCTAAGCAAAACCAAGGCAAGGCAGCAAAGAGAATGAGGGAACAAATCTTTCCACCCCCACCCCTTGAGTAAACTGTTACTCCCTTTATAAGTTTCACCATCTAGAATGCTAAGCAAAGGGACACCCAAAGGAGATGCGGCAGCTTCTTCTCCACCTAGGTAGGAGGAAGAAGCCCCCTTTGCCAGAAAATCGCATGGACTGTTTCCAAATGGCCACAGCAAGCGCTGTGCAGCTCTCTCGGCTGCCTTGTGAATATTCAGTAGGCAAAGACGATGTGTAAAAGGCCAGTGCAGCCCCCGGTGAATATTCAAGAAACCACGCCGTCTAATGAAGAAATGCTGGGCAAACTGTGAATAACAGAAACCGCACATGCCGCTCCGCCTCCAATCGGCTTCCAAGAACAGAGGCACAATTAAAACCCAGAGTTATGCAGCATAACATTTAAAAAGCCACATCCGTGCTAGGCAGCCAGTTTAAGTCAGGGCCGCTTCACTTATACTGAGCATACCCTGTATGGAGAGGACCACAGATGGAGGATGGTGGTGTGGCAGAAGCACATGTGCTATGTGCACACCGGCACCCGTGACAAACACATTCTTCATCATCATCATCATCATCATCATCATCATCTTGTTGTTGTTGTTGTTGTTGTTACATTACATTTATATCTCACCTTTTTTCCTCTTGCAAGGAACCCAAGGCAGCTTACAAGGTTCTCCTTTCCATTTTATCCTCACAACAATCCTGTGAGGGAGGTTAGGCTGGGAGTCAGTGACTGGCCCAAAGGCACCCATTGAGCTTCATAGCTGAGTGGGGACTAGAACCCGGATCTCCTGAGTCCCAGCCCAACACTCTAACCACTACACCACACTGGCTCTCATGACATGTATTTATTCAAGATGAATAATACGTATAGGAAATGGAAGGAAGGGACAGGCTACAAGGGAAGAGTACAGGCAGGTAGCACAGAACTGCAGGAATAGTGTCAGGAAGGCTAAAGCTGAGAATGAACTAAGGTTAGCGAGGGATGCTAAAAACAACAAGAAAGCTTTCTTCAGATACATGCATAGTAAAAGACGGAGGAAAGAACTGGTGGTTCAACTACGCAATGAGGACGGCAAATTGATAACAGAAGACAAAGAAAAGGCAGAAGTGTTCAATTCCTACTTCGGCTCGGTCTTCTCCCAAAAGAGGGTCTATGACCCCCCTGGCAAACCTGAAGTGCAGACTGAAGGGGCAGGATTGCAGCTTGAGATTGATAGGCAAATGGTCAAGGAGCACCTGATTACTCTGAACGAGTTTAAATCTCCAAGGCCTGACGAACTGCATCCTAGAGTAATAAACTGGCAGAAGAACTCTCAGAACCACTGCCTATTATCTTTGAGAAAACATGGAGGACAGATGAAGTGCCAGATGACTGGAGGAGGGCAAATGTTGTTCCCATCTTCAAAAAGGGCAAGAAGGAGGAACCTGGGAACTATAGGCCAGTCAGTCTGACATCAATCCCTGGGAAATTTTTGGAGCAGATTATTAAAAAGTTGCAAGCACCTTGAAAACAATGCAGTGATTACCGTACTAGAAGCCAGCATGGATTTGTCAAGAACAAATCCTGCCAGACTAATCTGATCTCATTTTTTGATCGGGTAGCCTCCCCTGTGGACTATGGGAATGCGGTGGACATAATACATCTGGGCTTCAGCAAAGCTTTTGACAAAGTGCCTCATGATATCCTGATTAGCAAGCTAGCTAAAAGTGGGCTAGATGGAACAACTATCAGGTGGATCCACAGTTGGCTACAGAATCGGACTCAAAGAGTGCTTATCAATGGTTCCTTCTCAAACTGGGGAGAGGTAACGAGTGGGGTACCACAGGGCTCGATCCTGGGCCCAGTGCTCTTCAACATTTTTATTAATGACTTGGATGAGGAGGTGCAGGGAATGCTTATCAAATCTGCAGATGACACAAAGTTGGGTGGAACAGCTAATACTCTGGAAGACAGAAACAAAATTCAAAGTGACCTGGATAGGCTGGAGCGCTGGGCCTGAAAACAACAGAATGAAATTTAATAGGGATAAATGCCAAGTGCTGCACCTAGGGAAAAGAAACCAAATGCAGAGTTACAGAATGGGGGACACTTGGCTCAAGAATACTACAAGTGAGAAGGATTTTGGAATTGTGGTAGATCACAAACTGAATATGAGCCAGAAATGTGATGTGGCTGCAAAGAAGGCAAATGCTATTTTGGGCTGCATTAATAGAAGTATAGCTTCAGTGGAAGACCGACAACCTGGTCTTCTGCGTGGGTTCAATGCTAAGGGGGTAGCGAGTCCTGGGGCGGGCCTTCTCCGAGGTCCCCAGCGTCTCACCCTTAGCCCAGAACAAAGGGATAACTTATAGCCACAAAAGTATCTTTTAGAAAACAAGTTTATTTACAAAATTACCTTCACAAACTCAGACCCACGCCAGCAATAGAGCTTATCAGTACGGTACAAAGTAACAAGCAAGAAGTCTCAAGGACACCGTGATTTCAGGGCTCTCAGCTAGTGAGTTCAGCTCGGGCCCCGGCAGAGGCCCGGTCAACCGCACGCAGCTAGCTGGGTTCCCGGCGGAGGCCCGGTCTGCCCAAGCGGCTAGCTGGGTTCCCGGCGGGGGCCTGATCTACCCAAGCGGCTTGTGAGTGATTTCAGCTTGGTTTCCCGGGGGTCCGGTCAACCCAAGCGGCCAGTGATTCCAGCTAGCTGGAGCGCGCCGGGTGCGGCTACCCGGGGTTGCCGATCCTTCGTTCCCTTACCCCAGGCATGGGCAAGATTGCTGAACTGCCACCAGTTCCCTTGCGCAGGGTGTTTTATACCTTGGTGTTTCAGGTAGCCCTTCCCTCCGTGATCAGGTGGGTTGACACCCTCCCTGAGGGGCGGCCTTTTGGGTCAGGTGGGGTGACGCCCTCCCCCCCCGCCCGTGGGATGGGGTCCCTTTGAAGCCACTTGCTTAATGGTCCCATCCTATGGTGTTGAGTGGCCATTTCTTAAGGGTGCCGAAGTGTCTGCTCTGGAGAGGTATTCAAGTCTTATGTAGATGGGGCTGATATGCGAGAGCATTGACAAACCTGGTGATGCTTCCTGCCTTCCCCCCTGGGGTGATTCTATGCAGATGTTGTTTGTCCCCTTTGGCATCTGTGGAGACTGGCTGTCTCCCCCCCCCCCGGGGTCTCCTTCCCCCCTCCTTGGTGAGTGTGTGTGTGTCAGGCAGGGGGCTTAGGTTGGCTTTCTCCACAGCTTCCAAATCACGTGAAGTGATAATTCCCCTTTAATCGGCACTGGTTAGGCCTCATCTTGAGTACTGCGTCCAGTTCTGGGCACCACACTTTAAGAAGGACGTAGCCAAACTGGAGAGGGTTCAGAGGAGGGCAACAAGGATGATAAAGGGACTGGAAACAAGGCCCTATGAGGAGAGACTGAAAGAACTGGGCATGTTTAGCCTTCAGAAGAGGAGACTGAGGGGAGATATGATCGCACTCTTCCAGTACTTGAAGGGTTGTCACACGGAGGGGGGCCAGGTTCTCTTCTCAATCATCCCAGTTTGCAGGACACGGAATAATGGGCTCAAGTTACAGGAACCCAGATTCCACCTAAACATCAGGAAAAATTTCCAGACTGTCAGAGCAATAAGACAATGGAACCAACTACCTAGTGAGGTGGTGGGCTCTCCCAATCTGGAGGCATTCAAGGTGCAGCTGGACAGCCATCTGTCAAGGATGCTTTGACCTGGATTCCTGCATTGAGCAGGGGGTTGGACTCGATGGCCTTGTAGGCCCCTTCCAACTCTACTTTTCTATGATTCTATGACCTGGATTCCTGCATTGAGCGGGGGGTTGGACTCGATGGCCTGGTAGGCCCTTTCCAACTCTACTTTTCAATGATTCCATGATTCTATGTAGTGGTGAGAGTGTTGGACTGGGACTCGGGAGATCCGGGTTCTAGTCCCCGCTCAGCCATGAAACTCACTGGGTGACTTTGGGCCAGTCACTGACTCTCAGCCTAACCTACCTCACAGGGTTGTTGTGAGGATAAAATGGAGAGGAGGAGGTGGATTATGTAAGCTACCTTGGGTTCCTTGCAGGAAAAATGGTGGGGTATAAATATAATAAATAAATAATAAATAAATGCAGTGGTGCAGAATCTCAGGCCTGCTGCCCAAATCCGGCCTCCTGAGGTCCTTAGCCAGCTCTCTAGGGTTCTCTAAATGGCCACGCCCCCTCCCCCTTTCCCTTAACCACGAATCGTTTGGTGGTTTCCCAGCTTTTGTGCAGTTTTTGTCCCATTCTAGAAGGTTGAAATGCCTCTCCTAAGGCTTAGTTGCATGCAACAGGAGCTGTAAGCTAAAATATGCTGGCATTTTGGGAATCTGTGCCTGCGCCTTCTGCTGGAATATGGCCTGCGAGAGAGTCTCCAACATGGAATTTGGCCCCTGAGTGGAAAGAGGTTCAATACCCCACCCCACCCCTGCTTTAGTGGGCTTAATGGCTACATTAGCCAACTGAAGCTTTGGTCAATTGATTCGTGGGGTCCAATTTTAAGCAGAGATGGGAAGTTTGTGCCGGTGAGGCTCTATTACATGGCAACAAAAGCATTAAAAAAAACTCGACAGGAATCCACAGCTATGCCTGGACAAGCATGTGCATATGATCCAAGTAGATCAAACACCTGTTTGTCACAGTTTACATCTTTGGGTCACAGTTTAAAAACCACTTAGGGTGCAATCCTAGGCAAGTTAGGCAGGAAAAAAGGCCTACAGCTCCCAGCATGCCCCAGCCAGCTATGCTGGGAGTTGTAGGCCTTTTTTTCTGTCTAAACCTGCCTCGGATTGCGCCCTAAGAAACAGAATAGTTTGGATCCTGCAACTGCTTGGAAGAGAGGGGAAGCGATTTTCATCATTTCCTCTTTCCCCCCTGCAGTCCTCCATGCCACCCCACCCACTGATCCAGAAGGACCCCAAACTCTCCAGAGCAGATTTTCACAGGGTGCAGGGGAAGGGGAAGCTGAAGCCACCTCAGTCCATGAGGGGACCTCCACTCACATAACTCTGGGTATGGCCCAATGTGTCTCATCAGCAATAACTGTGGATGTCAGTCTAACCACTAGAGTTGCACTATTGATTGTTTAAAATAATTCATTTAAAAATATTTCAAGTTGACTAAAAAGCTGTGCTTGATTAACTGGCCAGCAGATTTTAAAATAAACTAAAAAAAATTTTTTTTAAAATTTGAAATACAACTACATATAAAAAACTGAAGATGGCAAGCAGCATTCTAGAAGAGATATTCCGTCTTCTCTCTCATACTGGAGGGAATGTTTCTTTTTAGATGGTGCCCACTATGTGAGACATGCATGCATCATGTAAAGGGGGGAATATGCCTCCCCCTGAATTAGTGTTGTTGTTTTATCATATGCAGATTCATTCAGATTTAAATTGACTTAATTAATAGCTTAGTCAACTAAAACTCATATGATGAATCGACTAAGATTTATTTAAGAGAGATACAGCCCTACATCACTCTGCAGGCTGTAACCCTTGTGACTAGGTGGGAAAATGAATGGGAGGGAGGCATTCAGCACCTTGGACAGTTGCCCAAATTGCTGAAATGGCAGACCTAGTAAAGGGATAATCCCTACTGAGACAACGGGCCCCATAAACAAGACAGAGTTAGAAATCAGAGATGCTGGTGAAGTTTGTGAGAGGCAGGCTTAGAGGAGAACTTTGCCGTCTCATTAAAGCCTGCCTCAAAGGAGAGATAAGTACAGGCAGTCCCCGAGTTAAGAATGTCTGACTTACAGACGACCCGTACTTAAGAACAGACTTCTGGGTTCCCCGGCATTACATCATTTACGTAGAGTACATAGCGTAGTATACTGCACAATTTGCGTAATTTAGGCAATTTGCGTAAATGCCGATTTTAACGTATAGAACGTTGTGCTGTTCCGACTTACATACAAATTCGACTTAAAGACATTCTTAAGAACAGAACTCGTTCGTAACCTGGGGACTGCCTGTATTACAAGTCTCTGACTTTATCTCCAGCTCTGATTAAAATCCAAGGTGAAGAAGAATTGCCGGCTTTCCCTATGCAATGCAATGGAGCCATGTCACTCTGTTGTATTGCACAGGGAAAAATAAGAGGCTGCAGGGGTGAAAAATAGTTGTGGGGGGCGGGGAAGCCCAGCCCTTGCAGAGCACCTGCAAGGTCACTGCATTACATTGCTACAAGATTACCCCATTGCATTGCATACGGGAAAAGTAAGAGACTGTAGAAGCAAAAACTGAGGCGGGCAGCCCATCCCATGCAGAGGGTCCAAACAGAATATGCTTCCCGCCCAACCCTTGTTTGTTGCCCTCGTGGCCCCTTAAATCTGATCCTGTTCAATGTAATGGAGTGATCTCCTCATTCACAACACCGAATAAAGGCAGTTCTAAGGAGCCAAGAGGTCATTTCCCCAGGCCTACGATCAGCATGGAAAAATAATCTTTTTGTAGTTTTGAGTTAATTTGGGGTAAGCTTGGGAACGGGTCACCCATCTCTATAATGCACCTATGTGGTTAGGGAAATTCCACACATTAGACAGAGGTAAACCTGGGTTTTGCTACCATGCATGCACTCAGTAGGGAGATGCAGCCACTAGCTTCCAGGTGAGTGTACCTGTTGATACATACATCGTCACATATGTGTTTGCTGCATTCACTTATATATATATATATATATATATTGGGGAGCTTACACAGTATAGGTGTGTACAGAAAAGGGGGAAGTGGCCCTTAGTCTGTGGTCAGTTTCTATACCTGAATTCAAGGGGAACAACAGTGGCCTAACAGCTCTTCCCCCGCCCCCGCCTACACACACAGGTGAAATCTTCTCCCAGTGCCTCACTCCAAAACCTCATCTCCCATCCATTATATTAATCAAAGTAAACCCGTCCGATGCCTTTCAAAAACAGGTCTGGGAAACACAATTCAGAACTCTAATGATTTCTCTCCCGAAAGGAGATGAAGAAAACAGAATGGATTGAATGGATTGAATAGAGACTTTGGCTTTGTGAGTCACTCTATCTCCTCAATAATGCCTTCTCTTGGTATTTAACCCGCTATTGTCTCAAACCTATTTGATGTGCTAATTAGAGCTGAAACGCATAAACCAAAGCAACACTCATTTTCAATGAGCTACTGACAATGAGAACTGAGCCATGCTATCCCAAACCATTCTCTTCCAGAGCCTGTTTATTTGGCAAAACCAAATGCAAAAGTAGGATTCTCGTGGTTATTTGTTTATTTTATATAGAGAGAATTCCACCCAGAGTTTGCAACCCGTTGTTTCCATCCTCAGCCCAGCCTTTGACCAGGATGGGATGAATTACAAATATGAATGGGAACATTTCAGAATGTGGGTTTGCCAGGGTGGTGTAGTGGTTAGACTGTTGGACTGGGACTCAGGATACTTGAGTTCTAGTCCCCTGTTCGGCCATGAAACTCACTGGGCTGACTTTGGGCCAGTCACTGACTCTCAGCCTAAGCTACCTCACAGGGTTGTTGTGAGGATAAAATGGAGAGGAGGAGGATCATGTACACTACCTTGGGCTCCTTAGAGGAAAGACAGGATATTAATGTAATAAATAAATAAATAAATTGGCTTGACACAGAATTTGGTTTCAGTTACCAGCTGAGTTTTCAGAACCATTCTCAGAGATCAAAAGAGGATGCTTCCTAATCCCAAGTGCACAAAAGGTGAAAACAAACAACCACATCACAGAGCAGCCCCCTTAAAAAGCCCCCCCCCTAAGAATCAGGAATCTTACAAACAGACCTTACAACTAGTTGTTGGACATGACTAGGAACATAGGAAGCTGCCTTTTACTGATTCAGAGAGAATTGGTCCATCTAGGCAGGGGTGTCTGTCGAACCTCTTTCAGCCCAAGGGCCAAATTCAGTTTTGGAGAAGATCTTCTTGGGAGCCAAATGCCAGCATTGGGCCTGGTCAAAGGCAAATGGGGTGGGGCCAAAATACCAGCATAAGATTCTTACTGTCAGTAGGGAATCTTTAGGAGAGATGCTTCTACATTTTAGAATGGAGGGAATGCACAAAAGCTGGGGAAACCACCAAATGATTGGTAGTTGGGGAAAGGGGGAGGGACTGGGGTAGGGAGCATGGCCATCAGGGAATCCTAGAGGGCTGGATTGGGACCCCAGTGGGCTGCATTTGGTGGCTCTCCGGGCTGTCAGACATCAGTTTTTCTAGCCTTACCTAGAGATGCTGGCGATTGAACCTGTTATGTTCTGCACACAATGTACATGCTCTACCACTGACCTATGGTCTTCCCATGGCCCCTAAAATAATTTGAGGCATGTGGCAGCAGTGTATTTAGTCACACATCAATTGTGTTTCCATCATCATCAACCAATGGCTGAGATCCTAAGATAAGTTAACTTAAGGAAGTCAGCAGAAGGAACATTTTCTGGACCCGCTTCCCCTCCTGCAGCTACCTGTGCCCCCTGAAAAGCCTCTCTGGGGTTTCTGGGGGCCTCCTGAACGATGTGGGATGGGACACAGGGGGCTGCTGTAGGAGGGAGGAATCACCCCAAATTGGGCTTGCATCCTAAGAAAAGTTAACCGTGTTTGGGATTACCACTCCCATCAGCCCCAGCCAGAATGGCCAGTGGTTGGGGATTATGGGAGCTGTAGTCCCAAACATCTGGAGAGTGCCAGGCCCAGGAAGGCTGCCTTACAGACTGCATTGGTTCCCTCCATGTCACATCGTCAGCACGTCCAGCATCCATGACTACAATCACGGCAGCTTCTCTAAGTGAAGGTTATGATCACAGGCCCATTTGTGACCTTCTGAAAACCACAGGCTCTTTTGTCCTTTTGCTGAAACTTGGGCAAATTCCACCTGCCCACGTGCTGGTTGCAGCTGCAAGGAATGGAAGCTTTGTTCTTCTGAGATGAACCAGTATGGAAACTCAAGAAGGCAAAGCCTATGCCAGGCTAATTTCTTGGGGCAGGGGGGCGGGGGGGCAGGCTTACCAACACATCTGTTTTAGTGCTAAAATTCAGAGCTGAAAGACAGAAGGAACTCTTCTAAGCATGTGAAGAGTTCCAGCGATGAACTAACCAGTGACTAACTGCATACCACTTGCACATATCTACTGTAGGGATGTACAGCTTGATCCAATTTGGATGCTGCTTGCTTTGACTTGGTCCGAATCTCAATTCAGAAATCCAAATCGTCATCCCTCCCATAGGTTACCACTGGAAATAAACAAACAGGTATAACCTTTTTTTCCCCCTGTTTGTCATAACTGGATGAATTTTGCAGGCATCGTAGTCCCTTATGAGGGGATTATGCCTTCCAACTGTCAAATAGGTACAAGGGGTTGTTGTGCTACATGCCTTTATGATTTTTATTTTTTTAAGGGAGCTGCTAATAACTTCTTTATTTCTGGACAGAATTGGACGAGATTTGCAGGGATAGTTGCCCCTTCTGAGTGGATCAATCCTGAGAGGTTTCAGATGAATAGGTGTAATGAGTTTTGTGCAAGAACAGTCTTTACAGTTTGGTGGTTTCCAAACTGTACCCCCTGCATTTTTTTAGGGCAATTGTTATGAAAATGACATACAGCATAGATGTGGCCCTAATTAAGAAAACTGCAAAAATTCAGAAGGATAGGCACAGCATTTTTTGTGGAAGAGGAGTGTTCAAATGAGGTGGGTCTGATTTTCTTCCCCTTAAACCCCACCCCACCCCAGTGAGTTTTGTTTGTTGTTGTTGTTGTTGTTGTTGCCATTTGTATGAAAATGGCACAAGACATAAATGTGTCCCAATGCAAGAAACCTGCAAAGTTTCAGAAGGATAAGTGCAGGGGCTATGGAGTTATGAGGAATGAAAAACAGTTTAAGGCTTTTTGCTTTCTGCTCAATTGGCACCAAAGCCACAGGAAGTACAGTAGGAGAGGGGTGGAAGACGGATGGGGAGCATACAGTGGCAGAAGAACTTGAACATCCAGCATTTTCCAAGCAAGAAAACAATGCCACACCTTCTCAAGTCCCACCGACTCCACCAAATCTCTTTTATCATCCCTGATCCTGAGAGAGAACTAGCAAAGAGCACTGAACACTGAAACACAGTCCTGCGATATATTACTTCAACATCCCTCCCCCAAAACACTGCGATTGGAGCACCCTAGTAAAACCAATAAACCATTCACTATGATTAGAAGCCAGGACTGCCAGTAACAAAATTACAGTTCCTCTTCTCCTTCTCCCTCTCCCCTCTCCCCACCCATGTGTTTTCCTTATGTGGAAAGCTTGAGGAGGAAGGTCTCAATTTTTGAAGTCATGTTGTCTGTGTCACTGGTGGGCTTCAGACAAGACGATAACCCACACTCAAGGGTTGAGTGTGGGTTGTCGTTGAACGGTGGGTTGTTGTTGAAATCATTGCATTGTCTGAAACCAGTCATGATAACAAACCATGGTTTGTTAACCATGAACAACCCGCAGTTCACCACCCAACAACAAACCATGGGATCTCTTCATGGATTGTTCATGGTTAACAAGCCATGACTTGGTAGCACAACTGGGTTCAGACAACATGATAACTCATGGTTCAACAACAACCCACAGTTCAAAGGATTAAATAATATCATAAGAATATACAGTGGCATGATTGGCTCACATGTATGAAGATGGTCTGAAATGAAAATGTTGAAATACTGAAAGAATTCATTGCCCATGCACGAAAGCATGATTCAAGTAAGCTAAGCAAAAGCATTACAGATCATGAACTCCTACTCACTCACCACATTCTTCCTACTAGTATGAATTGGTGACTTTTTAAGAGCAAGTATATAGACCACATTGTTGCAGTTTTAAAAAGTATGCTGTCACCATTTGTTATGACTCCCAGATGTCCTCTCTTACACTCACACACACACACACACACACACACTAAGGGCAGAATATAGTGTGTTGCAGGCAGGGCTAAAGGCAACCTCAATTAACAATAAACACTGTGATCATGGACCGCAACCTGGAAGATTCAGGTACTTTCTTGATGTGAGTGCCTGTTCCCCACTCCTTAACAGAAGTCATATATTTTGTCAGCAACTGTATATGTTGCCATTGAAATAAAACATTGTTGATTGCAACAGTCAGCTTCTATGGGAAGAAAGTACTGAATTACTCTAAGTATATAACTGCTTATTTCATTGTTTCCAGGAAATAAGTCACAAAGGCAGTCCCAGCCAGCAGACCCCAATCCCCTTGCCAGAGTAGGAGACAGAATCATAGCATTAAATATTTGGGGTGCTATTTGAAAGTGCTACCAAGTGATTCCGTCCTGCTTACTTCTGAGTAGACATGCTGCTCATGCTTACTTCTGAGTAGACATGTACAGACTTGCTATTTGGGGTGCTATTTGAAAGTGCTACCAAGTGATTCCATCCTGCTTACTTCTGAGTAGACATGCATAGACTTACTATCTGGGGTGCAATTTGAAAGTGCTATTAAGTGATTCAGTCCTGCTGAGTAGACATGCTAAACATGCTTGCTTCTGAGTAGACATGCTTCCTATTATAACAATGGAATTGGGGGGGGTTGATTTTTCAGCCCGATCCATTTTTGCCTTTGGCCCAACCCACCACTTGAATGCGATCCCTGAGAGCTTCTCTGAAATAGAATCCAGACCTTGGGCTGGAAAAGTTTCCCCACCCTATCCCAGGATGAAACTATATGATATGCTTGCAATATACTATTGAAATTTCAGCAGCCAGCAAAGTAGCTCAATATTTTCACTCATTTGTGTATCTTGGGAGGTACGTTTGCCCATGTTGTGAGTATACAATAACCAAGCATAAAAGAATAAATTGTGGGCAGGGTGAAGGAGGAAATGGTTAATATTTGCTCAATTTGTTTTAGGACAGGTTGTAGAATTTAGCTGTTTTCTTGGCGTGGAATTTGAACTGTGTAAGTGCAGAATTGTAAAAAAATAATTTAAAAAAATAGTGTGGAGTACACACAGTTCTGCAATGCATAATGGTTAGAAAGTTATTGTTGTTGTTTTTTCTTTAAGTGAAAGCTGCTTGCCTTAGGAAACTGGATTTGGCATGCATTACAACATTCAGGCTACAATCAGCTTACCTGAGAGTAAGCCCTATTGACTGGGTTCAGACAACATGACAACCCTCACTCAAGGTTGAGTATGGGTTGTCATTGAACTGTGAGTTTTTCTTTAACCATGGGTTATTGTGTTGTCTGAACCTGGCTGCACTAACAAGCCATGGCTTGTTAGCCATGAACAACCCATGAAGAGAACCCATGGTTTATTGTTGGGTTGTGAACTGTGAGTTGTTCACCATGGTTTGTTATCTTGGCTGGGCTCAGAAAACATGATAACCCACATTTCAACAACAACCCACGGATCAATGACAACCCACACTCAACCCATACTCAACTCTTGAGTGTGGGTTATCATCGTGTTGTCTGAACCCATTGACAGTTACTTCTTTGCACTTTTCTGGACAAGCAGCATATGCTCTGCTCTGCCTTTGTGACCTATTTCCTGGAAACTATAAAACAAGCAGCTACAAACTAAGAGTAATTCAACACTTAGAGAACTTTCATCCTTGTCCTCTTGCCAATGGACTGAGCAAGCGATTGCCCCTACTATTTTTCAGTGCCATAGGCCTATTCCCTTCTCCCATTCGATGCCTTGGATCTCACCTTCCCTAAACCTATTCCAAGCAGTAGTGTGGGAGTTCAGCAAGCCCAACCAGTTACAGCTTCTAGAAACCTTCAAGACTTCCAGATCCTGAGAAGCAAACTCAGTACCTGGCTTTAGCTGCTCCATGCAAGGAGCAAGCAAAACCCTGAAGCATTTTCCTTTCCTCAGCTACTGGGTTGGATCCAGTGGAGGCTGGTGGCTCCAATGTTAGTGGGGTGGTGTATCCATTCTGGGTCTTAGTTTGAACTTTTAAGGCGCTATCCATGGTGCTGAATTTCCCCCCCCCCATTTTAGGTTCAGTACCATGGATAGCTCCTTTACAGTTCCGGCTGAAGCCTGGAGAGGATACAGCTGGAACGCACTGACATTGGAGCCACCAGCCACTGCTGGTTACCCTGGTACAGAAAGATTGTGTGTGTTTTTTTAAATTGCCATACTGCCCTGTCTATGTCTCATTCAGCCCTTTTTACCCTTGCCTCTTCCATTCCTCCCCTTTAGCTCCTTGGAAGGTCAAACTGAAACCCAGAGTGGATACACTGCCCCGCTGCCATTGCATCCAGACATGGCTCCGCAGTGAAAGGGAGGGCTCCTTCCATTTGCACAATGAACCAGGATCCAGCAGAGACTCCATGCTAGAGGAAGCAGGTGGGATGGTGATTTTTGCCAGTTCTTCCTTCCCCAAGCAGCCCCGAGGACCACCTCCCACACTGTTCGGGAGCAGCCCATGACCCTCCAGAGCAGCTTTTCAGGGGGCTGCAGGAAGGAGAAATCAGCAAAAAAACCCTGCTGTCCCGACCCTTTCCTCTGCCACCAGCGGAACTCTGGATCCATCCCCCCCCCATCCCTTGATTGTAAGACAGTGAGAGGTAACTAGAGGCCCCAGGGCCAAAATCCCACCTCCAGATTCACTGTCCACACTGGGGGGAGAGAGGGTCAAAGAGCCCTTTGCTTGCTACTCCTCTGTGGAAGAGTGGGAGGAGCCAATATGGCCAACTCTTTGACCTGAGCTCAGTGGAACAGATGGCTTCTTCTGATTACATTTGCTTTATCCATCTGCTGATACCAAAGTTGTATTTGTATTACTATGTGCATGTGATAAACTGTATATGATGTAATATATTTTGCCCTTTAAAAGGGCGGTGGCTCTATTTAAAAGTAGGTGCTGCTGACCATGACCCTGTTCAGCACTGGAGGATCAGCAATGAATAAAAGCGGGGGGGGGGGGGCATGCAGCCCTCCAGATGCTGTTGGACTCCAATTCCCTTTATCCCTGTTCCCTAGTATATGCGATCAGGGATGGTGGTAGTTGTAGTCCAACAACATCTGGGGGGCCCACAGGTTCCTCACCCCAGCAATATAGAGACTTTTTTCTTTTAGAGCAGCGTGTTGTTTTTTTTTAGTAATTCAAACTTCCTACCTTCAGGGAACATTTTCTGCTCTGACTTGGTTCGCATTTAATGGCAATTCATGGATTCCTTCACCCACAAATTGCCACAAAAAAAAATCTAGAGGGAGCGAGCGAGCACGCTGCCTCTGGTGCACGCCTTGCTTCTGCTTTCAATCAACAACCTACGATCTCCCCATTCATAGGTTGTTAGTATGATATCTGAACCCAGACATGCTGGGTTGCTTGGGGGTTAAACAACTCAGAGCTAACCAACAACAAAGCATGGGTTAACTCTGGGTTGTTTTAACGCCCAAACAAGCTGGAGTGTCCGGGTTCGGATGTCATGCTAACAACCTACAAACAGGGCGATCTAGGTTATTAACTGAAAGCAGAAGCGATGAGCACACCAGAGGCAGCGTGTTCCACCACTCCCACTCATTCCTGACAACCCATGGTTTAAACAACCCATGGGTTGCCATGACATGCAAACCAGCCATTGACTTGTTTGCCACAGAAACTGAGAGTATCTAAGTGCCAGCCAGCAGGCAAAAAAGCCCTTAAGAGTCCCTGCTTGTCGCAAAGGTTTCTGGGGTACTCCCTAAAGTGCACACAGTTCACGAGGGGTACCAGCCAGGCCTGCTGGGCCTCCCCATTGGCTCAAAGGAATTGAAAACATGGCCTAGAACAGGGCAGGGACACTTGTGAACCTCCAGAGGTTTTGGCCTACAACTCCCATCAACCCTCACCAATGGATATGCTGGCTAGGGATTATGGGAGTTGTAGGCCAAAACCTCTGAGGGGTCACAAGTGGCCCAGTCCTGGCCAAGAATGTGAGGAGTGGGGCAAACTCCTGGCCTGCAGGATCTACTTTGTTGTTTGTTTGCTTTTTAACTAAAACCCCAAGTCCATCAACTGGAACACCGAAATAATGGCGGGGGGGGGCAGACTTAGAATTAAGGACCACAGCACCTCTGAGCCTATGCTCAACTCATTTTATTTTCAGCCCCAGAACTGAGTTCACAGCCCTTTTTGCACAAAATCCACTCCTTGTTTCCCCTACCCCACCCCCACCCCAAGCTTTCTTTCTTGGGGTGGGCGGGGGATCACTGTTGCTGTTATTATTAAACCATTGGAAGTCAGAAACCCTTACTGATCTGTTAGATGTGGATCTACCTCCTTGTTCAACCCTGGCCTAGAACATACCTGCAGGGAAACATGTCTGCCATTCCTGGACCTCACATTGAGGAATCTGCCGTGCTAAGTTTCTAAGGAACTCCAGGATTCCCTGAATCACTGGGAGGAGGGGGACCCACCGGTGTCCCACCACATACACAGGAGTCCATCATAATATAAGAAGAGCCCTGCTGAATCAGACCAAGGGTCCATCTAGTCCAGCATTCTGTTCACAAAGTGGCCAGCCAGCTGCCCACAGGAAACCCACAAGCAGCGCATGAGCACCCTCCCACCCATGTTCCCCAGGCAATTGGTGTATATATGCATACTGCCTAACAGAACACCCTGTTCTAAGAACCAGTTTACACAGACACTGACAGAAACATACATCAACTTTCTCGGCCACTGTGAATCGGTGCACTGATGAACCTGCCCTTGTGAAATATCCAACTTGTGTCCCAAAATAGCTTGTTCGCAGCATCATGGTTTGATCCACCCACTTTTGGAAAGATTTTGGGAGTCCCCACACACATTTTTGGGAAGTCCTGGCAAGTAGCACCCTGGAAACTTGTCCAAGTTCCTGTTTCGGCATCAATGTACAAGAAACACATAAACCTGAGGCCTCTACTGTCAACACCCCTCTGTGAGTTACTATGCTAAATGCAAGTGGGGTTGAAACATTATAGATAGATCTATCTAAAACTTTTTAAAATTGTTTTACCATTGGTTTTTATTGTATATAGTTATTATTATGTATGTCACCCTGAGAGCTTTGAGTATAGGGCGACTCATAATTTGGATGGATAGATAGATGATAGATAGATAGATATGGAGAGGGAGAGGTGGGGGGGGGAGAGATGGAGAAAATGAATGGCCTGCATATCGCTGCGTTTCAAGGCACAAAAGGATGGTCTTAAGAAAATGTATAAAACTGATCCTGGACAGGAATTTTGATGGCCATATCCCGAAGAAGACAGTCGTAGTAATATTAACGAATTCACAACATGGAGAGGGCGGGGGGAGAGAGAAAGGTGTCCAGCACGGAGAGATGTGAAGGTGGGCGTGGACTGAAGGAATGGGGATAGATAGCATGGGAAATCTATCTACCTAAAATGGGCAGCGTTGCGCACTAGCGCCCAGGCGAAGGTTAACCCTGGGAGCACATGGGCTCTATTTTCTTGCGGCGATCTGGTCCAATACTCCACCACACACAACACACACACACAGAGCCAAACTCCGCCCCGTGGCCCCGAGTTGGCACGCTTTCCTAAAAAGGAGCAAGAGTGGTGGTGGTGGAATCGACTTCACCGCGATCCCGGCTTGGGAGAGAAGGCGCCAACTCCTCTGCTGACGCCTCCAACTCACCCTGGGCAGAAGAAGGGCAGGTCCCATTGCCCCCCTTCCCCCCAAGGCAGGACAGGCAGAAGAAGAGCCAACCCCTTCGCTTACCTGAGCTGCCCGGGAGACGGAGACCAAGAGCAGGAGCAGGTCGGCGAGGAAGCGCATCGTGCAGGCGCCGAGCCCAGCCCAGCTCAGCCTCGGGCGAGATCCAGCCAGCTGGCTCCCCCCACCCACCCCCAAGTCCCCGCCCGCTCAGCGGCTCCTCCGCATCCCCGCGCCAAGAAGGAAAGAGGCGCCGCCGACACCGCCAGACTCCAGCGCGCCCCAGGCGGGAGGACGGATCGGTGGAGAGGGACGGCGCCCGCTGGCCTCGCCTTCTCTCCACCGGCCAACAGGCAAGGAAAGGCGGTGGCTGCCCGCCGCGGCTGCTGCTGCTGCAGCCAGAGGGGCCCAAGATCCGGCACGGGCAGGCTCCGCCTAGCGCTGGGCCAGACAGGCAGCGCGCCCCGTGCGCTCTCACGGCCCCAGCGCCACCTTTCTCCACCGGCGAGGAAAGGAGGGGAAGACGGCGGCGGAGTCCCACCTCGGAGCTGGGAACGAGAGGAAAGGAGCGCGGGGGGGGGGGTGTCCCGTAGCCGCTCGTCTCATTGGTCCTCTCAAGCCGATCGCCTGCCAATACCGAGCGCTTAGGGGGGCGGAGGGAAGCCCCTTCCCCAGGCTACTACGTTACGGATTTATTTATTTATTACTATAATCCAGTGAATCTTTCTTAAGGGATTCGGGGCGCGCGCGCGCGCGCGCGCACACACACACACACACACACACACACACAGCCCTGCCTAAGTGACCCTTTAGCCTGTCGCGCTCGAGGATCAGGGCCACGTAACGTAATACACCGAATCGCACTCCGCGCGAACAGATTCTCAAATAGCGAACGTCGAGCTCGTCCTTGCGTTCGCTACAACTCATTAGATTCCCTCGTGGCCTGTAAGAAGACACTGAAGATTGATGGATGGATTTTTATCTTATTTTATTTTAAATGTATGCTTCCCTTAATAGGACCTATCGGGCTCTCCGCTTACATCACACAACCAATGCCACGATTAGGAAGGGGGGGCAGAAAAGAAAGAGGAACCAAATCCATCCTTCTCTCATGCTTTAACCACGCTGTGCATGCAACACGCTATTGAGGGCCACTGATCCGTAGTATGTGTGTATGTGTGTGTGTGTATATATATATTCCAAGTTCACATATATACACATGAACTTGGAATTCTAATAGGTACTGCAGATTTGGGGCATATTCAGGAGATCACATCTTTTCCTCCTGATTAGTTGTTCTGGAGTAACTACCTACCATCTTTGATTCCATGGGAGATAATTCCCCAGGAGTACAGGACCAAGAGGTGGTAGTTAGTCCAGTCAGTCACATGGTGTGATCTGTTATTGGTGATGCTGGCTTATAGCCCTGATTTAACATTGGACTGGGATGATGTGTGTGTGGACGGGTGGTGTAATGGTTAGAGTGGAGATGGTGTGGAAAGGAGGACCTCAACCACCAGCACATTAATTCCAGAGCAGGTTTAGACCAGCATTAGGGAAAGTATGATGTAGTACAAGAGCAGGCAACCTGGAGCCCTCTAGTATGCCTATGTACTCCAGTTGCTGGGGAACTGGGCAGGAGGGTGCTGTTCTCATGTCCTGCTTGTGTGGGATCCTGTGGGCAGCTGGTTGACCACTGTGTGTACAGAATGCTGGACTAGATGGACCCTTGGTCTGATCCAGCATGGCTGTTATGTCTTTATGATCTTTTGGACTACAACTCCCATAATCCCTGACCATTGCCCATGCTGGCTGGGGCTCATGGGAGTTGTAATCTAGCACATCTGGAGGGCACCAGGTTCAACACTCTATGTATACCACACTGTACAGGCAGTCCCTGAGTTAAGAACGTCCGACTTACAGACAACCCATACTTAAGAATGGACTTCTGGGTTCCCCAGTGCTACATCGTTTACGTAGAGTACATAGTGTAGTATACTACGTAATTTACTCAGTTTGTGTATGCTGTTCTGACTTTCATACAACTTTGACTTAAAGACATTCTTAAGAATGGAACTCGTTCATAACCTGGGGACTGCTTGTATATATATTTGGCCCATAGGCCAAATCTAGTCTCCTAGATTTGTCTAGTCCCAATCTGGCCCGCTAGGAATCCCCAGTTAGCCACGCCCCTTCCCCTGCCATCCCATTTCCCCCTGCCCTACTCGCCAATTGTTGGGTAGTTTCCCAGCTTTTGCGCATTTCCTTTCCCATTCTAAATGGTTGAAATGCCCCTCCTAAAGCTTAGCGACTGGCAGTAAGAGCTCTAGGCTAAAATATGCTGGCATTTTTGTATTTTGGCCATGCCCCTTTTGCCTTTGGCACCACCCACCACTGGAATGCGGCAGGGATGGGGACTCGGACTCCAGGACTCGACTCGTGAGTCGGACTGAGTCCCCCCTCTGACTAGAGTCCCACCCAAGTCCCAATATTTTTAATGGATCTCGAGATTCGACTCGGGACTCGAGACAAAGGACTCTTCAACATCCCTGGCTGTGCCAGAAGGAGTGGAGAGAAGTGCGGTCGCCGGTGAAGATTTTATTTTTAAAAATCATTTTCCTAAAATGCAGCCTTTCAGACATTTTGGGTTTGGCTGCCTCTGCCTGCCTGCTTTGGGGTTCCCTGCCTCCTCTGCCTGCCTGGTTATTTTGGGTTTGTCTGCCTGGTCTGTTCTTGTCAAAATCAGTTGCAGAGTTTTGAAATAAAAAGGCACACTTGTGCCTAGAATTTATTTAAGCCACACATATATAAGTAGCCTTATTTTGTTGGGGAAACCCCCCATTGATTTTAATAGGGACTCGTGGAGTCAGCTTTGGGAGTGACTCGGGACTCGGGACTCGTGAGTCACCATTTTGGACCAAGGACTCCGACTCGAGACTCGGGTCCAAAGACTCGTGACTCGACTCATGACTTGAGACCAAGGACTCTTCAACATCCCTGGAATGTGGCCCCCGAGTGCTTCTCTGAAATTGAATTTGGCCTTTGGACTGAAAGCGATTCAACAGCCCTGATATGGAGACTGTTGAACTAGGGCAAGAGAGAGCTGCTGGGTCCCAATCCCTGCTCAGGCATGAAGCTCACTTGATGAACTTGAGTCAAGTCTCTTTCACCTCAGTCTGCCTCACAATGTTGTTGTTGCTGTTGTGAGGATAAAATGGAATAGCCATCATAATACACTGGAGTGTGGTACAAATGTGATATTTTATAGAATCATAGAAAAGTAGAGTTGGAAGGGGCCTACAAGGCCATTGAGTCCAACCCCCTGCTCAATGCAGGAATCCAGGTCAAAGCATCCCTGACAAATGGCTGTCCAGCTGCACCTTGAATGCCTCCAGACCAGAGTGGAAGAGCCCACCACCTCCCTAGGTAGTTGGTTCCATTGTCTTATTGCTCTAACAGTCAGGAAATTTTTCCTGATGTTTAGGTGGAATCTGGGTTCCTGTAACTTGAGCCCATTATTCCGTGTCCTGCAAACTGGGATGATCGAGAAGAGATCCTGGCCCTCCTCTTTGTGACAACCCTTTAAGTACTGGAAGAGTGCTATCATATCTCCCCTCAGTCTCCTCTTCTGAAGGCTAAACATGCCCAGTTCTTTCAGTCTCTCCTCATAGGGTCTTGTTTCCAGTCCCTTTATCATCCATTAAAAGTCCAGGGGTGCTTCCAGATGGAGAGAACCTAGCCCTGCCTATCAAAAGACATTGTGCAGCTATTCTGTCTTTTCTTCCTTTGTGGATTTTCTGTGCAAAGAAGAAAAGAAAGAAAGAAAGAAAGAAAGGTGGAAGAAGTGGTGGGAAAATATGGGAGGGTTACAAGTGGAAGATGATGCTGTATGTGTGAAATTCTGAGAATGAGGCAGGGTGGTTGCATGATTTAAAAAATGTGTCTGGAAGCACTCTAGAATAGCAGGGATGGGAATGTTTTTTTCAGCTCTGGGATAACGTTTTCAGTGGAGTGGAGGGAGAGGAGTCCATAGCAAAGAG
Source organism: Shinisaurus crocodilurus (assembly GCA_021292165.1). Classification (NCBI taxonomy): domain Eukaryota; kingdom Metazoa; phylum Chordata; class Lepidosauria; order Squamata; family Shinisauridae; genus Shinisaurus; species Shinisaurus crocodilurus. Next base: position 23,823,372 of record CM037881.1, read on the forward strand.
AAGGACTGGAGATTTGGGGCAGGAGCCAGGACCCCTGGAACATAGCTCTCTGTAACATTTAGGGGTCATCGTTACATATTCCCATCTCAGAAACCCAAGTCCTATACAGGCAGTCCCCAGGTTATGAACGAGTTCCGTTCTTAAGAATGTCTTTAAGTCGAATTTGTATGTAAGTCGGAACAGCATAGCATTCTATATGTTAAAAGCAGCATTTATGCAAATTGCGTAAATTACACAAATTGTGTAGTATACTACACTATGTACTCTATGTAAACGACATAGCGCCAGGGAATCCAGAAGTCTGTTCTTAAGTATGGGTTGTCTGTAAGTCAGACGTTCTTAACTTGGGGACTGCCTGTACTAGCATTTCTATGTACTTGTCTGAAGAGACCCACACCAGCCAGTGCAATCCTGTACATGTCTACTCAGGAGTGAGCCCCACTGAGTTCAATGGGCCTTATTCCCAGGTAAGTGTGTATAACAGCCTCCCTCAACCTGGTGCCCTCCAGATGTGTTGGATGACAACTCCCATGGCTGGCTGGGGCATGGTGGGAGTTGTAGTCCAACACATCTGGGGAAAACTGGTGTCTACGATTGCAGCCTCAGTGGCAGGGATGGTGCTAGGTACTAAAAACATCCGGGGCTCAGACCCACAGGACCAAAAAAAATGCACAAATTTGCATATGCTAATTTACATATGTTCTAAAGTGTGTGTGTGTGTGTTTAAGGAACCTTGTCTCCTAAGGACACCCCATTTGTAAAAAGAGATTTATGGACAGGGGAGAGGAGGGCATTTGATTTCAGGGTGGGGGGAACCTCAGGCAGAAAGATTCACCTTTATTTCAGAAGTGCCCATGGGCAGCAGGGTGGTGAGGCAGATGGCCTCCCAGAGATTGGGGGCTCTAATTGAAAGATCTGAGGCTCTGACCCTAGTGGGCCACCCCCTAAGACTGCTTCTGCTCAGTCGTGCAGAAGAAGAATCCATATCCCTCAAATTTCCCAACCAGAGTAATCCGTTATGGATTTGTTATAAATTAATGAATTATGCTTATAGCTCACCTTTTTCAATAGGAAAAACTCAAGCTAACAAGAGAAATATAATATACCGATGGATCACTCACCAAGGAAAAGACCTTACACAGTCTATCTCTGTCCACCCCACCAGAGCGGCCAGTCACTAATGGTGGCTCAGGTGACGAGTGAGCTAGGTGGCAGGCCTGCAGAAATAGCCTCCTACTTTCATCCTTTCCCTCTGCTGAACCTTGGAGTGGCTTGTCCCTAATGGGGTCCCAAAGCACAGAGCCTGGATGGCACCTGAACCAAACAGGTGAATGAGAAGGGTCTTTGTGGAGGAAGTGTGGAGGAAGAGGGGGGGCTGGCTGGCCCACCAGACCTCCACCCTTTCCTCCTTCAAAGGAAAACCCAGCACTTGCCACCATGTGGCCCGGAAGGGGGGGCTGGCTGACCCGCCACTACCCCATCCTTGCCTGCTGGCAAAGGAACCAAGACCCCCAGAGATCTCAAGGTACCAGACTGCCAGCCTCAGCTGTCTCTGCAATCCTACTTGGATCTCTGTTCAGGGACTCGCCTTTATTTCTGTAACCTGGATTTAGATACTGAACCAACAGAGTACTACAAAACCCATGTGGGGTAAACCATGACAAGGTTTATTTCTGGTAGCATCTTACAACAAGAGTAGGCAAATAAGAGAAGCACACAAAATAGAGAGACACTTTAGTACACAGTAAAGCTGCAAAATAACAAAACCTGATTCCTTAAAATCTCTCAAGCACACACTTGTTACCTGAGGGTGTCTTCTTCAAAAGGTTAGATCCAGCACAGCCTTGCCGCCCGATAGAGAATTACCACACCTACCCGAAGGTCCAAGATGGGTAAACTCCTACAAGGCTTGCCTTTCTAGACCCTTCAAACCAGCCAACTTTACCAGGGCTGCCTGGGGTCGATTCTTGAGGGGGCCCCCCCTAAAGGCTCGGGCCCCTCGCTGGCGCGCTGCCATGCCAGGCACGCTACCAAAAGGACTGACCAAGAACAAAGGCTTACACGTGGGGAATAGCTCATCCCCCTCCCCTTTTCTGTAACCTTCTTGCTTCAGCCAATCAATTTGAACTTCACCTGGCCAGGCAGGGGAAAGGGAACTGTGAGTCATGGCCTGAACTATCTGCATATGAATGCCCTCAGCCTGGTTCCTCCAGACTTCTAGACGCCAGGCCCCATCTCATGTTCCATGCACCTTTTGCTTCCTCCCAGCCCCCACCTGGTTTACTCATGAGGAGGCGCGTGTGTGTGTGTGTGTGTGTTCCTGCATGCATGCATGCAGGAACCCTAAAAACTCTTTTCTCTACACGCTAACTATGCACACCCCACCCCAGCAGGTTCACACATGAGGTGTGTGTGTGTACCCCCAAAGGCTTGTTTCTCCACAGTCTTGCATTTACTTCTCCCTCTTCTGCTGCTAAACTACAGGATGGTTAGCCACAGAAGAAAAGGAGGCCGCCCAGAGATTGGGGTCAGGGGGCAGGCTGAGGAGCAAATTCAGAGAACATTGTGGTGAGAAGACAAATGAACTAAAGTTCAAGGTGCCTGAGAATGCTGCTTCACTCAAATATTTAAGTGCCATTTTTCATATCCCTCCATTCTTCATTATTTGTCATACTCCTGACAACGCTACCCTGAAATGCAGCTGCAGTTGGGAGGCTATTGTTAGCTTCGAAATATGCCATGATGTGCTGTGCTGGCGGTGCCTGTAAAAACAAGCAAAGCAAAGCAAGCAAACAAACAAACAAATATGGCACCAGCTTCCCAATTAATTAAATGCCCAAGTCCTATCTGACTCCCTCCTGCATAAATCAGTACCTATGTAAATACTTGTTCATAAATGTACAACTTGCATTCTGAAAGCATAGCTATGTTTCTGGCTGCCATGGGAAATTCCCCTATCACAAATCCAAGGCACATATCAGTGGCCTGAAAGGACAGAAAACCAACTGCCTTCCAGTTAACAAACGTGCCTCTCCTTGGCTGTTATTTGCCAGAACTGTCAACTAGGTGAGTGCCTATTTTACAAGTCTGTGTCGAAGCACATGAAGTGTGATGTGTGATGTCCCATTTTAATACATAGGCTCCTGGCTGCTATATTTCCCTTCTGCCAACCTAAATCTGTTTTGGAAATCCCACAACCCAGCATTCTGTCCCACTTGTGCTTTGGCTTATTATCATCTTCCAATAGCTGTTATGCAGCGCATTTCATATCCCCACTTTGGAGAAACAGAGCAACAGAGATGTCCCATTTTTGTTGTTTTCTTAAAAAAACAAACAAACCCAACAACAAAAAAGAGTGTACTGGAGTATATGTGGATCAAATCTCAGCTTTCTAACTGTTGGGAAATGTTGGCAATCCTGTTGGTGACTATACGTCATTGTAAATTACCAGTTTTACATCCTCATCACAGACTCCTCCACTTGCCCAGCTACTACGTACATCTTACCTCCTTCCATTGTGACATGGACTGTTTCCATAATGGAGGGATGTAAGAAATTAAGCCCTGCCCCCAAGAGTTTATATTGGGACTGGTGCTTTTTAACTTGTTCATAAACGATCTGGATAGGGATGTAGGGATTTTGTTAAATCCATTCTATCTGTTTTACTGATGGTCAGGCATCGTCTGCTGCATCGTCTGCTCATTGATGGAATCAGATTTTTGTATGGGAGAAGCATTGGACGGGGACTCGGGGGATCCGGGTTCTAGTCCCCACTCAGCCATGAAGCTCACTGGGTGACTTTGGGCCAGTCACTGACTCTCAGCCTAACCTACCTCACAGGGTTGTTGTGGGGATGAAATGGAGAGGAGGAGGAGGATTATGTAAGCTGCCTTGGGTTCCTTGCAGGAAAAAAGGTGGGATATAAAATAAATAAATAAAATTTCATTCCTTTGTAAATCCACAGAATCCACAGGACTCAGAAAAAGTTGGTCCACTGTGTAATCCACAGGTCAGATTAATAGAAATCCAAACTGATTTGAATCCATTGGAGGTTTCTCCGGCATCCCTATCTGAATTTAGGGAGGAGCAGTGAAATTGCCATGTTTACTGATGACTCCAAATTAGTTTTGACTGGTTAAAACAAAAAGGGATTCCAAAGAGCTCCAACAGGATCTCTCCAAACTGGGGAAATCGACAATGAAGTGGCAAATGCAGTTCAATGTAAACAAGTGTGTAAAGTGATGCACGTTGGGGCAAAAAAAATCCTAACTTCACATATACACCTATGGGGGGGTTGAGCTGCTGGTGATTTGGGGCCATGCTGGAAAGCTCAGCCAAACTTTTGACCCAATGGCAGCTGTGAAAGGGACGAATTCTATGTCAGGGATGATTAGCAAAGGCAGAATCAAGAAAATAACTGCCAATATCAGTGTTGTGTGACCAGACCTGGAATACTGTATACCATTCTGGTTGCTACATCTCAAAAAGAACATTGTAGAGCTGGAAGAGGTAGAGTAAATGGCAACTCCCATATGGGGAAAGGTTAGCCTGTTTGGGACTCTTTAGTTTAGAAAAAAGTGAGTAATGGGGGGGGGGGGGATATGATGGAAGCACCAAAAAATATGCAGTGTGGAGAAAGTGGGTAGAAAGAAATTTTCTCCCTCTTTCATGATACTAGAACCCGGGGTCATCCCATGAAGCTGAATGGTTGGAGATTCAGGACAGATAAAAGGAAGCACTTCTTCACACAGCATATTGTTGAACTATGGAATTCACTACCACAGTCTGGATGGCTTTAAAAGGGGATTGGATTGGATAAATTCATGGAGGAGAAGGTTATCAGTGGCTACTAGACATGATGGCTATATGCCAGTTCTTGGGGAACATGAGTGCGAGAATACTATTGCCTTCATATTCTGCTTGTGGGTTTCCCAGAGGCATCAGTTTGGCTGCTGTGAAAAACAAGGTGCTGAACAAGATAGGCCTTTGGTGGTCTGATCCAGGAGGCTCTTCTTATGTTCTTACCAAGAGTACAACAGGGTTCTGTTGCCTTATTGCTCCCAGTAACTGGGAAGCATGGGTTGCTTTTCCGAAGTGGTGCTAAGCACATTTTGCTTTCGTTTCTAGATACATGCATTTTTAAGTGTTACTGTACAATCCTATACATGTCTACTGAGATGTAAGCAGTGGAGGCTGGTTGCTCCAATGTCAGTGGGGCTGTGTATCTACCCTGGATTTTACTCTGAACTTTTAAGAGCTATCCGTGGTGCTGAACCCAACCCCAAAAGGAGGTTTAGCACTATGGATAGCTCCTTAAAAGTTTGGAGTAAATCCAGAGTGGATCCACAGCCCCGCTGACATTGGAGGCACCAGCCTCCACTGGATGCAAGCCCCATTGGGCTTAGTCCCAGATGCTTACTCTGTGTATAGGACTGCAGGCTCAATGTAGCAAGTAACTCCAAAGGGAACTGACATTTTTCATTCACATTATATAATGGGTATCAGGAATCAAGGCACAATATGTCTTGAACTTGTGTCTTGGTGGATATTCAGGGAGGATCGGTGGGCGTTCAGTCTGTGCACCACCCTCCAACTCTGGTCAGAGAGTAGAACTGCAGGGAGACCAGCTGTGCTCACAAGAAAGCCTCCATGCGCCAATAGGTCAGAGAAGTTCAGCTGATATTCACTGACCCCTTTAAAGGTCAGCCTTCCTTGCCAATCTGAGAGCCAAACTAGATGTGACAGCAGCAGTTCCATGCATGTAAATGTAGAAAGAGAGGACAGGGTCCAATTTTAAAAGAGAAAGGCGTGTGGCAAGACCTTCCCTCTGTCTGCAACTTACCTGCCTATATGACTGCCTTGACAGTGGAAAGGTGGGTTATATAGTTTTGCAAAATAAAATAATAAATGCACACACGCACACACACACACCCCACAAACACACAGCTCTATTCTCCTCAGCCAAGCTCCAAAACTGGAAGTGTATTCAGCTGGAGGGGGGAAAGCACTTGAGGTGAGGGCTTAAGGGGAGGTGATCCACAGGCAGGGGGACAGTCCCATCTGCTTCCCCCTGCACTCCCTTTGTTTTTTATAATCAGATGCACACTGCTTTCCCCAGAGCTGTGTGCAAATGGTCTCTTGAAATTCTTCCTCCTACTTGTGGGCAGAGTAATGTCGCCGGATTTCTCCGGGAGAAGGAGAAATTCTCCCACAGTTTCTCACAGGTAGGGCTCACCCTTGGCAGGGGGTGCAGCACAGCTGCTTCCTTTTTTTCCTAAAGGATTTTGTTTTTCATGCTGCAAGTGGCAACAGCAGAAAATGTGTCGGCAGCCTGGTCACCATTTTGCATCCTTTACCTAGTGTCATTCGATGGCATTGTGTGAGGGTGGGGTGGGGGGGGTGAAGGGGGACACCACATATAGTGGTGAAGATTTGGAAGGGACCAAGAGTGCAGTGTGTGTGCTTTTTCTTTCTATCACACATCTCTCCATTTCTCTGCAGCCTCCCAGACTGCCTGCACTTTCAGATCCAAAAAAGCCCTATGGGAAGAGCTACCTCATGATGTCTTTCATTGGGCAGGAAGTGCGGGAAGCCAAGGAGGCTGCCGGCTGCCAGAGAGATGAGTGTACAATGAAAGACAGGACGCTCGCTTCTTCACCATTTTATAAGTAAGTTAAGCACAAGGACACTGACTGAACCCAACCCATGCGAATTTCTCCAAAATTTTCTTATTTGAATTTCTTTTTGGAAGCATTTTCTTTTCTGTCAAATTGAATGAGAATGGTCAGGGGGGAAATGTGGGATAAATTTTTGGCAGAGCACTAGCCAAAATTAGTATTTAATTTGGGAAGTTCCATCTTTAAACATGTAGCGCTGCCACCATCACATTGAATTTGGCCCTGTGCAATGGCAAAGCTTCGGAAGTTGCCTTATACTAGGTCAGACTAGAATTTGGCCACCAATTTGGACAGCTTTAAAAGGGGGCTGGACAAATTCGTGGAGGAGAAGCCATCAATGGCTACTAGTCCTGATTGGCTCAATGCTCCCTCCAGGATCAGAGGTACATGCCTATGTGCACCAGTTGCTGGGGAACATGGGAGGGAGGGTTCTGTTGCACTCATGTCTTGCTTATGGGATCCCATGGGGAGCTGGTTGGCCACTGTGTGAATGCTGGACTAGATGGACCTTTGGTCTGATCCAGCATGGCTCTCCTTATGTTCTTAGGCTATTTGTCCCTTTAGCCCAATGTTGACTACTCTGATCAGCAGTGACTCTCAAAGGTCTCAGGCAAAGAGAGAGAGAGAGAGAGAGAGAGATCTCCCATCACCTGCAACCTGATCCTTCTAACTACTAATGGTGGGGATTGAAGCTGGGATGTTCTGCATGCAAAACATCTGTTGTGACACTGACTTGCCTTTGCAGGAGCTTAGTCCAATGGCTATATTTTCAAGACTAGGAGTACTGCTAGGCATGGACTTAGGGGCACAAGTCTGGGGCCTTGCAGCCCCTGCTCTCAGCCGCTGCTCACAGCCCCTGCTCTCAGCCCCCTCCCCACAAATTAAATGCCCTTGCTCTCTACTCCCCACCCGTGCTTACTCTGGATTCTGGAGTCTCAGGTGACTGCCCGTGTGCAGCTGATCGTCCACTGTGTGAAGAGAATGCTGGGTTAGATGGACCCTTGGTCTGATCCAGCAGGGCTCTTCTTGGGCAGGTAAGGCTTTAAGGCATGGATGGGCAACATGCAGCCCCCTGGCTGATTTTTGTAGCAAAATTGGTGGTGCCAATTATGGCAGCGGCAGGGAGGGTCATGACCCCCGGTGGGCTCGGGGTGGGGAAATTGTTCCACACCAGCTTTAAGGGAAAGGTGTTTGGGGAAGTGAGGGGGGGCTCAACGCAAGCTGGAAAAGGATTTCAGAACTTTTAAAGCTCACCTCTCTTTTGAAGTTTGTTTTGGAGACTGGCTTGGGTTGAAGAACGCTAATCTCCCTACACACACACACACACACACACACACAGAGAGAGAGAGAGAGAGAGAGAGAGAGAGAGAGAGAGAGAGAGACCAGGCTTGCTTCCAGATATGGCCCTCCACCATGGACTGGGCCAGCCCTGACAGCATGTTGCCGCTGATTCTATCTTTGCTACAACAGAATGCGGCTGGCTCTGTCTTTTCGATTTTTGATATTCTAGTCTCTCTGAGTCTCTGCTGGAGAGGATGTTGAGCCTTTGGTTTCTTCAAATCCAGGCCCTTTCATATGCAAGATAAAAGGAAGGGTGGGAAGAGAGAAGGGGGGGAGATTTATTCTTTGTTCTGGGTAGGGAAGGGAAGTCGCATGGTTTTGTCTCTTCCCAGGAACAATAGTTTGCTGGAGACAGCCCAGTAATTATCTTGTTAAAATGTACCACGCAAGAGCCGCCCCCGCCATGCTGAAGGTGTGTCCCTTGGAAAGGTGTGTGTGTGAGGAGAGTGTGCCTCACTGAAGCACAAGGCAAAGTCCCCAAAAGATCATCTTCCCATTTTGTCTTTAAGGCTTGAGCATCCGTGATCAGCCAAGATCTGCTCCAGCTTTCTGTCCACTCCAGGCCCCGTCAATCAAAATGATTGAGATAAATCAGGGAGGGGGGATGTGTGGTCCTCCAGACATTGTTAGACTTCAAGACCCATCAGCCCTAGCCAATGCAGGGATGAGGGGAGTTGTCGTCAACAGCATCTCCCACCCCTGGATTACATGGTCCTCAATAAAGTATGAAAAAAAAACTTTACAGCAGGGGTGCAGGTACTCAGGCCTAGGGGCCAGACCTGTCCCTCCAGAGCTCTCTGGAAGGCCACACTCCCTTCCCCTGGGCCATCCCCTTTCTCCTCAACCACCAACAATTTGGTGGTTTCTCAGCTTTTGTGCAGTGTGTGTCATCCCTGCCCCCCACCTTCTAATAGGTTGGAATGCCTCTCCCAAGGCTTAGTCACTGGCAGGAAGAGCTTTAAGCTACAATGTCCTGGTCTTCTTTTGTATTTTGGCCCCACCACCCCTTTTGCCTTTGGCCCCGCCCACCACTGGAATACAGCCCCCGAAAGCTTATCCAAAATGGAATTTGGCCCTCGGGCTGAAGGAGGTTCTGCACCTGTGGTTTACAGGCTTAAAAATCCAGCAGCCTGGCCTGCCCCATAGCACAACAGGCCCTGCAGCTGATTGCCTAAGGAAGCATTCTCCAGCCCGATGCCCTGCAGATGTTTTGGCCCACAGCATGCCTGAGTCTGAGCCTGAGCCTGAGCCATGCTGGCTGGGGCTGAGCATTGCTGGCTGGCTGTAAGATTGCCTTCCCCAACCCGGTGCCCTCATGCTGGCTGGGGATGATGGGAGCTACAGTCCAACACATGTGGAGGGCCCCAGGTTGGGGGAGGCTGCTGCCAGAGCAAGCAATACCGTGCATGTGTGAATGAATCTCACACCAGAACTGCACTCGTCCCCTCAACCACAGCGCTCCACAGATCTTCCCCTTCCTCTGTTGCTGCCCCTCTCTCGGATTTTAGATTGTCCCTCAGGACAGGGACCCGTTTCTTTCTACTCTGATAGCACACAGATGATGCTGCATAAGTAATAGCATCATTCAGCCTCCAGCCATCGAGTGTACAAACACTACACTACAGCCGTTCTCTGGAGAAATCAGGTGGTGTACGTGCACAATCGAACCAGCTTGAACTCCCCCTCACCCAAGGAAAGAAACCTTGGGGCAAAGACCTGCGTTGTTACTGAAGGAGGGTCATGGGTGAATTTCTACTTGCCGTTGTCAATATTTTGGAGAGGCATCATCACCGCCAACAAACAGACCCACGTTCCTGTCTTTTACTTTGTCCTCCGAGTCACCTTGCAGCTGTTAGCCGTTATTCTTATGAGCGTAGTAAGCATTTATGATGCCATCCGGCCAGGCAGATAATTTTAAATGATTAGCATAAATCCAACTGGAAAATTGGTCTCCGCTATAGCAAAATGATGCAGCTACAGGTCCTTCCCTTCCCTTCCCTGCACTGTCGGTTTGATACCAAGCTCTGGCAATGGCTGGGTTCACACACACAACACTTTAAAGTGGCCTGGGCCCCCGAGTAATGAGCGGGCACAGCAGAGTTCCCTGGCCATCTCCCTCACCCTCTTCCCTCATCAGTCCTCCTGCAGGTATATCCCAGGGTACACTGCAGGAGCACCAAGCCCCCCCCCAGCTGTCATTTGTACTAATCCCACCACCACCACTGGGGATTCCCTCTGGTTTTGCCACTTCCCAAGGTGCTATCTACTTGGGGTAAATGGCAGGACTGAGGGGACAGTTGGGGCTTCCCAACACCCCCAACACCTTGGGGATCCTGCATGGAAGGGGAGGAATTGAGGGGGGTGTACCCCAAAACACGCTTTTTTTGCAGGATCTTGGGTTGGGGGGACTTGTGCCTCTGGGTTATCCACACTTGGGAAAGTGAGCACAGCCCAGGGAGACATGACACACACCCCCCCAAAAAAACCCAGAAGATTCTGCTGAAAAGGGTGCTTTCCACTCACACCCCCCACCTTTTTTGGAAATAAAATGTAAAAGAAATAGGTAGCAGTGAGCTACAAAGTTCCAATTTGGCATGGACACTGTGTCCATTCAGACAAGTATCCATGTCAAATTGGAATGCTGTAGACCATTGCTAACTACCGGTATTTCTTTTACATTAAAAAAAAGAAGTTGGGGGGAGTGGAAAGCACCCTTTGCTAGCCCACTGGCAAGAGTGGCAGCCCTTTTTTGCCACTCTTGCCAAGGGGCTCTGCACCTTTTTGGCTTCTCAGTGGGTTAGCCTGTCATCTGGGCAGCTGTTGGCAACCTCTGCCAACGGTGAGCCCAACCTGTGAGAAATGATTGGAGAATTTCTCCTCCCCTGGAGAAATTCTGTGAAATTGTTTCCCCAATTTCTCTGCCCAGAAATAGGGTGGAGAATGCCAGTTGCACACCACTCTACTTTAAGGTAAAGTCTTCCTCCACCAATGCTTTTGTGCATATGTATTTTCCTCATGGCTACACTGCATCATAGATTTTGTAGTATTAGTTAACAAGCATTAATACATCCCCAAAACTGCAAACAGTTTAACACAAAAAGATCAACATACCATGAGAATGCAAATATTGCAAGATTTGTTAGCACAAGGATGACTCAACAAAAGTATGGCCACAGCCACCATCAGAATTGTCAGCATTCAATTTGAATTGTGGATGGTTGCTTTTGTTGTTTATTTATTTATTATATTTATATCCTGCCTTTTTTCCTTCAAGGAACCCAAAGCAGCTTACATAACCCTCCTCCTCCTCTCCATTTTATCCTCACAACAACCCTGTGAAGTAGGTTGTTGTTTGGGGTGACAGAAAAATTTAGTGGCAAGCCTACTGTTTGTATTGTAATTTCATACTTAATGAGTTGACGTACGTGAACTGCCACAGAATGTTCACAAATATTCACTCGGCAGAGAGGAAATCTTCCGTTCTAGAATGTCGACATCCAGCGCAGCTTCTGTGAGGGAAATGAAAGGACAGCGTGTCTGTTGAACACCTCACAGTTGCCCAGGTACTGTGACGGCTGTGTACCATTGACGAGAAGGTGTGTGAGAGAGGCAAAGAGGTGCTGAATTTTTCACATAGTGGACAGCGTTGGATGACACTTTAAGCCCAGAGTGACTCTGTCTGCAGCCACTTTGGGCTTAAAGTTGCCTGGGGCCCCAGCTGTACCCGACTAATGATCAGGCACAGTGGGGGTCCGGAGGCACCACCTCTCCCCTCTTCCCCCCTCAGTCCTCCCACTGGTATCCCAGGGGACACTGCGTGGGAGCACTGAGAGGAGAGGAACGGGGATGACACAGCTGCCAAAAAGGGTCCGATCCGCACTTTCCGCAGCTGTCATCGGCTCAACGGCTCCCCTCGCTGTGAACGGCTGAGCGACAGCAGCGCCCAGCAAAGGAAGGCCTGAACTGCCAGTCGCTTGGCTTCCTCAAGAGGAAGCTCAGTGCTGAGTGAATTCCGCCCCCGCCCCCCCCCCGCAGCGCACAGAAAGGGGAGGTGGGGAGAAGGCACTTTCCTCTCAGCCTAATCCTGGATAGACAGAGGGGAAACTGCCTCCCCCCCCCCCGCACCTCTGCTTGGTGTGGCACCTGCGAGCACCAAACCAAGTGAGTGGGGGGGGGGGGACAGACACTCCCCTTCCCAACCTAGCGTCTCTCGCGTCTCGCCTACCTTAGGCTGGCCCTAGGAGCTGAATGGGCCCTTGTGCCAGTGTTCTGATCCATACGCTGGATCACATGTGAAGTAAAGTCATAATTTCTTTTAGTGTTGTGTTTTCAAAAATGGTGTTTTTAATAGATCTGTTTTTATATCATGTTTTAAATTAAGATTCTGTTCTTAATCTTGAGTGTCATTTTTGGCAGAAAGGCAGGATAAATAAATAAATAATATAAATAATATAAATAATATAAATAAATAAATAAATAAAGATTAATACACTTAATCTTGAGTGTCATTTTTGGCAGAAAGGCAGGATAAATAAACAAATAAATCAGTGATTGGCCCAAAGTCACCCAGTGAGCTTCATGGCTGAGCAAGGACTAGAACCCAGATCTCCAGAGTACCAGTCCAACACACACTGGCTCTTTTACTTAGCTTCATGCTATCCAGCTCTGTAACATGCAAGCCGGTGACTGAACACAGGGTCTCTGGGTATACACAGAGTGCATGTTTATCACTTCAAGATTCATTGCAGGTGGCTTCCGGGTGAACATGGAGCTTTGAAAGCCGCACAGAAATTCTGTGGGGAGCTGGCACAGCGTTTCCTGGCCAGAGAATGTCTCAGGCTGGGGGATCTACTTCTCATTAGAGAAGCGAAGATCTGAGGTTACCCCCAAATTATCTCATAGGGTCATAAATCGCTTTTTTGTTTGTCGTATGACGAATAAATGCGGTGGTGACCTGAGGTGGGGGAAAACGGCGCTGTTTTCCAGAGACCGGTTTTACCGATCATCAGAAGTTTGCATGTTCGCTTCCAAAATAAAGGAGTACATCTGGAGTGGCTAATTGGAATCTTTCGGCAGCAGAGTGGGATTTATAATTAACTGTAAGTAGACTATGTTTATCTGGGAGGCGAAAAAGATAAGAGAGGAAACCTGAAAGGAGGTCTATAAATCTTATATGTTTGGAAGCGTCTTGAAAACATCTATACGCAAGGCAAGATGTTTGCAGTTACAGCATTCTTAAACCTGTGGAACGAAATGGAGAGAGAAATTCTAAACAGATTGGAAGTAAGGATCCAGGCTTGGAATGTAAATCTGAAAGTGGATCAATCAGAAGAACAACGTAAGACGGATTTCTTTACAGGACCGGCAGAGGAGAAGACAGAAGAAGTAAATAAGGACTTGGGAAACTTACCAGAAATTCACAGAGACTTTGAAGTTTTAATTGGGTCGAAGTGGCATGAGAAGGCAGTTCAGGATGTTGTGACACACTTTTTAAAATCTAAGATGCCGGAGCCGGAGATCGGTATGCAGGAGACCACAAAACAACAGAACAAGCTGATTTCATTCTTGGTTCAAAACCTGGAACTTAATGAATTTCCCTTTGACAGAGGAAAGCAATGAAAGGGACTATCTTCATGGTCTTTTATTGGCAAAAGATAAAGGGTTGATGTATACTAAACTATATGTCTAGTTGGAATATAAATAATCTTTTGATTTTAAATATTAATGGCAAAGGTAAAGGGATTGCTTATATGATTTATTTGAATTTTAAATATTAATGGTGATGTAAGGGAAATTATTATAAGTAAGGTATAATTATATTTGGTCTGTTTGGAAACATTTATTTAAAAAATAATAATAACTTGTTGTTGTTGGGTGTGTTGTTTTGTGGAGGCTTTGAAGTATTAAAGGGGAAGGTCTTTTGTTTTTTTTGGTTCTATAAGTAGCATGATGGCTTATGTGCTTCTGCTGTTCTGTCAGACGTCACTTATTTCTTAATTTTTTAGACTTATCTTTCTTTTCTTTCCTTTAAAAAAATATATCTTGGAGATTAAAAGTGAAGGAATTTCTGCTTAGATAGAAAGGAATAATGAGTAATTGTAATAATACAAATGTATTGATTCGATGGTTAGGTACTAGAGAGTGCGGGAGCGATGGAAATACAAAATGCTTTTGGTATGTGGTCATTTGCTAATTAGTTTATAGTTACTTTTTACTTTTGGGATTCTTAATATACTGTATTTTGGAATTGAAAACACTATTTAATGAAACTATAGATTTTCTTTTTTGGAGTATCTATAAATGTTGAATTTAATAGATTAAATAGTTGATGTTTATTGGGGGAGAGTGGAGACCTCTGGTGCTTGTTCCTTTTAGGGTTCTTTTTTGCCATAACTGGAAGTGATTTTTTGTTAACAGAAAAGATTTTAAGAGTAACTGTGGTTGATTAAGCTGTGGAGAAGATTGGAAGTCCATTATTGTGTTTGTGTTTGTTTGTTTGTTTTATTATGAATAAAAAAAAATAAAATAAAAGTTAAAAAAAAAAAAAAGATTCATTGCAGGTAACCCCAACACATTTACAGTTAGAGCAATTCCTCCAGGGCAGAAGCCATTGCATATTGCCAACACAACACAAACCCAAGCAATTCTCTCTTGACAAAGTAAGCATCGCATGTCAGTATGCTGGTTTTTTTTTTTATGGAGACTGTATTTTTAAAAAATCCCAACAGACTGCGGAGATTTGAAGGCTCAATTAGCCTGGAAAGAAATAGCTCCAAATTAAATGCTTGACTTGGGGATAAGATGGAAGCAAGATTGATGAGGAAGGTTATCGTTTCTTGCTGCTTTCTTGTGCTAGCTGCAAAGGTGAAAGTAACAGAGTACAATAATTTTGTGCAATATCAGCAGAAGAAATGCAGGCAACAGGAATGTCAGCATAACAAGGGCTAGCAGTGCACAGAACCTCACCCCACTCGAAATCTTATTTAGTTCTTTATGTAAAATATTTATATATCACCCTTCATTATCATATCACAGGGCAGTGGGGGGGGGGTTGCACAAGAGGACCCAAAATTTCCACTAAATACATTATTAAAAAATCATGTGCATTTAATATGAATCATGTATAAAGTCCCAGGTTGCCAGCCTGCAACCTGGAGATTGCTCCTTCCACCTTTAATAATGGCATGGTTAGTTCTGAAACTTATCCCACCAATGAGGCTTTTCAAAGCCTCTGGAGCAGCTGACAGAACATTAAAAAAAAAAAAACCCTCAATGAAACAGCACATGAATCACAGGCAACATATTTAAACCAAGAAGCAAAGAGAAGCAGCAGCATAGTCATAATAAAAAATCTCTCACAGCTATCATGCCTCACTGTTTACAATAAAATCATGGTAGACCTGGGCAGCAATGGCATTCCATAGGGTGCCTGAAATAGAATGGTCTTCATTAGTCACCTTAAGGCAGGGGGGTTGAAACTCAGGCCTATGGGCCGAATCTGGCCCTACAGGCCGGGCTCCATGGATGGCCCCGCCCCTTCCCGTGCCCCCCCTTTCCTCCAACCACCAATCATTTGGCGGTTTCCTGGCATTTGTGTTGTCGTGTGTCCCCCCCCCCATTCTACAAGGTTGAAATGGCTCTCCTAAGGCTTAGTTACCGGCAGTAAGTGCTTTCAGCTAAACTAGGCTGGTCTTTTTGGTATTTTGGCCCCACCCACCTCTGAAATGCAGGGCTCATGTTCTGCAGCGACGTTAAAAATTCCAGGAAAGCAGAAAATTAGCGTGGCAGGGAGAAGGCTGTGGGCAAGGTCCCTGCACAAGGCTCGGTTGTGGGGATTGTTGGTTGGTTGGTTTAACACAGTGCTCTCCAACTTTGGGTCCCCAGATGTTTTTGGCCTACAACTCCCAGCATGCCCCAGCCAGCTATGCTGGCTGGGGCATGCTGGGAGTTGTAGGCCAAAAACATCTGGGGACCCAAGGTTGGAGAGCACTGGTTTAACATGAGGGAGCATTCAAAAAAATATAGCCACCAGCAGTCTGAAGTGGTGCAGCCCACTTCAGTTGGTGCCTAATTCACTTTCAGTTTCATTGTGAAATCAGTGTGCCTTCCCTTGGGCAGGTAAGGTGGCTAGATGGAAAAACAGGCTGGGGTTCCTGCACCTTTAATATTTGTTTCGAAGAGGGGGCGTCAGCAGACGTAGCTTCTCATGCAAACAACACCTGCTGAAATTCCACCCCTCATCTACAAAAACTGTTAAAGGTGTGTGGGAGCCCTGTGTCCACTTTCACATCTGGCCGAGCAACAGGCAGGATAAAAACATGGCTCCAAGCTGCAGAGTGTGACAGAAGGGAAACCAAGCCCTGCTAAGGATAACAGATTAAAGCCTCATTTTGCCAGGTATCAAGGGACACCAGCCATAACCTAGCTGCCTAAGGAACTGAAGCCAGGGTTCCCTGCATTTCTCTGCTGCCTTAACTTCTTAGATCCTACTCCCTTCCCAGAAACTGAGAAAGACAACAGGGGAGTCCTGGGTATCATAATTGTACCCACTAGACCCCACTGCCTTCCAAGAAACTGGGGGCAATTGATAATTCTAATATTTGGGCTTCCTTTGATCCACGCACTAGACTAGCCTTCCCCAACATGGAGCCCTCCAGATCAGCCCCAGCCAGCATGGCCAATGGTCAGGAATCCTGGCAGTTGTAGTTCAACACATGCAGGCCTGTGGCTCACGCTGGGTCAGCTTTTCTGAGTGTGGAAAGCTAAGCAGAGTCAGGCCTGGTTATTACTTGGATGGGAGACCGCTCCTCTAGTTTCCTGCATTGAGCAGGGGGGTTGGACTCAGTGGCCTTGTGGCCCCTTCCAACTCTATGATCTATGAATCTATGAACATCTGGCATGCACCAGTTTTGGGAAGGATGCACTAGGCTGTATTCCCCTCTCCCAAACCCAGCAGTCCTCCTGGCTCCCTGTATTGCTTTCCTTGTACATTTAAATGGGGAGATGTAGTCCTTTCTAACTTCCAGCCACATGTTTGGTGATGAGAAGGAGGGGAAATCAACAACAAAGTGAAACAAGGATGGATTTTGGTTAACATGCCCAACACCAGCGGCTGGCTAGTTTGGGCAATTGCCAGGGTTCCCAGACCCAATAAGGGGCCCACCAACTGCGAGTCACTGCTAACTTTGCTCTCTCTTGGCTCAGGGTGTGGCCAGATTAGAGGCAATGTATACATTGTCCAGCATGACAAGGCCCTGCTGTAGCAACAGAGAGGGAGCTGCACAATGCCCTGTGATGGCACAATGGATGCTGGGAGAGTTTTTTCTCAGTACACTTAACTTTCTCCTGTCCATCCCCCACTGGCTGTGCATTCAGATCTTCCAACCCCCAGCAGTTAAGACCAAGTTGCTTGAGCTTGTAAGTTGTAGCAATATTCTGGCTTCTACCAAGAATAGCTGCAGCTTCTTATGAAAGAAACTTAGAGAAGCCACTTCAGGCAGAAGGTATAGCTGGATCCACTGGCAGATCTACCTCCAGTATCAGAGGCAGTATGCCTATGTACACCTGTTGCTGGAAAACTTGGGCAGGAGGGTGCTACTACACTCTTGTCCTGCTTGTGGGTTTCCCGTGGGCAGCTGGTTGGCCACTGTGTGAACAGAATTGGACTAGATGGACTTGGTCTGGTCCAAAATGGCTCTTTGTACATTCTTACGTTGTGGAGGGGGTTACCCAACTCCAATGCCTGATGTCACACTTGACTCACAAGAGTCCAATCACCCCACAACATTGGTGGCATAACACGGGTTACTTTGTGTATTGTTCTTGAGTAGTATCCAGTTTTAAAAAGAGAGTGAGCTGGTTGGGGGGAGAGAGTGAGAGAGATCTTTTGGGGCTGACTTGACCTGATGCCTGTCTAGAAGACACATATCACTTCCAGTAGCCAAGTTCAAGAAGTTATGCAGGGGGACTGCATCAATGAAAACTCTGCTTTGTGACCCCAGAGACTTCAACAAAATTCCCCACACATTTTCTATCTTTGTCTCTTTAACTGCAAGACAGACTTCCCCAACCTGGTGCCCAGATGTTTGGGACTACATCTCCCTGCATCCCTGACCATTGGCCATGTTGGCTGAGGCTGATGTGCGTTGAATTCCAAAACATCTGGAGGGCACCAGGTTGGGCTTGTCCAACCTCGGACTGTTCAGTTCTGCGCCTGATACCGGGCGTTGTACTTGTGCGATGCAATCAGAGACCTACCCAGTTTTCTAGTTTCCCTGCTGATCACATCTGCTACATTGAGCCAGATGTGCTGTTCACATCTGCAACCAACAGCAGCCCTGGCTTTCCAGGAGGAGCCCTGCTTTGGCTGGTGTTTCTTGCTGCCACTTTTCATCTCCAAATGCCACTGCAGCCAGTGACTAGTTTATCAATCAGTAAGGGGGAAGTGACAGTGCAGAGATAAATCTCCACCCCACTAGCTCCACTGCTGGAGAAGTAATGGCCTTGGGGGGCCAGGGGGGGTCTCTCTCCTGCACCGAAGATGGAGCTGTCTGTGATGGTGGAGGCAGCAGCTGCTGGAGCTGACAGGTTGATTTGTATGGATCATAATTCGAGCTGGAGAGAACAGCTCCCCTGCTCCCTCCCCGGCTCCCCCCAGCTGCTCCCATGCCTTTGAAAGAGAAATTGAATCTATTGGAAAATAGTCATGGCTCTCCCAGAAGAGAGGTGGCTGGGTTGAGTACCGCGGACAGCTCCTTAGTCCCCGAGAGGTGCTCTGCCCAGGATGGAGGCAGTAAAGATGTCGTGGTGGGGGAAAGGTCTTTCATTTCTCATTTCAATTCATTTCCCCATCTATTGAGATTTATAGGCAGCGCGGCATGCGTCCTGTGCCAAATAAAATACAAGTTCCGCACCAAGGTGACCCAGATTCCGTGATCAGAATATGTTACGCAAAGCAAACTTGCCTGGGTGTTCTTATTGGGCAAAAGTGAGCCTCTTTCCCGGAAGCAGAATTTCAAGGCATTTGGAATGATGGGGATCTCATCTGAGGGCCTTATGCAGCCTTCCCCAACCTGATGCCCTCCAGCTGCCTTGCACGGCAACTCCCATCATCCCTGGCTATTGGCCATGCTGGTTGGGACCAATGGAAGTTGTAGTACAAAATAGCTGGAGGGCACCAGGATAGAGAAAGCTGGCTCCAATAATTGAGGCTGGGGGAGTGCCCACTAGCTACTCCCATGATGCTTCCTACAGGTGGTGGAGAGATGCCCCACCTATCCAGCAGCTGGGTAGGTGTGTGGGTAATTCCTGCCCGTTCTGCAGGCATGTATTAATCACACTCTTGGCAGGTTCCATTCAGCCACACATACACCAGCATCAACAACTCAATGGCACTACCAATCCTGTTGTACACTGTATTATCTTTTCTGCTCCTCCAGTTCCGGGTGCCTCTAGGAAAGGAACATCATTTTCCCTGCAGACCAGAGCCAGCATGGTGTAGTTCATCCTTCCCCAACCCATTGGCCATGCTGGCTGGGGATGATGGAAGCTGTAGTCACACCTGGAGGGTGCCATTTTGGGTTAGGCTGGTGTAGTGGATAGAGAGACTGGGGAGACCCATAGTCAAATCCCCACTGAGATATAAAGTTCTCACTGGGTGACTGTGACCTTGAGCCAGTCATTCCTAGACTACGTCCCAGCAGGGCCAGTCCTAACATTAGGCAGAGTGAGGTGGCTGCCTCAGGCAGCAGGTTTTGAGTGTTTAATTTATTTGAGTATTTAATTTATTATGATTGTATTTTTTACTACCAGGAAAAGGCATTTGTGAGGTTTTCTGCCTCTGGTGCCAAAAATAACTTGATGGGTCTAGGGTGCTATTTGTTCTTGTTGTTCACATTTATATGCCTTCTTTGCTAAAAAAATAATAATAAAAAATCCTAATAAATATTATGCACCTTGACTTTGGGGTGGGCGGGCTACTTTTGCTGATCTGTGCCTCTGGCAGCAAAATGCCTTGGGCTAGCCCTGCCTCCCAGGGTTATTGTGAGGATAAAAGGGGACTGGTGGTGAACCATTCACATTGCCTGAGCTCCTTGCAAGAAGGGCAGGATATCAGTGCAACAAATAAATTTTGCAAAGCCCCCAATCCATAGGCTATCATCATCTCTCCTCTGAATCACCCACCATTTTGGCCACTCCATTTCTCTATAATACTTTCCAAAACAACACCCCACACACCCGCACACCTGTGTTTACATGGTGGAGCTACTTTGGAACCAAGCCTTTTCCCATTTCTTTAGAGAGG
This sequence comes from Shinisaurus crocodilurus, assembly GCA_021292165.1. Taxonomy (NCBI): domain Eukaryota; kingdom Metazoa; phylum Chordata; class Lepidosauria; order Squamata; family Shinisauridae; genus Shinisaurus; species Shinisaurus crocodilurus. Next base: position 23,843,694 of record CM037881.1, read on the forward strand.
ATAAAGCAAATGCACATTAGAAATTAGGTTCTGTCATTTTGGGAGGCTCTGGAGTGAAATTATAACATTGCTGAAGCCTGAAGAGAATTGATGGTGGTGGTGGCGGTGGTGGCGGCAGTGTGGCGTAGTGGTGAGAGTGTTGGACTGGGGACTCGGGAGATCCGGGTTCTAGTCCCCGCTCGGCCATGAAACTCTCTGGGTGACTTTGCGCCAATCACTCACTCTCAGCCTAACCTACCTCACAGGGTTGTTGTGAGGATAAAATGGAGAGGAGGAGGAGGATTATTATGTAAGCCACCTTGGGTTCCTTGCAGGAAAAAAGGTGGGTATAAATATAATAAATAAATAAATCCTGGAGAGTTGGGAGGAAGCTACTGCAGATTCTCTGCTGCCCAGTGTTTTGTGCAAATGGAAACCAGTGCATATTTATTTATTTATTTATTTAGTATATTTGTTCACTGCCCATCAGCCAAAAGGCTCCCTGGGCAGTTTACAAAGAGAAACAGGATAAAAACAATCATCTTAAAAACAAAAGAACATAAAATAAAATGGACAGCAACAATAAAATCAAGCAGCCAAAAAGAATCAGTCCGGAGGTACAGTAGAATAATAAAAATGAATTTAAAAATCAACCATTAAAATATTGGGCAGATAAAAAGGTTTTCACCTGGCACCTAAAAGAATACAGAGTGGGCGCCAGGTGCACCTCTTTGGGGAACTGATTCAATATATCAATTTGCATAAGTGACAGAAGGATATTTGAACCTGGAGCCCATGTTGATTTAATTGCCTCTCTCCCCAGAGGGATGTTTTTGAGAACCGTGAAAATGGAAAAAGTTCTGTCTGGATTTTTCAGGAAAGGTCCACAAGCAAGATACTGAACATTGCTTTGGATGTTACCGGAGTGGTGTATTTGCTGCTGAGAACAGGAGCTGTCACTGTGTGAGATGCCATTTTGATTTTGGGGAGTACAAAAGGGTTTGAGGCATTTTACAAAAAAAAACAGAAGGGAGGCACCAAAATGGGAAAGAGAGTGTATTCCTAAAAGATGCCAACGAAACACTTTTTTTTATTGAACCCAATGTGTTTTGGGACAGAGAACTCCATCAGGGGCAATCTTACAAGACCCAGATTCTGGAAACAGGCTAAGCCCTGATGGTGTAAGGGAAAAAAAACAGCCACCAAGTTTGGAAGCTGGCTTAGCCAGTTTCCAGAATCTGGGGTTTGTCAAATTGCCCCTGATGAAGGAACTCTTGGTTCCAAAATGCACTGGGTGTTTTTCATTGGCACATTTGAGAATATGTTCTCTTTTTGCATTCTGGCTCGAGTCATTTTAGCCACCTCATGACTCCAATCAGATATGGAATGTTATATGACAGGGCCATTTTTGCCTCAGCTCTGTAGAGAGCAAAAGCTATCATGTGAGGTGTTGCTTAGCCCATTTGCACATTCATCCTCATGTCACTCCCAGGTCATTGCTAAACTGCCAGCTCCAAGTTTGTGAGGCAGTATTGCCAGCCACTGCATACCAGCTATGGTATGCATACCAGCTGCATACCATATGCACAATATTTGCATATGCTAATTTATACATATAGATGCAAATTTAGATACACTTGTTCTCTAGTTTAAATAGGAATACGGTATATCACCACAATGTGGAAGACTGTACCAGCTACTGGAAAATAGCTGTTGCCTTCATCATGTCCTGCTTGTGGGCTTCCCACTGGAACATCTGGTTGGCCACTTTGGGAAGAAAATGCTGGACTAGGTACTATAATTATTATCATTATTATTTTATTATTTATTAAATGTATGTGTCACTTTGCACTGCAAAAAGCAGTCTTGAGGCAACTTATATGCACAAATACAGAAATCCATCATTAATATAAGGGGGGACGAGACCCAAATCAATATAAACTATATTCAGCACAATAACACAAATAAAAATAAACTCACCAGATAGGCCTTTGTTTTGATTTGGCACAGCTCTTCTTATGTTCTCTAGGGTGAAGACATACAAAAACATTGTAAGGGTGGCAAAGACCATTTGAGGGGCACCCTGATGCCCTCAAAGCACACGTGCATCGTTATGAGATTGAGCCAATTGGGGCACACTCTGGCATATCAACTGCTCTGCGGGTTTTCACTGTGGCTTCAGGTTGAGCCAAGATGAAGCTGATTCATCCTCTGGTGCCACTCATGTGATGGACGCCCCCACCCGTTGGCTAGCATCCTGACAGCACCAATAGACATTCCATCAGGCTGCAGCAGGGGCAGAGAAGAAACACGGGGCCAGTGTCCTGAGAAGCCAGCCTCATCAGACTTTTCCTCCCCCCACCCACCCCCCTGACCATCATCCAACAGGCATTCTGTCATAGGGTGGCCACTTACAAATCGCGAAAAAAGAGGACTAGAGGACACACATTGGCACAATATTTGCATGTGCTAATTTATACATATAGATGCAAATTTAGATACACTTGTTCTCTAATTTAAATAGGAATACGGTATATCACCACAGTGTGGAAGACTGTGGCAGGTGACCGGCGTGCCTTGCTCAGTCTGCTGTCCAGGTGCTCGCTGTGGATGGGCAACTTCAGGGCCCAGCTCTTCCTTCTGGTGGTCCCTTACCAGATTTGGATTGGACAGCCCTTCAAATAGAGGATGCCTTCAAAGTAGAGGCAGCTCTTCAGATAGGGAACTGCCCTCTGTAAAAAGAGGACACCTGGCCACAGGCTGTAATGAAGGGAGAGATTAGGAAGCAGCAGGGCCACTCCATCGGTTCAGGGGAGAGACGGAGGGGGGGATGTTTTTGGCTCCTCCCTTTGAGCTGTTTCCACGGGCTACATGCAAATGAGGAACTTGTCCCCCTCCCTGAAAAGCTGCACTGAAAAAAATCCTACACAAAGGGCAGGATAGGATAGGATAGGATAGGATAGGATAGGATAGGATAGGATAGGATAGGCTGAACCTCCATACAGTGAAACTCACAGAAGCACAGGAGAGATGCGTAAGTGGAACAAACATATAAATAAAAGGGGTGAGGCAGGAGTGGCAAGCAACCGACTACAAAATCAGGAGGAAATAATTCCTGTGGCTTATGCTGGCTCAGCTTGTCTGAGCGTGGAAAGCTAAGCAGGGTCAGGCCTGGTTATTACTTGGATGGGAGACCCCTCCTCTCGTTTCCTGCATTGAGCAGGGGGTTGGACTCGATGGCCTTGTAGGCCCCTTCCAACTCTATGATCTATGAAATCTATGAAATTCAGATAAGGCAGACAGTGGTGCAGCTAGGGTTGGACCTTGGGGCCAAAGTCCAGGGCCATGCAGCACAAATGACCACCCAGAGAGTGGTAGGTGATGAGGGCAGCAGATGCAAGCTTCCTTTTATTCCTGTCATCATGATGGTGCTATGATTTAAGTGAGTTTAAATTGCAAAACTGCACACGTCCACAGTATTTTTATAATGAAAAAGTCAGGGTTGGCAAATCGTGTTGTTGTTGCTGTTTTAACATACCAAAGATGTTAATTGTAAAGCACGGAATGGTGGTGGGGGGGGGGGGGGGAGAAATGTTAGTTGTGTGTTTCACAACTGAAATATTGTGTGTTTCACAATACACATGGCCATCTACAGCCCCTCCGACACACACACACACACACACACGATCATTAAGAGCTTTTCTACATGAGGAATTTATTGTGCACTTCTCATTACCTACTCACAGTTTTTTATGGGTTCTTTAGATAACATTGTGACCTTTCAGTTTCACTTCTGTTAAACAGCACTTTCGGATAGGTTTTTTTTTTTTTAGAGCAGGGAAAATGCGGTGTTATTTGTGAAAGTGAAAGAAAACACTTTTTCCACTTGTGTAATTGCACTAATCCCACTATAGCACAGCACCACCTACAGGTTACATAGTGGAAAAGCAGGAAAGAAAACACTGTGCAGTGCTTGGATCTGCTGCAACAAAACCAAAAGTAGATACAACAGATTAACAGCCTTGTGTAGAAAAGCTCTTAGGTCCAGGATATAAAATTACCTAGCCACACTACTGAAAGCAGAAACCCAAATACTCAGACCTGAACCTATGAATCGGATATCCTCACTACCACCATCACTGCAGCCACAGATGCCAAAGAACCTCCTGCAAGATTCCCTGTTATCTGTTGTTGGTCTTTTCAACTTTTGAGTGTGGACTGAGGATGGTCCCTTTCACTATTGCCTCTCCCTTTCCTGACAGTTTGCACACCCAACTATCTATTTAGGAGTCACTGTTCCCATCTAAAGAAGCCAGTGTTAAGAAAACTCTTTCAGCTTTTGCAAATCCGGCTGCTCTCCTTGACCCATTTTCCGCACAGCTGCAGTACTTTGCTCTCCGCCTCCCCCGCAACACCCCCCCCGCGCGCCACCAGATCGCATGGGACCTTTGTGAGATGCATCTCTTTCTTTCCTTTCATATCTCCATCTCAACCATCCATATTTGGGGGGGGGGGATCACCAACTAAAATCAGATCAAAGAGCCACCCCTGATCTCTTTCCACCCAGTATAATACAAATCCAGAATGCAAGGTGATGGGATTCCAGTGCTGGTTCCAGGTTTTGGGGGGGGGGGGGGACTTGGGCAAGATGCCCTCAACGAACCCCCTCTCAGAGTTGGCCTACTTGTTCCTTGCCACTGTCACTGCCTCCCATTCACTTGCCTTCTCCCTCCGGACCCAATTGACACAACCACCCAGAGGGAGAGTGTTAAGCAAACGAAGAATGTCACTGCTTGCATACTCAGAGACGGCAGGTGAACAGGCAGAAAGAGCCAGGAGAAGGACTGTCAGGGTCAGGAGACTCTGAGGGCCGGCAGTGGTGTCCCCCCCTCTGGTGGCAGGACCGGTGCAAGGCAGTTTGGTGCCCTAGGCAAGATCAGATATTTAGCGCCCCCCCTTCCCACTTGAGAGCGCTGTATTTTTTTAAAGGCGTTTCTGGCGCCCCCTTTAGCCCTGCGCCCTAGGCGGCTGCCTAGTTGGCCTAATGGTAGCACCGGCCCTGTCTGGTGGTGTGGGCCTTAGCAGTTGCCCAATAATGCTGACCCCTGATTCCAGCCCCTGTCAGTTCTGTAACAAAGTCAGCGCTACCTAGCAGATGCATGTAGAAGAACAAGGGTGGTGCATTACATGCAAAAACACAAAGATAGACATCAGAGTCAAGTGTGGCTGGATGGATTACCTCCTTTTTCAAAAGTTGTGAGAGTCCAAGTTCTTTTTCCTCATGTTAAAATAGCACACTCACTCACTCACACTTACTGTACCTCTCTTCTCTTAGAAATGCCTGAGAGCTTGATAAAATTGCCTCATATACTGGATTTGGCCCGTGGGGTGTCTGTTAGCCATTGCTGTAATAAATATTAGGCTGGTCGGTGACTGACGTTCACAGTTCTCTAGAGAAATACAGGGAGCCATGAATGGCCTGAGATAATATAGCATGGTGTGATGGCTGAAACACCCTGGGATTCATATAAAGAGTCCTACAGATACTCTCTCCCCCACCTTCCTCTCCGTTCCCCCCACACACACACGGCCCGCCCCAGGGCCGGTCATTTTGCTGCCTGAGGCGAAAGACAAGATGGCACCCCTCTCCATTCCATGTACTGAAGCTGACCAGATTGGCAGGTAAACTCTTATTTCGACACTGGTAATGGGAAAGCATCTCCCCACCACCACACCCACAGGCAGCAGGTTAGTTTAGGGGTGCAGCAGGACAGACATGTAGCACACACAGCTCTGTCCTCCGAGAGAGGGGAATGGCTTGGGGGTCTCAGGAGGAAAGGTTGGAGGCCAGCTGCTGCGCTCCGCACAAGCATCTGCCACCTGAAACATTTGGCTCACTCTGCCTAGTGGAAGGGCTGGCCCTGCCCCTCGCTCACGTACACACTCACACCCACAGCAACCAAGCATTGGTTCAAGGTCCTGATATAACAATACTCAAACATAAAGCAGGATGGATGGATGGATGGATGGATGATAGGTAGACAGACAGACAGACAGGAAGAGCACTCAGTCACCTGACCCCCCACTTGCACTCTGAAGTAATACAGTGCAGACACAGGGTCACCCTCTCAGTAACTAGGCCTAACCTCTGCAAGCTCATCTATCTCACCTTGAAACAAGTCAGGGTAAAGTCGAGTCTTCTTCACACACACCTCACTGAGGCTTTGCCTAGACCAAGACAGACTCTTACCGCTGATTCACACATCCATGTGTTTCACCATTTGATGTCTCCTCGCTTGATGATCACTTTCCACCACTCGATGGCTCTCAGGCATGTGTGTGAACTTTTTCCGTTTTAAAGCACTGTGCTTCGCCTTCAGCTGAGATCAGGCAATGTGAAACTTCTGGGAAACACTGCAATCCAGAGAGATGATTTCAAGCAGACAAGGCTGCAAAATCATTTAATTTGTTTATTGCATTATTTTTTTATCCCACCCTAAAGAGCTGAAGGAAATCTACATGGTTCTCCTGCTGTCTCTCTCTCCACCCCACCCCCCAATTCTATTCTTGCAACAACCCTGTGAGTTAGATTAGGCTGAGAGAGAATACAGGCAGCCCTCGAGTTACCAACGTCCGACTTACGGACAACTCGGTACTTATGAACGGGTTTGAAAGGGAAATGTAGCATCTCTAGGTTGCAAAGCAGAATCCCTCCTGCAGCGATTAGATCTGAGATGGCTCACCCATGCATAGAAGCCATGATAAGGAGGCTCACCTGGCACCTACATTGTTATCTTTTCAGTGCTGGGCAAAGACCTCTTTTTTCTCCCAGGCATTTTAGAGACGTCATGTTTAGATCTTATGGCTGTTCTTATATATCCTGTGCTGTTTGTTATTTTGCCTTGTATTGTGTTCTGTGAACCATTTGTATTGTGTGTTTTATTCTTTCCGCTATTTGTAATCCTCCCAGAAAACATTTGTTATTGGGTGGATTAAAAATACAATGAATGAATGAATAAATAAATAAATAAATTTGATGCAATGGTCAATGACAGTGAATGATGAATATGCATGCATGCACCACTACTTGATGGAGCTCCTATGACAAATCATTTCTAGCTCAGACCAGGAAATACAGAAGTTTATCCCAGATGACTGGGTCTCCTTTAATGGCTGGACTTGGTGCCTTCAAGGGTTTGATTGAATTTAACTTAGGGCGCAGTTCTATGACTTGCGCCCTCAATGCTCACCAGCCTCCTAATTTGGAGGCTGATGATGAGCATCCACTGCAGAGCAGGAGGAGCGGCAGAGGTGATCTCCACCTCCCCGCACCTCCTGCTCTGCAAGTCAGCTAGACGGCCGTTTTCGGCCATCTTGCTAAGGCGCTTTGGAGGGGGAGGGAAGGAAGCTGGAGTGCCACTGGGATATCGCATATCCTGGCAGCCCCAGTCTCCTCCCCTCCTTGCCCCCTTTACCCCCACTCTGAGCTCGATTTTCCAACCTTGGAGAAGCGGCCAGTGCGGTACTTTCTGTGTCAGCTGCGAGGGAGGGGAGGGGGACTGGAGCGGGGATCCCCAGCTCTGAGGACAGAGCTCTTTTCCAGCTCAGATCTGGGAATCTGAAGTATCCTATGGCCCCCTAGACCAGTGTTCTCCAACCTTGGGTCCCCAGATGTTTTTGGCCTACGCTGGCTGGGACATGCTGGGAGTTGTAGGCCAAAAACATCTGGGGACCCAAGGTTGGAGAACACTGCCCTAGACACTGCCTAGGAACCAAGGGATCACTCTCCCCGTTAATTAATTAATCAATCAAATCAATCAATCAATTAATTAACATCCTGCCTTTCTGCCAAAGAATGGTGCTCAATGTCTCTAACAATGAAACCCAATTTAAAACAAAATCATAATCAACTTATAGCATAAAAACAAATAAATAAAAAAACACACAACAAAGACATAAGCAGCACTGGCCAATTAAAAAAACCCTCTTCAGCTGCAGAACAGCTTACCTGTCAAAGGCCTGCCTGAATAAAAACGTCTTTGCCTGCTGTGCTGTCAGAAGGACAATTGAGAGGGAGCCAACCTAGCTTCCCTTAGCAGGGAGTTCCAGAGTTTTAGGGTGAGAGAATTTCAGAAGGCGAGGCTTCTTATGTTATGGCACTGCAGAGATTTCAAAAGCTGCGCCTTGCATGCAGGTAAAAGCAACGTAAGCAGTGGCCCTGGATCGAAGGGACATAACATTGAGCTGCACCTGCTTTTCTCGTCTCTCCAAATAGCTGGGATGGGAAGTTTTGTTTTGTAATGGGATGTCACGGCTTTGACTAAAGCCTGCCCATTTCTGGCTGGCTCTGGCCTGCTGCTGAAATCTACGCTGCCACATCCAATCTGCCTGCCCATTACTCCGATGTCATGACAATCAGATGAGATCTCCTGTCTGGGGCGGAGGTCTGAATTGGGATTGACAGAAATCCAGGTTTAGCCAGGCCGAGATCGGAACTGACTGCCATGACGGGAGAACAAACAACCGTAAGTGTGCAAAAATGGGATTTTGATTATTATTCTGTGTGATTCTATATCTTCATGCACTTTTGCATCAGGTTTGGCTGGCATCACTCTCTGTTGTGGTCATTTCATGAAGGTGATCATGTATAAAGCCCAGGACTAACATTTTAGATACAACAGTATGCAGGGGAGGCTGGTGTGACACCTATTTCAGTGGGGTTCCTAATCCATTGTAGGCTTTATGTGGAGCTTTATATGAGCTATCCATGGTGCTGAACTACACACACACACACACACACACACACACACACACACACACCCAAAATAGGTTAACTGCCATGGAGCACCATGGATAGCTCCTATAAAGCTCCAAATGAAAGCTGCAAAGGATAAGAAGCCCCACCAAAATAGGAGTCACCAGACTCCACTGAGTGTGACTGGAAGCTTGCAAAGGTCTTCAGGCTCTGTCACCTTTCCTGTGCTTTTTTAAAAGGAGGGCCTGTGGTAGCTCAGTGGTAGAGCACCTGCTTTGCATGCAGAAGCTTAGAGGTTCAATTCCTGGCATCTCCAGGTAAGGCTGGAGAAAAATCCTGGGCAGAAACCCTGGGAAGTCACTGCCAGCCAGTATAGGCAATACTGAGCTAGATGGACCAATGCTCTAACTCAGCAGAAGGTAGCTTCAGATATTTCCATGGAGTGGACATCTTCCTTTGTAAGCAGTGGAGGCTGGTGGCTCCAATGTCAGCGGGGCTGTGTATCCACTCCGGATTTGACTCCGAACTTTTAAGGAGCTATCCATGGTGCCATTTCTCTCTGCTGGCCACTGGCTTGCAGATCATTAGGCTGCTGTGGCACTGTGCTTGGTTACTCTCTCAATGATTAATTTGGGGGAGGAGGAGGACGAGGACGACAAGGAAGACCAGGACAAGGACAGAGCTCAGGCCTGCATGAAAGCCACCAACTCCGCCTGAGAATCCCTGCCTCCTAATTCCAGATGAAGGGGAGCAGACCACATTAGCGGGGTGAGAGAAAACCAACCTGCATATGCTCCCCAACTATATTCCTCTCCAGCCAGCTTAAAGGTGCATGGGGGTAATCTGGATAAATCTGGATAAGAGAAGAGATCCCAGAAGACTTCAGGGATGCCATAATTATCACCCTCTTTAAGAAGGGTGATAGAACAGACTGTGGAAACTATCGGGGCATTTCTCTCTTAGCAACCGCAGGTAAAATATTTGCTAGGATTCTCGCAAACCGTCTTCTATCTATTTCAGAAGAGATCCTCCCTGAAACTCAATATGGTTTCCCCTCTAGAGGGACAGTAGACATGATTTTTACTGCACGTCAGCTCCAAAAAATGCCGGGAGCAAAATCAACCCCTTTATATGGCATTATCGATTTGGCTAAGGCCTTTGATACTGTAGACCGTACAGCTCTCTGGACTATCCTTATGAAAATTGGATGCCCCAATAAATTTGTGAATATCTTGCGACTTCTCCATGACAACATGACCGCAACGGTTTTGGACAACAACGGCTCTCATGGTGCTCCATTTAAAGTGGGATCAGGTGTTAAACAGGGATGTGTTATCGCCCCAACATTATTTGCCATTTTCATCGCCATGGTTTTACATCTTGTCAAGGGGAAACTTCCCACCGGTGTGGGAATTATATATCGAACAGATGGAAAGCTTTTTAATCTCAGCAGGCTGAAAGCAAAAAGTAAGGTAATTACAACCTCCGTTGTGGAACTTCAGTATGCTGATGATAATGTGGTCTCCGCACATTCAGAGGATGATCTCCAAACTATCCTAAATGCTTTTGCAGAAGCATACGAAAAACTTGGTCTCTCACTTAACATCAAAAAAACCAAAGTGCTTCATCAGCAAGTGCAAGCCAATCCTTTGGTGATGCCATCTATCCAGCTTGGCGGGACAATACTGGAAAATGTTGATCATTTTCTCTATCTTGGCAGCTATCTTTCTGTTACAGCTAACATCGACAGTGAAATCCAGCATCGTCTGAGCTCCGCAAGTGCCGCATTTTCTCGAATGAAACATAGAGTGTTCGAGGATCGGGATATTTGTAAGAAGACCAAAACACTGGTTTATGAAGCCATTGTATTACCAACTTTATTGTATGCCTGCGAAACATGGACTATCTATAAACGTCACTTCCACCTCCTTGAAAGGTTTCATCAACGTTGCCTCCGGAAAATCCTGCAAATTATTTGGGAAGATAGGCGAACAAATGTCAGTGTACTGGAAGAAGCAAAGACTACTAGCATTGAAAAAATGATCCTTCAACGCCAACTTCAGTGGACCGGTCATGTTGTTCGAATGCCTGACTGCTGTCTCCCAAAGCAGTTACTTTACTCCCAACTCAAGGATGGAAAGCGGAATATCGGTGGTCAATATAAGAGGTTTAAAGATGTGGGTGTGACAATATATCACCTGAGAGACTCAAGTTCCAGGGCTTGACGGTTGAACACTGAAGCTGACTCTTGTTGCCCTCTGAAGATGACCAGTGACTTGACTGATATTGCTTCATGCTTCTCCCCAAACAGTGGGATCTGCTTGGCAGCCTTTACATCCAGCGTGGGCAACTTGTGGTCCTCCAGAAATGTTCTTGGACTGCAACAGCCCTCATCCCTCATCATTGGCTATGCTGCCTAGGGCTGCACAGTCCAACGACAAATGGAGGGCCACAGGTTGCCCACCCTTGCTTTACAAGATCAATTTCCTTTGGAAGAGAAAACTTAGGAGACCCTCAGCTGCCCATGAACACCTTTATTTTTCCCCATCAGCAAGGTGGCCCATCAACTAAATCTAGGGATTCACTGGGAGTCATCTCCATTTTGCATAAGGAACAATCCGCTGTGGTCTCTTGGGCGGCAACAAGCTTGGAAGATAAGTACATCAATCACATTCTATATCTCAGTTTGTCTCTGTAGAATAGGATTAGCACAGTCTCATAAAGATGTTAGCAGAGGCTATAAGATTATCCTTCTTTAGCAGGAGATATCAGCGCAGAAGCATTAATATTTCATTTCATACAAATCCAGAGCTGGCTTTGGAATTTGGCTCACACATTTAGCCTTTTCTAGCCTACCCAACAGCAGTCTAGAAGCATACATCCTGACCTCTGCCAACTTGCTCTGGACACTTTGACTGAAAAAAAAGTTTATACAGTAGAGCTAGAGATATATTACAGCAGGGATTAGGCAACCTAGTGCCATGCAGATGTTTTGGACTACAGCTTCCATCAGTCCCAGCCAGCATAGCCAATATTCAGGGATAATGGGAGCTGTAGTCCAAACGTCTGAGGGACACCTGTTTGCCTACCTCTGTATTACAGTGAATTTCTGAAAACCAATGTATGTCAACATTGACCAAATTTTGGGCATTCACTGGTGTGTGTGTGTGTGTGTGTGTGTGTGTGATTTTGAAGTTGAAAAAGGCCCCTTCCCCATTGAAAACCTTCTAGATTTGCATTCACTGAAACGGAATAGCCCTTGATGTGATTGATACACCAGTCACTGACTCTCAGCCTGAACTACCTCACAGGGTTGTTCTGAGAATAAAATGGAGAGGAGGAGGAGGATCATGTACAATGCCTTAGACTCCTAGGAGGAAAAGGCAGGATATAAAAGTACCAAATATAAGGCGAGGGGGAAAGGGGCTGACATGATGTGGAAGCCATGTAGTCTGCTGCATTGTCAGAGTCTTAAGATAGAGAGCTTTTCTACATGAGACATTTGTTGTATGCTCATCATTCCCTATTTACAGCTGTTTACAGGTTCTTTAGATGATGTTATGACTCTCCAGTATTGCTTCTGATTGTAAACAGCACTTTCTGTGAGTTTTTTTTTTAGATCAGGGGAAATGGGGTATTATTTCTAATGGTGAAATAAAGTGAGATTTCCTCTTGTTCATTCGTGTTATTCAGCTATAGCACAGCTCCACCTAGAGGTTATGTAGCAGAAAAGCAGGAAAGGAAATGCTCTTTACATAGCGCTCAGATCTCAATTCTGCTGAAGAAAACAAATGTAGATGCAGCAGATTAACAGTCTTGTGTAGAAAAGCCCTGAATGGAGGAGGAGGCACAGATTTCAATGGATTAAGCTCTACTAGATGTCATGCAGGCTTCAGGTTCCATCAGCTTTCCCCAACCTTCCTGATGTTTTGGACTACAACTCCCAGCATTCTTGTGCATTGGCCATGTTGGCTGGGGCTGACGGGAAGCATCTGGAAGGGCACCAGTTTGGGGAAGGCTGGGTTACACTTAGGACTGTTGGGACAAAGAGAAGGCGATATTTGCTGGGAAGAGTGCCCATCTTCTTATCCGCACCATCCATCTTCTGAAGTTTTTATCTCCCTCCCCAATAGGGCTCTGGGAGTAAAAGTGAACCTAGCTGGAAGGAAAGCATCTGGGGGGAGGGTTCAGCACACACACACCATACACACACTTGCGATGCATGCCCCTGTGGTGCTTCTGTGGGGAGGGACCATGGCGCAGTGGTGGTGAATAGGCTTTGCATGGAGAAGGTCCCAAGTCCAGCCCCACTAAGAATCTCCACTTAGAAGGATCAGGCAAAGGGAAGAAGACCTCTGCCTTGGAACCTTGGGAAGCTGCTGCCAGCCAAGTTAGATAATACTGGCCAAGATGGACAAAGGGCCCCTTGCTTGCTCTAAGGCAACTTCCTGTCTTCCTAAATCCCATCCCATCCTTGTCTTTAGATGTGATTTTGCCAGCAGTGGCTGGTGGCTCCAACCAATGTCAGTGGGGTGGTGCATCCACTCCAGGCTTCCGTCTGAACATTTAAGGAGCTGTCCACGGTTCTGATCCTATTTTGGGGTTTATGGTTCAGCGCCATGGATTGCTCCTGTAAAGTTTCAGCTGAAACCCAGAGTGGATACCCACCCCACTGACACTGGAGCCACCAGTATTTGCAGCCTTCCTGAAACCTGGTGCCCTCTAGATGTTTTGGACTTCACTTCCTATCTCCCCCAGCCAGCATGGTGGTCAACAATGCTGGGAGTTGTAGTCCAAAAACACCTGGAGGGCACCACACTGTGGAAGGCTTAGGGCAACACTGTGTTTGTAGACATGGGTCTGTGGCTGTCATGTGTAGTTTGGGCCTCTATAGCAGTCCCATCCTTGCATATGTAGCCTTCGATCTTTCTGGGGATCAGTCCCCCACCAGATCGATCCTTTCCCACCTGGGATACAAATGCAAAACCATCGCTTAGTTTTGCCCATTTGCAATATCTTACATTTGTGCTAAGTAGCTTCCATTTTCACCATGTGTGTGGAGAGGCAGCGGGTGTGGGAGTTGTGTGTGTAATGTCTCACTTTAGCTTCACTTTCAGTATAATTTTGCACAGAATCACACCGTGGCCTTTTCCCTTTAGATTTTGATTGTTCCAATGGTTTTGATTCCTCTCTGCTCCTTCCTAAGTATGCTGGGACTAAAAATAAAGAGAGAATCCTTTTCTGTGTCTATAGCCAATGGGGGTAAAACTTAGCATCTTTTCAACATCTCCAGGACCTCAGTGGGACTGGGACTGTTATGATCATTTGTCTGAATAAACCTAACCTGCACTGCTCAGATTCTTTCTTTTCTTTTCTTTTTTTAGCCCTGGATTGGTTTTATCCCAGTTGGAATAGGGACATCACTTGGGCACTTCATCTAAAATTAGACTCCAAGCAAGGTAGAATCCTCATTGTTGTATTAACTTGTTCTAGCTATTTGTGTCATTTTAAATTTGGTTTTAAAATTTTTATAATGTTTTTATTGTTTATATTTTATATTGTATTGTATTTTTTTAATTGATTGCTGTAAACTGCCCAGAGAGCTTCGGCTATTGGGCAGTATAGAGATAAAATTAATAATAATAATTGATGATGATAATAATAATAATAATAATAATAATAATAATAATAATACCTTGTGAACAATTATGGGGCTTAATGTTTCTCCCTGCTAGGAACCGGCTCACATCCTTCCTTTGCTGCTTGGCTTTTCAGGTAACCAATCTGAATGAAGCCTCTGGATCTTACTACAGACTTATTCAAGAAGGGCTGGTATTTTGCCTATCTTGTTTAAGTCTTTAATAGACAACATGAGACCTCAACAACAGGCTAGTGCCTTCCATTGAACCACAGGAAGCTTCAAAATAGCAAAAGGCATGGCTAGACAGTAGACACCAGACCCTAAGCTGTGAGTACAGGGCATTTGTAGATCACCTTCATCAAATCTTCACCACATTTCCCTCTCCGCAGGCTTCAGAACTACCATTTCTGGAAGAAACCTGGCCTTTCAGATTGATGCTTAAGTTATGGAAAGACATTTTCAGCACTGAAAATGCTAGTAGGCACTTTACTAAAGGAACGGACAGGACAGGAAAGACCACTTGGATGCCTTGCTGGAGGATATCCATGAAGCAAACCTGCTCATCTTTCTAGTAGACATATATCTCAGTCTGAATTGAGAAGTTTCCAGGCATGGTGTGTGTGTGTGTGTGGTGTGTGTGTGTGTGTGTGAGAGAGAGAGAGAGAGAGAGAGAGAGAGAGAAGAAAAGCGTCATTTATTTATTTATTTATTTATTCTATTTATAGCCCATCTTTTTTCCTGCAAGGAACCCAAGGCATCTTACATAATCCTCCTCCTCCTCCTCCTCCTCCTCCTCCTCCTCCTCCTCTCCATGTATCCTAACAACAACCCTGTGAGGTAGGTTAGGCTGAGAGTCAGTGACTAGCCCAAATCACACAGTGAACTTCATGGCCAAGCAGGAACTTGGACCCGGATCTCCCGAGTCCCAGTCCAACACTCTAACCACTATACCACACTGGGTCATGCAGTATAAGCGAATATTAGATTGCACAAAATACATGTTGCATCCACTCTGTACTTACAGGGATAGGTGTGGTACACCTGGGGGCCTTCTGGCCACAGCAGGTGAGGGAGGAGTGGTTGAGAAGATGGCAGACACAGTGGAGCTGCTAAGGAGCCAGAGTCTCCTTTTTAGCAACTTCAACAGGAGCTGCGAAGGGCAATATCTGGTGTTTGGGGTAAGCGATGGCCAACCTGACATTACAGAATGCAAGGTTAATTGCAGATCTTGTGTCTAGAAATGTGCTTGGAAAAAAGAAGAAGGGGGGAACTGGAAAAAGTTGGGGGGAAAGCCAATTCCTCCCCCTCCACATAATACACACAGTTTCCAAAAATCCCTGGGGGGAGGGGAGAATACTGAGGGAAATTTTTCCCCCTGAGTTTTTTTCTGGATTCCATACCCCCCTTTTCTTCTGTGTTTTTCCCCCAGGCCTTCATGTTTCTAGTTGTTATTGGACAACCCCATACGACACACAGGGTGGGCCAGCCGATGAAGTCTTCTTCCTCCATTTTCCTCTGGCTCTTCTGTTTCATCTTTGGGCTGAAAGAACTGCCTCGGGGGGGGGTAGGATTAGGGGGCATTTTAAATGGCACCTCATGCTGGCTGCCTGCATTGGATGACCTAGGGTCCATACCATGCTCTCAGCCTAATCTGCATCACAGGGTTGTTGTGTGGATATCACATAAGCATCTCACATGCACGCATCACTAAATTACAGGATCAAATACAAATAATATGATGGTGCTAAGTGGTGACAAACAGATGTGCAAGTTATCTGTGCCTCCACTTTTCAAAGCTTGGCTTTCATGATGTGCCAAAAGGGAAGCTTGTTGTGTGTCTTCCCTGTGGCACTTGTGGCATAGCACAATACATGAACATTGCAAAAATTAGAAGTCTCCATGCTGCCAAGTCATAACATAGGTGACACAATGACAGTGACACCGTGACAGTGACAGTTACACAGTGACAGTGAGGTGGGTGGCTACTAAGGAGAGGGCCTTTTCAGTGGTGGCACCCCAGTTGTAGAATGCCCTCCTCAGAAATGCTCACCTGGGACCTATGTTATGGTCTGTTTGGCAATAGGTGAACACTATTTTTACTTGCCCATGATTTTTTTCAGTTTTAAAAAGTGTGTTAATGCATTTTAGTAGAACTTTGCACTGATGCAGGTTTTCCCCCTGGTTTTTAGTTTGGTTTTATTCCATTTTAAACTTAAGGTTTTTATATTATGCTTTACTATGTTGCTCTCTCTCTCTCTCGCTCTCTCTCTCTCTCTCTCTATATATATATATATCCATTTAACATCACAACTACTGAAGAAGGCAGAAGTCGAAAATGTTTAGCACTAAATATATTTTTAAATTACTCTGTTGTTAGCCTATCTTTTATATAATATATATAAAATTTAAATAGAAATACAATACATCTCAACATAAAGGGAAAGACTGACTAGGTGACCTGCCTGCTTGTTCTGTCTGTCTGCTGTCCAGGTTCTATTGATGGGCAACTTCCAGACTTCTGCTACTCTCCCTTTTTCATGGTTCCTTCACTTTAAATTAGACCTGCAGTGGACAGCCCTTTAAATAGAGTACGCCTTCAAATAGAGGACTGTCCCAGTAAAGTAGGGCACTTGGCCACCCAATCAGAAAGCCTGCAACTGTAAGGTGCCATGGGCAGCGGGTAGGAAAGTGAATTCTGGCTTCCTCTAAGCCAATCTGGGCAAAGGTCCCTTTTTTCTAAGCTTGTAACCAAGCAATCTATGGAGTCACGTGCCTAAAAACAAGAGTGCTGCAAACTCGTTCCCTTTATTAGATGAAATACTTTATTACAGAGGAGAAGCAAGAAACTGTAGCACAGCGCTTGCTAAAACAAAAGATTATTTCAGCGGGTTCCTTTCATCGCAGTTTGGCTTTGCTGGAATTTCCAAACTGTGCTTTAAAAAGAGCATGCTGTTCCTCGAGTCCTTTGGTTCAGGGCACCTCAAAGAAGCCAAAAGGGCATTGATGGCATAGTTTCAAGGCTCCCCAAGTGTTGGGCAACTCTGAAAGGCCTTTGTGCCACCTATGGAGGCATCAGTCAAATCCAGAGAGAGAGAGAGAGAGAGAGAGAGAGAGAGAGAGTCAATACCTGTCCCACTTCTTTTTTTAATCCCTTCTGGCTCATGAACCAGATATGACCCACAGGGGTCACCATCCAGCCTAACACTTTCTCCTCAAGCCCCACCCCTCCCCTCCCCACCAGTCCTGCCACCCCTCCCCCAGGCAGGGCCTAATATTCCCCATCATGGTCACCATCAGATCTTCATGCCTTCTCGGTCATGGACCAGTTACAGTTATGCAAATCCTGAATGACATGATTTGTCACACTCAGTGGTGCAGCTGGACCCCAGAGCATATATCCAGGGCATTGCAGGCCATGGGTGGGGCAGATGGATCATACATCTCCCCAGTGCTTTTTTTCTGGAGAAAAAGGTACCGGAACTCTTGGATTACATTTCCTCGGGAGTAGATGGCGATTAAATTGTAATGCAATTAATAGAAGAAAAGGTGCTGGAACTCAGTTCCAGTGAGTTCCACCAGAAAAAAAGCCCTGCATCTCCCAGCAGGTGATGGGGGGGGCAGTGGCAAGCATGCCTGGCATCAGCACCTGGTCTGGCATAGGCACGATGGTGCCCACAGCGGGGTTAACACTGGTTGCGCATAGCATCTTTACTTCTTCTTTTTTTTTTATAAACACTTTCTAGCCAGGAGCCGGTCGGCAAGACATGTACTTGGTTACGGATGCTCATTTTACTATATTTACTTTTAACATTTATTATCCTTTCCTGCATGAAAAGAGAGGTGGTGGTAGTGGAGGAGGAGGAGGAGTTTCAAGAGCCTGTAGCAAAATGCCATCAGCTATATGATTTCTGAAGACTGTAACCGTTAAGCTTCTGCCCTGGGATTTGCTGTAATAAAAGGATCTCACTGATTTGGAGTCTCCGGTGTCAGAGTGCGTGATTGCAGGACAGGGGCCCCAACAAGGAGGAGGGTGAGAAGAAGTATGCCTATGTACTCCAGTTGCTGGGGAACATGGACGGGAAGACGCTGTTGCACTCATGTCCTGCTTGTGGGATCCCGTGGGCAGCTGGTTGGCCACTGTGTGTGAACAGAATGGTGGACTAGATGGACCCTAGGTCTGATCCAGCAGGGCTCTTCTTATGTTCAGAAGGAGAAGGAAAAGGAGAAGAATTCAGGGTGGGGAGTTAGACTAGATAGAATCCACACTTACCCCCTGTGTGTGAGCATGTCAGGAGGAATCAGATGCAGGAAATTAAACATACATACTTATCAGTTCTAGGACTGATTATTTTGCAGGTTTCTTGACCTCCCCAAATAGAGTTTGTTTAATACATAAAGGGAGGTCGTCAGTCAGGCCAAGCCTGCCAAAGTTTGGCGAGCATGACAAACCTGAAGTGCAGACTGAAGGGGCAGGATTGCAGCTTGAGATTGATAGGCAAATGGTCAAGGAGCACCTGATTGCTCTGAACGAGTTTAAATCTCCAGGGCCTGATGAGCTGCATCCTAGAGTAATAAAGGAACTGGCAGAAGAACTCTCAGAACCACTGTCTATTATCTTTGAGAAATCATGGAGGACAGGTGAAGTGCCAGACGACTGGAGGAGGGCAAATGTTGTTCCCATCTTCAAAAAGGGCAAGAAGGAGGAACTATAGGCCAGTCAGTCTGACATCAATCCCCGGGAAGATTTTGGAGCAGATTATAAAGAAGTCAGTCTGCAAGCACCTTGAAAACAATGCAGTGATTACTAGAAGCCAGCATGGATTTGTCAAGAACAAATCCTGTCAGACTAATCTGATCTCATTTTTTGATCGAGTAACCTCCCTTGTGGACTGTGGGAATGCTGTGGACATCATATATCTGGACTTCAGCAAAGCTTTCGACAAAGTGCCTCATGATATCCTGATTAGCAAGCTAGCTAAGAGTGGGCTAGATGGAACAACTATCAGGTGGATCCACAATTGGCTACAGAATCGGACTCAAAGAGTGCTTATCAATGGTTCCTTCTCAAACTGGGGAGAGGTAACAAGCGGGGTACCACAGGGTTCAGTCCTGGGCCGGGTGCTCTTCAACATTTTTATTAATGACTTGGATCAGGAGGTACAGGGAATGCTGATCAAATTTGCAGATGACACAAAGTTGGGTGGAACAGCTAATACTCTGGAAGACAGAAACAAAATTCAAAGTGACCTCGATAGGCTGGAGTGCTGGGCCGAAAACAACAGAATGAAATTTAATAGGGATAAATGCCAAGTGCTGCACCTAGGGAGAGGAAACCAAATGCAGAGTTACAGAATGGGGGACACTTGGCTCAACAATACTACAAGTGAGAAGGATCTTGGAATTGTGGTAGATCACAAACTGAATATGAGCCAGCAATGTGATGAGGCTGCAAAGAAGGCAAATGCAATTTTGGGCTGTATTAATAGAAGTATAGCTTCCAAATCATGGGAAGTGATAATTCCCCTTTACTCGGCACTGGTTAGGCCTCATCTTGAGTACTGCATCCAGTTCTGGGCACCTAACTTTAAGAAGGACATAGAGAAACTGGAGAGGGTTCAGAGGAGGGCAACAAGGATGAGAAAGGGACTGGAAACAAGGCCCTATGAGGAGAGACTGAAAGAACTGGGCATGTTTAGCCTTCAGAAGAGGAGACTGAGGGGAGATATGATCGCACTCTTCCAGTACTTGAAGGGTTGTCACACAGAGGAGGGCCAGGATCTCTTCTCGATCATCCCAGTTTGCAGGACACGGAATAATGGGCTCAAGTTGCAGGAATCCAGATTCCACCTAAACATCAGGAAAAATTTCCTGACTGTCAGAGCAATAAGACAATGGAACCAACTACCTAGGGAGGTGGTGGGCTCTCCCACTCTGGAGGCATTCAAGGTGCAGCTGGACAGACATCTGTCAGAGATGCTTTGACCTGGATTCCTGCATTGAGCAGAGGGTTGGACTCGATGGCCTTGTAGGCCCCTTCCAACTCTACTTTTCTATGATACTATGATTCAGGCAGCATCCCATTCTTCAAACGTTCAGCATTTCCACAGAATGACTCTTTATACATAGTCCTGCCCATAAGGATATTCTTTTTACTGTTCCCATTCATTGGGGGCAATTTGGGGCTCATCATGCTGCAGAAGGCCAGAAGGCCCCTGAGGTTTACAGTCTCTGCCACTAGTCAACTGCCTCTCATTTTCCCCATTTAAGCAGACAGCCTCGGAGAAGCTATTAGACTTAGGGAGTGTCCATGTGTGCTGCTGCTGCTGCTGCTGGCTATGCAATATTCAGTTCCCGCATGGCCACGAGGCTCCAAAATCATCAGCATGCGAGAACGTTGCCCGCTGCCTTTATCTGCTTTGGAATACAAATTGGGCTCTGCCCTCAGCTTTGCTGTGCACATTAATAGCCATCCCCACCCACCCGCGGCACCCTTGCGGGGCTAGCAGTGCTGACAGAAGCGAAGATGGGAAGGCACCAGCGGAGGAGGCGGTTCGTGAATATTCAACACCTGCCAGCCAGGGTTTCCACAGCAAAGCGTTTGGGGAAGGTGATTGCCCTGCGAACTGGCGCAGTTTTGGGGAAATGTGCCGAGCCAGCAACTTCTATTTTTTTGGCTGTGCAAAAAAAGAAAACGGGGGGGGGGGGAGAGAGAACCCTGAAGGGTGCAGCTGAAAGACTGATGAAGGTCAAGGTTGATCGCTTTGTTCCCATAAGGCAAGGGGCCATTCCCTGCGCTGCGGCTGAGCATGGGACACAGGTGCCGTTGGGTATCTGCTCACTAATCCAGGGAGGTTTCAAAAAAGTTGCCATAGGAAAGGCCCGTTTGCTTGGGGCGGGACCCTGGGCATAGCTCCGTGGTGGAGCAGATGCTTTGCATGCAGAAGGTCCCAAGTTCGATCTCTATTTGCAAATAGAGGCTGCACAGTCAGAACTCCAGTTCTTGCGGGAACACAGGAGGAGGGGTCAGCAGTAGCTGATGGCTCCAATGTCAGTGGGGCAGTGTATCCACACCAGCTTTCAGCCTGAACTGTAAAGGGGCTATCCATAGTGCTGAACCTAGTTTGGGGGTAAGGTCCAGCACCATGGACAGCTCCTTAAAAGTTCAGACTAAAACCCGGAGTGGATATACCACCCACTGACATTGGAGCCACCAGCCTCACTGGGTGGGGTCCTCTGAGGGCAGGCTATTCTTATTCCTGCACAGAGTCAAAAGCAGCGCTTCAGGTTAGAAAGATTCCCCGCCCTCCAAAACGTCTTTCATTTTGAGAATATTCACCTTTTCCCCAGTTCTGTGTGCTGCTATTGCTGTCTTGGTGCCATAAACCTGGCTGATAAAATTGTGATTCCTACCACCAACCTCCTCCCCCTTTCAGTGCATACTTACAAGGAGCCAGTGTGGTGTACAGTGGACAGAGCATTGGATTTGGACACTGGTCAGAGATCTGTGTTCAAATCCTCACCCACGCCATTCGTGAAGCTCATCATTGTGCTACGTATAGAGCAAATTCTCTCTCACTCACGTAAACCTACCTTACTGGGCCGTGTGCTGGGTTGTTGCAAGCATATTTATTTCTTTATTCCATTTCCTTTCTGTACTGCCCAATAGGCCAAACTCTGTGTGTATACTTCTCTGAGCTTCCTGGAGGAGAACAAGTGGGCTAAAAGGTGCAGGTTGCCATGTCGTCCGAGCCCAGCAAGGCGGGCAGTGGGGGTTGCTTCCAAACCACCCCACAACCCACGACTTGTTCTAGGGTTCCAGGGTGGTTTCGAAGCCACCCCCGCCACCCACCCATGCCAGGTTCAGACAACATGGCAACCCGTGCCCGATGCAGGTAATCATGGAAATAAGGCGGGCGGCGCATGACCGGCATGCACAGAGCGGGGAAAAGAAGCCACTATGGCTTATTTTCCTTCCCCGATTGTGCGAACCCAGTCATAGTGATGCAGTGGATAAAGTATCAGCCTTGGAGCAGGAAGACCCAGATTCTGCGCAGCCATGAAGCTCACTGGGCGACTTTGGGGGTGGTCACTACCTCTCACAACCTAAACTA
Source organism: Shinisaurus crocodilurus (assembly GCA_021292165.1). Classification (NCBI taxonomy): domain Eukaryota; kingdom Metazoa; phylum Chordata; class Lepidosauria; order Squamata; family Shinisauridae; genus Shinisaurus; species Shinisaurus crocodilurus. The sequence goes on from CM037881.1 coordinate 23,866,180, forward strand.
CTCCACAGGGTTGTTGTGGAGATAAAATGGAGGCAGGAATCCACATCCACCACCTCCAGCTCCTTGAAGGAAGGGCAGGATTTAAATGGATAAATGAAACTGGCCACCCTGCTCCCACTGTGGGTCTCCCCATCCAAACAGTCCTCCTGATGTGTTGGGTCATTTACAACACATTTACCATGTGTTGGGCTGTGCTGGCTGGGGGTGATGGGGGTTATAGTCCAACACCAGGTAGGGGAAGGTTAGGTTAAAACCAGGAAAATTGTACTTCATGTGGGATCTGTTGCACAAGGTGGTTGCTGCTTCGCGGTACTGCAAGCTCTGCTATCTTCACTTAGTAGTGGGAAGTCACAGCGGCAAAAAAAAAATAGGCTACTGTTAGCAGTGGTACAATTTGAAGTGCAGGCGCTCATCATGACAGTCTGCATAGCCACGCCCCCAAGGAGAGTCCAAAACTACAGGCTGCGGTGTTGATCCATATCAACAAGCCAGTCCTAGCAGTTGTCAACTCCACCAGGAGCAGGTCTTTTGTAAAGCTCATGGGCCTGGATTGCCCATTCAAGACCAAGGCACCCCCCAAAATACTTTGCATTGCAATAGGGAACCATATTTTGTGGGGAAAATCCATTTCTGTGAGGATTGTAGCTAAGCTCAGAGGCAGCAGGGAGTTCTGAAGGGGGTGGAGGATGAGGTCAGTGTCCCTGCTCATCAAAAGGTCCTGGCACTGCGTCCCTTCAGAGCCCTGGCTCCACTGCACCAGAGAGAACCTGGGGGGGGCTGTGTTAGGGATGCAGAGTGAAAAACAGGCTGCTCTGTTCAAGTTTGTTCTATATGCACGCAGCCCTTTTCCTTGCAATACAAAGGATCAAAAATCCCCTTCACCCAGCTCCCAGGGTCTCATGTCATGTATAGCAGAGTCCACTGGGGTGTGTTGGGGTAGTGCTGGGGAGCGGGGGGCAGTGCCCTTCCCGCTTTCAGGCCACATGCGATCCTGCTTCAGAGCCTATAACATTCCAATCTACACAGTGGGATGGCTGAACATTACCTTCTCATCCACACTACTGCCAGTGACATCTGAAATGGCACTTCTGACTAGAGATCAGCCACAGAACCTGTGTTCTTTAATGCTGGAGCTCACATCGGGGCCGTAATAATAAAGGTGTCCCTCCCTGAGCATGTCAGCAGATCTGCTTCACCACATCGGTAAGTAACTACAGTGTACATGGACTGGGAATGTAAGGCTTCTAGTTGAGACAGTGTGGCTCCAGGAGCTCCAGGTAAGGTGCATAAGCACCCTATAAGAAAGCCATGCCACTGAAAGATCCAGCAGCCCCACAATTAATCACGCAATTCAGATCTCAAGCAGAGCAACATAGTAAGGGTCAAAGAATTCCATCTGACTGAAGCAAATCCCTGCCCTATACTTGATTCCCCCCCCCCATTTACATTTCAGATCTTAAGGGAGGGTATGTGCGGAAATTTGCATTTGAAAAGTCATCTACCAGACTAAGAAGCATAGGCTGTATCTAGGCAGAGCAGAAGGCTTATCCCTTTCAGCCCTGAACAATTCAGTGTGCCATCATTCTGCATAATGAAGACCAATTACCACAGGCAAAGGTGAAGAATGAAGATGATACATGGTGGATGAATATTTAAGAGTGCAGACTTAAGTTTCAAAAATGGTGTTCCCTTGGAGAGCTACTCCGGGGTATGTTCTGTATTGCAGATAAAATCTAAATTGTTCAACAGTGAGATCAATTAGTGAGCCTAAAGGGTTCTTTTTGGCTTTTCTTGTCTTCAGAGGCCGCGTTGGGGGTGGCCCACTAGGGCTGGAGCCCCAAATCTTTCATTTGGAGTCCCTGCATCTCTGGGGGGTAATCTGCCCCACCACCCTGCTCTCCATGGGCACTTGCTGAAATAAAGGTACAGGGGCCCTGATGATCTGTTTTGCATCTGATCCCCCTGGATGAACTGGCTTTTTGCCCACATCTGCTTCATTTTTTTCTGAAATCAAATGCCCCCCTCTCCCCTGTCCATACATCCTTTTTTTACAAATCGGGGTGTCCTTAGAAGACAGGGCCCTTTAAACACACACACAGAGAGACTTTAAAGCATATGAAAATTAGCATATGCAAATTTGTGCACTTTTTTTTTGTCCTGTGGGCCTGAGCCCCAGGTCTTTTTGGGACCCGCCTGCTTGGGAAATGTGGAGCGACATGTTCTGTGCACAACTTTTCCGCAACTTACCTTCTTCGCCTGGTATTTGTTAAGTGCAAATATGAGGCTATGATGCAGAACAGAGGAGCTTGTAGTAGAGCAGCCTTCCCCCATCTGGTGCCCTCCAGATGTGTTAGACTACAACTCTTATCACCCCCAGCCAGCATGGGAGTTGTGGTCCAACACACCTGGAGTGCACCAGATTGGGGGAGGCTGTTATAAAGCCTTCATGGGTGAAGGATCCTATACTAGGGGTCAAGAGGTTTGGATACTGATCGTTGATGCATCACCAGATAAATGCACTCAGGAAAAGGCTGGGAGAGACAAAGGAAGGATCAAAGGTTCAGTCAAGTTCATTTGTACCTTACCTCCAGAAATGTAACAGAAGGCCTCTTCTGGTATATAACATTTTCTGCCACGGCAATGCATTTTTGAAAGATTCCCATAGAGCACTTTGTGGCTAACTTTCTGAAAAGGTGTTCAAGCCTGCCTAAATGTCCAACACAACGTGCGAGTGTGATGGGTTGTGTTACTTAGGGATAGACAAGCACTCTGGTCTGGCTGTGATCTGTCTTCTTTCACTCTCGCGTTTAAATATTACAGTGTCTAGGGTCAAGCCCTGGAGTTAAAAAGGAAAATGAGCTTTAATTAATCCTAATTGTAATTAAGCCTTAAGAATGGCCAAGAATGAATCAAACGAATGAGCTCAGGAAAATGTGGGAAGAGACAGATAAGAAACATTAGAACTTAGGAGTCCATTTCCTGGGATCTTCATGGCACAGCTAAATGCTAAAACTAATAAAACTCTCTAGAAGCATGACTGTCTATTTGTCCCTGTATCCCATTTTTTTCTAATTTTGCTGTGCAAGTTGCCATGGAGGGCAGGTGCTGCATGGGAAAAAATCCCGCTTACTCTTTAGCACATCTTTTCAAGCCATTGTTTGCTGCTGCTGGGGTGACCACCCCCCTTTTTCTGGAGATTTTTCACTGCACGACCTCAGTCAATCAGAGATCATGCAGTGAACAAGATGATGTCACAGTGCCATTTAGCCAATTAGATTTGGCTACGTGCTGCCATCACTGAGGGCAAAGTCCGCTTAAGGCACAATCCTGTGCATGTTTAGACAGAAAATAAGGCCTACAACTCCCAGCATAGCTGGCTGTGGCATGCTGGGAGTTGTAGGCCTTTTTTCTGTCTAAACATGCATAGGATTGCACCCTTAGTGACCTCCCACTGAATGGGAGGAGGGAAGAGGGAAGAGGAAATGCACCCCACCTTCTACCGGCTGCTCCCTGTTGCAGCATTCTGCTACTGGCATTTTCACTGCTTTCCAGTGCTTCAGACCAATGCCCCAATCCCTCCCTAGTTACAGCGGGAGGGAGGTGCACATTTGAGAATGAAAACTATGAATGGGATTTCTGGGGATTGTACAAAGGGGTTCAAAAATCACTGAAAAGTGGGGTAGCACATTTTATACATGTGAAAATATGCACTGAGTATATCCTGTCCCCTTTGCACTAGCACCCATTTACCAGGAAGGCCACATTCTCCACAGATTCAAACATCTGTCTGATGCCAAGGCCAATGGTGTTGGTGAGTTGTATAGCCTTCCTTTGACCCCTGGGACGTAGAGGCACAACTTTGATAACAGCCCCACCTCCAGAGAGAAAGAGTTAAAAGTGGCTGTCTAGCAATCAAACAGAATCCTTGTTACCAAGTAAAAGAAGCAGAGAGCCTTTACTGCGGGCGTGTTGAACCTCTGCAGGGCAAATCCAGCCTGCCTGGGGTCCCAATTTGGCCCTCCGGGGTTCCCCAGATGACCACGCCCCCTTCCCCTGACCACACCCCCTTCCCTCAGCCACCGCTTGTTTGGTGGTTTCCTGGCTTTAGCACAGTTCCCCCACCCCCAATTCTAAAAAAGTTGAAATGCGTCTCCTAAGGCTTATTTATTGGCAGTAAGAGCTCTAACCTAAAATATACTGGTATTTCTTTGTATTTAGGCTCCACCCCTTTTGCCTTTAGTCCCACCCCTTTTGGCTTTGGAATGTGGCCCCCAAGAGCTTCTCCAGGACTGAATTCAACCCTCGGGCTGGGAGGTTCGACACACCAGCTTTACTGCCTATGACGTTCTCTGTATATACACGTCTCTGTCCTTCCCCAATGTTAATAGGCAGGGAAAGCAACTCAGCAGTCTTCCTACCGGGCCTTGAACCCAAGTATTGGACCTAAGGAATCCTGACATGGATGGTCTCTCCAGCATAGCCAACTGGCACAAAGACACTCTCTGAGTCTTACACACTCTGAGGTTTAATACAGGTTGTTAAGATGATACAGTAACACACACACACATACACACACACACACACACACATACCCGGTTGGTGCCACAGCCTGAGATACAAGGAGGAAGCATACAAATATACCGTAAGCGTTTATAGCACCAGAGGTTGAAGGAAGGTCAGTGCTAAGGGCCAAGTGTGGGACAGCACAGAAGGCAAGGTACAGGGTTCAGGCCTCTGTCCTGTACCCACTCTTAGGGGCTTTGGGCAACAGGGAACCTGTTAGAATTACAGGTTCTTGGATAGTTGGGAACCAACCTGCACCATATCATCTTCCCTCTGCAGGGGGACAGAAATGTCAGACTCACGAGCCATATCTTACAGACATCTGCCAAGAGAAATGGGGACCCAGAATCCTCCACACTCTGCCCAACATGGACGGAATGATAGACAAGGGTGATCAGGGGCGGGGAGAGCACTGCTACTAGTTCCTCTTCCCAGCATGAAGATGATTTAGGTAATAGGAATGTGTGAGAGTTTCGTGAATGTCCGCAAATCATGCAGACATGCCACGATCGCAACCCTGAACGCGAAGGCGAGCAGGAGGGCCTGTTCTCTGAAAATGCTTGCAAATTCCTGAACTCACATCCATGTTAGAAGAAATGCTCATTTTTATGCTTTACCCTATGGGGAAAATGTGCATATTTTGGGTGTGCTCTTTAGAAAATGCACTCTTTTCCCATTCGAAATGCACACTTTTCCCATTCGCAAACAAACATGGGAAGCGAGGCGAGACGAGCTTCAAACTGGGTGTTCAGAGAATCTGGGCAATCCCAAAAATTGCTTGTTCGCCCATTCCTGAAGATGACTACAGGTTCACAGCTGGGATCTTTGTGGAGGACAAAAAGAGGAGGGCAGGCTCAGCCTCCTCCCAGCTCCCCTGACTTTGTGTCGGGGTACCATCTGGCACTGCAGTACGAACAGGCAACAGTGAAGAACAGTCAGAAGGGGGATGCAGGCTCCAAGCAGAGTATCTGGGCATCTTTTGGTGGGGGTAACATCTACCCATTCCCCTACTCCTTTGAGGATCTTAAAGGGATCTATCCTACCCAGATTATATGGTAAGGGAGGGATACCCTTGTCATCCCAAGACAGTACCTTCCAATTGAACCGAATTCAACAGGACCAACCTGGAGGCTATGGATACCCTATGCTCAGTCCTTAAGCCTTGGATTCAAATCCTGTTCTTCTGTGGTTGCTTTATTGGCTTAGAAGCCAGTGCTCCATTTCCCCCATCCAATCCCTGTATCCATGTCTATTTGTGGGTGGCTGTGCCGATAGATTGGCCCTAAATACCCAGTTCCCAAGATGCTTCAGGCAAGATCTTGATGCCTTTGTGCCCTTATTGGTGGTGGTGGGGAGGGAAGGGGAAAAGGTCAACAGTGTGGGTGGGATGTGGTCTCCATTGCCCCCATCCCTGCAGGTGGCCAGTGCCGGGCAGTCAGTCCAGTGCTTCACTAAGACGGCGTAATAGCACCATTTGTCGGGGCAGCAGAAAAGGAGGGCCCTGGCTCAGTCTGGGCCCTGCACTGCTCCCCAAGAGTCACGGCCCCGAGGGACCTTGGCCGCATAAATAGGAGGCTGTCATCTGGTTAAATACAACGGCAGGTCTTTGCAGGGCCGGCTCCTCTCCTGCAGCCCACTCTCCCAGTGCAGGGAGAAGGGGCTTTTAGCTCTCTCTTTCTCAGGGGGTGGGTGGTGCCACAGTCTAGAGGGAGCTGTCCGTCTCTGAAGGGCTCAGCCGCTGAAGCAGACAGGGCCAAGCTCAAAGCCAAACTTCTGGTTGGTGTCCCCGAAATCCCGAACAGCCACATCAGCCAACGGCAGCTGCTCCACGCGTGGCGTCCGAACCTGCAGAACTGTCCGCTCTTGGCCCTTGCGCACCTGGAGGGTAAAGGATCGTGTCAGAAGCAAATCAGGCAGCAATGTAGGAAGAGCACAGTGGTTATCAAAATGGCTGCATTGTGGGTGTTTGCTGGGGTGTTGTTGAAAGATCAGGGGGATAAGGGGGAAAGATCAGGATCCTGGAGGCCTCAGGAATGGCCAAGAGGCCAGAGGTGGTTGAGGAACCATAAAGTCATGAGGCACAGCAAATGGTGGGCCAAGCAGGCAATGACCCCAAACCCAAAGAGGCAGGGGTGGCCCACTCAGAAGGGCAGGAAACAGGAATATTTTACTCTGTTGTTAAACATGCCTCCCTCCCCTGCCATGGTATGCATCTTTCACGGAGAGGTGTGAGTTGTAACATGGTGAAGGGGGAAGTGAGTGGAAGGGAAAGGTAGAGTCCTCTTGCTCTGGAGTCCACAAAAATCTGAAGACAGCCCTGGAATCATCTGGAAGAAAGCTATCATGCCCAACTCCCTCCATTACCAGTATTCTGCCTGCATCTTCAGCATCCCACAAACAGGATGTCCCAAGGTCAAAGGGCCAGTATTACAAATAGCTCTAGGGAATGGGACAAGCCACAGATTTGGCACTTCCCTCTGTCCTGACATCATGGCCTACAGGAGGAGGAGGAGATCCTGGGAGAAAACCAGATTCTGGTGCTGGGGAAACAGGGTCCTCTGTTGTTTCTGTAAGTGTGTACTACCGATCAAAGAGGACTGGAAAGAGGGAGTGGTTCTGCAGGGCACGGCAGGCTGATCAGTGTGGGAAACTATGTTGTTGTGAGGTTTAGACTTGGAACATGGCAGGAGGCATGCTCTGCCCTGTGTCATTCCATATAACAGTGCAGTTTGGGGGTGGGGTGGGGGGCTGTTCACTGATCATTATGAATGGCAAACGGCACCACCTACAAAGAAAAAGAAGATATCTGCATGCTTGAAAGAATGCCAGGATTTGCATAAGTACATTAAATTTGGTTAAAAACACAAAAGAGAGAACCCCACCCCAAACAACCCCTTTTTCCGTCAACTGCACATGTGTGCCCCCACACAGAGAAAACAGAGAGGGGGAGGCAGAAGGAGCTGGAGAGTGACAGTCTAGTCAGCCAAGCTGCTTGCGCACAGCACGGGCCACATTTTAACCAACCCTTCCCAGGCAATTGAGCTGTTGCTGTTTGCGGCTGTTGCTGCCTGCGGCAGACTCCCCACCTCAGAAGCGGAAGCTTTAAAAGGTGTGGACTGGGCCAGCTGGCACGCAGCTACCAGATGATCTCTTATATCCAGCAGGGAGACTTTCTCATTCTGGGCAACCCTCCCTGCCTGAGAAGGGTAGACTTTGAAGATGTGGATCAGGTCGGCTCACCGCCAGCACCAATCCACACCTTCAAAGGATCCAAGCTGAGAAATACTAACCAGTGGGGGAGAATTCTGTGGCCACAAACGTCTCCCCCCCACCTCCACACACAAGCAACGTTTTGTCACAGAACCTTACTTGTCGGTCCCTCTATTAGCAAACTCAGGTGCTGAGTGCCAACAGGATTGTAGGCAAAATGCGGCCACTGTGAAACAAGGAGGAGGTGGGCAGCATGCTCAGGGGAACCGTAAGGTTTGCAGAAGTATAAAAAAAAATTTTTAAAAAACAAACTCCCCCTAGACCCACCCACCCCCAAATAGCCCAATAAGGATTGTGCCTGCTCAGTAGCCATGGTATATTGGCTGTCACTTGGAAAGGAAAACTATGGAAGGGAGGGAGGGAACAGAATGGTCTTCTGGAGGAGGGTGTGGCTGGCTGGCTTGAATCCTCAACAGAAATACTCCTATTGGGAAGTGAGAATGGACTGCAACATTTTAGTTACGGCTCCCATCTGCCTGTGGGACAGACAACTGGGCTGTTTAGTGCTTACATTGGTCTGCTTGTTCACATTACTCCTCCGGCAGCCCTTCACTGGCATGACCAGGAGAGATAAAATAGCTGAGGGATGGGAAGGCGATAACTGCATTGGGGGAGGAGGTAAGTTTTTGCCTGGGAGACAGACGTGCCCTCTCCAAATGTCCCACCCACCCTATGAGCAGCATGAACAAAGAGGCTTTCAGTGGAGAGCAAAGGTCAATGGTGAGTGTGACATCAACCGTCAGTGGACCAATCCTCTCCCTCTGCTCTATTCACAGGTCCAAGAATTCTAAGCATCAACTGCCAACTGGCCAAGACTGTCAAAGGCAAAACAGGTCAAACAGTTAAATCTTAGCCTGTCTGGCAGCTTTAAAAAACCTAGGAAAGCCCGCCACATGAAAGGTGGCCAAAATGGAGGAGAATGAAATATGGGGCAAAGCCGAATGGGAAGGTGAAAAGGGGCTGATACGCTCTCCATCCATTCAGGTATGGCCACATTTCCATACATCACCTGATGTGATACATCATCATACATCTTGCAAGTAAATTCCTCCACTTTGGGGCTTTGCACATCACAGAGACCTGCCAAGTCATGGGAGTGAATGTCAGGAAACTCTGGGATAGGAAAGAGAGAGAGAGAGAGAGAGAGAGAGAAGAGAAGGCAAGATTTGGGGAAAGACATGGAAGCAACGGAGTGGAAGGCCGAAATCTCACCTGGCAGCCATCATACAAGGCACGGACTGGTGCTTCTGTGCTGTTGTGCATCAGCTCCACACCGTTGAAGGCAAGAAAGCTCAAGGCCCGAGCATGGCTGCCGGTGCTGGCCTCATACCAGGCAGCCACATTTTGGCAGAGGAGAGTGAAGTTCTGGTGGGCGATGGCACTGAGCAGGCGCAGAAACGTAAGCTGGGTCACCTGCACGGGGTTGCCACCTGCATCCACGTAGGAAAACTGGGAATGCAAAGCGGGAGCAGCATGAATCAGAGCCATGGCAGAAAGCCACTGTGCTCTCTCCAGCTCACGCCACGACTATTCACCCACACAGTGGCGGTCTACTTGGGCCATGACTCTGAGCACAGCCTTCCCAGTCTGCTTCTGGGGGTAAGCAGGGTGACGGCATGGGAAGCCCCTACCTTCTTGCCCCTCTTGAATGTGCTGAACCAGCTTCCTGGTTGCTCCTTGTTCCAGGCGGCGAGTCGTACCTAGTGGTGCAGATTGCACATTGGTTGCTCATCTTAGGATGCTAAATTCAGGTTCCTAAACCCAGGATCAATTTTCAACACCAGAGTAGTTCACCCAACCTCTACTCTCTCCCTCTGCTGCGCCCCCCCCCCCCAAGTCATCCCTACTGATATTGAATACAGCTACTTACAGCCTCAAATTTCTTGTCGGGGAATAAGCAGGTTTCCCCGCCAGCTGTGAAGTTGCAGAAAACTCTGAATGCATCTCGGCCGCACCCTTGGTTAGGATCGATCCAGTATTCCCCTAAGGAAGGACAGAGGGATGGGTGCCAGGGCAGAAGAGGCTGGGGGACCCTTAAGGGCTGTTAATGGCTCCTCCTTAACTCAGTCCAGTAGCCCCAAGCACAGTTGCCCTGCCCTCTGATCGCTAAGGGCACCATCATGCAGCTCTCAGAATTAGAGTGTGCTGTGCAGTATACCTTAAAATCTTTCATTAGTTTATCAGACCTGGCTTCCTGCAAGGAACCCTGGGAACTGTAGTTCCATGGTCCTAGGATAGTTTCAAGCCCAGAGTTTGTCGTTGGAAGATACCATGACAGGTTAAAAGTTGAGACCCAGTTGTATTGGATGGGCTCTACCTGAAGAATGGCAAGGAGGCTATTAAGGTTCAACAGGTAGTGTAGTGAACATTCCCAGCATCCAAAAGCCAGGATAGTTTCTTGGAGCCATGCCAAGGCCTTATAACCTTCAGCTTCTTAGGAAGAGCACCAGAGATAATTGCCTTGAAGCTGTTTTCCCCAACTATATTCATTAGAGAAGGGCTGCTTTTGCTGTGAGAACCGAAACTGTTTGTTTTATTGAAGCAGCTTCGCTGCCTCCCCGCCCCCCCCGCCCATCTCTCAGGAGGGGGGTTAGTCTGTGGCTTACTGACAGCCTCAGGAACACGGGGAGAGAGGAACTTCATAAAATCTATGGCAAGAGGCGTTGTCTTTTGTTCTCAGCTTGGGGAGAGAAATTGATGCGTCGCTTGCCCGGGCAACCTTGGAGGCCCACAGAGCATCCCCTGGCCTATTTGTGGAATCAATACAGCCACAGATATGGGGAGTGCAAGCTTTCTTTTGCTTGTTTGTATTCTGCATCCATATGCAGAATACACTTTGTATTCAATAAACTGCATGTCTATCCAGGCCTGTGGCTCACGCTGGCTCAGCTTGTCTTGAGTGTGGAAAGCTAAGCAGGGTCAGGCCTGGTTATTACTTGGATGGGAGACCCCTCCTCTAGTTTCCTGCATTGAGCAGGGGGTTGGACTCGATAGCCTTGTAGGCCCCTTCCAACTCTAGAATCTATGAAATCTAAATCTTTCACACAAGTGGTTTTGTTTCATCCTGAGTATCCTCGAATCTGAAATGAGGTGCCTTGGCTGGACCAGGCCCTTGGCTAATACACCGGTTTAGGTCTACCTCTTAGATCAGGGGTAGGCAACCTGGTGTCCTCCAGGCATTGTGGACTACAACTCCCATCAGCCCCAGACAGAATGGCCAATGGTCAGGGATGATGGGGGTTATAGTCCAAAATCTCTGGAGGGGGGCAGTGGGCTGGGGAAGTCTGCAATGGAGGGAGGGGAGAAAAACTTCCTCCCACCTCTTGCTGGCTTGGATGTACAGCATGTACAAGCACGCTCCCTGCCCTCCTTTTAGCCTTGGTACTGCCCATTTCTATCCTTGGACTTAAGTGTTTCCCCCTCAGTCTCACCGTCTGTGAGGTGGGGATGGCAAAACTGAAGCTCCTTGCAGACTCGGGCTGGACTCTCTGGGGTGCCCAGTGGACACCGCATCTGCTCCACCTCGTCGCGCAGGGAGCTCAGGGCTGCCAAGACCTCTGCCAGTCCGTCAGCGTCAGGGTCAGCATCCACTGGCCCAGGTGCATCGCCCTGCTCCCCTAGCTCCCAGTCACGACGGCCCTTGCGGCCACTTTCCATAGGCAGAGGGTCCTGCAGCTCAGCTGGGCGGCCCTGGGGGTGTGTAGGGGGCAGCGAGGGGAGGGGGAGAGAAAAACAACAACGGAAAAAGAATGACACAACATGTAGGGGAGGATGCAGGTAATGATGGTCCAATGAGAATCCCTCCGTCAGGTTTCTCTACCGTCACTCACTGGTTGCCCTGTGGGTCCTGGAAGTCCTGGATCACCTTTTGGTCCAATAGGTCCCTGCAGGAAAAGAGATCAGAGCTGTAGCAACAAATGCAGAGCCTTTTCTGCTTAAAATGTGTAGGCAATGCCTAGTGAAAAGCACAGGCCTAGTCATGGGGCAGGACACTGAAGCCCTGAGCACTCGGGCACCTTCCTTGGCTCACCCGCTTCAGATTCTGTGACTTGGTTCTCACTAGGTGGTAGAGAACCTGCATCTGGGCAGTTGATTTCATATTGCAAATGGGAGCTCCTTTGACTGAATGGTCCTGCTGCAAGCAACCACATTGCTCTGCACATAGAAAACAAGATGTTGGGGAAATGCTAAGCTAGAAGCCTTCTTCCCCATTATCTAATTTTCTGTATGAAGGTGCTCGATTTGCATGGAAGAGCATTCAATCAGGGGAGTGATCAGTGATGGGAGTGATCCACCTGTGGTCAGCTATGGTGCAGCCCGGCCAAAGGTTTACCACCTCAGTGAGCTAGCTCTTAGAGGATGAAGAGGGGAGCTAACCCTGATTTCTATTCGTCAGTTTCTTTGTCCCTTCCTGTGACTAGCAAAAGCAGAATAAATGTCGCAACAGCCAACAGAAGCAGAATCAACTTTTTGGTACATTTGTTATTATAATTGTACAGGTTGCAGAAAACAGTTGTTCTTGACCCACAATTTGAGTTCTTTAGGCAGAGAAATTCAAAATAACAATCATACTCATCATCATTATTATTGTTATGAATTAATAATTAATAATATTGTGTATTATTGTTGTTGTTGTTGTTGTTGTTATTCTAAGTGCACTCTACCCTGGCCCAAGCTACTACCACCGCACTCCCATTCACTCTGCAACAGCTCTTAGGACTGGAACTACTTACCGGTGACCCCTTGTTGCCTTTTTGTCCCAGAGGTCCCTGAGGAAATACAAAAGGGATTGATGAGCAATAGGGAGGAGGCCTGTGGGGGCTTTGCGTATATGCAGAGAAGGCATAAGAAAGGAGGAGAGCATTGAACATGCAATGGGGATAAGCAGGTGCAGCATGTCAAGGAGGAAGCATGAGTGGATGTGGTGGCAGTGGAGATGGCGGGAGCAGAAAGGCTGCAATAAACCCCATGTGACTGGAGAGGGGCACCGGAGCAAAGGAGAGGGAGATGGGCACGTGGAAGAGGGGAAGTGAGTTGGATATGAAAGTGACAGGCAGGGGACGGATTGTACTGGGGAAGAGGATCCGGGTGCCAACAGGGCCACGTCTTTGGGCATTACTCTGGTGAGGATCTCTTGTATATTCATTTATTACATTTCTATGCTGCCCAAAGTTTTCTGGGCAGTTTTAAAACCTTAAAAATACAATATTGTGCATAATATAAAACTGTTTACATAGAAACATATAAACAGGAAACACACACACACACACACTAGGGATGCATGAATAAGTAAAACTTGAGCTCGCCAAAGTTCTCCAAATTCCATCTCAAAGCTTGTTCCAACTTGAGTCTGTATCAGATTGTGATCAGTGTTTTTCTTTTTGCATGAAAATCCGTGTGTATTTTCATGTGTATTTTTTCCAAATGTACGCATCAATTGTGCACATCTTTGAAATGTACGCATTCTTCTCTCATTGATTAAAGTGTATTTGTGTGCATTTTTAATGCACATTTTTCAAATGTACACATGCTGTCAAACACATTTCTCTGGGTCCACAAATCACACTGCAAGCTTGGAAATGTATGGACTTTGACTGCAGAGTATGTATGGACTTTGACTGGACCTGCGGCCCAGCCAGCATTTTGGGCTTCTCCAGGGAGGGAGGTAAGCTGGTGACTTCCACCTGCAGCTAGCTTTTTCCCCTCCCTGGTGGTTCCCTGCTGGACTGGGGCCCTGCCTCTGCAGCAGCCAGGAGGAGCTGACCCCTGGACTGATTGGGGAGTGGTGCCAGCTGCCCCAGCAGAGCCAACATCTTCATCTGCTGGCCTGCGGAGCAGGGCGGCGACGCCCCAGCGGCGATGTCCCCGAAGGGGACGACACCAAAGGGGATGACACCAAAGGGGACGCCCCTTTGGGGGAGCCACTTGGGGGGTGGCACGAGGGCAAGGGCCTACCCTCCTGTCTGAGCTGGGTTGGGGTTTTAGGGGTTGGTTTTAGGGGGTCTCCTGCCTGATCGGCAGAAGCAGGGGGGGCATGTGTTCATCTCAGGGAAATGATGGGGGGAGTTCTGGGGGGCAAAACATACCATTGTTGAGCGGCAGACGCTGGCAGAGTGCTAGGGGCAGGCCATGCCGATTAAGGGGAACAGGGGATCGATGCTTAATATCTATCCCTTGTTCCAGGCCTGCCCAGAGCCAAGGGATAACTGGGGTGTGTGTGGCTCCTTCCCCACCCTTGCATTTGCTGCTGTGTAATGCCAGGTCCGTTACCCAAAAAACATCTGTAATCCATGACATGATCTTGGATGAGGGTGCGGACCTGGCATGTATTATGGAAACCTGGCTGGACGAGGCCGCTGCTCCAACTCTGGCGGCCTTGTGTCCGGCTGGTTTCCCGTATGCCCAGCAGCCAAGGGTTGAGGGATGGGGAGGGGGAGTGGCTGTTATCTACCGGGAGTCCTTGGTCCTTACCAGACTCCCTCTCCAGGAGACCAAGTTTATTGAGTGCATGTACTGGAGGTTGGGTCCAAAGGGCAGTCTGGGGATTCTGCTCGTGTACCGTCCACTCCGCTGCACGACAGACTCCCTGGCCGAGGTGCTGGAGGTGGTCTCTGATGTGCGTGTGTTGTCCCCCAGACTATTGGTGCTGGGGGACTTCAACGTGCATTCGGGGGCTGTCCTCACGGGGGCACATCGGGACTTCATGGAGACCATGGCTTCCTGGGAGCTGCACCCTGTATTAACTGGACCTACCCATGTAGCCGGTCATGCACTGGACTTGGTTTTTGTTTCTGGAGAGGGGGGAAATGATCTGGAAATCGGGGGTATATCCACCACCCCCTTGTCATGGTCAGATCACTATCTGGTGGGGTTGGATTTCTCGGTGCCACAACCCCTCTGCAGGGGTGAGGGACCTATTAGGATGGTCCGCCCCAGGCGTCTTATGGATCCGGATGGATTCCTGAACGCGCTTGGGGAATTGGAGCACACAAACAGTAGCTCGGTCGAGACCCTGGTGGATGACTGGAATGCTGCAATCACCAGGGCATTAGACCAAGTTGCCCCGAAGCACCCTCTTCGTCTAAACAGAGCTCGCGCGGCGCCATGGTTCACTCCTTCGCTGCGAGCTCTGAAACAAGAGGTGAGAAGGCTAGAGCGCCGATGGCGAAATTCCCGCTCCGAAGATGATCGAACACGGGTTAGAGCTGCATCTTCAGCCTACCGGGTGGCAGTGAAGGCAGCAAAAAAGAATTTCTATGCTGCCTCCATTGCGTCTGCAGAGTGCTGCCCCAGGAGGCTGTTCCAAGTGGTCCGGAGTCTGGTCGGTCCAGTCGCTCCAGACCCACTGGAACAGTCAAAAGCCTCCTGTGAGGCTTTAGCGAAGCACTTCGCAGATAAAATCGATCGGATTAGGAGTGGGATATCGTACGTTGTGGACACAGGGAGTGAGCGGGAGGAGGCCAATGGCAGACTGGTTTTGTGGGATCGGTTCCGGCTTCTTCCTTCTGATGAAGTGGACAAGGTGCTTTCATCTGTGAGGCCGACCACCTGCTTGTTGTTTGATCCTTGCCCATCCTGGCTCATCATGAGCTGTAGGGAGAGACTGGGTGAGGGGATCAAGGCGGTGGTGAATGCCTCCCTCGAGGAGGGAGTGATGCCATCAGCCCTCAAGGAGGCAGTAATAAGACCGCTTCTAAAGAAGCCCTCCTTGGATCCCCAGGATTTAAACAACTTTCGCCCAGTCTCCAATTTACCATTTCTGGGCAAGGTGATCGAGCGGGTGGTGGGTGCTCAGTTGAAGGCACACTTGGATGAAGCCGATTATTTAGATCCGTGCCAGTCGGGCTTCAGGTCTGGACATGGGACGGAGACGGCCTTGGTCGCCTTGGTGGATGATATGAGGAGGGCTTTGGATAGGGGCGAATGCTCCTTTCTAGTCCTCCTCGATCTCTCAGCGGCTTTTGATACTGTTGACCACGGTATCCTCCTGGACCATCTGGAGGGCTTGGGCTTGGGAGGCACTGTATTGCAGTGGTTCCGGTCCTTCCTCTCTGGAAGGTATCAGAGGGTAGTTCTCGGGGAGGAGGCTTCAGACCCTCGGCTGCTCACTTGTGGAGTGCCGCAGGGTTCCATCCTCTCCCCGATGTTATTCAACATCTACCTCAAGCCGCTGGGAGCTATCATCAGGAGGTTTGGGGTGCAGTGTCATCAGTATGCGGATGACACGCAGCTCTACCTCTGTTTTAAGACCTCACCGAGGTTGGCCGTTGAGACCCTGTCCAAGTGCCTGGAGTCAGTGGCTGGCTGGATGGGAAGGAACATGCTGAAACTGAACCCCGACAAGACCGAGGTACTTCTGGTGGGGGACAAGGGGAGGTTAGGGGATGTTGACCTGGTGCTGAATGGGGTACATCTACCCCTGAAGGACCAGGTCCGCAGCTTGGGGGTCATTCTAGACTCCCAGCTGTCCATGGAGGCTCAGGTGGCGGCTGTGAGCCGGGCGGCGCTGTATCAACTCCATCTGATAGGGCAGCTGCGCCCCTACCTTCCTAATCACCTGCTCCCATCATTGGTTCATGCCTTGGTCTCCTCTCGCCTAGACTACTGTAATGCGCTCTACGTGGGGTTACCCTTGAAGACGGTCCGGAAGCTTCAGCTGGTACAGAACGCGGCGACTCGCCTGATTAAGGGCAGCCGCCGGCGTGATCACATCACGCCAGTGCTTAATGAGTTGCACTGGCTACCAGTTGCTTGCCGAGCCGAATTCAAGGTGTTGGTTTTGACCTTTAAAACTCTATACAGCTCCGGCCCAGTTTATCTCAAGGAGCGCCTCCAGCAACATCAAGTAGGCCGCTCAACAAGGTCTGCCACGGACGGCCTTCTCCTTATCCCATCAGAGAGAGATCTGAACTGTACAGAGATCTGAATTTTCAGGTCTTACTTTGGAGGCAACCTAGAATCCAGTATGAAGTAGGGGAGGCACTTACTGAGAGGCCAGGAGATCCAGGTGGGCCTGGAGGGCCGAGGGGTCCAACAATTCCCTATCGGGGAGAAAGGAGAACATCAGCATGGGCTGCTGAGGGGGCTCTGCCCAGCCAGACTGCAAAGAGTCCCTTTTCACATCCTTGCTCCCACCTCCACCCCTCCGTCTGAACTGAGCTCCCATCTACTCACGGGGTCGCCCTTAGGGCCTGGAGTTCCCTGGTTCCCTGGCAGTCCCTGGTCACCTTTCTCACCCATCTCACCTGGGGGGCCGATCAACCCAATGAGTCCTGCATGGCCCTAGAAGGAAAGGGGAGAGGCTTAGGAAAAGAGAGAGATCTCAAGAAATGATGCAATCTGGCATAATATGGGGCAGGAGGAAGGAAGCAAGTACTGAAACTTCCTAACTTGCTCCAGCCATGAAGACTTGGTGAGTTAACTCTTCACACACATATCGCGGATGATGCGTGTATATAAAAATTATCTCTGGATCATCCTCCATTCATATTCATATGAACCTACCTGTTCCCTACGTTCAACATCTGAGGCCCTCCTCCACGTGCCTCCTCTGAGGGAGGTTTAGAGGATAGTGAAAAGAGAGAGGGGCCTTCTCAGTGGTGGCCCCCGATTATGTAACGCTCCCCCCAGTGAGGCCTGCCTGATGCCAACAGTGTCATCTTCCTGGCACCAAGTTAAGACTTTCCTCTATTCCCAGGCATTTGGTGCGATATGATGGGTTGTTTAATGCATCGGTGGAATTGTATATGGTTGCCACTGATGTTTTAGTTGTTTTATGGGGTGGCTGTAATTAAGTGGATAACTGTTTAGCTGTTATAAATTTTGTATGTTTTAATTTTGTTGACTGCCTTGAGGCTCTTTTGAGAAAGGAGTCTAAGAAATCATCATCAACAAAACTTTTGCTCTGCAAGACAGAACAGCTTTGAAAGATCCGCATGAAAAATGATAGAAAATGACTTGTCTGTAGCCAGACACAAGGTGCGATTGGGATTTGAAACCAGGATTCTGAGAGCAAAGCTCTATAATATAGAGCTGATATCCACTGGACCACGCTTGTTCTCAAGATCCATTCGGACCAGCATTTTTCACATGTTGCAGTCAACACGAGCAGAGTTTTTCAATGGAATAGCACAATGTTGACTTGGTCTTGTGTGAATCAACAACATCCAGTGCAAAACAAAAGGAAAGAGGTCCCTCAAGATGAGACAGCAGCCAAATAAATCAATGGACCCAGAAATAAATATAATAAAAAAGCAAAATTATGTACTCAAAAATGTATGAACCTGTTCATCCAAACATGTGCAATATATATGCACCCCAAAACTCTCATGTGAGTGACATATGCCAAACACACAACAATATTCAAAAGGTGTAGTGCCAAGCATATACAAGGTGAATACAAGTTGTCTCTATATAACAATGATCTGTGGTCTTAAACTACACATAAAAATCATAAACATAACAGTATGTAGTGACAGAGGACACTGGCCTCTAGCCGACAATGTACAATGCACAAAATGCTACTCAAGATTCAAGAATGCAATGGGCTGTAGAGATCACCATACACAAAGTAAATTCAGGGTGACTCGATACAGCAATCATAAGAAGTAAGTTGTCTCACAGTATCTCTATACACCAATAATATTATCACAGTATCTTTTATACAACAGTAATAAACTATAGTAGGTCGTCTTCAAAAAATAGGTTTGAAGTGTCTCTATACAACAATAAGCAATAGCACGTTATCAGACGAAAACTCCAGATTACGATTTCATTTCTGTACTTCTCCAGAATGATAGATCTATTGTTTAATTTTCTTTATCGGTTGTAAATGGCGGCCAAATTTGTTCCTTTTAATTACCATGTGTAATGGGAGTTGCAGAAGATGGCGAGGAGTGCAGTGTTGCACAACAGTCCTGCCTCAATGCCCTGTATTATGCTTTGTATGATACTATGCTCTGTATTATGCTCTGTATGGTATTATACCCTGTATTTTGCCCTGTAATAGCAAGGCATGACCTTGCTTAAATTGTGAGTTGGCTTGGCTGCTAGCCAGGCTGATGCAATCTTCAGTAACTTGCTGGTGTGTGACCTGGCTGCAGGCCAGAGGAATGACACTGCACAACAGCCCAGGTGCTACCAATTAAGCATGAGGTCTGCAGCCCATGGAGTTTGGTGCTAGAAAAGTATATAAGACTAGCAAATGCAGACTAAGGTGGTTTTTGGTAGTGGTTGTTGGTAGTGGTGGAGTGCTGAAGAATCGGAAGGAGCAAGGAGGAGCAGAGGAAGCTGTTCAGAGAGCCCTGCAGAAGCCCCAACGCTGAAAGTTGATACCCAGGCAGAGAGCTGCTGGAACTAGCAGGGTTGGTTGGAAATAATACAGTGATTGTGTAGCTAAGGGGTGGGAGTTCCACCAGGGAACTTGGAGGAAGGCATAGCATTGTTGTATTTCATGCTCAGCTTTGCAATAAGAAGTTTGGCTTTAACTTCCTGGAGGAGTATTTATTATGGTCTGAAAATCCTTTAAAGAACCTTTGCCAATCCCTTTTGGGGAACCTGTGGCAAAACACCATGCTCCTGAGAGCTTGAAAATATTGAAGTGCTTCAATGAAACCATTTGCCAACAGCTATGTCAAGTCAGGAGGGAAAAAAATCATATTAACCACAATATTCCATTTTGTACATTGTCAAATGGAAGCCAGTGTCCTCTATCACTACACACTGTAACATTTATGGTTTTATGTGTAGTTTAAGACAACAGATTACTGTTTACTGTTATATAGAGATAACTTGTATTCACTTTGTATATGCTCGGCACTACACCTTATAAATATTGTTGTGTGTTTGCCGTATGTCACGCGCATGTGAACTTTCGGGCTCATATATATTGCACTTATGTTTGGATTAAAAGGTTCATACACTTTTATTTTGAGTGCATAACTCTGCTTTTTTGTATTATATTTATTTCTGGCTCCATTGATTTGTTTGGCTGGTGGTGAATCAACAACATCCAGACGGGGCCCTAAAGCAGGTTTGCACAACTGGTAACCCTTCAAGCCAAACGCATGCCGCCACAGTTACCTCCACCTGTGCATAGAGGCTTGTCAGCAATTAAACAAACTCCCCTGTACCTCAACCCTGTTTCTGCCATTCTTGGCAGTTGTGCAAACACAGCAGGTTCATCAAGTCCCAGTTGGACTGCCACACAAGCTTCATTCAGCTTCATCGGTCACAAAATTATGCAAGACCCATCTAAAAGATCAAGTGAAAAGGCAGGCTAGGGATTTAACCAGGCAGCTACAGCAAGCACGAAATAAGCATTCTTAGAACAGGAATCTAGGAGATTGGGGATTGCATGTAACATTCAAGTTTGGATTTAATCTTCCTACCAGGTAGCAGATGCCTGCCCCTGCTCACCTTCTCTCCCTTGTAGCCAGGATCACCTTTGAGGCCTGGGAGTCCGGTTGGACCCTACAAAGAGAAGAGTTGCATTGTATTTATTTAATGAATTAATTAATTTGTTTAAAAGATTCATAAGCCACCTTTTAGGGTAAACCCCCCAAGACAGTGCACAATAAAATTTTAGACCATGAAACAATAAAACAAATAATAAAAAAACAATAAAAACATTGATGAAATAAAAATTAACAATTAGAAGCAGTGAGGACTATAAACACAACAGCACCGTATGAAGTCCTAACTCAATTACAGTCATGCCTTGGATTGAGAGCATAATTCGTTCCGGAAACGTGCTTGTAATCCAAAACACTCTGATATCAAAACGAAATCCCCCCCAAAAAATTTGCACAGATTTTTAATTTAAGCCGTACTACAGTACTTGTATTGCAAGACGCCACTTGTATATCAAGTCAAAAAAAATAATAAATATTTGCTTGTCTTGCAAAACGCTCTCAAACCAAGTTACTTGCAATCCAAGGTATTACTGTATAGGCCAAGGTCAGCAGCTCAGTGTTTAGAGCAGGGGTGAGCAACATAGGGCGGTTGAAATCAGGGCCAATTTCTAGCCCCTGCATTCCCTGGGAGGCTACAGTCCTGTTGCTCTATCACCCGCAGCAGCAAAAAAATTGGCAGTTAGCCACCAAAGTTCAGCAGCAAATCACTACAGAGACTCTAAAGGGCCAAATTTAGCTAGTTTGGCCCTTTAGAGTCTCCGGGCTTCTCTACACATTTGTTGTGCACTCATGATCCCTCACTCATGGAAGTTCGTGGGGCCTTTTCACGACATCGTTATCCTCCAGGGCCTCTCCAGTGTTTTCCAGCCTTTCTTGCAGGGCCTTTTAGAGTGAGGAAAGTCAGGTATTACATTTCAAGCTGGAACAAACCAGAATGAAAGCCTCTGTGTAAAGTCGCAATTCCACTATACTGCAGCTATACCACAGTGCCACCTTGCGGTAGGTTAATAAAATATATAGAAAGGCAGAGAAATACAAACCCCTGGGGGGGAAACCCTATGTCAAGGACGCACTTTCCCCCCTGTATTGAAAAGGGAAGAAGAAGTCTCAGTAAAGTGTCAAGTAAAACCCCTCATGTAAAGAAGCCCTCTGTAGCAGTTTGCCACCAGATTTTGGCGGCAAAGCGCCTATTAAAAATGGTATTATTACATTTTATTTATTTTATTATTACATTTCTATCCCATCCTTTTTCCTCTTGCAAGGAACCCAAGGTGGCTCACATGGTCCTGCTCCTCTCCATTTTATCCTCACAACAGCCCTGTGAGGTAGGATAGGCTGAGAGTCAGTGACTGGTCCAAAGTCATGGCTAAATGGGGACTAGAACTGGGATCTCCCAAGTCCCAGTCTTGACACTCTAACCACTACACCACACTGGCTTTTTGCCCCTGCATTGCTGAATTTCAGTAGTGTGGGGGCAGCAGCAGGGGTGGCACTTAAGGCTATGGAGGGCTGTGTGTAACCCCTGGGCTGCATGTTTCCCATCCCTGCTTTTGGATCTGCTTGAAAGCCTATAAAGATGGGGCCTGGTGGGTATCAACTGGAAGGGAGTTCCACAAGCTGTTTGGACTTTGGGTCAGCACAGGCCACAATCCAGTTATGCGGAAGTAGTCAGATTTCTGACCATTTAGCTTAATTTACTTTGACAAGGCCAAAGGCTGATTCACCCATGTGTGTCCATGTCTATTGCTTGACATGATGTCCCTCGATGACTGCCTTTGGAGCCTAATCTGTGATGGCTACTTCACACGAGTAAGTCATCACTTTAAGATTGCCAGCCACGGTGTGAATTCAGCCTGAATCAGCCATGGGCTTTGGTTTGATGACTGCTCAGTGAATCCGAATGAGCAGCTGTTTCTCTCTATTACTTTTTAGACGCCTTGGCACACAAGTGCTCATATTCTTTGAAACGTAACTTGGGAAAAGTATTCCATTGCCAAACTGCTCTCTTGTGGTAGCTCCAGGAAGATGCTCGTAACACTGCTCCCCACCAAATAAATACTGACGTAAGACCTGTACTAAGTTGAATGGATGGGAAAAGGAAGCGGCCAGGGCTCAGTAAGGGAGCAGCAGGAAAGGAACTGGTCAACTGATAGCAAGAGGCTGAAGGTCAGTCAAGTGGAGGCAATCAAACCAAGGTCTACAGCAAGAGAAAGAGAAGAGTACTGGTTGTGGGAGACTCCCTCCTGTGGGGGATTGAAACCGAAGTATGTCACGAAGACCCATGGACTCGCCAGGTGTGCTGTCTCCCCGGGGCACGGATTAAGGATGTGACAGAGCAGCTGCCGAGGCTCATACAGCCCACCGACACATACCGCTTTCTTCACATCCACGTGGGTATAAATGATACATGCTGCCAAGCGGAGTTACGAAGAAATCACGGCAGACTTTGAGGAGTTGGGAAGGGAACTCAAGAACTTTGGGGCCCAGATAGTTTTCTCATCCATCCTTCCAGTACTTGGAAGAGGAATAGAAAAAGGGAAAGAAAAATGCTCCAAGTGAATGACTGGCTACGAAGGTGGTGCCGACGTGAGAGATTTGGATTCTGGGACCACGGGCTACACTTTCTGGAAGACGGACTGCTGGCAAAGGATGGGTTGCACCTCACAAGGACTGGGAAGAATGTGTTTGGCCACAGCATGAGGAACTTCATCAGGAGGGCTTTAAACTGAATCCAACAGGGGAGGGAGACATAAACTCGGGGGTACCAATGGAAGAAGGCCTCTGTGCCACAACGGAGAGAACAGCTCCAACGGTGCCCAATGATAGTCTACTACAAAATGTAGAAAATTATAGTCCGAAGAAAGTCGGACTATAAAGCACATAGTCTTCAATATCTCTATACTAATGCCCAGAGTATGGGCAACAAACAGAACGAACTTGAACTCTTAATACATGAGGGCAAATATGACTTGATAGGATAGGTAAAACTGAAACTTGGTGGGATGACTCCCATGGCTGGAATACAGCAACTGAAGGATATAACTTGTTCAAAAAGAACAGAAGCAACAGAAAGGGAGGTGGAGTTGCGCTGTATGTTAAAAATGCATATATCTCTGCACAGAGATACAGGAAGATGAGCTTGGCAGCCCCATTGAGAGCATCTGGATTAAAATAAATGGGGCAAAGAATAAAATGAACATGGCAGTTAGAGTCTACTACCGACCACCCAATCAAGGAGAAGATGAGGATGAAACTTTTGAAAAGCAAATTGCCTTTGTTTCAAGGAGGCATGATGTAGTAGTGAAAGGGGACTTCAATTTCCCCGATATCTGTTGGGAGACAAATTCTGCCAAATATGGCCCCTCCAAGAAATTCCTGAGTTGTGTAGCTGATAACTTCCTCCTACAGAAAGTGGAGGAAGGAACTAGAGGATTGGCTATCCTTGACCTGATTCTAACCAACAGAGACGAGTTAGTGGATAAAGTGGCAGTTTCGGGAACTCTGGGGGAAAGTGACCATGTTATACTTGAGTTCTTGATTCTAAAGGAAGCAAAAGCTGAGTGTAGCCAAACGTGTACCCTGGATTTTAGGAAAGCCAATTTTAATAAGCTCAGAACAATGATAAGTAAGGTCCCATGGCAAGCAACTCTAATGAGAAAAGGAGCCCAGGATGGGTGTGGGAGTTTTTAAAAAAGGAAATTCTTAAGGCACAATGGCAAACAATTCCCACAAGGGAAAAAGGCAGAGGGCAACAGAAGAAGCCAATGTGACTTCACAAAAAACTCAGAGATTACCTGAAAACAAAAAAGGACACGTATAGGAAGTGGAAGGAAGGACAGGGCTACAAGGGAAGAGTACAGGCAGGTAGCACAGAACTGAAGGAATAGTGTCAGGAAGGCTAAAGCTGAGAATGAGCTAAGGTTAGTGAGGGATGCTAAAAACAACAAGAAAGCTTTCTTCAGATACATGCATAGTAAAAGACAGAGGAAAGAAATGGTGGTTCAACTGTGCAATGAGGATGGCAAATTGATAACAGAAGACAAGGAAAAGGCAGAAGTGTTCAATTCCTACTTCGGCCCGGTCTTCTCCCAAAAGAGAGTTTATGTCCCTGGCAAACCTGAAGTGCAGACTGAAGGGGCAGGATTGCAGCTTGAGATTGATTACAGCTGCTCTTGCCTCCCCCCCTCTTTTAAAATTATTGAATTGTTTATGGTTATTTGTAATTATTTCTATTGTATTTTTTAATATTATATTTAGTGGTTTTTTGATATTTTGTAACTTGTATTTGCTATTCTTATATTCTGTAAATTACTTTTTTGAATATTATATTCAGTGTTCCTTGATGTTTTGTATATTATATTTGGTGTTATTTGTTGCTATGTTGTGAGCTGCTTTGGGCACATTTTTTGTGGAAAAGTGGCATACAAATAAAAGATGATGATGATGATGATGATGATGATGATGATGATGATGATGATGATATGATGATGATGACGATGACAGGCAAGTGGTCAAGGAACACCTGATTACTTTGAACGAGTTTAAATCTCCAGGGCCTAACAAACTGCATCCTAGAGTAATAAAGGAACTGGCAGAAGAATTCTCAGAACCACTGTCTATTATCTTTGAGAAATCATGGACAGGTGAAGTGCCAGGTGACTGGAGGAGGGCAAATGTTGTTCCTATCTTCAAAAAGGGCAAGAAGGAGGAACCTTGTGGGCCCCTTCCAAATCTACTTTTCTATGATTCTATGATTCTCAGAAAAAGGGATGTCCTGCACAAAGGTCAGGGATCTTCCAATTCCTGCTACTCACCATGGGACCCGGAGGCCCTGCCTGACCTGGTGCTCCTAGTAGACCTTGTTCACCCTATGGGAGAAAAGAAATGAGAAGTTAGTGACAACAGTGGGCAGCTTTAAAATGTATTTTTCTCTCAAAATACTCATTTTTACAAAAGCACTTTGATTTATTTATTTCTTTTTGAGCCAATCACAGTAGACCATCCAGGAACACAAAAGCTGTTGGAAAACGATGTCCCGATCGTGGCAGTCCAACTGGGACTTGATGAACCTGCTGTGTTTGCACACCTGCCAAGAATGGCAGAAACAGGGTTGAGGTACAGGACTGCCCTTTGGACCCAACCTCCAGTACATGCACTCAATAAACTTAGGTCTCCCGGAGAGGGAGTCTGGTAAGGACCAAGGACTCCCGGTAGATAACAGCCACTCCCCCTCCCCGTCCCCCAACCCTTGGCTGCTGGGCATACGAGAAACCAGCCGGACACAAGGCCGCCAGAGTTGGAGCAGCGGCCTCGTCCAGCCAGGTTTCCGTAATACATGCCAGACATACATTAAGATGTAATCCACCCTCCTTCATTTGTATCCCAGCCATTTGCTAATGAAGCAAGGCACTCACTGCTGGGCCGGGAATCCCACGTAGGCCTTCTGAGCCAGGTCGGCCTGGAGGTCCCTGTGGGCCGACGGGTCCCATCTTCCCCGGGGGCCCTTCTGTACTAGGCTCCCCCTGAGGAACAGAAAGAGAGAAAAAATACAACACAACTTAGAGCAGAGGTAGGTGGAAGGTAGATCAGGACCTACTGGGTAATTTGCAGTAGATCAGCAAGGGTTTCTGGTTCCCGATTGTCTAACAGCAGCAAAGCTTTTGCCTGCTAAATTTGCTTGCTAGAAAATAATTCTTGGGGGGAACCCAGGTGTGGGTTTGTGTGCGGAAGGACTTGTGAGCCTGATTCTGGTACTGATCCCAAATTCCTGGGCTAAGCATGTGGTCAGAGGCACCCTGTACCTTAATTCTTCGTGTAGGTCCACCAACCTGAACCACCATTTTGCACCTGATTCCAGTTGGTGGATCCCAGGGTTTTAGTAAAAAAACAAAGTAGTAGAACCTGCAAACCTGAAGTCTGTACACCCCTGCCTTAGTTAGGGATGCTCAATTAATCCAAGGTTGATTCACGTTTCTGGTGGACCTGCTTTGAAGGTTACAAGAGCTTTGTAGGGAGCTTTGAAGGTTACAAGATTAATCTAAATAGCCCTGCCTCTTGAGTCAAGGGGCAGAGTTACCCATTGCAGGATGCCTTCTTCCACTGAGGGTGAATATTGATGCAGGAATAGGTGGAAGAAAAACAGGGCAAACAGAGAGAAACCAGGGGCAGCTAATTCAACAGGAGTGGATAAGCGTTATTAGCACTTCATTACTGGGCCCCAGAATAGGAGCTGCCGATTCTCTCTTACCTTGGCCCCTTTTTCACCCTGTCGACCTTCACTGGCCACCTGGCCCAAGAGGTCCCTGGAACAGAGAAAGAGAATCACTGCATAACACAGCTTGATGAGGATCTTGTGGTTTTAACGCTCCTGTCCTCCTTCTAGAGAAAGATTCTAGCCCTAATCATTCTCACAATCTTATTGAGTAAATAAGTACAATTTTGCTCCAGCCATAAGCCTTTACAAAACTTAAACATGTTACCAGTTAAGAAACAAACAAACAGGGCATATTGGATGCCATGTAAATCTTTACAGAAACACATCACCAGCCCCAGGGAATAGATACAGGAATATAAACAGAAAGAACACAACAATAAAAGATCTCAAAGTTCTTCTAACAGTGCACAGATTGGCACGAATATTGAGCTGCTATCCATAATATAAGCAAGGACATGAGAATCTGTCTGTCTGTCTGTCTGTCTGTCTATCTGCTTATCTTTAGCCAAAGCCAGTGTAAACACGAACACTTTTTCAGTGAATTCAGTGGTGCAGGCTAGGTGATTTTAGACCTGAACTTAATGATCTTGAGTGGGGGGGGGGGGCTTTACAAAGCCACATGTATTACATTTCTCTCTCACCCACAACCCTGGCCACTGCATCCATACCCATGCTTTACAATTGCTTCCACATTCCTGATATGTTAGAACAACAACAAAACTGTTTGCCAACATTGATTTTAAAAAAATAATACTCTGATGCATGTGCAGTTTTGCATTTTAAACTCATTTAAATCATAGCACTGTCATGACTACAAGAATAAAACGGAGCTTGCTTCCGCTGCCTTGATGTTCTCATCACCTGCCGCTCTTTGGGTGGTGATTTGGAGGCCTTCTGGACTGCAGGGTTCTGGGCTTTGGCCCCAAGGTCCAGCCCTTAGCTGCACCACTGAGTGAACCTATCATCTCTATCATTTGTAAGCAGGAGGGACTCCTGTCATTTCAGTAGTTCTGGAAGAAACTTTTCTTTTACAGTGAGGGGGTCATGAAGTAATGCTGCACATCCTCAATTTCTCCTAATCATCATACACAAAACTGCAAACTATACCCCATATTGTGGAATCAGACATCTAAAACTGTAGATGTCATTCACTGACATCTGAAAAGTACAAAAGCCAACCTCAAGGGAAATTTGGTTATGGAAATTAGATAGTTCTCCTCCATTCATGGAGGAGAGAGCAGGATTTCTACGTGATCAGGAGCCCTGTGCAATCAGGGTTCCTGATTGCATGGAAACTTAACCGGATACAACTGTACATGCTTAGATTACCCTTCGCAGATACTATGGGGCGGGTGGCAGGGCACATAACATCGGCATTGGGGTCAATAGTTGAGCTCCCTCTTCCATGAATTAATGACTGATGAAAGCTCTTGCATTGGATAGACAGAGCCTTTCATCTACTCCCAAATTCTTGCTTCAGCAGCTGCCTTACCAGAAATCTTAACAGTCTTCTGGTAACAATTATAAGAAAAAGAGCAAATGTACAAAGACATTAGCAAGGACCAGGGTCCATTCGCAGTCTGATCTGTGGCCTGTTTTGGCAAGGAGATCTAAAACTCTGCACTAAACATATAGAGCTCTGGGACTGGAAACCCCAATTTCTGTGACTTGCAATTTATTATGAAACATTTACTTAGATAGCATATATTGGTTAGGGCAGGTCCTTTGTTTCATTCCCCCTACCCTTCGTGGAATAGAAAAAGTTCTTCATGAGGGCTTCCACAAATCAGCTGTTCTATGGCAAAAACACCTGATGTACAACAGACCCATACACTTGCACGAGATCTGAAACATTTAGCTGAAATTTCACACCATAGTGCAGGTTTCC
Organism: Shinisaurus crocodilurus; assembly: GCA_021292165.1. Lineage (NCBI taxonomy): Eukaryota > Metazoa > Chordata > Lepidosauria > Squamata > Shinisauridae > Shinisaurus > Shinisaurus crocodilurus. The sequence continues at coordinate 23,894,528 of CM037881.1, forward strand.
TCTAAAACTATGAGAGCTATCAGCATACCCTTAAAAACAAAAACAAATAAAAAAACTGGCAGCCTAAATTCCATGTACATTTGCTCTAAAATAATGCTCCAGAGTTCAACGGGGCTTTCTCGCAAGTATGTATGGATACAGCTACAACCAAAAGCACACATTATAAACATTCTTTGACATCTACTTAGAAGGTATCATCTATGACATAGATGGAGCCTCCAACATTGTGCTTTTGGGCACCAATGTGCCCATGGACACCTCTCTGGGTTCCCGCCAGGCTCCCTCCTGCTTCTCCTGATAGTTATTTTATTTCTTAAAATATATATTTTTAAAAACTTAGAGGCTGACATGCTGCAAAGCAAAGTGCTGCCCTCCAGCACCATCTTTATTTGGATTCAAGAGAGCGGTTTTCTGTTTTGGAGCTCAGAGCTCACCTCTGCATTGTACTTAGGTTCTTGGGCAAGTTACTTTTCTTTTAGTCTCACCAGCTTGCCTTCTGGGGAATGAGTGTTTTGTGACCAGGTATGCCCACTGTGACAGCCAATTTTATGAATGGGCAACCCCCACACACACCAACCATGCTATGGCAGCCATTTTGTGAGAGTGCCCACGACACTCTCAAAATTCCAAATGTGCCCACTGACCCAAAACGGTTGGGGATCCCTGTGTAAAACTGAGGATGTGACATTTCTTAGACTTCTATCTGTCCTTTAAGAAAGCAGCCCCAACTTACCCTCTTTCCTGGTGACCCAGGTGGACCTGGTTCCCCAGAAGCTCCAGGGGGTCCCTGAAAATAATAATTAAAAAGAGCACATTATTTCTAATCACACCATTGGGGGGGGGCATTTGTGGTGATGTACATAAAAAAATCTCTTGATTCACTAATATGTCTACTCATGTCTAATTGATTCACTGACATGACTACTCAGAAGTAAGCTCCAATTAGTTCAATGGGACTTACTCCCAGGTAAGTTTGTATAGGATTGCCACTGTATATTAAGTGTGGTACTGCACACAAATGGCTCTCTACATGTGACACTCATGACACGGAATGATGCCAGTGGCCTCCATGCATGCACCGGCCCTAAGTAATACAGTAATACCTTGGATTGCAAGTAACTTGGTTTGAGAGCTGTTTTGCAAGACAAGCAAATTTTTAAATATTTATTTATTTATTTATTTGCTTGATATACAAGCGACGTCTTGCAATACAAGTATTGTAGTACGGCTTAAATTAAAAATCTCTGTACAAACTTTTTTGGGGGGATTTTGTTTTGATACGAGAGTGTTTTGGATTACAAGCACGTTTCCGGAACGAATTATGCTCTCAATCCAAGGCATGACTGTACTATAAAGTGATAGTAACAGCAGAGAGTGCAACCTTTCCACCTCACAACGGTGTTAACCTTTGGATGAATCTCAGCATCTCTAGTTCTAGATTTCTAGAAATCCTGGAAATTTCAGTTTCCCAAAATACTGAGAATTCATTTAGAGTTCTTTGCCTCCTCCCCAGGGCCTGCCCTACCATTAGGCAGAGTGAGGCAGCCACTTCAGGCAGCTGATTTTGAGTATCATGAAAGGGCAGCAAATTGTCAGTTATTTAAGTTATTATTATTGTCTTTTTTACTGCCAGGTAGGGGGAGAGGTGCTTGTGGGATTTCCTACCTCAGGTGCCAAAATAACTTGGCTGGCCTTGGTACTATGCACCTTGATTGGGGGTGGGGGGATGGGGTGGTGTTTGCTGCTCTGTCTCAGGCAGCAAAGGGTCTTGGGCAAGCCCTGCTCCTCCCTCAAAGAACTACAGTTCTCAGGTTTCCCTGGGGAGAGGGAACAGTGAACAAAATTAATATTGGTGGGAAGCAGCGGGAGGGTTGTTCCCCAGAACGTATGCCTGCCATACTCACTGGAAGTCCAGGATCACCAAGGTCACCCTTCTCACCAAGAGCTCCATCCAGGCCCTGAACAGAAGAAGACAGGGGCAAATTGGCATCAGAATCTATCAGTTGCCACCAAGAAAACCACTTGCCTTAACACCAGAGAACAAAAGTGAAACCGGCAACAAAATGTTGCAGTGTGGAGTGCTCCTGTTTAGGGTTCTAGCCAGCCAGCCATGCCCTCCTCCATTATACCCCATTCCATCGCACCTGGGGTTTCAATTTCCCCTCAACTCAAACGGACAGCATTCTGTGGCCATTGAGCATGCTCAGTGCTCATTGAGTTAGTTTTTGGGGCTCCCCAACATTTTTTTTTCTCCTTAACTTTTCTTCTCATACTTCTGAAAACCTTGGGATTTCCCCCAATCCTGCTGAGTTTGAAAAATGATGATGATTATTATTTAAAATGCTCTATACACAAAACCTTGGATTAAAAATGTGATTATTTTTTTGCCCATTTTTAAAATGTGTGCAAAATTTTGCTGCAGCTGCTAGCTACACTGTCTGACAAGCTGGAACTGGCTGTGCAGACCAGATGAGCTCTCTCTGTGTTTCATTATGAAATGGCTAATTATCTTGATTACATTTCTAAGCCTCCATTCCCCCAAGGGGGTGATGTACAACTCAAGAGGATGATCCCATGTTATCCCCACAATAATCCTGCAAGATAGATTAAGGAGAAAGAGTGTGCGTGTGTGTGTGTGTGAGTGTGTGTGTGCGAGAGAGAGAGAGAGAGAGAGAGAGAGAGAGAGAGAGAGAGATTGAGTGCATGTGAGCCTGTGTGAGAGGGTGAATATGAGTGTGTGTGTGTGTGTGTGTGTGAGAGAGAGAGGGAGGGAGGGAGGGAGGGGGAGAGGGAGAGGGAGAGGGAGAGAGGTTTTTTTACTGGCCCAAAGTCACCCAGTGAGCTTCATGGCTGAGTGGGCATTTTTGAACCCAAGTTGCTGTCCGCAACTGAAGCCCACTTCTGCGTATAAAAACCTCACTACTTCTTATGTGATCACTTACCCCAGCTTGAAAAAGGAGCCAAGCCACAAGCCCTCAGTCTCTCTTTCAACTCACTAAAGCTTTGCTCTGCTATTTGGACATCTAAACAAAACCACCAGCACAAACGGGGGCAGGGGGGAGGGAATCCCAAACATAAAAGTGAATTCAGAGGTTATTCTCAAGATAAGCAACTGGGCAAACACACCCTGAGAGTTTGTGTCATTTGGGACATGTTCTGAAAAATACAGGAACTGAGCAAAACTTCTTGTTGAGATTTAACTTTCCATCCAAAGTTGGGAACAGAGCAGTCCTGGCTTTCAGGCAGCTCTTTCTCCTACCTCTTACCCCACTAAACCAATATGCCTTCTGCAAAGCCAGAAATAAAATCTGACAGTGTAGCAGCTCAGTTCAAAGACTGATACTCACAGGAGGGCCAGGATCTCCGGATGGGCCTGGGTCACCGGGAAATCCTATCGGGCCCTGCGATGGAGAGATACGAGCAGTGAGCACCACACAGCCCAAGAAACAACCCCCACAAAAACATCAGTTCTCCAGAGCTGAAACCAAATGACTCCAGCTGTGCCCCAACTGTGAGTAGATTGGAGAGACTGTGTCCACTTGCCTATTCTATAGATGTTTATGGTTTCTGGAAGTGTCTGGAATACAAGTTTGCTGGGATGGGGGAGTGGGTGGACATACCCGCCGTGGATTGTCCTGCCATTGCCAGAGGGTTGGAACAAATGGCCCTTATCATTCTATGACTCTTTCCCAAGTCTCTTTGAAGCCATGACTCTGCTCTACACGCCTCTATGGAGTCAGAGTGTCTGCTCTCTGCCAGTCTCAGTGGGGCCGTGGAATCTTCTCTGATGGGCATTAGGGGATTGGGGGATCAGGAGGGCCACAGAGCCTCTTCTCTGCAGTAATTTGGGAGCCAAGCTGACACACCCTTTCAAATAAGGCAGCTTTCCCCAATCCGGTGCTCTCCAGATGTGTTGGACTACAACTCCCACCATGCCCAGACAGCATAGTCAATGGCCATGCTGTCTGGGAATGATGGGAGTTGTAGACCAACACATCTGGAGGGCACTGGGTTGGGGGAAGCCTGAAATAAGGGGTATAACCAGGTAGACTGTGCCACTTCTAAGTTCAGAAGCCAATAACTCACCAGGTTCCCTTTGGATCCATCTTCTCCTGGGGGACCCTTCTTGCCAGGGGGCCCTGCAGCTCCAGATTGGCCAGAGTCTCCTTTTTCACCTAAATCACCCTTCACACCCTGGGGAGGCACACACAGAGGCAGCCAGTCAGAGTCCCCTGGGATGGGACCAGGCTTTGCAAAGGGAACTTCTCTTAGGCTGTTCACTTTAGCCTGGGGATTGGGGTGGGGTGGGGTGGGGTGGGGGGTGGAGAATCACATCTCTGCTTTCAGTCAAGTTAGCCAAGTGACTCGCAGCTTCAGGGATTTACCCAGCTTTAAGCAGAGGTTGGCTTGGAGCCAGGCATGCTCTAGAAGGGGTGCAGAGGGAGCATTGCAGCTTCTCCCCCAAACTCAGAAACTCACTTGCCAGCCTGGCTCCCCTGGAGGCCCAGGGTCCCCTGCTTCACCAGGCTCACCCTAGACACATACAGAGAGAGAGAGAGAGAGAGAGAGAGAGAGGAGAGTGAACCCCAAGCCAGCCTTCCCAGTTCCTACCTGGGACCTGTTTTCAGAAAAGTACTGTCATATTACAATACCTCCGTCAGTATGATCTCTTAGAAGACAACCCAGGACCTACTGGCACCTTTTCTAGGTGCTGCTACACCCATTTCATAGGGCTATAATGAAATACAGACTCTGTTCTAGCTATTCTGTAGGCTGGTCCCTGCTCAGAGGAGCAGGACACCCCCCTCCCCTACAGGGCAGATCACATAAACCCACTTTATCTGCCCTGTTTCAGATGCACGATTTGGAAGACTAAACAGAAGAGTACACCTGAGCATGTGCAGAGTGTGATTCCTTCCTACATGGTTGTGTAAACACAGCGTGCTCTCATGTCACAAGCATTAAGGAGGTGGGACTTCCAGGTCGGGCACATTTCAGCCCCTGCACCTCTCACTTCATACATTACATCAGTCTTCCCCAACCTGGCACCCTCCAGATGTTTTGGACTTTCTCATCAACCCCAGTCAGCATAGCCAAAGGTCCAGGGATGCTGGGCGTTCTCATCCAAAAATATCTGGAGGGCACCAGGTTGGAGAAGGCTGCATTAGATCTTCTGTGTCCTGCTTTACCACAGAGCAACCTTTCCCCATCTCCCTGTCTATGGACTGTCCCTTGAGAACCCCAGCTTGCCCTGCACATACCAGTATCCAAAATGCACACAATGTACCCATAAGCAACCCACTTAACACATCCAGCTTCTAAATGGCTCCCACCTTGCTCTCTTTATTCCCTTTCTACAACAGATTACATTTTTCTCCCTCTTGCTTCACCCACAGCTCCCTGCATCGCTGCTGGCAAAACCCTGGACTGACAGAGAAAAAGAGTGGCTCTGCATGTGCTGGGGAAGGATCGAGTCCACCGCTTCCCTCACAGATTTAAGGGTCATGGGCTGAGGAAATAGCTGATGCCTTCAGCATTGCTTCCAGTGCCACTAGACTACCCCCCCCCAAGAAAACCCACACAGTTCTTCCAATGCTCCTGAAATTTGACACTTTGCGTTATCCAACTTTTGGCTCCCAAGCTCACCTGTAAACTGCAGGGGCTGACTCCACCCACCCACCCAAATATCCTGGCTTGGACTCACCTTTTCACCAACAGCACCTGGCTGTCCCAGCCCACCAGGTGGACCCTGCGGGCCCTGGAATGAGAAAGGGACACAAGCACTTAAGAAAACTGTGCCTAGCCCACCACAGTGTCCTCAGAGATCTCCCCCACCTACTAATATTAAACAAGAAGTCTTGCCTCCTGCAACTTACACTAATTCCCTGTTGCCTTCCCCATCAACCCCAGGCAGAATAACTGTTCTTGTTTGGACTTTGGACTTGTTTCAATGTGATGCTCTTTGTGGAGTTTAACATGCACAGCATTTCCTGACACCAAAGCAAAAGTTGCTTCTCACTACGCATGCAGGGCACCGTGTGCAAACTGGAACCTCCTCTCCATGCTTATGAAAGCTGCTGCATCGAGGCACTTGCCTAAACGTGCTTGGAGAGATCTACTGGACGCTTTGCGGGTGGTGCCATATATAAAGGCAGGGATTATTTCTATCGTTGTCGTCATCACCTTGCCTCTATTGTTTTAGTTATATGCTGGTTTTATTGGCCCTGTTTATCAGTCTGTTTAAACTAGTTATTTTCTATCCCAGCTTTTGATCCAACAGGATTCCCCCAAGAGAATCCATGTTTTATGGGTCTGTTAACACTGCATCTAGAGCTCTTAGACTGATGGTATAAAAATCCAATCAATAAATGAAAAATGCACTCATTGTAGCCACAATAAATGGCTTTGAAATTGTCATTACCTAGTCAATTGCAGCAGATAATTTCCATTTCAGGGATTACTCAAGATGTGATAAGCATGTCACACAATAACCCGAACACACCACCTCAACACTGGGAATCAATGTACTGGGGTCAGACGCAGGACTTCTCTGCGTCTCCCTGTTGAGCCAATGGGGAGCAGGGCTCTGCTGGTATTTTGGTTTATTAACACTATCTGTTTTTATTAAATTTAATATAGTTATCTTCCCAGTATTTCCGACCACAGTGGTACCAGCAATCCTCACAAATGTACCCTCAGCCTCTGAGCCCAGACCTTTCAGAATCCCCAAAGAAAAATCATAAGCAACAGAGCTCCAAAAAAGGACATCCTATCCATCTGATAAATACTTGCCTACATGCTGGTGCTCCCACCCTTCCCAGGAGGAGGAAGAGGGAGGTACAGGCAGAATCTACTCAGGGCATCCAAATGCATGAAGGGGCCCTTCCTCCCCCCCACACTTTATATGGAAAAAGATATGTTACTCACATCCCCACCGCTGGGACCCTGTGGGCCTCGGGGGCCCGGAGCTCCTGGTGGGCCCTAGAGAGAGAGCAGGAGGAAAGAGATAACAGGTCAGATTCATAAAGAGGTACTGGCAGTGGAATCAAGGGAAGGGCTAGGTTCGAAGCTGAAGAGGTGAAGTGGGTGGCTCTTACCATTGGGCCAACGTCGCCGCTCTCACCCTTCTCGCCTGGGGGGCCTGGCATCCCCTGCGAAGGAAGCACCCCAGCACCAGGATAAGCAAGTATACAGCATCCACCTCCATTCTGCCGAAAGCCCGCTATTCTGACTAGCACACACATGTGAGTTTGGAATGCAACGTTCAAGTGATCGAATTTTACGTTTGAAATGAATATGGGGTATAGTTTGCAGTTCATTTCAAATTTTCATTTCAAGTTCATTCATTTCAAATTTTCAATTCATTTCAAATTTATTTGCAAATAGATTCATTTCAAATAGATGCTACATACATCTCAAGTTTTACACTAGGGACTTGGTAAAACCTTTTACAAAGTTTTACAAAACAATTACATTAGAGACTTTTGAGTTTGTTTGGAAACTCAAATTTTTTAAAAAATGTGATATTTTTTTTTACCATGACACATTTCAAACTTTAAACTCTCGAGCAGCCCAGAATTATTGTGCATCCGTCTCAACATAACCCTCAACATTTGCAAATCCCAATCACAAAATATTGACTTTTAGAATTTCAAAATTCAGTCAATTCACCAACTTTAGAATTCTGTGCAAAGGTTTATTTTAGCTTGAACCATGGTGCAAAGACCTTTAATATCCCAGCTTCAAACTCCTTTCCAGATAGGCCAATAAAGCTGGGGAAATGCCCTCCATGTTGCTTCGCCCCCTGGCTCCTCTACTCACCTGCAAACCGGATGGGCCACTGACCCCTGGGAATCCACGGGCTCCTTCATCTCCTTTCTGACCAAACATGCCCTGTTGGCCTCGGCGACCAGATTCCCCATCAACTCCCTGTTATCAAGGGAACCATGTTAGGATTTCCATTGTTAGAAAAATCTCTTCCCCACTCCAACACACACATGCACATCTCTCTCTCTCTCTCCCTCTCATTAGCAGAGCCAAAAAGTTGGGATTGTGGCAATGGAAGGCATCACAGCCAGCTAAGATCTTCAGCCACAAGTCTTGAGGGATATAGAACATGATGACATATGGAGGAAAGGGGGATAAGGGAGAGGAGCTGAGCTGTACCGGGAGGACTGTCGAGGAGACAACCCCTTCTGGGAAAACTTTAAGAACTTGCTTAGAGGTGTCATTACAGAGTTTGGGATGGAGTAAATACTCACAGCAGGGCCTGGATTCCCAATAGGACCCTGGATCCCAGTAGGTCCTGGGGGACCCTGTAGGAAGAGACAGAGCATAAGACAGTGATGCCCATTCCCCCTCCCCCTAGTTCTCCACTCCCTGTCTTCCAGTTCTCTTCAAAAGGATCTCCCTGGACCAGCCAATAAAGAAATGGCAAGCAATCACAGCGATAGGGTTTAAGGGCAGCAATGCTGGATGATACCCCAAAGTCTACCAGCAACCTGACTCAGACTCACCGCTTCCCCTTTGTCTCCCTTGCTTCCCTTCTGTCCTGGGCCACCCATCTCTCCCTGCAGAGAAAGAGAGAAAACACACACTATGAGCACATAAGCATCACCAGGGAAACCACTGTCAGGTAAACATGTGCCCACTGAGTAAAGCCTTGGCTGAGGAAACCACAATACAGCTGTTGCCATGGAATACATTGTCAAGGAAACAAAAACAGGCCTGGTCAGCTGTGTGGCAGACCCTATACATGTTTTTCCTCTTCCTCCAGACACAGGCCAAGCACAGGGCCCTTACCTTGTCACCATCTTCTCCAGCAAGTCCTGGTGGCCCGGCAGGGCCCAACAAACCCACTGGACCTGGGATTCCATCATGCCCAGCTGGGCCCATTGGGCCTCGCTCACCCTGGAAAAGTGGAAATGGAGGTGAGGACAGGTGGCATGGGGAGGGGAGTAGTACTAGGGAGAAATGCAGCTATCATCTCACATAGAGGAGTGCATCCCAGTGGCTTACAGAGACCTGAAATGGCCAAGATTACCTAACAGGTGTGCCTGTATAATTTGATTTTTCACCAGATTTATCTGAGCGAAAACTACCAGTAGCTTGGGTAATTCAGATGTACTCAGGAGTGTCCTGCTCTGATGCGCATTCTACGTTTTTTCTTTTCAACATGCTGAAGTTAGCAACCCATAAAGCAAGTATTAACTTTACTGCACCGCCCCTTACCAATATGAATGGTCATGTGGACAGTTGCTTTAGAACACCCTTCACTCTCAGCATTCATTAAATCTCAAGCCCATCTTTATTTGTAACACTTTTTCTTTCTTATTAACTTTTTAAATCTAATAATGACACGTCCACTTGCCATCAATAGTACTTTGCTCCCTCTCTTAATATTTTTTTTTAGCTGCTGCTTGTTTAAATTTTTTATGATGGAGGTTCGGAGCATGGCAACAAGGGCCTTCTCAGTGATGGCCCCCAAGTGTGGAATACTCTCCCCAGTAAGGTCCATCTGGCACCAACATCGTCATCTTTTCAGTGCCAGGTTAAGATTTTCCTCTACTCCCAGACACTTGACAACATATGATGTGGGAGTGGGGGGCTTATGAAGTGCTCATAGTTTTATTGTCCATTGGTTTCAACTTGTTTTAAAACTGTTTTAAATATTTGAATGTTAAATGCTTTATATTATGTTTTAACATGCTGTGAACCACCTAGGGAGCATTGGCTATTGGGTGGTATAGAAATGTAATAAATGAAATGAATGAATCAATATGTTTAAGCTGTATTTTAAAACTGCCTTTCCCATTTTTAGCTGTTTTGATTTTTATCTCTCCTTTTAAAATTATTGTTGTTGCTGCTTTTAAATATGTGTTTTATCATTGATTTTATTGTATTAGTTTTTATGATGTACGTCACCGTGGCAGCTTTGGTTATAGGTCAACTCTTAAACTGAATGAATGAATGAATATATATAAATAATAAATTACACAACCCCCAAATACTGATTGAAACGTCTCAACTTTCCCTTGCACGCCTTGTTTTTCTCCTTTTCCCTCCCCTCACCCATTTTACAACATCCCAGTAAGATTTGCAGTGGCTCTCAAAAGAAGTTGTATGTGCGCACATTTGCTTTTGTCCAAGAAACCCAAAGTCTTGTCCCCCATTCAAATATTCAAATGTCAGCCTAACAAACATGAGGTGTGTGCATGTTACACAAACATATGTACACACACATGTACACACACACACACAGAGCACTTCATGGGGACAAAGTGGTGGGGGGAAAAACTTTTAAGATATAAGACCAGGTCCATGATGGGGACAAAGATCACACAAGGTGGATCTGGGTGGGAGATTCTTTTGTGGTGGAACTAAAAAGCAGAGCTTAAAGATTCACTAAGGCTCAAATCCTAGAGCTTGTGAAACAGTAATAAAGAAGTGTGTCTCGAAGCATCTACAAAGTGGCTTTCCTCTACCAAAGTGCACCCAGAAACATCTTGAGATTGGGTGGGGGCTGGGCTCCCAGGTCAAGGGTATGGCCTCCAGGTAGCTTTGAGCAATGAACTTCTCTTTCCAGAAATTGATCACTGATGGCAAGGAATGGTTGGGGAGGGGGGGACTTGTACATACCGGTGCCCCCTTCTCCCCTGCAGGACCAGGAGGTCCTTGGTTGCCCCCTCGTCCTGGCAGTCCAATGCCCCCAGCTGCCCCCGAGGGGCCTCGCTCACCGGCAGAACCCTGTTGAAAGGGAACAGATACATAAACCCATCTCCTTATTTAGTGTCCTTTCTATTACAGGCCTCTTCTTTGTGGCCAACAATATTCATTGTTACCCCATCAATGCACCACCAAGAGCTCTACTCCAAGACTCCATTCTGCTACAACAGAGGTCCCCCCCACCCCCTCCAACAATTCACACTACTCTGCCCCTTAGATGACGTATTGGAGGACTCTTGTCTTCCTTGTAAGCTCTACAAGAGATGCTGGTCTACTCACCGTGGGGCCTGGTGGGCCTGGTGGCCCTTCCGCCCCTTTCAGTCCAGTTGGTCCCTGTGGGGGGAAATAAAATATAAAGAATTAGGGATGGTGCAAAATTTCTGACATTTTTGAGACCTGAGGTGGATGGACTGTAGCACAGTGGTAGAGCACCTGCTTTGCCTGCAGAAGATCCCAGGTTTAATCTCTAGCATCTCCAGGTAGGGCTGGGGAAAACAGAATAGACAATACCGGATCATCAGGGATCACATAGTGAACACGATGATGTCATAACACTACATTACTGATGAGCTTTGGTGATGAGGGCAATGCTTTCTGAACTGGCCAAGTGAGCATAGTTAAAAGGATGGAATTCGCAACCACAAAATGTGGTGATGGCCACCAACTTAAATGGCATTAAAAGAGGATTAGAAATAGTCATGGAGGATGAGGCTATCAATGTCTGCCTGCCACCCCCAGGATCAGGGGCAGAGTGCCTCTGAATACCAGTTGCTGCTGAGATACCAGGGATGGGGACTCGGACTCGACAACTCGACTCGCGAGTCCGACTGAGTCCCCCCTCTGACTCGAGTCCCAATTTTTTCAATGGGACTCGAGACTCAACTCGGGACTCGAGCCCAAGGACTCCGCCACCGCCGCCCGCCACCGCTCACGTCACCGCCGTCGCTGTCTCCCTCGCCGCCACCCACACGCAGCCGCCACCGCCATTGCACGCAGCCGCTGCCACCATTGCACGCAGCCGCAGCCGCCATCGCACGCAGCTGCCATCATGCCGCCGCTATAGCACGCCGCCTCACACGCCGGTCCCGTCATCACTTCCAGCGCGGCGGAAGTGACGCGCCGGGACCCTGCTCCAGCGCACTTGGCCGCCGCCGGAGCAGGGTCCCGACGCATCACTTCCGCCGCGCCAGAAGTGATGACGGGACCGGCGTGTGCGGCGTGGCGTGCGATGGCGGTGGCGGTGGCTGCGAGCGGGTGGCAGTGAGGTGAAACGGCAACGGCGGTGACGCGAGCGGCGGCAAGGGGGTGGCGAGGCGGCGGCAGCGACTCGAGCGGCGCAGAAAACGCTCTCCGCACCACTCAGAAGAGCGAGATCGGGCCGCGCCGCCGCAGCGGAGAACTAAGAACCCAGGGAGGGCTCATAATGCATCCCTGGTGCGGCAGCGGCAGGGACGAGGGAAGGACCCGCCCATGGTAAGTGGGGGTGGCGGCGGCCCATGGAGGGAGCGGGAGGGTCTCCGCAGGAGGAAGGGCAGCTCGTCTTCCTCTCGTGGAGACCCTCCCGCTCCCTCCATGGGCCGCCGCTTTGGGAGTGACTCGGGACTCGGAACTCAAGTCACCATTTCGGATCTTGGACTTGAGACTCGACTCGGGTTCAAAGACTCAGGGACTCGACTTGTGACTCGAGGCCAAGGACTCTTCAACATCCCTGTGAGATACTACAGCAGGAAAGGGCTGTTACCGTCATGTCCTGTTTGCGGGCTTCCCAGAAGCATCTGGCTGGCTACTGAGGGAAACAGGATGGTGGTTGTTATGTAAACTCTCTATCAATATCTGCTACATTTGTGTGGATCTGCCTCCATTTTGGTTTGCAATGCTTATGGCACATGTCCTTTATAGACTCTGCTCCTCGGCATGTTCCAGTTCCTAATGTGCATTCTCTTTGTCAGATGTTCACATAGGTTAGGCTATATGAAGGGATGTGATTTCTGCTAGAGGTGAAAGCACCATGGATGGATTAAGGAATATGGGTAGATACGCTGATCACCAGGTTGTTCCACTGCCAGCATAGCTGATGAAGTTAATTTAGGAAGTATCTCTGTTTGGAATGCTGGCACCTGGTAGAGATGGGGAATCAGGAACATGTATAGGCATTGGGCATGAAAGGGAGGAGGGATTCCTCCTTTGATGCATCCATCTCAGTTAGGCAGTGTCCAGCTGAATCACATGTGATGAGGCGAGGGTTCACATACTCCTGGGTAGGGATGTGTAAGGAAGTCCGAAAGGGAGGTGAAAATCCGACGGATTTTCTTGACTCGGCCCCATGGATTCTCTTCCGTCAGAGTTGGCGCCGATTTCATCTGATGTGAATTGAGCCAGGCCAGCACGCAGACTTCCATTTTTAAAGTGGGCCGAAATTTGTGTAATTTTTTTTTTTTTTAAGCCAGGGAAATTTGCACAAAATCCAGGCCTCCATTCTGCAAATTTGCATAAATTGTGGAGCAGAGGCCCAAATTTTGCACAAATCTGAAATTAACCATTAGAAAATTGAAGGTGGCCAAGGTGGAGTGTGTGTGCATATGCAGTGAGAGGAGGAGACTTCCATACGTCTCATGTTAAATGCTACAACAACAACAACAAACAACAACAAGAACAACAACAACAATGACTTGAATCTAATGAGTTTGCCTCAATTTGCGCAAATTGCGCTAGAAATATGCAGTTCTCGGCTACAAATGTGTGCAAATAGTATTTCAAGCGATTTTGCGGAAGCCAACCCACCCCCGACTCAGCCCGCATTTGGCTGTTGGTCCAGAAATGTGTCGAAACTTGTCCATCCAGCTCAAATGTGACAAATTTTCCAGTGTTGCACATCCCTACGGTCCTGGGTCATCAACCTCGAACACTGCATGAGCAAGCCTCACTCAGGAACATTAAACCCAGCCCAGCCTTCCCCAACTTGATGCCCTCCACATGTGTTGGGCTGCAACTCCCTTCATTCCCAGCCACCATGGCCTTGCTGCTGGCTGGGAATGATGAGAGCTGCAGCCCCAACACATCTGGAGGGCACCAGGTTGGGGAAGGCTGGGATAGACGCTTGAAAGAAGCAGCTACACTCGGACAATCACTTCTGTTTCTGCTGTAGCTGAGAGTACACTCTGAGCCTAGACTTATGATGATCTACTAAAAAAATATCATGGATTCCACATCTCTGCCAAGTCAATCAACTCAAGAGGAATTCATTCATTCACCATGATTTACCTCCCAACAAAGGAACATGAACTCCACCCTACTAGATTAGGCCAAAGGCCCATCCAACCCAGCATCATGTTTCCCACAGTCGCCAGCCAGTTGCCCCTGGGAATCCACCCCAAGCATGGCGTAAAGGGCACAGTGCTCTCCTGTTGTTTGTCCCCTCCCCAGCATCTAATATTCAGAGGTACAGTATACTACTTCTGAACATGGAGGTTACACCCAGCGATCGCAGGTGGATGAAACTTTAGATGCCCTAAAGCCCACAGTGACAAAAACATTCGCCATTGCACTGGCAGGCCACGCTGCAGCTTCTGCTCCAAATCCTTTGCAGCTACTACCTCCTCCCACACCAGTCCCTTCTCCCCAGTGTGACAAACACTTACAGTCTCTCCAGCAGGTCCTCGAGTCCCCGTGAAGCCTCTCATTCCAGGAGGGCCATTTTTGCCTGGGATGCCACTAGGTCCAGGATCACCCTGGAAGCAAAGGTCTGATCTTACTGCGCAGGCACAGTAGCAAGGCTGTGCAAAGCAAAACCTGCAGGCAGATTTCTGCCCTCCTTGCCCACTTCCATAGGAGAAATACATCTGCCCTTCCTGATACTCAATGGCCTTGTGGGCCCCTTCCAACTCTATGATCCTATGATATCCTATGATGTGGACTCGTTTCGCTTGCCCTGCCATATTTTACACATTGTCAATTGCTTCCTTCAGAGGCACGGCCCAGGTGTTTTCCTGCATGTGTACTTGTTGGCCTCTTATTGCATTGGATTGTGCAGACTTATTGAATTGATTTATACCCTGCCTTTCCACCCAAAAAGTGGCGCTCAAGGCAGTTAACAATAATAAGGCCAAGCTTAAAATGATGACAATAATAAAACAAATAAATTAAAAGCATAATTAAAAACAAAACAATAAAATAAATAAGTTACTAGTTCTCAGGCAGGATATTAAAAGAATGCAGGATGCCCACTGCCCTGGAACTAAACCAAATGCTGCACTTCCTGAATGTACATGCAGCAGATCCATTGAAGTCAACGTGAATGTCCCATTTTGGGACAGAACTCTGCATTAACAAAACTCTGCTCCTTGTTGCCTCCCTGCTTGCGTCTATGACCCCTCCACATTCCTCCAGCTACTTACCTTTGCACCTTCCCTGCCAGCAGCACCTGGCAGCCCTTGTTCTCCAGGGGGACCAGGGGATCCTGGGTGGCCTCTCTCCCCCATGGGGCCAGTTTCTCCTGAGTTTCCCTGTGATAAAGAGAAGGACCAGTACCATTTGAGAGCAAATTAGAGGCAAAAAGCGGCAGCAACTGGGTTAGAGTGGCTGGGACAGCTGGGTACTAACTTTGGCGCTTCCTTCAAATCATCCCTCCTGAGTCCTGGAAGGACTCATCAGACACCTCCGTGGCCAGTGCAAAAATACATTCACTTAATATAGTCACAAGCAGGGCATGAGAAAGACAACCCCTGCTCCTCCCCTGCCCGTGAACAAGAAGGTCCTGCACATTGGAGATTTCTTTTGTAGGTATCATGGTAAATAGCCATTGATGATCCAATTCTTCCATGGATTTGTCTGCTCCTTTCTCCCCAAGCCATCTAAATTAGTGACAATCACCCCAACTTGTGGCTATAACTTCCATAGGTCAGTGATGAATTTCCTGAAGGAGTAATTCATTCTGTTCCTTTTTCCAGGATCTATTGCCAGGATAAAGGGCACTGACCTTGAGTTTCAGTGATGAGAGGGCGAGGGAGTGTGCAGTCTCCCTCTATTCACTCTATAAACTAGAGGTGGGGCACCCTGGCCTTCCAAATGGGCTGGACTACAACTCCCATCGCCTTTGATCACTGACCATGCCAGCTGAAATTGATGGGAGCTGGAGTCTAACAGCTGTCCTGTTTGTGGACTTCCTACAGATCCCCATCTGGTTTGTCACTGCTGGAACAGAATGCGGGACTAGACAGGCATATGGTCTGATCCAGCACAGCTCTTCTTTGTTGTGATATGTATCACTTCACCAGCTGTAGCACACTGTTTACACACTGTTTACACTGTTTACAGAATGGCTGTAAACAAGTTTATTATGTCTTTCTGGGTTCTCGTGTTTTTCGCATGGGAAGCCTAGACCGTGGGAGCATTATGAGCTAGTCACATGGTTTGTATGTTCTGATGACATGCTAACTTGTTTTTCTGTCTGAAGCCATCTTCGAGAGAGGCAGGACTGCTTTCTCTCTTCTTCTTTGTTCTTCTTGCTGGACTTTTGTTACTGCAACAATGTAACTTCTTTGCTGAGGTGGAGTGAAGCTCAACTTACTCCACTGGATGTAATGCTTGCTATGCATTTATACTCTGCACATGGACTGTAACTAGGAAATGTATACTCTGTAGAACTTTACTTGCTAAGTGAATAAACAGGTAGAATTAGACCTGTGGTGTTACAGAGTGTTTCCTGACTCCATGGATTAATCTGCAAACGGGGAAGCTGGAAGCAAGTTGGATTACAGGCAGGCTGGGCTGGCATCTTCAGAACACGCTGCACGCTGCGAAAAGGGGGGAGCTGAGATCTGGAAGATCTGTGTGTTGAATAACAGGCCTCTGCTAGCACACAGACAGGATTTTAAATCTCCCATGCGCACACGCACTCTGCTGCTCACGCACACGCGCACCAACATTCTTAACTTCTGGAGGGCCACAAGGTTCCCCACCCAGCTCTACACACTTCATAATGTTCTAATCCTTGATTGTGCCTTTCCCACTTGTTTCCCCGCTCCCTGAAAACTATAAAAGCCCCAACCCCTTAAAAGAGAATGGGGAATGCCTATTTCCATCAGACCTGTTTGTGCATACCCTAGGGCAGGGGTGGGCAACTTGTGGCCCTCCAGGGCCTACAACTCTCATCATCGCCCACCATTGGCTATGCTGGCTAGGGCTGATGGGAGCTGTAGGTCAAACCATCTGGTGGGCTACAATTTGCCCACCCCTGTCCTAGCAGCATCTTGACTGTTCCCTGTTGGAGACGGGACTGGATGCACCTTTATTCTGATCAAGCAAGGCAATTCTTACATACTTAATAGTCGTGAGAATCTCCAAGGGACTGGGGTGTGTCTGTATGTGTGTGTGGAACCAAGAAATCCCGGCGCAGCCAGTCTCCAACACCTTACGTCTTGCACCACCAGCACTTTGGTTCCTCAGAAGGACAGGCTGACTAAGCCTTATTGACAAAAGGTGCTCTCTAGGCTGCAGTTCCAGCATGAAGACAATCAGCAGACCTCCAAGCTTTAAAACAGTCAGCTGACTCCACAAGCCAACTGGGACACACCAGGCCCTATAAAGGCCTATAAATCACTGAAACTCAAGGTCAGTGCCCTTTATCCTGGCAATAGATCCTGGAAAAAGGAACAGAATGAATTACTCCTTCAGGAAATTCATCACTGACCTTTGGAAGTCAGCCTTGCGGCCAATCCAGTTTCCTCAGTCTGTCTGAGCAACTTGTCCCTGTGAGTAGTAGCAGCAGTGGACTCCTGGTTTCTCGCATGCCTTCTCAATCTGATATTCTGACCCCACCTGTCTCAGACCAAGTCTCTTGCCTGACCCTTTGATCTTCATCTCCCTGATCTGTTGCCTGACCTCCAGACCATCGATGACCATGTCTCTGACACAGCTTCAGCCTCTCTCGGAGCTAGGCTGAGGCCTGACAGAATCTGTCTGAAGCAGATGACCACACACAGACTCCATAGTGAGGTTCAGCATCACCAGTCACCCTTTGCCTTCTATTTCTGGCGCAGCGGCTATCAACAGTGAAATCTTTCTCATGTATAGTTTCTACTAAACATCCTCCTCATACTTGAGCCATTGGACAGACAGTGAAGCTTCAGCTACCAGGCTTGCCTGCATGCACAGAAGCCTCTCTGCTGACCCAGCTCTGATTATTCTTTTGTTTATGGACATGTAAACTGAAGATCTTCTTACCTGTGGCCCCACAACCCCAGTAGGCCCCGGTGGGCCGGTTTTGCCATGAAATCCCTGAAGCAAGGAAAAAATGAAAGGTTACTATCCAAAGAGGAGGCGGCACCAAGCAAGAAGCCCAACAGAGATCTCTGTTATGGCTCACCCATCCGCTAGACAAATGGGACTTTGCCAAGAGGGCCCTAATACACACTGCCCCACCTCTTACTTAGCAGAGGTGCAGCTGTAGCCGAGTCAGCCATTTTCCAGTTCGGAAGGATTGGTCACCTCAGAACCTCATGGAGAAAATGCATCTCGGTTTCCTCCCTTCCAGCCAGAAGGCAAAAGGTGCCGTATGGGAGGCAGTGGTGGAATTCTGAGCCCATTAAGGAACAAAAGAGGAGGGAGCAGTGCTGTCACAGGCTGGGCAGAAATCAGTGAAGGGTAATAGAAAGCTAGATCTCTTGTCTAGGGCAGGAGTGAGCAGAAGGTAGATCTCAGGATGTTTTGCTGAAGCTGAACCCCGACAAGACCGAGGTACTGCTGGTGGGGGACAAGGGGAGGTTAGGGGATGTTGACCTGGTGCTGAATGGGGTACATCTACCCCTGAAGGACCAGGTCCACAGCTTGGGGGTCATTCTAGACTCCCAGCTGTCCATGGAGGCTCAGGTGGCAGCTGTGAGCCGGGCGGCGCTGTATCAACTCCATCTGATACGGCAGCTGCGCCCCTACCTTCCTAATCACCTGCTCCCATCAGTGGTTCATGCCTTGGTCTCCTCTCGCCTAGACTACTGTAATGCGCTCTACGTGGGGTTACCCTTGAAGACGGTTCGGAAGCTGCAGCTGGTACAGAACGCGGCGGCTCGCCTGGTTAAAGGCAGCCGCCGGCGGGATCACATCACGCCAGTGCTGAAGGATTTGCACTGGCTACCAGTTGCTTGCCGAGCCGAATTCAAGGTGTTGGTTTTGACCTTTAAAACCCTATATGGCTCTGGTCCAGTTTATCTCAAGGAGCGTCTCCAGCAACACCAAGTGGGCCGCTCAACAAGATCTGCCACGGATGGCCTTCTCCTTGTCCCTTCAGCCAGAGCAGCTAGACTGGTGGGGACGAGGAAGAGGGCCTTTTCTGTGGCGGCCCCCGTACTGTGGAACTCTCTCCCGAGTGACCTCCGCCATGCCCCCTTTCTGATGAGCTTCCGTCGCTCATTAAAAACCTGGTTGTTCAGGCGGGAATATGGGGTGGGTTAAGATTTTAAAATTTTTATATTGTTCTAATGTATTTTATTGTATTTATGTATTTTATTGTGTGTACATCGCCCAGGGTGGCCGGTTGCCGGCCAGATGGGCGATAAATAAATATTAATAATAATAATAATAATAATTTGGACTTCAACTCCCAGAAGCCCCTGCCAGAATGGCCAATGGTCAAGAATGCTGGGAGTTGAAGTCCAAAACATCTGGAGATCTACTTTTTGCCCACATTTTGTCTAGGGCACCAAAATGGCTAAAACCAAGCTTGGACTCTGCTCAAATTGATACTCACCGGCTCACCACGCTGGCCTGGATGTCCCGGTAAGCCATCTTTCCCAGCAGGGCCCTACCAAGCAGAAAGATGATGATGATGATGATGATGATGATGATGATACTAATAATAATAATAATAATAATAATAATAATAATAATAATAATAATGATGATGATGCAATGGTCAGGACAGACCATTTGCCCCAGAAATGCCCTAGGGGGCTGTAGCAACACTTCCAAAGCACACAACTCAGAAAGTTTCAGGGAATGTGTACAGGGTTTATGCAAGACTGGGTCTGGCCTATAATTGCAGTGATCCTCCATTACACTGTCTACATTTTTAATTTTTTTTGGTCTATTGGTATGAGGTTGTTGTGAAACTGTTAAATAATACCCATTTCGCAACACAGCAACACATGTTGCACAGCCTAAGCTGAGCCAGGGCTAATAAAGTAGTTGTAATGAAGCAGTAAAATATGTGCATGAGAGAAAGGAGCAGTTGGGAAACATTTCGGGCATGGGAAACCCAGATCACACGTCCTTGAGAAAGCAGGCAGGGGATTGCACTTTTTCAAGCGTTCTTCTGATCACGAACATAGAAGGAGAAGAGAGGACAGAGAAATATGAAGGTGGCCCAGCAGGAGAGCTCCTAATCAAAGCTCCAGAGGGCAGAGATGGGAAAGGGACCTTATACAGAGGATCTAATAAGATTAGCCACCTGGTCCCCTCCAGGCAACACTGCAAGCTATTACAATGTTGTGATGGAAATCTGCCCCACAATTTATGTGCTTTTTTTTCAATCTCCTTCCTGCAATTAAATGTTTTAGGGAAAACTAATTTTGTCAAGACACAGTGCCTGTGGAAAGAATAACAAATTGGTGGGGAGGGGATTCCAGTTTAGACAAATTTCCTTAGTTTAAAATTGCTGAATGCAAATTCAATTCCAAACAAATAACTTCAAATGGTGCAACACCTGGCTTTCATGACAAACTGTACTGTAAGGTGACTGTAAGGTGTACTGTAGGTACTGTAAGGTGACACTTAAGAGAGTGATCCTTACTCCTTTGGACAGCTGCCTGTGAGAGTGGTTAGGATGGGGCAGAGGATTTTCTCTATCCCCCCAAAAGTCAGAGGGCCTGCAAGTTAAGAACAAATTTTGATATGTGATGTTGAGTTCTTAGTTCCATAATTTTCTCAGACATGTATTGCACTGAAATCAGAAGGATACAAATATGTAGCACCACAAAGTCAACACTGTACACAAGATAGTTTATGGGGCCCTGCATTATCTTATAATTTGAAGGCCACAACAAGCATACCAAGTTTTATCTCTAGCCTCCAAACCATGCACCCCTTTTACATCTGTAGCAAAGTAGACAATTGATTGGGTCTCCTCTTTGTGCTGGAAGTCAAAATAGAGTGTTCCCCCAAAATATAGTGGTTGTTTCCAGGCTTTAAAACCTTGTACACACAGATTTACAGACCTACACAAGCATTGATGCATTCACCTCCCACCAGCACACCTCTTGGCGTTCAGTCACTTGACTTTAATGGCATTGACATGAGAGGCTTCCTTAGGATGCAGACTATAAGCTTGAGGGTGGTAAGTATACCGTTGAGTTAATCTGGTCTTCATCATACAAGTGAATGCATTCTACCTGTAGGTGAAGTGAAGCCAGGGACCAGCTTCTTAGGGCACAATCCTATGTATGTTTAGACAGAAAAAATGTCCTACAACTCCCGGCAATCCCCAGCCAGCCATGCTCTTTTCACAGCAGATGTTTACACTGGATTTTGCTTTCTCTACATGTATCATTCAAATGTAAACCTATATTGGCTAGACCGTAGATTTTTTTTCTTTACAACATGCTCCCTCCTGTGTTCTAATGTTTTGTTCCCTACCTCTCCTTGTTTCTAGAGAGGTTTAAAAAAAATGGACATGAGAAACAGTGGGATACTTACAGGTGGCCCCTTGGGTCCTGGGAATCCATTGGGGCCCTGTGGTCCAGTGGGACCCTGTGGAAAGAGAAGAGGGAAGTCACTATGAGATGCTTTCTCCAGCTTCTATGTTTAACCTTTAGCTAGCTTCCTCCCTCCCTCTCACCCTCATCACATCACACCTTAGATCAGTGTTCTCCAACCTTGGGTCCCCAGATGTTTTTGGCCTACAACTCCCAGCATGCCCCAGCCAGCTGGAGAACACTGCCTTAGATCATTTTCAGCTTGAGGGCCAGATTGGCTAACCTTCAAGGGATCACATGCCAGCAGTGGGTGGGGGTCAAATGAACGTGTACATGCACACACTCTCACATACATATACAACACACACAGAGGATACACATATACGGCATACATCACATGCATATGTGCATACATACATACAATGCCCCCCTTCCCAGAATGAACCCAATCATCTCTTTGTCTTAGGTCTCACTAACAGTATTAGTATTCCTCAAGTCAATCCTCGTTCTTCCCACCTACTGTAGCAGGAGCCTGTTATCTAGAGAAATACCTTACTTTCCTGACTCTGGTGGCCTGTATAATCTCATGGATGCTTTTCCCCGAGACAGACTTTTGCCAAAAGCATGAAAGTGGATTTTTCTGACACCTCCCTTCCCCAGGTTTCCCTCACCTGCAGGGACTTATCTTTTAACTTACCCTTTCCCCAACAATCCCAGGGGCCCCGTCATGGCCAGAGTCACCCTGTGCGGAAAAAAAGCGTTAAGGAATGGCCAAAAAACCCGATCCCAGACCTTGATCGCAATAGGTGTTGGGAATAGGGATGAGTGAATCTGTCTCAAGCTTGATTTTGCTCACTTTCCCAAAGCTGTTTGTTCTGCCTCAGTTCCACACCAGATTACAAAATCCTTTTTGGTCCACATGAACTTTTCTATGTATTTTCACGCACATTCAAAACAGACATATTTTTAACACATTTTTCAAATGTACGTATTTTTGTGCACAACAACTTTATTGTTTAAAGCCATAAGCCACCACCATATAAACAAACAAACTAAATGAACATATTCGGCAATCAAATGTATAAATACATACCTCTTTTCAATGAACTATAGATGTTAAAAATACAATATAAAAAAGAACTCCACCCCCCACTACATTTTTTGAGAAATGGCTCCTATTTTCTTAGCTGCCAAAGCAAATTTTGCTACTTGAGGATAATGAATACATCTTTGCCTACAAGAAAGGTACATGCCTGGCCCAGTAGGGGTCTGTTAAGACAGGGGCCAAAGAATACAAGTAAGAAATGTCTGACTAGGATGCTCACATAAGGGGCAACTTAATAAATAATGAGAAACATCTTCAAACTTTCCAGACTCACAAACATGAAGTCTTTGGTGGGTTGGGATGTTTTTTGAATCTCCCTTCCAAAACAGCAGAGGGCATACACTGGAGCTGTAAAGCTGTGAATGATTTTCTTAAAAGAGCCACAGTAAGGATGATGAAATAATTCACCAGGCCGAATGTTGTTTTATATAATGGGTATCAGTTAGAACAGGACCTTTGTGAAACTGAATATAGATCCTACTGCTTAGCATAAAGATAGAGGGCGTGTTCACACTTCACGACAACTGACCCTGGCAAGAAGCCACGGTGGGTGGGTTGTAGTGTGAGCAGATGATCAGGCTTACACTGGGTTGTTGGCTCCCTCCTCCCCACTCAGTCTTCCCACAGGTATCCCACGTGACAATGTGGGAAGAATGAGTTGTTCCCCGCCCCCACTGCGATTGAGAGCTCTTTCAAGCTTGCTGCAGTTTTTTCCGGGGGGGGGGGGGGGGAGACCACGAAAGCCGGCTGTCAAGCTGGCTTTTGTGATCCTCGTTTTGACAGCTATGAGCAGTCCCTTCAGAGTGCCCCAATGGCATTCTGGAGGGGTTGCCCATAGTTGCCAAACAATTTTTTAATGCACAAAAAAGTGTGCAATATTTTTTTTAAAAAAAAATTAGCTACAGTTTCTTGACAGCTGTCAGAAGGCGAGTGATTTTGGACAGGGGCATATGTCTGTGAATTCCCAGTTCCCAGTCAAAACACCCTTTTTAAAGGGACCCAGAGTTTTTACAGCTAGCTGTCAAAGCTGTCAAAACCTCTTTCCCTTGAAAAAGCAGGGGAGTGTAAATCTGCACTTTCCAAAACACCTAGAGGCTCAGGACAAAGTGCAAAACATGCACCCTGGTAGGAATCAATGGGGGAATTTTTTTAGAATCTTGCTGTGAAGGGAGTTTAATTTTTTTAAAAATCCTTTTTAGACCTAAAGTTCACTTGCACCTTTGGTTTTTCTTGTCAGCTTGCCATCTGACAGCTGTCAAGAAAAAACAAAGGGGGGAATATATTTGGAGCCTCTTCTGGGCAATGTCCAGGGTGGGTGCCTGCTGCCCCTTGGGAGCAGGCACCCTCCTAGATATTGCCTCAGCCAAGGCTTCAAATCCCCGCAGTTGCACAACTATGAAAGTTCATAGTTGTGCAACTACAGCTAAACATATTCTTTTTTAAAGAAATAAAAAAATTTGCGCACATTTTTTAAAGAAAAAATGTTTGGCAACCAGGGGCAGCCCCTCCAACGTGCCGCTGGGGTACTTTGAAGGGACTCCTCTTAGCTGTCAAGACAGGGATCGCAAAAGCCGGCTTGACAGCCAGCTTTCACGATCTCCATAAAAATAAAGGTAAATTGCCCCCGGACTCTGGAAAAAAAAATCCGATGCAGTCCGCAGCCACTTGCCAGAACAGATATGCCGTGGAATTCTGTCGGCCTTAAACAAAATGGAATTTCCAGCATTGCCCATCCCTACAGCTGAACAGACACACACATACACTCTGCAGAGAGCACTGAGAAATGTACAAGATCATGTGCATTGTACAGAAGACAGAAATACCTTTGGTCCTGGTTTTCCGGTGGACCCTGGCAAACCACGCTCACCTGGCAAACCCTGGAAGGGAAGAATGGACACAGATTTAAGACTGGGGTCTATAAATGCCACATGGGGGTTGGACTGGACTTCCTAGACAACCCATGCTGGAGGGGAGGGGATTGTTATTTTATCTGAGCAAGAAAGCTTCCAGAAGATAGTCGCCGGAACACTCTCATTTTGGCACTTGCACGCTAAGCACAGGAGTGCAGGAAGCTAACCAAGTGGATAGTGCCTTTGTTGCTGATTTTTGCATGGCATGTCACACGATCAGTATTTCAGTCATGTGCCTACATTGTGAACCATCAGGGGCAGATGAGTGAACCAGAAGGTCAGAGGTGTTACCATGCAAGGTCTACAGGCAGCAGATTGCACTGAAGACCTGTATGGCTTCTCCTTTCAAAACTGGCAGGTGAACCAGGATAGAAACAACATTTCACTTAAATGCAGAGTAGATTCTGGATTTGGGTTTTGAATTCCATTTGGGGGCAGGGGAGTGTGTATGTCAAATTTCACAATGAAATAAGACTTTGAGGAGTCTTTTAAAGACTTTACCAGAGCAATCCTATGCATATTTATTCAGAAGTAAGTCCCACTGTGTTCAGTGGGGCTTACTCCCAGGTAAGTGTGCATAGGATTGCAGCCTAAGGAGTATGTTCCATTGAATACAATGGGTCTTACGTCTGACTGTAAGTGGATTTTAAGGTAACAATGATAAATGTCAACCTGCCAAATTCAAATTCATTTTACCTAGAATTAATTTGAATACATTTGATTCAAATTATACTTTATTTTGCTGCTTCCTTTGTTTCTTTGCATTTGCTACTTTCCCCCAAGCCTCTGGGATGGGCTATAAGTCTAAATATAGACAGCCTGAGTGTTTGCTTTCATGCCATGTCCTTTTTCTATTGCTCATTTATTTATTTATTACATTTATATCCCGCCTTTTTCCTCCAAGGAGGTTTACAAGATCCCCCTCCCCTCCCCATTTTATCCTCACAACAACCCTGTGAGGTAGGTTAGGCTGAGAGTCAGTGGCTGGCCCAAAGTCACTCAGCGAGCTTCATGGCCAAGTGGGGACTAGAACCTGGATCTCCTGAGTCCCAGTCCAACACACTAACCACTATGCCACAGTGACTCTCACTTCTCCCATCAGTATTTTCACATTATCGTAATTTGTTTTTCAGTGGGTAGTTGTGTGTTGGGGCGGGGGGTTACAGTGGATTTTAAATACAGGAAGCTGTGTTGGCCAAACAGTATCTAACTTGGCTTTGTATCAACCCATGAAGTTGGACATTATAGCTGCATGAGAGAAGAGCCCCCATCATGGAGCCATACTGTCATCTGTCAGGTGAACAGCTCACCGAGGGACCACGCTGCCCAGTCTGCCCAGCTTGGCCAGCTTTGCCCTAGGAAAGAAAAGAAAGAGAAATGGATGGTGAGACGGGAGTAATAATACACACACGCCTAAACAACACATTAAAGGGAGATATGCAGGTGCCACTGTGTCTCCCCACCTTGGGTCATTTTATTTATTATTCAAATTTATATACCGTTTTCCACAAAGGTATCAAAACAGTAAACATAAAATACAGTGGCATAAAAACGACATAACACAAATGAATCAGCAATAAAACTGCACATTCTACTGTGAGCTACAAGCCACGGCTGGCTGGGTGTCTTGGTCTTGAATGGGCAATTAAGACCCATGAGCTTTACCAAAGACCTGCTCCTGGTGCAGATGAAAACTGCTAGAACTGGTTTGTTGACATGGATCAACACGCATGCCTGAGTTTTTGGACTCTCCTTGGTGGTGTGGCTATGGGGACTGTCATGATGAGTGCCTGCACGTCAAAATTTACCACTATACCACAGCCCATACAGGCATGCTGAGTGAGCACAACATTCAGCATCTTATATGGAAGGGCTGGCTGAAAATGAATCCTCCCAAACCGTGTGCATTTGTAAATGGAAGAGGTTTGAGACCCAGGCTGTGATGATATAGCCCTATTCATAGCACATCCAAACCTCCCTTACCATCCTCCCCTGCCCCCATTCTAACAAGCCCTGGGGGTATTTTCTCCATTTGTTGAACTTTCAAAATGTATCCCCCTACTTCTCTTTGTTTCACTCACTCGTTTGCCCTTCTCTCCAATGAGGCCCAGAGGCCCTGGGAATCCAGTTGAGCCCTGTGGGAAAACAAACACGCTCAGTGGAGCAGATGACAACCAGGGGCAAGAATTTTCCTTTTATCCCAATATTCCCCTCACACTCACCTTAGGTCCCTGGCGGCCAGGGTAGCCTGGTAGGCCTGGCACCCCCAACTTGCCCTGTAGAAAGAGGAGAAGATCAGAGCCTTCATGTACCCAGAGAAAATGCTAGACAAGTCTTTGAGAGTTGGGGGAAAGAGGACTGTATGGTTAAGGCAGAGGTGGGGAACCTCTTCCAGCCGGGGACCAAATTCAATTTCCTAGACCTTGGGGGGGCCAGAGGCCGAAAGTAGGGAGGAGAGGATTCTTTAGTTAACCCATTCCTCCCACTCTAATCAGTGGTTACATCACTTTGTTGATTTTAAGCAAGCAATATTACTATTTCCAATACCACATGCCAGTGGTGGGCAGGGCTAAAGGCAAAAGGGGCAGGGCCAAAATACAAAAAAATACCAGGATATTTTAGCTTAAAGCTCTTACTGCCAGTAACTAGGCCTTAGGAGAAACATTGCAACCTTTTAGAATTGGGGGGAATCCGGCACAAAAGCCAAGAAGCCACCAAATGATTGGTGGTCAGGGGAAAGGGGGTAAGGCTGGAGGAAGGGCATCCTGAAGGGCTGGACTTGGAACCCTGGGGGACCAGATTTGATTCCCGGGCCTGAGGTTCTGCACCGGCGCTGCTGCATTAAGGGGAGGGACCACAGCTCAGTGGAAGAGCACATGCTTTGCGTACAGAAAACCCCAAGTTTTATCCCGGGTGTTTCAAAGCTTTGTTTAAAGAAGGAGCAGGTAGCAGGTGATGGGACCAGACAGCAGGTGATGGGAAAGACCCAGAGAACCGCTGCCAGTCAGAGTAGACAATACTGGGCTTGGTGGACTAATGGCTTCTCAAGTTCCTCAAAACAGACACACGTAGGTTGGTGGGGTAATTGCTCACCTTCTCGCCAGCTAGGCCAGGAGAACCTGCTTCCCCAACAGGTCCTGCCTGCCCTTTCAGCCCCTCAGGGCCATCCTCACCACGTATACCCAACAGGCCACCATCACCCTGTCAACAACACAAAAGTGTTAAGAGAGACTCTGTGCTAGAGGCAGTTGTAGAATTCTGCTTAAAAAGTTTTCTCAAGTCAGTGATTCAGACTGGACTCCCTAAGTACTGCAACTGCAAGAAATCAAATTTAGGAATATGATGCCGGCGAGAGCATCCATTCACTTTTGTACTTGATGCTAGTTGCACAATTTGTTATAAGGGAGAAGCACATTTTGTAAACTTTTGTTAATTCTTAGGTATAGGTTTCAAAGTTTTCAGGACACGGAATAATGGGCTCAAGTTACAGGAACCCAGATTCCACCTGGACATCAGGAGAAATTTCCTGACTGTTAGAGCGGTAAGACAATGGAGCCAACTACGTAGGGA
This sequence comes from Shinisaurus crocodilurus, assembly GCA_021292165.1. Classification (NCBI taxonomy): domain Eukaryota; kingdom Metazoa; phylum Chordata; class Lepidosauria; order Squamata; family Shinisauridae; genus Shinisaurus; species Shinisaurus crocodilurus. Next base: position 23,922,520 of record CM037881.1, read on the forward strand.
GGTGGTGGGCTCTCCCACTCTGGAGGCATTCAAGGTGCAGCTGGACAGCCATCTGTCAGGGATGCTTTGACCTGGATTCCTGCATTGAGCAGGGGGTTGGACTCGATGGCCTTGTAGGCCCCTTCCAACTCTACTTTTCTATGATTCTATGATTAAAGTGCCAGCAGAAGTAATGGCAAGCTTGATCAAAGGTGGGCAGAAGGTAGATCTCCAGATGTTTTGGATTTCAACTCCCAGAAATCCCTGCCAGCATGGTCAATGGTCAGGAATGTTGGGAGTTGAAAAAAGTCCAAAATACCCGGAGATCTACTTTCTGAACACCCCTGCCCCAGATGTAGTATTATAATAAAATAACAAAAATAAACATTTTTATTTTATTAGATTTAGAAAAACAGTATTTATTTAAACCAAGAACAAAAAGTAGGGAAGGGGGCAATATAAAAATGTGTGATATTGTACATGTGCAGTCAAGTTAATATTTTTTCACATTTGAGTGCTAAATTTTAAAAAAAAAGTGCTGTACAACAGGGAGGGCAGAAGGTAGCTCTCCAAGTGTATTTGAGTACAACTCCCAGAAGTGCCAGCCAGCATTGCCAATGGTCAGGAATGCTGGGAGTTGAAGTCCAAAACATCTGGGAATCTACTTTCTGCCCACCCCTGTCCTAGATGATCTCACATCAGTGCATGACGCACAGTGCCCCTTTAGTAATGGTAAAGATATACTCCACGACACAAACGGGTGTGGGAGCATCTAAGGCCCCAGTCCAGGGCAAGACGCAGTCTGCTTGGCTTTGGATTAGGCCTGCTATTACCACAGTCAAGTGTCCCGCCCCCCGCCCCCTTGGTTGAGGTGTAGTAAGGAAGGGGTTTCTACAGCCTCCACAACTGTTTATAACTTCCCTTAGGAGAGCCCCCTCTCAGACTTTCAGAACCACCAGCATACTGAGAAGGTTATTGCTTACCCGATCACCTTTTGGCCCCATATCACCCTTGAAGCCGGGGAATCCATCTTCACCCTAGAGAGAGACAAAAGGTTAATGTAGCCAGAGCAGTAGAAATGCCCACATCTCTAAATCTGCCATGTAGGACAAAGAAGCTTACATGGGCACATTGTCAAAGTCCACTCAGTTTTGATGGTGCCCAAAGATCCTTTCCCTTTAACCCAAACCTACACTTGCCATCCTTGGCAAACACCAGAACCCCTCCAAAGGACCAAAAAAGAACATCTACAAGAGGAGTGGAAGCCCCAGCCCTCAACTGTTATATGAGGATGCCTGGGAACTGGTAGAATATATCATACTACTTTTGCGGGCGGTGGGGGGGATTTTTCAGGTTCTGATTGACTTGAGAAGCTGATATAAATTTCCTCTACGAGGACAATTGACTGGCAACCTGCTAGCAGGACTGCTAGCTCAGTTTGTTTGCAGAATGTTAAATTTATATTTTCCCAATTTGAATTTCAGCATTTCCAGTTATATGGATGACTGTCAAATATAAGGATTTGAGAACAGAAACAAGGCATTCAGTTTGGCAGGTTGGTAACTTAACACCATCACCATAAGCTTTTTAAAAAAGTATCACCCAAAAGTCAAATTTCAAAAGCAAAACTGGAAAAAGTTCAAACTTTTAGACAACAAATTCTGAAATCTGGATGGATTTCAAATGTCTGCATGATTTCAGCTCTGCTACATAATGTTTTCCAACTCAAGGCTACTTGACTGTAGACCTCCAGATTTTAAAAAAAGAAAAACTAGAGTGTCATAGCTCTGGAAGTGGGTCAAAAAGTCATTGAACCCAACATGGGATCGGTAAAGGTCATCAAGCCCAATACGCACTCCATCCCAACACGGGATCTGTACCCCACAGATTAAATTTACATAATCTAGAACATAAGTGTACCATGAGCAAAGAGCAGAAGCAGACAAGTTGTATTCAGAGATTCAATGAACTCCATGGGATCCCTTGTCAAATACCAACACCTGACACTCCTGCTGGAGACTTACCTTCTCACCTTTGCTGCCTTTCAGGCCCCTCACTCCAAAGGCCCCCTGTGCAAACATGGGAAGGTATGACAGTGTTAGAGAGAAGGGGGGGGGGAAGCCAGCACTGAAATATTTGCATAGAAGCCCTGCTCACAAGTGGCCAGGAAGTCATGCCAGATCTGGTGTAACATGGGAATGCACCACGTCTGAAAAGACAGGGCCAAATAGCCAGGCAAGAGATTCTGAGTGCTGAAGGTGGGTCCTCAAATGTCTTGCCTAAACTGATCAAAATAATGCTGGCAAGTAGATGCCATTGATTTAAATGAAATTTACTTTGAAGTAGGCATACTTCAGACTGCAGCTGTAAACTGAGGAGTGTGGGCGGGGGGAGGGGGAGAAAATCCCTACAGATTCTCATTCTGGATTAATGGAAGTTACCAGGAGGCGAGGACAAGTACCTACCTTGACCCCACGGGGACCTGGGTAGCCAATTGGCCCTGCTGCACCAGATGGACCCTGGAGAAGAAAGATTTTTAGAAGATATTCCCCACTCAATATATATTTTTTTTAAACAGAAGATACTAATAACATGTGCCAGCCTGATTTTGAGTTTTTAGCATGTGGGAAGGGACAGGGGGTCAGAAGAGATACCCATCTCTAGTTTACAGCCTCCTTAGCATGTACTTCTCCCTGGCAGACTCATGGTTTTACCTGGACTCCTTTCTCTCCAGCTGGCCCTTCTCTTCCAGGATGACCCTGAAAATCAACACAAAAGAGACACAAATTGGATGATGTAGGCAGCTGCTTGGAGAGGTGATGTCTGATTAAAGATGCCCCCCACACCCCTCCACAAGGAAAGCCATCAGACTGGGAAGATGCAGAAAAGCAGCTCTCCGTCCTTGCTACTCCTGTAGATGCTGTGAACCACATGATAGCACTGAAAGTGAGCATCGGTGGAAGTGGGGGACACGAAGATGGTTTTGTTGGGGTGGGGGATTCTCTTCTGTTTTTTGGTTGGTTGGTTTTTCCTTCATGTTCCATGAAGGAAAAATTGGGCATTTGGAGAAAACTGAATACATTTTTCTTACACTGAAGACCTGAATTCACAACTTATTTCATAGATCATAGAGTTGGAAGGAGCCTACAAGGCTATTGAGTCCAACCCCCTGCTCAGTGCAGGAAACTAGAGGAGGGGTCTCCCATCCAAGTAATCACCAGGCCTGACCCTGCTTAGCTTTCCACGCTCAGACAAGCTGAGCCAGCGTAAGCCACTTCTCACGTGTGTGCACGTGTGTGCATGTGTGTGCGCGCACACACAGGTGTATGTGTATATTTCCCCCACAGATGTTGCAGCAGCTGAAGAAGGAGGCACCCAATGTCCCCTGGGTACCAGGCTTGTGAACTATTACAATATCATTAGTATTTACCGGAGGCCCATCCATCCCAGCCATTCCTGGAATCCCTGGTTTTCCTGGTGGACCCTGCAGTGGGGGGGGAAAGGCATGATCAGTAAAGCATTGAGTCCTGGCTTGCTCAGAGCAGGAACACCTGAACTGTGATATTAAGATATTTGTGCTGAGGGATGGCTCCGTAAGTTCTCAATCCATCCATTTATTTACTTATACGTGCAATTTGTAAACCACCGTTCACCCACTAGGGATCCCAGTGTACACAACATTTGAAAACAAACAAACAAATCCAATATAAAAAAACTTAAGAGCATGAGAACGCTGGATCAGACCAAGGATCCATCTAGTCTAGCATTGTGTTCACACAGTGGCCATATAGGACATGAGTGCAACAGCACCCTCCCTCCCATGGTCCCCAACAACTGGTATACATAGGCATACTGCCTCTGATACTGGAGGTAACATATAGCCATCATGACTAGTAGCCATCAGTAGCCTTATCCTTGATTAATTTATCTAATTTCCCTTTTAAAGCCATCAAATTGGTGGTCATCGATACATACAATTACAAAAGATTTTTTAAAAAACCCACCACCCATTAAACATGAAGGAGTGAATCCTGGCTCTAAGAAACAGTGCTTTGTGATGGGGTACATGCTAGTACAGCTTATTTACAGCATTTTTACCCCGTTCTTCAGCCAGCTTAGCGATCTCCCAGTCCAAAATGTCACGCACGGCCGCCATTTTCCCTGCCAGCTGCAGGATAAGAGTCTGGCACTGATTTCATGGTTAAGCTAGACACAACCTAGGCTCTAACTCACCTTTTCGCCCGGAAGCCCGACATGACCCTGCGGACCAGGCAGCCCCTAGGGGAGAGAGATGGATAAGTGGGAATAGGGCAAGGATCACAAGAGGATGAGGGAGGACAAGGTTCTCATCATACCTCGTATATTCATGACTCTTATGCAGGTGAAGGCACATTTAACAATTTTAGTGAACTGAGGCTGGTCTGGAAATGCCCTTTCAGTTCAAGCATACCTATTTCTTTCTAGGATCAAGCTCTGAAAAAAAAGGTTTCAAGCAAAAGACAGCTGTGCTGGGCACTGATTGGCTGGTCCCTGTGATGTCACAAAGGAGCTCCTTCCCCCATGATCTTCAAAAGCAATTTGTAGGGGGGTTTAGTTTTTGTTTTTTGAAAAAGCTTCCTTTTTTAAAAAAAATGATGGTAACAAATAAACAGTTAAATGTGGGAATATTCAGGCAGCACTTTTAGAAAAAAAGCAGGTGGTTGGGGGGTGGGGGTGGAGAGGAGCAAGACTGATGGATGAGCCAGCATTCAATTCACTGGTATGCATGCCTGTCATTTCAGTTGCAAATACGGGATTAAGCCAGGCTCCTATCACAGTTTAGGACGGTCTTTCGTGAGCTCTATTTTCACATTCTGCTTGTCTTCACCCTGCAACTATCAGGACCAAACTAGACACCAGTGGAAGTTTCCTTCCTGGGGCTAATAGCAGCGATGGGGGTAGCATTCTCATCAGAACCATGGCTGGGAGGGAAGGGTCAAGTCCCACATGCCACAGGCCCAATAAAAATCACCCTCCCCACACACATACATACACCCAATACAGTCTTTAAAAACAACAGCAGCAACAACAGCAACAACCTCAGCAGCAGGTGATGTGCTTGGCACACACACACATACACTCACACAAACCCCACATACCTGAGGACCAGGATTTCCCTGCTGCCCAGGCGGGCCTGGCTCACCCTGAATGCCCTGAGGACAGAAAATCCCAGTCAAGTCAGTATTCTGTGCATGTACATATAGATACTATGTCAGAGAGGAAAGGGCAGCAAGATGTACACACTCAGCAGTGGCACTGTGACTAAAATTGCTGGAGGGGACAGGGATCTGGAGAATGAAAGACTTGGGAAATGGAAGATCTGTTTCCGTGCGCATTTGGGAAATTGGTGCTATATTGATTCTGGGCTGCATTTCCCTCCACTTACCCCTTCAGCAGTTGTCTGACTGAGCCAGGGGTTGGTCACACAGACAGAGGCAGCTGAGTTACATTTTCTCTAGGGTTAATCATTCTGCACACAGGCCAGAAACTGGCTACCCTACCCTATGTGAGCACAAATGGGTCATATGTATTTATCATGGCAAATTTATGAACATTTATGACTCAGCCAGAGAGCGTGGATACTACTTACTTTCCATCCTGTGGAAAACAAGAACAAACACTGTTTTGCCCAGTAACTATCAGCACCTGCCTTCTAGAATATTTGGGACACTTAGGCAACTATCCAGCAAAAAGACAACTCTGTGCTGGATTGTGGCCTTCATCTTCAAAATGAGTGATCTTGCTTAAAGTGTCCTTCCAAGGGTGGAGAAAGCAAAACAGAAAATCATTATTCCACAACTGGCTCCGTTGTCTCTAAGTAGACATAATTCTGTAGTGCAAAAGGATGTGGCTTACATGACCAAAGATTTTGGATTATGCTCCTAGGTAGTACAAAAGCTGCATTTAGTTGCAAAGCAACTGTTAGCTATTAGCTGTTATAGAAACCAGTTAGTATGTACTCTTGTTATAGCAACCAGTTAGGATATGTTCAGGAAATACATGAATTACAAAATGGAAAACTTGAGTTAAATCAATCTTTTTCCCCCCATGATTTAAATTAAATTACTTATTTAAATTGCCAATAATAATAATAATAATAATAATAATAATAATAATAACAACAACAACAACAACAACAACAACAACATCCACCCTGCAGCCATCACACTACATGCTATTGCACTGCACTCCACCTCCCTCAGGTCTTAGTGCACAATGAAAGCACACACATAAACCCTAACAGAAGAATGGCTCAGCCAGATTAAAAAAAAATCTGGATTTGCACCCTCCAATTAAGGCAACTGATTAAGAGGATAAAATTTGGTCCAGGCTGATAAAATTCCAGCTCTTTTTGAACTCCATCTGTGGTGGCTCCTTTAAAATTAGTTTACTAAATCAAAATTAAAAGGGATGGTTTATGGTTTGGTGTGTTCTTGGGTTGCACTCCATGGGGCATCTTCTTGTGTGATGATCTCAAACCTTGCACTATAGATTGGATTGGCTCCGTGACAATCAAAATGAGACCAGAGAGCAGTGCTTAATTTGTAGAATGGTGCCAAAGTTGGAGCCTATTGAAAGACCTCCTAAGTCACTGTCTGTGCTTTCTTACCAAATTGCCTTTCTGTCCAGGGGCCCCATCAATGCCACTGACACCCTATGGGATGAAAACAACAACAACAAGAACACAAAAGTCACAGGGAGTTTCCTGCACAAAACAAACTCAAACAAGTGAGGAGAATGAAACTGCATCATCATTGAACATCTGAACACATTTTTTTTTGCAGGTCTAAAACTGGTTGATTCAAATTCTAACCTCAGGATTCTGTCTCCATTTTGGGAATATATATTATAAAGGGTGTTCTCAGAATTAGATGGCAAAGGATGTGCATTTTGCTACTGAAATTTAAGTTCTGCCTCTTAGGATATTATGTTCCCAGTCTCCTGGTCACGTTTGGGAGATCAGGAGCATACTGTGAGCTCACATAATTTCTTCCTCCTCCCATCTCCCACATGGATCCCTTCCTTCCCTTCCATTATTTATTTTAACTACGGTGTATTCTCTGCATTGTTTTAACTATGGTGGATGTGTTTCATGGTGCATGTCTTGCCCAAAGTGTGCCACGTTTCAAGTTCTGAAATGCAAATAGCAGGGCATGAATTCAGAAAGATTCAATTTTGATTCTGAATGCAATTCTTCACATTCATCTAATGATGGAAACTTTACAGAGTTCAAAGGGAGGAGAGACCACCTAGTCCAATCCCCTGCTTGAACTCCGGGTTCATTTCTGTTCTACCCCAAGCACAGGAAGGGGAGAAGGAAGGAGATTCATACCGTCTGGCCTGGGGGCCCAGGAGCACCTCGTGAGCCAGGCAATCCACGCATGCCCTAGGAAAGAAAGAAGATGGATATGTTAGTGATATTGCAGAATCTTCTAAGGATCTACGGGCTGTTCCACATCATGCCAGAAAAGTGTCCCCAAGTCAACAGTTAATCTTCATTGCAACACTCCTTTCACAAGCCTTGATCCGTCCAGGAAGAAATGTTCAAAAGGGGAACACTTGCTGCTCTTTCAAGATTATTGCTTTCGTAAACTATCACTGGATGAGCATTTCAACAATAGGGCTGTAAAAGGGCATGGATAATTCCCCCTCCAGTTTGTTTCTTCTGCTTATTATTATAATGTATGCCTTGATGTTTCACTTTCTACTTCAGCTTCTACAAGAGTGTCGGCTGTTGGGCGGTATATAAATAAAGAAGAAGAAGAAGAAGAAGAAGAAGAGGAAGAGGAAGAGGAAGAGGAAGAAGACTTTTGACATCAGGGATTGCATTCTGTCAAGTGCACTCGCCACGGCAATGGCAATGGGTACATCATCCAGGGGAAGGAGGCATTCTTTTCAAGTATAAAATACAGTGTATCTAGTTTTTGGGAAAGGTGACATTTTGATAACACAGGGGTGGGGGGAACCTCATTCAGTCTGAGGGCCAAATTCATTTTTTGAGGGGTTCTCTGGGGCTGCATTCCAAGAGTGGGTGGGGCCAAAGGTGAAGTAGGTGGGGGCAAACATGTAAAATAAAATAAATACCAGCATCTTGTAGTTAAAGCTCTTACTGCCAGCAGTAACTAAGCCTCAGGAGAGACTTTTCAACCTTTTAGAATGGGGGGGGGGGGGAACTGCACAAAACCCGGCAAACCACCAAGCTAATGGTGGTCAGGGAAAAGGGTGTGTGGCCATCTGGGGAAGCTCGGCGGGCTAGCTTGGGATCCCAAGAGGGCCAGATTTGGCCCCCAGACCTGAGGGTCCCCACCCCTGTAATAACAGAGGCACAAGCTCAAAGGGCAGAGGTGGACATTGCATTAAAGATTTTAAAAACCCCTCCCTTTCTGCAATGTGTAGCATGCCTCACCTGGCATTATGACACAGGGATGGGGACTCGGACTCGGGGACTCGACTCGTGAGTCAGACTGAGTCCCCCCTCTGACTCGACTCGGACTTGAGTCCCAATATTTTTAATGGGACTCGAGACTCGAGACCAAGGACTCTTCAACATCCCTGGGCTGTGCCAGAAGGAGTGGAGAGGAGTGCGATCGCCGGCGAAGAGTGAGGGTGAAATTGTGATGAGATCTCACTGTTCCAGAATGGGGGGCAAACATTTAGAAAAAATCATGTTCCTCAAATGCAACATGGATAGGTTTTAGGAAGTACAGCAAGTTTATTTTTTAAAATCATTTTCCTAAAATGCAACCTTTCAGACATTTTGGGTTTGGCTGCCTCTGCCTGCCTGTTTGGGGTTCCCATGCCTCCTCTGCCTGCCTGGTCTCTTCTTAACCAGTTCCACAGTTTGAATTTTCCAAGACAAACGCCTCTCTGCCTGCCTGCCTGCCTGCCTGCCTGCCTGCCTGCTTTGGGGTTCCCTGCCTCCTCTGCCTGCCTGGTTATTTTGGGTTTGTCTGCCTGGTCTGTTCTTGTCAAAATCAGTGGCAGAGTTTTGAAATAAAAAGGCACACTTGTACCTAGAATTTATTTAAGCCACACATCTGAAGTAGCCTTATTTTGTTGGGGAAAAACCCCATTGATTTTAATAGGGACTCGTGGAGTCAGCTTTGGGAATGACTTGGGACTCGGGACTCGGGAGTCACCATTTTGGACCAAGGACTCGGACTCAGACTCGAGTCCAAGGACTCGTGACTCGACTCGTGACTCGAAACCAAGGACTCTTCAACATCCCTGTTATGACATCACAGTGTCCCATGCTTCCCTGCCCTCTGCCAGCAGCAGCCAATAGGTAGGGTAATGCACAGTGTCATGCCATCCTGGCGACGTTTTACTAGCTTTTACAGAGGGGGAGGGGTTGCATGCTAAATGTAGCCTCTAGTTCTTCTGCCCAAAGCCAAACATCTGGATTGTGTGTGACAAAACTGTAGCAATTATACATTCGTTCTGCTTAAAAACCAACTGCAGAATGGCCCCTTCAAGTTCTTGCCGAATGAAGTGCTTCTACACAGAACGTATAATTCACCTAGGGAATTCATAGCCACCAGGATGTTGGGGGTGCCCTTTAGTATAAGTGGCCTTGAAAGGGGAGCAGACAAATTCAAGAAGGTGGCCAAAAATGGAGTTTCTATGTTCAGAAAAGAGGGGGTAAACATTTCCTGGACTGTACCACTTCAGGCAGCAGGTGGCAAAGTTGCACATTTGAATGCCCCCCACCAAAAAGCACACACAAACCTCTGCATATAGAAAAGTAGCATGTCAAGAAGATGCCTTCATCCTGATATACATACAGAGCTTCTTTCATGGGGGATCAAGCATCCAGCCTCCCAGTGCTCCCACCTACAACCTGAAGTGGTTCAGTCTAGAAACAGTTTTACCACTCAATTCCTCTCATTTTTCTTCTTCAAATGCTGGGGACAGACCAACAGGGAGTAGAAATCTCCACTGTGCTGTGTTTACTAACTCCCCTTGGACTTCTGTTTACCCACTGTTAGAGACAGTGTGCGAGATCTGGGGGACGTTTGATCTGGCCCAGCATTGTAATTCTTTTTATTTTTAGATATGTTTTTTTTTTAGAATGAAAAATATTTGTAAAATTAAAATGAGGATCTGAAAGGGTCATTGCACTAAGATTCAATAAATTCTAAAATTGTTTTCCCCCATACATACGAGATATTCCTAAAAGGCAGCAAATAGCATATTAAAGCCTTGCATCATCTAGCTCTCCCTATCACTTTTATTTTCCCAAATCAAGACATTTGTGTTGAGAGACATATGATGGTTGTTGCTTTAATGTAAAAGACGGTTATTACTTTAAGGTAATAGCACACAGAAGCTTTAATGCTCATATTTCAATGACTGTTCAGACATAGAGAACAGACAGAAAAATTGTTGAATGGATGCACTTGTGTAATATAATATGCTATCTCTTTTGAATTATAAAATAAATCAGCCAGCGTGGCCATTCTGAGGTTGCTTATGATACCCTACCTGTACCTGCCTTTTTCACATTTCAGGCCCCAGCAAGTCTGTAGGCTTTCCCAAAGACTCCCTGACTCCCCTCGCCACTAAAATGGCTTAGGGCACAATCCTATCATGTTTAGAAAGAAAAAATCCTACAGCTATGCTGGCTGGGGAATGCCGGGAATTGTAGGACTTTTTTCTGTCTATGCATGCATAAGATTGCACTCTTAAAGAGTAAACCAGCAACTGGTTCTCGAGAATTTGGTGGGCAGATACTCACCGCTTCCCCAGGCTGTCCTCTGGGGCCTTGTGTGCCTTCAGAGCCCTGGGTAAAGAAGAAGAGGTAGAACTAAGAGACCACTCCGGGTGGGGGGGTATTGGTTGTGCTCATCCCAGCCACCTGTGTCCCGCACACTCCCCCAGCTATCACACAACACTCAGAAAGGGCAGAGACACCGGATGAAGAAACACACAGTAACCGCTAAAATGATACAATAGGAAGGTTCTAGCCACAAGTGGGAGATGGCTGTCTGTAACTTTCAACCTATAAAGACCAGCATTCACCCCCACCACCCTCAACTTCTACATATTTCTAAGGCTATGCTAGGTATACTGCATGTCTAGAAGTTAGAGATGACTGTTGTTACAGGTAACAAGCTGTATGCTTACGTGCTTTGCTTTGAAGCACTCATGTATAAAGCAATGTTTGTTTGTTTGTCAAATTTTCTACTATCTGGGCATACTTTTCACATTGACCTGTCTTCTGCAGATCACTGGTCTACTATGGAATTCCGGTGTGTTGCAGGGGATTCTGGGACACATTCTGAGGCATGCACTCAGTTCATGCTGAGCAATAACCAGACGTAACCTACCCATAGGAGCAGAGAGCATGACCTACAGAACATACCTAATATATTTGCAGGTTGCAAGGGAACATCGGCAGTGGCGGTCAAACTGTGTTTCACCAAAGCCTGTCTGCCATGACTGCTCTCACTGCGGAACCCCTGATAAACTTCCACAGAACTGGAGATTCCCTGGAACGCCAGTTGAAAACCCACATAAATTATGATAAAGAGCCTGCTTTGAGACTTGTAATGTATCTCCTGCTCTAATAAATCTATGAAATGAGCCCATGTATTGATCCAAGTGATTCTCTTCAACCTTTCCTCTTGAGTTTTAATCAACTGTGCCAACTTAACAGTCCTGACAATGTCCTAAATCTTTTGTAACCACTCACTTCTTTTTAATTCCCCCACCCCTTTATTGTTCCAATAACTAGCTATAATAATTCAGGCCAATGCAATTAAATGTAGAGCAATTCAGTATCTTTCTAGGGCAGCCTTGCCTCCAGAGTTGTTAGACTGCAACTCCGACCACCCCCAGCCAGCATGACCTTTGGCTGTGCTGGGTGTGGATGATGGGAGTTGTAGTCCAAAACTCTCTGGAGGGCACCAGAGTGAGGATACCTGTTCTAGGTGATAATATACCTTGCATCGCTAAAAGAACATAGCACTGGCTCCCAATTATCTGTTTCCATCCACCCATTCCTTGGAGCAATGCTTACCTTAGCGCCATTCTCACCAGGAGCTCCAAGTGGTCCTGGCTTCCCTAGATCTCCCTGTATGGGGGTAAAGCAAGAAGTGAATCAAGATGGCGCCATGGATAGATAACAATGGTATATAACAGATATTTAGATGTACTTACCCGGTTCCCCTTTTCTCCTGGAAGTCCTGGCAGCCCATCAAAGCCCCGGTCACCCTATAAGTAAGAAGACAAGCAGCTTCAGCATCAACAATGACACCCCATCCTCATGGCCAATGAGTATCTCTGTCGCTATCCAAAATGCTTCCATAAAAACAACAACCCACAAATCATTTTTGTTTCTCATTTCTATCATCCATTTCATTGTGCAAAGAGCTTTATTGTAACAATCAAATTCATCCTTACAGCAGCAACCCAGCGAGATAAGAGTCTGTGGGGGATAGTCATACATGTATTCACATGTATGGAGTGGGGGCAGGGCAAATCAGGGGGTAATACATGTATTAAAGTATTTACCATGCTCAAATAGAACCTTCAAGGTGGGCTTACAACCACCATGATAAAAATAGTTGACCAACCAATGATCAATGAAAATGACAACCATAAAACGAAATGTGAGCTATAACACTAGGGGAGGGAGAGTCACAGCTTTCAAATCACTATATATATATATAATTTTAAAATCTAAAAAATAAAAAGTTGCATGAAGTGGTGGTGTACTGCAGGGTGTGTGTGTGTGTGGGTGTGGCGGGGGGAAGATTGCCTTGCTGATAAATCTGCCACATTTCTAAAGGGTTCCATGTGTGCTTTTGTATTTAGAAGGGAGAGGAGCATTCCAATTCCATAAATAGTTTTAGGGCTCAAACCTATGCATGTTTAGACCGAAAAAAAGTCCTACAATTCCCAGTATTCCACAGCCAGCCATGCTGGCTGGAGAATGCTGGGAGTTGTAGGACTTTTTCCTGTTCAAGCGTGCATAGGATTGTTCCCTTTAACATACATTTGTTTGATCATGACTCACAGGCAATGGCTTGAGATATTCTGAAATTATATGTCACAGAGATATATATCCCTGGTTCAAATCTCACTTCTACCATGAACTGTGACCTTAGGCAAGCAAGCTGCTCTCACCCAGCCTCAATTGTTCCCTGATCAGCAATATGGGGAATAATAACACTGACTCACTTTACAGGGTTGTTGTAAGGATTACAACTAGATAACACATATGAAGCTGCCTGAACACCTGAAAGCGCTACACCAATGTTCAGTATTATTAAAATGGTACAGACATGGGGAGAGGAGTTGGGCCCGTTGTTTCTAGGCTATTAACAACTGTGTGGCCGCATTCCACCTAGCGCTGACATTCATGCTTGATGTGCCAGATGGCGGGCAGAAAGAAATCATGTTTTCCCAGCAATGAAATGTATCTTTCTGAACAGAGGCTGTATCTCTCTCTGAACACCAGATGCCAGGGACAGACAATAGGGAAGGCCTGTTGCCTCCCATGCCCTGTTTGTGAAGGCTTTGTGGAAGCATCTGGCTGGCCAGCATTGGAAACAGGATGCTGGGATAGACAGGCCCTGAGTCTGATCCAGCAGGACTCTTCTTGTGTCCCTGCACAACTTCTGCTAAGCAGTGCTTTGTTTCCAAGACTGGGACAAAACAGTTTTTATTTTCAACTGGTTTGCACGCCTGTTGGATAAAAAAAAAATCCTCCCCTGCTGAACATGTCAATTTCAGCACAAAAGTGACACCTTAACCAACATTTGATTCGGCTCTACTTGCACCCCACTGCTGTGTCATTGCAGGAAATGCCAAACCACAGTGGGATCACACATCTCAGAACGCCCAGGGTGGCCGGTTGCCGGCCAGATGGGCGATTAATAAATGTAAATAATAAATAATATAAATAAATAACGCTCTCTCTCCCCCCCCCCTTCCTCGCATCAACTCTACCCCATCATAAGACACTGAAAACCTTGGGTCCAGTTTCTCCTGGGAGTCCTCTGGCGCCATCTGCTCCTGAGCGACCCTAAAAAAAAGGAAAGAGACAAAGTGAGGGGGGAAAGGCAGGAAAAAGCATCCCTACACAATGTCACTCAGACATAGATGAAATGGGGCAAAAGGGCTTACCCGCTTTCCAGTTTTCCCTGGAGGTCCAATTGATCCCTGTATGCCAGGGGAACCCTAGAAGAAGAAGAGAAATAACTGAGATCAAGAGCTGGTTCCTATGTTACTTTTTCTAGCATTCAGATTCATCTCTGTGTTGGAAAAAATGTGCCCTTTGGAACAATTGACATGTGGCTTGCCAACAGTGGCAATATTTATCTTATGTTTATACCTACAAAGTTGCACATAAGTGACCAGAAATTGCAACTGATCCAGAAGTCAGCACCTAGACTGCTGACTTGCACCAGCAGCAAAAGAGCACACATAAATCCAGATCTCAAAACAATTGCACTGGTCACCAAAGCGATTATAGGCCCAATCCAAAGTGATAGTTTTAACCTTTAACACCCTAAAAATGGTCTGGGCCCTGGTGATCTAATTATTTATTTCAAAAGTTTATATCCCACCTATTTCCCTGAAATGGATTCAAATCGGTGAACAAACAAAATCAATACAGTCATGCCTTGGATTGAGAGCATAATTCGTTCCGGAAACGTGCTTGTAATCCAAAACGCTCATATCAAAACGAAATCCCCCCAAAAAAATTTGTACAGAGATTTTTAATTTAAGCTGTACTACAGTATTTGTATTGCAAGACGTCGCTTGTATATCAAGTAAAAAAAATATTAAATAAATATTTAAAAATTTGCTTGTCTTGCAAAACGCTCTCAAACCAAGTTACTTGCAATCCAAGGTATTACTGTATTTAAAACAATCTCTTCCCTGTATGCTCCCTCTTAGAGGCTCTTACATCTCAGATCCATAGGAGGGAGCAGGGGCCTGTTATGGGTGACCCTGCCTTTTGGGGCAACCAGCCAGGGGGCTATCTCTGTGGTGGCTCCTGCTCTCTGGCATATGGTCACAGCTGGGGGGTCCTCCTTGAGCCATTGTCACTTGAGGCTCAAGTGGACTCAGTGGCATGGAGTGCCTTCTACCAGCTCCAGCTGGTGGCCCAGCTATGCCCCTATGTGGTCAGGGATAGCCTGGTTTCAGTAATCTACACTCCAGTAATCTCAAAGCTAAACTACTGCAATGCACTCTACATGAGGCTGCCCTTGAAGACTGTTCAGAAGCTGCAGCTTGTGCATAATGTGGCAGCCAGACTAATCACCTGGAACCAGGAGGTCTGAACATATAACACCAGTTCCAGCCTGCTTGCATTGGCTGCCTATATGCTTCTGAGCCCATCTCAAGGTGCTGGTCTTAACCTATAAAGCCCTACACGGCTTAGGACCACAATACTTCATGGAACATCTCTCCCAACTGCAATCTACCCGGCCACTAAGCTCAAAATCTGGGGCCTTCCTCCAATTGCCACCTCCAAGGGAGGCTCAGTCAGTGGCAACAAGGAGGGCCTTTTCTGTGGTAGCTCCCCACTGAGGCCCAACTGGTGCCAACTCTACTATCCTTTTGGCACCAGGTTGAGACTGCCCTCTATGCTGAAGCATTTAACAGCTACAAATAATATATGGGGCATGATTATATCAGCTTTTCAACAGGTCTAGTTTATTACCTTGTTCTTAACTGTTTAATTCATTTTTAAATTTGGTTTTTAAATTTGTAGTAGTTAAATTTTTATGATGTTTTTATTGTTTGTATTTTATATTGTATTTTATTGTATTTTATAATTGTTGTAAACCACGCAGAGAGCTTCGGCTATTGGACGGTATAGAAATTAAATACATACATACATAAATAAATATGTTGCTGAGAGAGGCTCGTCCAGCCAACTCCTTCCCTGAAGTTAGAAAAGGAGTGGAGGAACCTGTGGCCCTCCAGATGTTATTTTATTCAATTTATTTTACTAAATTTATAAACCACTCTATAGCTAAAAAGGATTCCTAAGAAGTGAACAGTAAAAAACACACACACAAAAGAATTTAAAAAATTAAAATCAAGTTATAGCAATAAAACTGTGGCTGGTCATTCAGGAAAAGCTTGTTTAAATAAAAATGTTGAAAACAAAGCAATGTTGGCAACTGCCTGACATCAGCTGGCAGGGAATTCCAAAGACAGAACACTAAAAGCTCTACTCTGAGTGAACTCTAAACAGACCTCAGGTCACATGCCTGATGACCTCAGTGACTGGGCAGGCTGATAAGGGAGAAGGCATGCTGTCAATTATTGTTTGACTCCAACTCCCATGTCAGAGATGATGGGAGTTGTAGTCCCGCAACATCTGGAGGTCCACAGTTTCCCCATGCCTGATGCTAGAAAGCTGGTCAAGACCTTGTTTTTTTAATGAAGGCTTTTATGATCTTATTGTTTTCCTGGAGCTCTGTTTCTATACTTTGTGTGCTGTTGTTTTGTTTTGTTTTATTTTATTTATTCTTGTTTCATGATTTTGGATGCATCCAATCTAGCAGCCAGCTAACCACAGAAAAGACCAGCAAGCTTAAAATGGCCACATACGGTAAATCTCCCAAATCCAAGCACAGGCCGGTAAGCATGACATTATGGGTGGGGGGGGGGGGGGAGGGAGGGAGGGAGGGAAGAGCTACCCTGTCTACTTGCAGGGATGCAGGTTCAAACCTCATGGGACTCTGTGTGTGTGTGCATGTATAAACATGTTGTTAAGACCATAGGGCTAGATAGAGACATTCTAATGTGAGAGGCACAGAAGGGCTAGCATGTTCTCCACATGTTTAATCCTCATCCCAGGAATAAGGAGACTGGATTTTAGGTTGGCATTTTCCTACTCCATCCGATAGGTATGGACCCTGCCACCCACCCGCCTGCTCATCTGCAGCAACCAACCTGTGGTCCTGCATCACCAGAATCTCCTTTCAGTCCAGAATTCCCTGGTAGACCCTAGAAAAGCAATGTGATAACCAGGTTTAATTCAAAATTCTTCAAACATCAAGAATACAACTACAGCTGGCAGGCTGCAGCCCTATGATGGAAAAGAAACCTCCTCCTAAATGTCATTTCTAGAAGTACCTGCAAAGTGATATGTCTCAGGGCAGAACTAGATGGGGTACATGCACATCTGCCCCTAAAAACACATCTACTTGCACATCTGCTCCTGAAAACAGCAACCACGTGACTAGCTTCTCCTCTGTAAGTCTAGTACAGCTTACTCTGTATTGTTGCGACATCACAATGGTCTGTGTTTCCATGCCCCCTCTTCATATCACTGGCTGCCAAAGGCAGAGGATGCAGAAGCACAACATGACATCACAACATGGCATCAGTTGTGCTAAATGTTATGAAGCAGGAGGTGGGAGTTAAACATGTGGTTGCCAGTTAGAGCAGTGTGTTTACCATTGTGACTGTGGATCCTTATGTTGCCAAAATGACACCGTCCGTGCATGGTGGTATCAGGAGGCTTGGGGAAACCTAAAGGTTTGCAGAAGTAGAAAACACCTTTAGGGGAAAAAATACCTTAACAGGGGGCAGGGCAGGGGGAACCCAACAACCCAATGCATTCTGAGCATGCTCAGTTGGTGCAGAATGTTGACTGACTGAATGGAATGGGGGACAGAAAACTGGGGAGGGAAAGGGAACAGAATGGCGCATCTTGGAAGAAGGCATGGCTAGAAGTTTGGAACCTAGAATGGCAGCACTGCAATATTTTGCTGCAGATTTCACTAGTCAAACTTACTTTGGGCCAAACCACACATGACTTTCACTGTGTAGTTCCACCCAGGGTTTTTCCTCCACAAATTGCCAGTGTGCAGACCGATCCAGATTGGGACGCTGGTATGAGAAGTAGGGGGCAGTAACCCTTTGCCCCCTCCTGCAGCCATCCCAATCCAGATCAAGAGCAAACTGCTCCTGCAATTTATTTTGCAAATAAAACATCCCACTCATTTCAATGGGACCTTTTTTTGCAATGCAAATCACAGGCACACCTGCCCTGCCCAATCCAGACAGGGGCTGCGGGGGGGGGGGGGGGAGGCAAACAGTTAAAGCCCCTCCACCTTCCCAATGCTGGGGTTTCAAGCTGGGTCATGGGGAGGGCCTGTGCTGGCGATTTGGGGGGGGGGGGGAATCAACAACTCTGCACTCAAGAGCAGAACTATGCAGTGAAGGTCACATGTGGTTTGACCCAAAGAAATCCCTAAGGAGGTACAGACAGTTGACAGAGGGTATAAAATCTTATCCCAGTGTCCTCAAAGAGAGAGAAAAACACCTGGATGCCATGTCCCACATTACTCCTACGGAGACTTTTGCACTGAGAAAAGCAAACTCCAGAATGTAGTCATTTCCCCCCACCCCCAGCCTCCTACATCACTCTGACCCAGATACACACAGCCTGCTTCTTAGCCAATCCTGCTGGATGGTGCAGAGGAAATGATGCGTGTCCAAGAAGCCTTCCCTAAAAGGACTCCCTCCTCCACTATGAGGATCTATCAGGCGGCTTCAAAGAGTGGCGTCTACTCACCAATGGCCCTGGCCGCCCCGTAAGGCCCATGGGGCCAGGGGGACCCTTCATGGAAAGCTGAGGAAGAGAAACACAATGATGAGTCTCAGGGGAATCACTTAAACAGGACCGAGGGTGGTGCTGATGAGGTTCAGTGAACATGGGGCAGTGGGAGAGAGAGGCTGGACAGCAGGGTAGCTCAGTCCTCCTGCCGAACTAAAGGCAGGATGAAAGGCAGGAATGAAAAAGCAAGGGCTTTGCCAAATGTTGCTATGTTCTCACTGCTCTCCATTCTCATGATCATACTTGTCATGTGCCAAGACATTGGTCTTGGCTGATGGACTCTCTCGCAGCCCCAGTACCCTCATCAGTTCAAAACAGGCATAATTCTGATCTACCCCATGCTAGTCAAATGGGAAAAGGAAAGGTGATCTCTCACCAAGATTTAAGGCACAGCTACACCATAAATCTAAATTAATCCTGAAAAGGGTGATATCTTTTCTTCAGATGCACCCTCAGGCTAAGTGTTAACCTTAGTTGTGAGCAGAGAAAAAAACAACAAGCTTTTTTAACCTCAGATTAACCTCTTTTTTAACCTCAGATCAAGTTGACTAGCAAGCAACCCTAGAAGGTGGGGCTTTCCTCTTCTCCTACAGTTTATTTTATTATAATGTTATATGATATCACGTGGCCTGGATGATTTGCCTATGTGACCCAGAGTGTTTTATTATTAATTTATTATTATCTGTTCCTTGAATCAGGCTGCAACTTTTCTGCACAGGGCACCTTTTCCATGACTGTGGGAATCGGGATGGTGAGGGTTAAATAAGCAGCCAGGAAGTGGATTGAGGGTCATTCTTGTATGGTACGTGGATGTGGTTTGATGTATGATCTTTTTGTGATGGACTACATGATTTTCAAGTCACTTGGAAGCCTGCAATTTTATTACTTGAACGAACAGGCAGGCAGGCAGGCATGCAAGGCAGACCAACAAATGGAGTACCTAGGCCAGGAGTAAATGAGAAATAAATGGGAAAAGAAGTGTAGGAAGAAGAAAAATCTCTTGGCTGAAAAACCTTGAAAAAATGGGTTGGGGGCAGTACAAGATCATTCTTTAGAGTGGACACATCTAAAGACCATTTAGCCATGATGATGTCCAACCTCCGGTAGGAGAAGAACAAAAAGGAGGCGGCCAGAAGTGGGCAACCTGGTGCACTCCAGATTTTTGGACTTCAGCTCCCATCAGCCCCGACCAGTGGGCTGTGATCAGGGATGACGGGACTTGTAGTCCAGCACATATGGAGGGCACTAGGTTGTCTACTCCTGATCTAGGCTCAGAGATGAGTCTAAAGCTTAAGGCAGGGAAGCTATATGGATTGCACGGAAAAGGAAAACAAGCGGCAGTCAAAGCATTGAAGCACAATGATCAGAACTGCATCAGGATAGAGACATGTATACATTTGCCCACAGTGCTTACCTTCGCTTGCTGCAAAATAGCCTGGGCCTGGGCCTCCTGAAAGGACACCGAAGGGCCCTTAGCTGAGTCACCACCGAACTGGAACTAGGAATGGACCCAAGAGAGGAAGTCAGTGAAGGAAATGTTGCAATAGTGAACTACATTAACCAGAACACATGTTACAGTCACCAAAGACACCCTGCCAAAAATGGCCTCTCTGTGGCAAATAATCCCCCCGCCCACCTTACCTATTTTTGGCAGCATCCCCACTTGGCAAAATCATTATGTGCTCATGCCTTATGCCATCTCTCCATTTTGGAAGCTGGACCTCTGTTACTTGTCACAGGAGGGGCGGGGGCAGGAATGACATGTTTAAAGCAGAGGTGGGTCACACTCACATGCAGCCTGCGGGCTGTTTCTGCAGCCCCTAGCATCCCTAAATTTCATAGAATCATAGAAAAGTAGAGTTGGAAGGGGCCTACAAGGCCATCGAGTCCAACCCCCTGCTCAATGCAGGAATCTAGGTCAAAGCATCTCTGACAGATGTCTGTCCAGCTGCACCTTGAATGCCTCCAGAGTGGGAGAGCCCACCACCTCCCTAGGTAGTTGATTCCATTGTCTTATTGCTCTGACAGTCAGGAAATTTTTCCTGATGTTTAGGTGGAATCTAGGTTCTTGTAACTTGAGCCCATTATTCCGTGTCCTGCAAACTGGGATGAACGAGAAGAGATCTTTGCCCTCCTCTGTGTGACATCCCTTCAAATACTGGAAGAGTGCGATCATATCTCCCCTCAGTCTCCTCTTCTGAAGGCTAAACATGCCCAGTTCTTTCAGTCTCTCCTCATAGGGCCTTATTTCCAGTCCCTTTATCATCCTTGTTGCCCTCCTCTGAACCCTCTCCAGTTTGTCTATGTCCTTCTTAAAGTGAGGTGCCCAGAACTGGACGCAGTATTCAAGATGAGGCCTAGCCAGTGCCGAGTAAAGGGGAATTATCACTTCCCGCGATTTGGAAGCTACCGCACCACCAAATTTTGGTGGCAAAATCAGTGGCACAGCGGCAATTTCAGTGGTGGGGAAGGGTGCAGCCCCCCAGTGGGTTCTTGGTGAGAGAAATTGGCCACCAGACCCACAGAGGTCACCCACCTCTGCTTTAAAGTGGTGAAAGCCCAGGAAGTTATCTTCGCTTGCGTCAATCAGTTCCGAATCCGAAGGCATGCAACTTTCTTCTTCTTAACAGATGGATGAACTTCAGACAAACTCTGTGAGGATGTCCTTTGCACAGGCACAGAAAGCACCCACCTTCCTGTACACTGAGCCACAAACAGTATCCTGTTCCCCTTCCAATGTTGCCTTGGTGTGTCACCTCAATTTGGCCCCGTACCTTCAGAACTCGTCCCCTGGAATCCAGTTCCACTGTCGGTGTTGACATTCTCTCACCGGAAGCACAGTCAAAGTGATGCTCCCATGCACTGGAGGCCAGCTCATTTTTTACTTTAAATGCCAACCAGACCAGGAAATATGGCACCCCTCTGGAGTGTGCTTCCCAAATGGACTGGCCGTTGTTACTTCCTGGTAATGCTGTCCCTTGCTTCTCAGCTCCTCAAACTACTAGACCCATCTCCCCGCATCACCTACCGGTAACATAATCATTGTCCCAGGAGGTCCACGCATGCCATCAGCTCCTGGAAGGCCCAGGAGTCCTGGTGGTCCCTGCACAGAAACAAATGAGAAGCCCCCTGTCAGTCATTCCCAGGAAACGTTGGGCGAACAGAAAGTTGTGTCAAGCTGGGACTCGTCTCCCAGCACTGAGGCACACTGAAAGGGGCGCGTGCCGGTGATTCCTCAACTTCTCTTCCCTGCCCCCCCCCCATCATCTGAGAAGATCAGGAATCCCCAGACTGGAAGAGGAGGAGGTTGCTTCCTTTCCCTTTAATTGCACAGACATCTTCTTACCCGCTCGCCGGGATCTCCGGGAAATCCCGGTGGCCCTGCCTGTCCCATTGGGCCCGTCTCACCCTGGGAAGAGAGAAACAGAAAATGAAGAGAGGCATCATCATCACCTACTTGAATCCCACGCTCCATTCCCCTTTCAAATGGAAACCATGTGGCAGCAGAAAAATCCCCAAACCAACATTGTAAGAACTGCACCAATACTATCCCTGACACTGGTTCTAGTATGGACAAAGCAATAGGATTTCAAGTGCTCTTGAGGTGAAGCTTCAATGCTGTGCATAGCTCCTTGCTCCTCCTTCCCCTGACCAGCAGGAGCAGAATAAGGCATTCAACTCGGCCATGAAGCTCACTGGGTGACTTTGGGCCTGTCCTGTCACTGACTCTCAGCCTAACCTACCTCACAGGGTTGTTGTGAGGATAAAATGGAGAGGAGGAGGAGGATTATGTAAGCCGTCTTGGGTTCTTTGCAGGAAAAAAGGCGGGGTATAAATATAATAAATAAATAAATAAATAAATATAAAAAACTAGATACAAATCTCCATCTCTTATCCTGCTTCTGCAAAGTCACCCAGTGAGTTTCATGGCTGAGCAGGGACTAGAACCTGGATCTCCTCCTGAGTCCCAGTCCAACACTCTCACCACTACGCCACACTGGCTGAGGAATTCAGCATTTCTAAGACAAGATTTTGGATACACCTGGCACACTGATCTGATACTTCCCCTCCTCCCCTGAACGTGCAGATTACATACAGTCCAGTATATACTTTATTAACAAATGAGTGACAGAAGCTGACAGGAGGGGCAGGATTTGAACTCTAGATCCAAGGCTTGTTTGTTTGTTTGTTTGTTTGTTTGTTTATATATTGCATTTCTCTATCACCCAATAGCTGAAGTTGACTCTTCCTCCACCAGACTAAACTGGCACTTGGTTATAGGGTGTCCATTCTGCTTATTTGTTGTAGTGGAGACTGAAAGGATACCCTGGAAGGAGGCTATGTCTGTTCAACCTACGGATATTGGTGACCTACTATGGGAAGGCAACATGGGCGAAGCAATTTGGGGGAAATGACTTAAGACATCCTTGAAAGCTGCAGAGCACCTATTTCCAATTTCACGCTGAACCCCACAGACCCATACCATAGAGCAGACCACAAGAAACTCAGAACCTGTCTATAGGTGGCAGAATCCACTCAGAAACCCATGAAATATGATGTCCCCATTTTGTTGACACAGCCCTAAACATCAGTACAGAACTGCCAATGTGGACATGCCCCTAAAAGACAACCATGGCATAAGGTACCATTATTTCATAGCAAAGCGCAGCAAGAATCAAGTCAATACGAACACTAGGGAAACCTCTGCTGTACCTGATTAGTATCCCCCAGCCCTCCTGCTGTTGACCCCATATTAACTACCTTTCCTTACCTGTGGACCTGGGTATCCAGCTGGCCCATCAAAACGACTGCCCTGCAATGAAAAAGAAAAGATTACTTAAAATAGCTGTTAACACTGATGGTCTCGTTTAGTTACCCTTAAACACTCTTAAAACCACCTTTGTGTGCCTGAAAGGAAGGATACAAATATCCACTATTTTATACTTCCAAAGTAAAAGCCACATATATGCTTATGGGTAAGCATAAGTTCCTTGTGCAGGTAGCAGGCTTATGGATGTTTTTTTGTTAAATCCACCGAGGAAAAAAGCAGTGGCCTAATTGCCCAAGCTGTTACACAGTTAGGCCAACTTGCACAGGTGATGTGCAACAGTGATACACATCTGCGTTAATTTATATTGATGCCTGCACTTTTGTTTGGAAAACATGACACACAGCTGCCGATAATAATAGGCATGCAATGCACAGCCGTACAGTATGAAAACAGCATATCTGCTTTTTGTGATGCCAGTGTGCAGGAAGGTGAAAACATCCATGGAAATAAAGGAACGGGTTCCACATAGCCATAACTGTAAGCAAACATTTTAGCCAAAGTGAATTGTCAAGCGAATATTGTCTTTGTTCAGAGTCCAACTGCTGGTTTCAACCGTGTCCCAGAGGCTGCACCATCTCTGATACCTACTACTGCAGCCTTCCCCAACCTGGTGCCCTCCAGAGGTTTTGGACTTCCAACAGTCCTAGCTAGCATGACTAATGGTCAGGAATGTCAGGAGTTACAGTCCAAAACATCTGGAGGGCACCAGGCTGGGGAAGATTGCACTACTGGCAGCCTGCCATACACACACACACACACACACACACACACATGCTCAAAAAGTTCCTCTGACCTTCTCTGTTGGTACTTTCTCTAATGTTTAGAAATCACTAGATTTAGAGATCTTTATTTTTCCAGGATTAACACTGGACTGATAACCAATGACAAGGCCACCATTCAAGGATGGAATTCAGCCCCTCCCCCATCCTCGTTGATGTAGGGGTGGCAATGCCAGGACAGGACACATATCATACTCACAGGCTCTACAACTGCAGGCTCCCCTTTCTGTCCCTTCAGATTTATTTCCTGGTGGGGACACAAAAGGAACAAATCACCACAACAATGGCCAAGCTGTATCAGGCATTCCTAATGTGGAGAAACTGCCTGCTTCTATGGAAGAAAGGTGGGATACAAATGTAATAAATAAATACCGGTAATTCTCCCTAGAGCAGGGCAATTTAGTGGGGATTCCCATTGAGCAAGGAGGCTTTTACAGTCTGCGTATTCATCTACATCAGGGGTATTGAGCCTCTTTCAGCCCAAGGGCCAATTCCCTTACGGAGAAGTTCTTGGAGGTGGGGGGGCATGCATGTCAGTGGTGGCGGGTGGGCAAATGTAAAAGAAGCAGGGCCAACAATACCAGAAATAACAGCATATTTTAGCCTAGCGCTCTTACTCTGCCTATGTATACCATTGCTGGGGACATGGGCAGGAGGGTGCTGTTGCACTGATATCCTGCTTGTGGGATCCCATGGGCAGCTGGTTCATAGATTTCATAGATTATAGAGTTGGAAGGAGCCTACAAGGCTATCGAGTCCAACCCCCTGCTCAAGGCAGGAAACTAGAGGAGGGGTCTCCCATCCAAGTAATAACCAGGCCTGACCCTGCTTAGCTTTCCACACTCAGACAAACTGAGCCAGCGTAAGCCACAGGTTGGCCACTGTGTGAACAGAATGCTGGACTAGATGGACTCTTGATCTGATCCAGCAGGGCTCTTCTTATGTTCCTATTGCCAGTAACTTAGGAGAGGCATTTCAACCTTTTAGAATGGGGGAAAACCTGTACAACAGCCAGGAAACCACCAAATGATTGGTGATCAGGGGAAGGGGTGGGGCCTGGGGAAGGGGAAGGGGCAGGGCCAGGGGAAGTGGGTGTGGCCACCTCGGGGACTCTGGAGGGCCAGACTGAGACCCCAGGAAGGCTGGAGTTGGGCCCTGGGCCTGAGGTGCTGCACCCTCCCTGAGGTACATTGAATGGTGTGGAGAAAGCCAACCTAAGCCCCCTGCCTGACACACACACACTCACCAAGGAGGGGGGAAGGAGACCCAGGGGGGGGAGACAACCAGTCTCCACAGATGCCAAAGGGGACAAACAACATCTACATAGAATCACCCCAGGGGGGGAGGCAGGAAGCATCACCAGGTTTGTCAATGCTCTCGCATATCAGCCCCATCTACATAAGACTTGAATACCTCTCCAGGGCAGACGCTTCGGCACCCCTAAGAAATGGCCACTCAACACCATAGGATGGGACCATTAAGCAAGTGGCTTCAAAGGGACCCCATCCCACGGGGGGAAGGTGTCACCCCACCTCACGGGGGGAAGGTGTCACCCCACCTGACCCAAAAGGCCGCCCCTCAGGGAGGGTGTCAACCCACCTGATCACGGAGGGAGGGGCTACCTGAAACACCAAGGTATAAAACACCCTGCACAAGGGAACTTTTCGCTGGACCTGTTCAGCAATCTTGCCCATGCCTGGGGTAAGGGAACGAAGGATCAGCAACCCCGGGTAGCAGAATCCGGCGCGCTCCAGCTAGCTGGAATCACTGGCCGCTTGGGTTGACCGGACCCCCGGGAAACCAAGCTGAAATCTCTCACAAGCCGCTTGGGTAGACCGGGCCTCCGCCGGGAACCCAGCTAGCCGCTTGGGTAGACCGGGCCTCCGCCGGGAACCCAGCTAGCCGCTTGGGTAGACCGGGCCTCCGCCGGGAACCCAGCTAGCCGCTTGGGGAGACCGGGCCTCCGCCGGGAACCCAGCTAGCCGCTTGGGTAGACCGGGCCTCTGCCGGGACCCGAGCTAAACTAACTAGCTGAGAGCCCTGAAATCACGTTGTCCTTGAGACTTTTGCTTGCTACTTTGTACCGTACTGATAAGCTGTATTGCTGGCGTGGGTCTGGTTTGTGAAGGTAATTTTGTAAATAAACTTGTTTTATAAAAGATACTTTTGTGGCTATAAGTTATCCCTTTGTTCTAGGCTAAGGCAAGGCGCTGGGGACCTCGGAGAAGGCCCGCCCCAGCACCCGCTACCCCCTTAGCATTGAACCCGCACAAAAGACCAGGTTGTCGGTCTTCCACTCTAAATAAAAGCTAAAAGGTTGCTTTTCAGCTGGCTTTTAAGATCTTTTTTAAAGTTCAATGTGTTTTACAAGTCAATCCTATGCAGTTAGAAGTAAGCACCACTGAGTTCAATGGAACTTACAAGTAACTATGCATGGGCCTTTTTCTGAAGTCTGTCAGGTTGCTGAGCCATCGCTCAGAGATGTGTCTCTATAGTCATTACCTTGGAGAGCTGGACAGTGGCTTCAATGTACTCAGCTGGATCATACCGCTCTTCTTCACTGCCATCCTTTCGGTCATAGTAGTCCTCATAGTCCCTGGTTCGGTAGTCAAGCCTCTCATTGTATGCTTGAAGAGTGCCATTGGCATCCAGGTCTGTGTCCTCACCAATCACATACTCTTCTCCAAAAAGGTCCTATCAGGAGAGGAGAAATGAAGCAAACCACTCAGAGATGCACTCACTACTGGACACCACTTTCCTTCCCCACCCACAATTATTACATTCTATTTCCCATTCAATGAAAGAAAAGAGCTTTTGTTCATCCAATCCTCTGAGGGTACACACACACACACACACACACACACACGGTGCATGTACATGATTTGTGTGGGAGCCAATCTCAGGCTTGCACTATCCCCTCCCATGCATAGAATATTTGGTGTGATACATGTGTACATTTGCTGCATATAGGTCCTAGCCCCATGGTTGACAGATCACCTCCTGTAAAGTGACTAACACATTTATGTAATTGCAGCATGAATACTTGAACAGAAATGCATAGATTCTCACAAAACATTCTAAGCATGGCGTGGTGGGCTGCATGAGCCCAAGTCTTATCTTACTCAAGTGTTTGTGTGTGGGGGTGTGGGGGTGTTGGAGAATGTGCATGGCAGGTCTGTGTGTGAACCAGCCTGGAGGATAAGAAAAGAAGCTATGGTGTGTGTGTGTGTCTTTAGATCAGTGGCAGGCAAAAAAACTATAGAATGCAAATTGAGGTTAAATGTTAGGAGAAAATGTCATTTGTTCCTTCTCTCTCAAACAGCAGTAGTTTATTCCCACATTAATTTCTACAGTAAGCCATGTTTGCACTGCCAGTCCACAAGGATTAACTTGCTGCTGCTCCTCTTTGTTTTACCCCCATGCTGAGAAAGAAAATTAACCACTATCCCTTCCTTCCTTGCATGGAAGGGAGTAGAGAAAAATGCTGCCTTTGAAAACGATACATATTACCCAATTATTTCTGCCCTAGACAGTAGTGGTTACACTCTCTACCCTAGAACTGTCCACATCATCTCTTTCCATTATCCCAAGGGAAACTGCAGTAAACTACAGCTGGATTTTCCCAGCCGTAATTTAATGACTAAACTACTGCTGGTCACATGCAAACCCTACTGTGATAGGGACACGTCCAGCTAGAGTTCCAGCAGTGAGGCACTGACAGACTGCCAGTGAAAGCACATTCTATAAGACCTGTTTGGCAATAAAACAAGAGTTGTTGTGGAATCTCCTTTTGAGGGTTTTTTTTTTCCCCAAGGAAAGGTTAGCGGTAGTTAACTGTCATGGATGGCATATGCCGAGGGAAAGCCAGTACGGTGCATATGGTGCAGCGACTAGAGTACTGACTACCTACTGGAAACAAGCAGGTACTGGAAACAAGGCCCTATGAGGAGAGACTGAAAGAACTGGGCATGTTTAGCCTTCAGAAGAGGAGGCTGCGGGGAGATATGATCGCACTCTTCCAGTACTTAAAGGGTTGTCACACAGAGGAGGGCCAGGATCTCTTCTCAGTCATCCCAGTTTGCAGGACACGGAATAATGGGCTCAAGTTACAGGAACCCAGATTCCACCTAAACATCAGGAAAAATTTCCTGACTGTCAGAGCAATAAGACAATGGAACCAACT
The DNA here is from genome assembly GCA_021292165.1 of Shinisaurus crocodilurus. Taxonomy (NCBI): domain Eukaryota; kingdom Metazoa; phylum Chordata; class Lepidosauria; order Squamata; family Shinisauridae; genus Shinisaurus; species Shinisaurus crocodilurus. The sequence continues at coordinate 23,950,929 of CM037881.1, forward strand.
ACCTAGGGAGGTGGTGGGCTCTCCCAATCTGGAGGCATTCAAGGTGCAGCTGGACAGCCATCTGTCAGGGATGCTTTGACTTGGATTCCTGCATTGAGCAGGGGGTTGGACTCGATGGCCTTGTAGGCCCCTTCCAACTCTACTTTTCTATGATTCTATGATTCTACTGAGATTCAATGTGGGAAAAACAGGTTCAGTCCCCCTGCTCAGCATAAGGCTGGAGACAGACCATTCCACCTCTGGAATTTACATAAACAGTTCTGCATGTTAGGCAAAAGCATGTGGTGTGACTCTCTCTGGGACTCTGGGACTTCAAAATGTAGGCAGGCAATCACATATCTGAATGTTTTCCAACATCAAACCATCCTTCATGTAGAATCTCAAGAAAAGGGGATGGGCTAGAACAGGGCTGGGGAAACTTTTCCATCCCGAGGGCAACATTCCCTCATAGATAACCTTCCAGGGGCCGCATGCCAGAGGCGAGTGGGGCCAAAACCACATATATGCTGCATTCACACACGTCCATATACACACTCATACACACACCCATTCTCACACATAACACACCAATTCATACAAACACACACACAGCAATTAGGCTTGAAAAAAGCCTCCCATTGGAGACAACAGGAGGCTTTTAAAAAAGGTTTTATTGCCACATGGGTGTGCCAGTTTTCAGGAGGGAGGACCACAGCATATGGGGAAGGGAAGGGTAACCTTTCCCTTACCAGCTGTGACCCTCCCCTATCACCCTGCAATTAGGCTTGAAAAAAGCCATGAGCTCCAATGGGAGGCTTTTTCAAGCCCAACTGTTGCAAGGTGGTGCGGCTGAGGGGGGTGTCTCACATGTCACATGCTTGTCGGAGGGACCCTGTAGGCCACATCCAGCCTGCGAGTCCCCACCCCTGCCCGATCTGGAAGAACCCCTCTCCCTGACATACTAGTTTTCCACAGGGCTGGAGGTTGGTTTGTTTTTTTAAAGAAAATAATATACAGCAAAACAAAAACAAGGAGAGTTTTCAAATGTGTGATCATCCCACTTGCATTTTAAAGCAGTAAAGCCTCTGGAAGGCTGGATCACATGCCTTTTCTGAATGCGCAGATCAGCCTCTCCACAGAACTGGTGAACCTTGGCACCCAGGGTTTCCGGTCTTTCCACTTAAGCCACTGCATCACAGCCTCTTCCTACCTTTCAGGAGTTCTAAGTTCCAGACTTTCTCCAGAGTCTGGCAGTATGAGAACATCTTTCCCAGGATTGCTCAGCCGCACAGTCCTAGGACCTCAACAGCATCCCCCCTGCCCCCATGTCCTCCTACCTCATAGTTGTCTGTGAGGTTAAAGCTGACTGTGACGGTGGCAGCAGTCATGACTCCAGGCCCCGCATCGGGACTTTCCTCCCAGAACTCGGTTTCTGCCTTTGTAGGAGTAGCTTGAGTTGGAGTCTCATACTTGTGAGGGTGGCAGAGAGGAAATAAGATGTTAAAGAGGGGATTTCACCGGGGGTGTTATCTATTTGCTGTTAGGAGGCTAGAAGTGCGCACACAGATATGTACAAACAGTCCGGGGGTTAGAAATATGCCAGCAGCCAAAAAGCCAACCAAGGTGGTCTTGGTGTCAGGAAAATTCCAGGCCGAATGGAGCCCAGTACCTTGAGGTTAGAGCAGCAAGAGCCGGCCATGCCTCTGAGCCCAAGGGGTTCTGTGGGAACTGATACGTAAAAGAATATATTTCATGCTCCCCAGGCTTTCATGCTGTCAGTTTTCTTATGGCCTCAAACACGAAATTCAGGGGGAGGAACCTGAAAGTTAAAGGGAGATTAGGGGGTGGAGTTTGGTGGGGTGGGGCGGGGCGTAGCCCTTGGTAGGCCAGGGGAAGACACTGGTTGTGCCTTATGCCTCCAGCGTGGAGCACAGATGGTCACAGAAGCAGAAGGAACAAGCCAAACACAAAAATAGCCCGTTCCTTCATTGATCTTATGCAAGCTGCTCTGGGAGCCTTCTCAGCTGAAGAGCAGGGTAAAAAAAAATATATGCATAAACAGACACAACAGAGGGTGGAGGCCTGACAAAGTAGGAGGAAAGGAACCCAAGGAAAATAAAAGCAGCAAACCCCAAGAACATTATTTAGGAAGTGCCAGCAGTCACATACTCCCTCTTTCAGATCCCATGTGTTGAGTCATCAGGAGTGTTTATATCTCTGGTCATTATGAGGCACAAGAAAACCACAACAAATGCTCTTAAAATGCACTGCTGTTTTGAAATGTAATCTGAAATATACCCCAAAGCAAGCCTTCTAAGCCTTGCCCTCTTCCACTTTACTACTTACATTCTCTCTCCCCACCACCTACCACCCCACCCCCCTAAAACTGTGTCTTGATGGGCCTCCAGAACACAACGGCTGCCATCTCCTTAGCTTTGGGCCAAGTCACATGACAGTGTTCATAAATCTATATGAGCAGCCAAGTCACATGACAGCACTCATAAATCTGTATGAGCAACTTCTCAGTTTGAATGAGCTGATTTTGGAATGGCAAACAAGTCCTGCGGGTGCTCCAACAGACTCAGAATCTCAGGATGTGGCAGGATGTGATCTCTAAATATATGCCACAGCCTTCGCAAGACCAGTCAACTATACCAAAATCCACCCAAAGGATCAACTTCTGTTGACCACACTACATTAAATAAATAGGTAGATAGATAGATGATTGTGTAATTTGGCCCTATCACAGTTTGTGTGATCAACTCCACAGCAGACTCCATTCCTGGACAAGGGCTTGGGGAATGAGGAGAGTGGTAAAGGGGGCAATATAAGAATATAAAAGAGCCAGTGTGGCATAGTGTTGGACTGGGACTTGGGAGATCCGAGTTCTAGTCCCCACTCAGCCATGAAGCTCGCTGGGTGACTTTGGGCCGGTCACTGACTCTCAGTGTAACCTACCTCACAGGGTTGTTGTGAGGATAAAAAGGAAGGGAGGATTAGTATGTAAGCCGCCTTGGGTTCCTTGCAGGAAAAAAAGGCTGGATATAAGTATAAATAAAATAAAATAAAAATAATGTGCCAACATCAGGTCCAAACAAGGAAGGGCAGGTGGGTGGCAGCTCCTCCCTGGGAACAAGAAGAAGAGAAAGAGATAGTTTGCCAGTACTGAGCAGTCCAGCAGCTGGAGTTCTGATCCCAGAGGGAGGAACTCCGCCAACTGCTCCATTTGGCAGGGAAACGGTTCCCCCTGGCCAAGCCAAGAGTGACTCACTGGCAGGATGAGCTCAGCACCCCCCCCCCGACCCATATTTCACAAGTTTCTGGATGCTGCCCTGCCTTAAAAGGGCCAGTAGCAGGAGGAAGCAGGGAGAGCAGAGGGCAGAAAGAAAATACAATGGCTGGGGAAAGATATATACCCATGTCATAAAGATTGGGTGGAGGGGAAGCATGAGTTCCATTTGTTGGCTCCACTAGCCCCTATCTTTCTGAAACTTCAGCATGGGTATATTTTGTCCTTCTCCCATCCATTAAACTGCAGACCTCTCTTTTCCTAAGAATGGCAAAATCCCAAACCTTGGTGGGCAAAGTGACCTGAAAAGCATCGGTAGGTTATTTCTCACCTTATGTTGGAATTTAGATGCCTGCTTAAAGTATAACAGCAACAAACCTGTGTGTGTGTGTGTGTGTGTGTGTGTTGGGCGGGGCGGGGAGGTTCCAGTGACTATACACTCAAGGGGGAATCGCAGCCAATTCCAGTTCTCTCAGAAGTGTGCTTCTATGATTTATGCAGTTGCAATGTCACATTTATAGTTGTACACTAAAAAGGGGGGGGGGATTATATGTGGAGAGGTCTTTTGACTGTCTCTGGTATGTTTACACAACTGTGATTCAGAGGCTTTTATCTCAGAGATGTTATCCTAAGATAACAAACCCTTAAATAATTAAATGTGTGATCCTATGCGAGTTTGGACAGAAAAAAGGCCTAAACTCGCTGGCTGGGGCTTGCTGGGAGTTGTAGGCCTTTTTTCTATCTAAACTTACATAGGATTGTGCCCTAAGTACTTCTATGGTGTGTCCATCACACACCCCCTTCCTACTATGTTGGGTCTCAGAACTCTACAAATCTGTATTCAACTGTACCCACCTGAGGCGGAGAGGTGGGGGGGCAGGGGGGAGCCCCTGCTATAGGAACATAGGAAGCTACCTTATACTGAGACATTTCATTGGTCTATCTAGCCCAGTATTGTTGACACTGAATGGCAGCAGTGGCTCTCCAAGGTTTCGGGCAGGATTCTTTTGCAGCCCTACCTGGAGATGGCAAGGATTGAACGGGACCTTCTGCATGCAAAACAGGTGCTGTACCACTGAGCTACACCTCCTCTCTGTGCTATGATTTATATGATCATTTATTCTGAACTAAGACATATGTGTATAAAAAGATCTTGCCAGGGATTGTTGACTTTCTTTCAGCTCACCTCATCCTTCCCTTGAATGTATATTAAAACAAAAACCAGAAGTTGATCTAAGTTGAAGGCTGTCAATTAACTGGTTGTGTCAATAGACCATTCTGCAATTGGTCCTAGGAGGAACTTGGTTCATGCATAATGGTAAGCCATGGAATGGCTTGTTGAAATCTGGCTTACTGTTGTGACTGAACCCATCCCATGGTTTGTTAAGCAGCTATAATAGAGGCAGTATCAGAGGCAGTATGCCTGTGTACACTAGTTGCTGGGGAATATGGGCAGGAGGGTGCTGTTGCACTCATGTCCTGCTTGTGGGATCCTGTGGGCAGCTGGTCACCCGCTGTGTGAACAGAATGCTGGACTAGATGGACCCTTCGTCTGATCCAGCATGGCACTTCTTATGTTCTTATATCCCACAGTTTCTGGTTGGCTCACCAAGTCTGGCTTATTTAAACCATGTGTCATGATGTCTGAACCCAGAATTGTGGCTCATCCTTGGCTTCTTTTGCACTGTTTTCTGCCCTGAGACAGAGGCACCCAGCAAGAACAACCTAGAAATAAAACCACTCTGAAGGCTGGCAAAGTAGGCAGGAGAGAAACAAAGCAGAAGTAGAGGGAAACAATCTGTGACTTGTTTGCTTCTCTACAATACAGTTCATGACTAAAGCAACCAACCAACCATGGTGAGCATAAACCATGGCTTAGCATTACAGTCATGCCTTGGATTGAGAGCATAATTCGTTCCGGAAACATGCTTGTAATCCAAAACACTCTTATATCAAAACGAAATCCCCCCAAAAAAATTTGTACAGAGATTTTTAATTTAAGCCATACTACAGTACTTGTATTGCAAGACGTTGCTTGTATATCAAGTCAAAAAAAATTAAATATTTAAAAAAATTGCTTGTCTTGCAAAACGCTCTCAAACCAAGTTACTTGTAATCCAAGGTATTACTGTACATGCAAACGCAGCCACTGATTTACAGTACCAAGGCCCAAAGCACTCCCTTTTTTCTTGAAACTATACATCTTTTTTTTTTTTTTTTTTAGTCTACAAGCTGAATTTCACATTTTAACAAACCTGCCCTGCTCAGGGCAGATGCCATCACACCAGGATGGAAGCAGACATAATTCAAAGCAAACATTCTCTGAGATTTACCAAGCAACTAATATAGCTTCCCAGCAACAGCCTTGCCCTGTTGAGATTACTGGTTAATTGGGCTGATCAAGCTGACTGGCTCATCTGGGCAATGAATATTGCTAGTGACTGAACATCAGGAGGAGATCTGAAGGCTATATGGCCGGTGAGGAGACGGTGAGACGCTGTCCGCCGGCATGAAAACTCACCTGTGTCTGAAGAAAAGGGCTTTGTAGCCAATTGGCACCAGTGGAGTCAGAAGTTCTGAACTTCCAGCTCTCCTAGAGCCCATGAACCCCCCCCCCCACCGCAGGCCGCCAGAGGCTGTTGAACATGGCTCCTATGGCTGCCCAAGGTGGAGGCAAGCAGTGAGCACGCAATTCTGCCTGAAGAATTGCCTGAAGTTGGGCTAAAGCAGGAGAAAAAGCTGCAGATTAGGCTGGTTAGGCAGGACACACAAGTTAGGTGGGCAGTGGGTTAGGCTGGTTGGAGGCTGTGAGTGATTAGGCCAGCAGAGGGCAGTTGGTTGCACTCTCTACCTGGCCCGGGGCCGGAGTGAGCGAGGACGTCTCCGGCGACTCCTTGTTCCTCTTCTTCTTGCCTCTACCTCTCTTCTTGCCCTTGCCTTTGCCCTTCTTGCCCTTGCCCTTCTTGCCCTTCCTGCGGGGAATGTTCTGCACAGGATGGTGGGGTAGGACAGAAGAAGGGAAGGAAACAATGAAGGACGGGGAGAGAAAGAGAGAGAGAGAAAGCAGGCACTTGAGAAAGAAGAGAGACACCCCACCATTCCCACAGAACACCAACGGAGACCACCCCCACGCCCAGCCACCAGGAACCCATTCCCAAGAGACAGATGGGCAGAGGGGGAACATGGCACCAATCCCTTGTGGGAGCTGCACACAGGAGAGACCCTTCACCCGACAGATTTGTCCTGCTCTGGAGCCATGATGCCTTTCTGGAGAAGACTGGCTTGATCCATTGACAATGTTTACATGGCCTTTCTGTCCACATGCACAGACTCTGCACCCAATTCCATCATTCCCTGGGCTCTACTGTCTGCCTTTGGGAATCAATCCCAATTTACCCCTACCTGTCTGCTGGTTGTCCAACAGGCTGCACAACCAACCTTCTCCATCCACTCCCAAGAAAACAATCCAGACTCTCTCTTTTTTGGCCCTTTCTGCTGTGGATTCACCATATGGAACTAAAAATGGATGCAAGGGTGTCCACAGGTAGTCATCTTCTTCTCCAGCACAGGATCCAGCCGAAGCAGCCCATAGTGGTGTTCGCATTCTACAGGCAGCTGCTGGGCAATGTATGCCATTCTGGTTGCAGTGGAAAGGTTCTGGAGATCCACTTTCCCCAGACAATAGATGAATATGGACTGATCCTTCCTGCTGAAGTCAGCAAGTTCTACTCCATGGTTTGGCTCACATTGCTAACCATGTTGTTCACACATCTCCAGTTAGGTTCACACACCTCTCACTCCCGTAAGCCATCTGAAGAGGTCAAGCCACATGAATCCTTCAGTCTCTTTAGAATTTTTTATACATACTGAAGCTTTGATGTTGAGGGCCCTGGGATTGCATCACTGATATCACAAGGCCGATACCACTTTATTTCTGACCATAGCCCCACCACATAATGCATGGGTGCAGAACAGTGTTCTCCAACCTTGGGTCCCCAGATGTTTTTGGCCTACAACTCCCAGCATGCCACAGCCAGACTGGCTGGGGCATGCTGGGAGCTGTAGGCCAAAAACATCTGGGGACCCAAGGTTGGAGAACGCTGGTATAGAACCTATTTCAGCCCAAGGGCCGAATTCCGTTTTAGAGAAGCTCTCAGGGACCACATTCCAAAGGTGAGTGGGGGCGAAGGCAAAAGGGGGTGAGGCAGAGGCAAAAGGGGTGGGGCTAAAATACCAGCATATTTTAGCTTAGAGCTCTTACTGCTAGTAGTTGAGCCTTAGGAGAGACATTTCAGCCTTTACAGTGGGGGGGGGGGACTTCACAAAAGCTGGGAAACCACCAAATGATTGATGGTTGGGGGAAACAGGGTGGAACCAGGGGAAGGGGTGTGGCCATCTGGGGACTGGGAGCCCTAGTGGGCCACATTTGGCCCCCAGTCTCCTGAGGTTCTGCACCCCTGACATAATGCTTCCACCAGCATAGAACCCACCCTCCGGTAACAGAGAATCATATATTGGGAACTTTCCTTGCCAGTGTGTAATAGATGTAATATGTGTGGGAGGAGAAATGCAATATATGGGACACACATCAGAGGCCCCCGCGTGAGGTAGGCCCAACTCAAGTTTTCTCTGGGCCCTGGGGAAGGGTATAATGTACAGAAAAGACAAGTCTCCACATTTCCACCACAGATCAAAACATTCCTGAGGGTTCTTTTAACAGGTTGGAAAATATGTGGCAACTATGTTTACGAGAAAGCCGTTTTGAGATGTAACATGTGTGGCAATCGGAATGTGTGTTCAAATTCAGGACCATCTCAAGCTATTCCACGGCTCTCCTTTGCATCTTGGATATGGCAGGTGGGAGGAGATGGCAGTGGCAACTGGGTTTCCTCCACAACAATCTTTCTGATTGCAGCCCATTTTGTCTACTCCATCGAAGTGAATGGCGGGAAGCAACTGCAAGGGTGGTAGGAGAGGATGGGTTAATTGTCTTCCATTACATGGAGCAGGGAAAGGAGGCTACAAATTGGGGAAATTCTGCCACTCCAGATAGTAGCCAGCCACCATATATTGCTCCTATTGAACCAGCACTTTAAATGTCAGGTCCAAGCTCATTCACCCCAACAAGGCCACTAGAGTCCACAAGCCAGCGGAACATGGAAGGAACAAATGCCTGAAATACTGTCCCAGCAGCCTTTGGTCTGCCTTCACCAAATCCCAGCTCCTTAAATGGGATAGGTTGTGTGGAGAGAGACAATCATTTGGAGGGGAAAAGAGCCCTTGCTCTTTAAGAACATAGAGGAGCAGGGCAGGTGCAAGGCAGTTTGGTGCCCTAGGCAAGATCAGATATTTAGCGCCCCCCCCTTCCCACTTGAGAGCGCTGTATTTTTTTTTTTCAAGGCGTTTCTGGCGCCCCCTTTAGCCCTGCGCCCTAGGCAGCTGCCTAGTTGGCCTAATGGTAGCACCGGCCCTGAGGAGGAGGAAGAGGAGTGATCCCATGGTACTAAGCAGGTCTAATTAGCCACATGTTAGCTCCATTCTCAGGGAAGGTTTTCTTCACTGGCTAGGTAGGATAGTGAGCTGCTGCAGGGGATATGGGCCTTGGATTTTGAGCCGACCTGCTCATCCCAAGGGTGGGTGGTGGCCATGAAAGCAGGGAATCTGGCTCCCAGCAACTCCTGTTGTTTGGTCTCCTACCTCTTCGAGATCCTGGGTGTGCAACATATAGGTGAGCTGCCTGTTGCAATCAGGCATGTAATGCTGGCAGTAGTGGGCTGCAGCTGCTGGATCCGGCACGACCAACAGCTGCTGCAGATCACCCTGAAGAGAAGAGGAAGAAGAGTGAGCTGAGGGTAGCCATTCAAAACAATGTGACCAGGTGCACACACACGCTGAGGGGAACAAAACAGTGCTGCTGTGCCTATATATTTTCAGGGCATGTATCTTTACAAGTATCAGCTGGTACATGTGTACGTAGGAGTGCGTTGCAGGCTGAGAGTGTGGGAAGACTGCAGAAGCACACAATAAAAATAGGTAACATCCTATTTTTTTTTTGTACTTCCCCCTATAGCAGGAGTGGGCAACTTGTGGCGCTCCAGATGTTTTGGCCTACAGTTCCCATCATCCCTCACCATTGGCTATGCTGGCTAGGGCTGATGGGAGTTGCAGTCCAACCACATCAGGATGGCCACATACTCCCCACCCCTGCCTTACAACATCCTTGCTAGAGCAGTATTATTACCCCTCCATTATAGACTGGGCAGCAGGGGTGTGAAGCTGAGGCCTTATTATTTACCTAAGGTGACCCTAACAGTTGAGAGTGGGGAGAGTCCAGCTCAAAGTCCATGCATGCTCTTATCCACCACACCATCTATCAAGAGGAAATCGCCCTGTCTACCATGAGTAGGATTAGAACTCAACTCTCCCAAGGAAAATGTAACTTTTAACTGCTGCCCCTCACAGATACTTAATGCAAACTGTTCTGGAGGCAGGGTTTTCATCTAGTTAGCCAGCCTACAGGGCCTGGTAAACATTGGACTTCCCTATTATTCTCTACTAGAGCAGGAACTCCCAGGTTCTGACTGGCTCTTAGCCCAGCTTTGAATTGGCCTGAAATCCTATATACATCCATCCTCATCCATTCAAGCCTGGTCTTGTATATATCAAACTCTGCTTCTATTTGCCTGGCTATAGATCTCATGTCACTCCTCAATGGACTCAGTATGGAAGGGCACAGCAATCCAACTCATCTGCTAGCCACTCTAGGATTTGCTACCTTCTAACCCTGCTCTGAAGAGCAAG